>OY729167.1:23264625-23874625 GCA_958299025.2 Drosophila histrio
TGGCATTGCATGGATGGATATAAGTATTTGTCATGTTATACTATATACATGTGTGTGCCTATGTGTGTGTGTGTGTGTGTGTGTCTGTGTGTGTGTGTGTGTGAGTGTGTGTACTTCCCATAATCAGCATAATCAGCGAGATCGGCGCTTTGTGAGTGCAAAATGCCAATAAAAGTGCAAAGGGGCAACAACAACAACAAAAACAAGCACAAACTGACGGCTTCCACGTATTGAGGTTTAGGCCAATGCCGATGATGCCGAAAGTGTTCAGAACGCGTATGACAAATGACAATGGTCGGTGATCGGGTAGGGTCAAAGTTAGGGTCAGGTATAGGTATGGGCATGGGCGACACTTTCGCCGGCGCGGAGTGAAAGGTTGAAAGACAGTTGAAGACTGAAAGTGCTGGGTATGTCAGGCCCATAAAGGGTATTTACTGTCGCTGCCGCAGTGTCGCGTTTATTTGCCTTTGGGCCAAAAGGACAGACAGCGGGCTAAAACAAAAGCGCATGAATGCACAATAGGCAAGGTTGTGGGTAGGGTTCGGCAGTGGGCAAGGCTTGGGCATGGACAGCGACTTGACCAGGTCGATAGAGGCCCAAAGAGAACTGAAACTGAGAGGAGTAGGCAGGTAGAAACTCTCTGCGACGAGTTAATGCAAATTGCCGCGCAATATAACCCAATAATTTTAACTTACTCACAAAATGCTGGGCGAGTTACTTAGTAATGCATAACAATGGTCCAAAAGTTGAGACGGAAAACTGAATAGCTGAAGGTTTTCATTTCCAAGGGTTTTTCGACTCAACGGACAGAATCCTGTGCGTTAATCCGTTTGCCATCAGCGACATTATTAGTCAATTTTCATGTTTAAAATTTGTACATTTCCCTCTCGTCGCCTCGGCGAGTTAGATTTTATTGCAGCATCTTGAACAATCAACTTGGATGAATTTGAATTTGAACACATGCTGTGTTGTTGTCATTGCTCTACTTTTCCGGGCTGGCTGGAGATTTAGACGGAATTGTGGCTTTGTCTTTGACTAAATAACCAGCAACGACTTCGACTTCGACTTCAACTTCGACTTCGTTTCCGCTTTTAAATTTAACTCAACTTTAACTTCAACTCATTTTCACATTCCATTTGTTTTTATATTTGTTTGTTTTTGCGGATTACAGTGAGTGCCAAAAGGCTTGACTTGAACTTTTGGCCAAAAGCGGCTTTAACTGACCGATCCTCGAGCATTTTCATTAGAAAGTCATAAAGCACATAACATCATTAGCGGATTTGGAAATTGGGTTATTTTTTTTTGTTATATATATATATATGTGCAGCTTAGGGTTAAGCCGCAGATCAGGCTAATCCTTAACCCAAAGCATACCATTTCAAGCAGGTAACGAAATCTAACTTGTAGGTACTTTCAAAACTCTTCCCACACTGCTAAAAAATAGGTGTTGTCTAATTAAATAATTGTGTGTAAAAACAACTATAAAACACTTTGAGTTAACTTAAAACATATTTAAATGTCAGAGTTAATGGGTAGATACTTCAAATAATAAATACCATACTTAGTTTAATATTAAAACTATTTATTTTAATAATTTTTAAAAGAAACAAGAATAAATTCTATGCTTTATTTTTGTTATATTTTAGCGACTCTTCTATTTAATATACCAAATTACTTGTTATAAGGACCATAAATTCAGCTCAAGTTCCAGTTAAAATATACATAATTTAACAATTAAGAGGAGTCGTTAAAATATAAAAAAAAAATAAATTATATTTAAATATAATCTATTGTTATTCCTTTTGAAAATTGTAAAAAGAACTACGATTAATATTAAATTATATATTATATTTATTATTTAAAGTGTTTTAAAGTCTTTAACTCTGACATTTAAGTATGTTTTTAGTTATATTATAATAAATTACATATGTTTATTATATTATTTTAATTGATTTATTTTATTTATATTATTATATTTATTTATTATATATTTGCTCATTTGAAAATCAAAGTTTGTACAGTTTTCTTTAATATTAGGTAAAAAGTATTCTAGAAAAATATTTTTCATATTTATTTTTTTAATATCTATATTTTATTTTAATTTAATTTAGAATTTTTAAGCGTTCATAGCTATATTTAAATATATATATTAAATATATATATGTGTATATAGTATATATAATTTATGGGAATATTTCTGTAGTCAGTTTTCACTTATTTTCACACTAAATAAAATCATTTAAAATTTACGCTGATAATTTGCATCGTTTTTCATGATAATTTTAATATAAAACATATTTAAACTAAATATCATTGTTACTTAATTTAATAAATTAAAAAACAATGTGAAATATGAAATGTAATTGTATATATACATATATATCTACATGTATTATATGTTAGAATATTTAAATTAAATATGTTTTCATCTTAATACATGGTGGGGCAAAAGTAATCACCCTATCGAAAAAATCTATAACTTTTGTAGATGTTGCGCAAAAAAGTGGAAACAATTATTTTGAGTTCTTTCGGCTTAAACCGATTTATGGCCTATTGATTTTGTATTCTGGCTTTTGTTTACCTACCAAATGTTAAAACCAAATTGATATTTGTTCCCATTAAAAAGTTATAGCGTTTTTCAATAGGGTGATGACTTTTGCCCCACCCTGTATATGCTAGATTATTTAAATATGAATATGTTTTTACGTTAATATGAATATATTTACATTAAAGCTGAGTTTTAAGTGTAAAAACTACTTAAATGCTTTAAATATAAGTTAATCCATAACTTTTAATTAATAAATAAATATTTAAAATTAAATAAAAATTGTTTTTAATTAAAAAACATGTAAATAAATATTTTTTATTAAATATAACACATAAAATAAGATGTTTACTCAATTTAATAATAAAAACAATACACTGTAATAAGAAACTTATGTGTATTTAATGTATTTTCACTAGTTAAATCTAAAACATATTAAAAAAATTAATAATAATTAATATAAATATATATTATTATAATAGAATATATAATATAGTTGAATCTTAGTGAATTTACATTAATAATAATATAAATATGCATTATTATCATAGAATATATAATATAGTTGAGATTTACATTGTTATTTTGTGCTCTGTACATTTACACACTCCCCATTTGCCTACCCCCCTCTCCCCAACGACTTGGCAACTGCTCTCTGGGTACAGTTGCGCCTTTAGGCAACATGATTATATCATCATAATAAATGTTTGCCGCAACTAAACTAAAACTTTTCAAATTAAGTTTCAACAACTGCGCCCCCAAAAGTATTTCATTGTTTATGCACGAGTGTGTGTGTGTGTGTGTGTGTGTGTCTATGTGTGTGTGTGTATTTGTTGGGTTGGTCTCTGTGGGCGTTGTCCAAGCTTTTGCTTTATTTACACAAATAAACTTCATTTACTGTTAACGCCATACGACTCTTCCCTTCTCCCTCTCCCTCACACGCTTTACGCTCGCGCTCAGCGCAAGTGTGAGGCTGTTAAACGTACGGTATAATATTAAGACTTCATAAAAGAGCAAATAATTTGGCTGGCTGGCTGGCTGGCATATCGATCGAAACAAGCTCCCTTGAAGAGGGGGACGGGTGCTGTTTGCTGCTGCTGCTGCTGCTGCTGCTCTTTCTCCATCTCGGTCTGTGCATTATGCCATATCATTCTTTTGCCTGATGAAGCCGATAAAATCCCATTATTATGGGGGGCCACTCACGTCTCGTTCGCACTCGTGGCGCTGTCCGCTTGCGGACAAGCGAAACAAAAGATTCGCTCATACGCTATGAATAAGTATATGAGAGCAGCGCTCTCCTGCTGCTGCTGCTGCTGTTGTTGCTCTCGTTGCTGCCGCTGCTGCCCATAATCAAGTTATCATGGAGCAGCAGCAGCAGCAGCAGCAGCAGAAATCTGTGCACTTGGACCACCGACAGGCTTCGCATTATCACGCTTTGCTTGCGCTTTTCCATGCTCTCGTCCTCGCTACTTTTTTATGTGCCATTGTTCCGGCATCGTAATTGCCTTCATCGTCGCATAATTGTCAGCCAGCGTCGACGACAGCAGCAGCAGCAGCAGCAGGAGCAGCAACGACGGCAGCACCACAACATTAGCACCATCGTTCATTGCACTGCGGCGCAGGCAGTGCGAGGCAACGGCATGTGTTACTCATGCCCAAGCTGTTGCCATCTCGCTTGCGCATAACGAACCGTACGCTCATTGGCCGTGTGTTTGCCTGCGGCGGCCATTGCTCGATGACTTGGTATAAAAGCATGTCGGGGTGACTGAGAGCGATACACTTGAGCTGTAACCGTCGCAGAGTCAACATCGTCGTTTACCGTTAAGTCGTTTGGTCGTTTAGTAGTCGTTAAACACACGTCGTTCGCACTGCCATCGCAAGTCGCACTGAGAATAATCTCGAGCACAAAATGCACGGATACCGCACATACAACATGGAGAGCCATCATCATCATGACAGCAATGCCGTCGACCAGAAGCCGCTGGTCGTCGATCTGATATCCACACAATACGGCAAACCTCAAACGCCGCCGCCTTCCCCAAATGGTAAGTAACAGCAAAAAGAAGAAATTGTTTTTCTTGAATAACTTCTGAGTTTATAGTCCGATCGTAATGAAATTTTCAGGACACAGCGAGAAATCGTTGTTTGTTCAGTGTGCCAAATTTCAAGGCGTTAGCTTATAAATTGTTCATTTTAAAATGATTTAAAAACTACTTTTCGGTCTTGTCAACCTTTAAACACAAACTGTTTTTGCTTAGACTTTAGGCGTATACACATGCCAAATTTGATATCTCTAGCTCCTGTAGTCTCAGAGATCTTGATGAAAATATAGATAAATGTAACCAAAAACTAACCAGCTATTTTTCCCCCTCTTTTTCACTTGCAGAATGCCTGTCTAGTCCAGACAACTCACTCAATGGCAGCCGCAACTCAGAGATTCCCGCTGATCCGTCGGTTCGTCGCTATCGAAC
The DNA here is from genome assembly GCA_958299025.2 of Drosophila histrio. NCBI lineage: Eukaryota > Metazoa > Arthropoda > Insecta > Diptera > Drosophilidae > Drosophila > Drosophila histrio. The sequence continues at coordinate 23,269,642 of OY729167.1, forward strand.
TGCCTTCACACGTGATCAACTGGGCCGTCTCGAGAAGGAGTTCTACAAGGAGAACTACGTGTCACGTCCCCGTCGCTGCGAACTGGCCGCCCAGCTTAATCTGCCCGAGTCAACGATTAAGGTGTGGTTCCAGAACCGCCGCATGAAGGACAAACGTCAACGCATCGCCGTCGCCTGGCCCTATGCCGCCGTCTATTCGGATCCCGCTTTCGCCGCTTCCATACTGCAAGCGGCTGCCAATAGCGTGGGCATGCCGTATCCTCCGTATGCACCAGCTGCTGCTGCCGCCGCCGCCGCTGCTGCCGTTGCCAACCCAATGTTGGCCACAGGCATGCCAACAATGCCGGTGGCAGGACATGCTGCTTATGGCCAATATCGTTATGCGCCCTATCACATACCCGCTCGTCCAGCACCGCCAGCACCACACATGCATCCACATGCCACACATGGCGCCCATGCACATGCCCACGGACACGCCCATTCACATGCAATGGCCGCCATGCCCATGGGCTATCCGGCTGCCATGTTGGGCGCTGCCGCCGCCGCCGCTGCCACCAGCAGCAGCAGCTCAGCTATGCCGCCCCACTATGCCGGTCAGCTGCAGTTGCCGAAGACACAGACACCGCCACTGGACCTGCAATCCTCCTCGTCGCCGCACTCCTCGACGCTGTCGCTCAGTCCCGTCGGCTCTGATCACACCAAGGTCTTCGATCGCAGTCTCAGTCCGTTGCGCAACACTGGCAATTTGCTGCTACCGGGTCCCAGCACCACTGCCTGCCCGCTGCCCGCTCCCGGTCTGCTGATGCCCAGCGCTAAGCGTCCCGCTTCCTCCATGTCGCCGCCGCCCGCAACAACAGTGCTTGCCGAGCCCAAACCGAAGCTCTTCAAGCCCTACAAGACTGAGGCGTAGACTACTCCCCCTCGCCATCTTGCTGCCCTCCCCCCCTCTTGAATTGTACAAATTAGCGTTAATTGTTCTCAAATGTGTAGAATCACATGCAGTCAAAAGAAGTTGGTTTATTTATCAGTTGTATAAAAAAAACTAGGCTAGTTAATTTTAGTTAACTTTAAATCATTTCTAATGAAAATCAATCAAAATAAAATTATACATATTTAAAAAAAAAATCAAAAAATAACTGGCAATTATTATTATTATTAATTTGGAGTTGTGCAAGTTTTAAAGTGAGTTCATTTTAAAGCAAACGCAGTCAAAATTGCTTTGGTTTATTTATCAGTTAATTAATTTTAACTCATTTCAAAAGAAAATCAATCAATATAAAATTATGCATATTGAAAAATAACTTGGCAATAATCTTTTTTCAAAAAAGATTCAATTAACAGTTGTGCAAATTGAATTATTAATAATTTTTATTGAAAGTTAATCAACTTAAAGTTGTATTCATTTAAGAATAGCTTGCATCTTTTGTTTATTAGTCAAAAGTAAGTTTGTTAATTTAAAACTAATGAAAAATCATTTGAATTAAATTTCTAAATATTTACAAATTATCTCACAACATTTCTTTGTTTACATACAGTTTAAAAACTTTTATTTCACAGTTGTTTGCATTTTAACTGAATTAATTTCTATTGCAAATCGTTTAAAATAATATTATAAATATTTTAAAAATAGCTAACAATTTTTATTTGCTCACATACAGTCAAAACTTGTTTATTTATCAATTGTAATATTATTTAAACTAATTAATTATAAAGTTTTTCTATTGAAAAGATATTAATTTAAATTTCTAAATATTTACAAATTAACTCGCAACATTTCTTAGCTTAAATTCAGTCTAAAAACTTTTATTTAACAGTTGTATAAATTTGTAACTTAATTAAATTGGAGTTTATTTGAAATCAAGACAATCAAAATAATATTATAAATATTTAAAAAATAGCTGGCAACTTTTCTTTGCTGTTGGTTTATTTATCAGCTGTAATATTATTATTATATGATTTAAACTAATTAAATTTTAAATTATTTCCATTGAAAATCCATTAACTTAAATTTATAAATATTTGCTTTACTTTTAACACACAATTTTCTATGCTAAATATTTGAAAAATAACTTGCAATATTTATTTGCTCAACTTGTACCTGAGTTGCAGCTGCAGTTGTGTTACCTGTCCCGTTGCGGGCTTCTTCGGCCTGGCCGAGAGTTGACAATTTTTATTGGCCATGTGGAGAATCCGCTGCGAGGGGCAGCTGCAAACGAAGAGTTGCCACAGCGACATCAATATTGATGACCTCGAGCACAGAGAGAAACTATGGCAAATTGTGTGGCACGCTTAGATGTTGCTGCCGTGGCTGATGATGACCTTCGAACTGGGCCACCCACAGGGGAGCGACGGCGGGGGAGTGTGTGTGTGCCGAAACTCACTCGGCAATTGGTTATTAATGCAATTAAGCCAGGAAGAGTCGAAGAGTCGAGGAGTTGATTTGAGTTTGCAGAGTCTCCCGCAGGCAAACTGTGCAAACTGCACACTGTGTGTCCTCCTGGCCTTGGTTGCAGCATGTTGTGGCCTCCCTGCCACGCGTCATCAGGTTGCAATGCCATTGAATGGGCTGTCAATGCATATCTGTGTCCTCGTTCGTTGTCTAATTAATTGCTGTCTTTTTAGACGCTGTCCCAGGCACAATTGTCATAATTGAGAAATCATAAGCATAGGGATAACAAACAACTGTTCTCTCAACTGTTCTCTCTCTCTGAATCAAATTTATATTTAATTGCCAGTACCAAAACATGTGTTTCAAATTGTTCAATTGCCAGCAACAACAACAAAAAAAGGGACAAAGGCTCAAAGGGTGTTGACGCCTATCAAGAACGAACCCTTCGAATAGATAAATTCATGTGTGTGTGTGCGAGCTATCAAAACATGTTTTGACACTTGGCAGGCGAAGGGCATAAAAAATGAATACTTTTCTCTCTGTGTGCGTATGCACCCCTTTCAGCTGCTGTGCGTCCCTGGCATTCCTGAGGGGATGCAACAACCAGCTAAATGTATGAATCTCAGCCAAGTGGCAACATTTTATGATTTGATAAGCACAAAACAGTGACTCGACCCTGGGGAAAACGGCCAAGTAAATTAAAAAAGGCCTAGCGAATGATAGGTAGTGGAGAGGGGGGGGGGGGCAGAGGGCAGCCGTAACGGCAACAACTCGATTAAATCCTGTTTAACTGGGGGTGTGAATTCAGCAGGTTGATAATTAATCATATGGGGATTAACTTGTTTCAATTGCACAAATTATCAGCAGGTTTATTGAAAAATTATGCATTGTAAAAAAAAAAGCGACTGCAACTGAGAATTGTTGTCAGAAGGGGATTAGCAAGAAATAGAGATAGATAGATAGAGAGATAGAGAAAGAGAGGGAGTTGACAGCATCAGCTGCGTATCTTCTGTGGGGATTTATCAAAGTCTATAGTTTAGCCAGACAGTAAAAGAGTTAACAGATTTCCCAAAAATAAATGCGGTATTATTATCAATTAGTTGGCTGTATCTAATTCGTCTCCAACTGCGTTACGATTGGAGTTTTATTGGGCCAATCAATGTGGCATGAATGGCAAACACTTCATGAGAACTTCTCCCACAACTTCTCCACAGAGGCAACAAACTATAGAAACAATGCATAATTCAATAGCTCAAGGCCCAAAGTGGCCCCAGACTCAAACTATACACATTTATGGATGTGTCTGTCCCCTGTCCCCTTTTGAGTTCCCCTCCCCCCCCCCAACGATTGATGTGCAAACAAAATTAAGTTTTATTGATGCGCAGTCTGTACGATGATGCGTGAGAGATGAGATGATGAGTGGAAATTGAGCGCAGCTGAGACTCCGCAATCCCCCCCCCCTCCCGTAACCAACTTCTTACCCTTACCCTTCAATGCCCTGGCCCCGACCTGCTAAGGATTTGGGCATCTTTTTCAGTCTTCTCTGATTTCTTTTAATAGTGAATTAGCACCTCGCAACTGTCGGCCTGTGTTTGACTTGGCTTTATGGCCAACTGGCTGACTATTTGACTGGCCAACCAACTGAGCTGCTGTTGCCACTTTCTCGTCGTCGGCTGCGACGGCACAAAAGGCAGCTTTTGTGTGTGTGTTTGTGCCCAGGCAACCGCAATTTAGACATCCACAATTCACAATCTACAGCTTTGCCCCTCTTTATGATGTACGAAATTCACACTAAGTGTCAATGAATATAAAGTGATCATGGCACAGTCACAGCCATAGATATACACCCAGTCCGAGTTGGAGTTGGACTGGGAGTTGGAGTGTGGAGTCTTGGCCACTGTCATTGCCTTCTCGCAGATCGGCGGAGATCAGAGCCACCGTGTGTTATACAACTGGCTCCATTCCCATGCCTCTGTCTCGGTCAGTTGTTTCATTCACTTCCAGCAGAGAGTTTGACAGCGAACACTGTGCTACATGATTGAGTAATGAGTAGCTATATAAGAGCAACTTTATTAATTTAATTATTATTATTAACTATAAAGTGTTAGTAGTTAAAGTTGTGAGTGGAATTGCTTAATAAGAAATATAGATAATAAAATATACATTAAACATAAAATATAAGAAGTATTCCCATATGAATAAATGTAAATAAAATATTTATTAATTTAATATATTTAATTATTTACTATAATCAACTTTAAACTGTTGTCTTTTAGTTTTCAGTTTAATTTAAATAAAGATAATACAATTTATATTTAAAAAATAAAATATAATAAGTATTCCCCTGTAAAGAAATTTAAATAATATATATATTTATTTAATATATTTATTTAATTATTATTCTTAACTAAAAAACAGTTGTCTTAAAGTTTTAAATTAATTTACCCAATAAAATAATATATATGTATAATAAAATTTAAATTGAAAATAGTATATAATTAGTATTCGCATAAAATACAACTTCAAATGAAATATTTACTTATTTTATATATTAATTTTATTATTATTAACTACTATAAAGTGTAGTCTTAAAGTTATGAGTCAAATTGCTTAATAAGAAATGTAGACAATAAAATATAAATTAAAAAAGAAAATGGTAAATAATTTGGTTAAATATGGACATTAATAGTTAAAGAAAAGCCAAAGATAAGTATTATAACTTATTAAACAAGTATCGTTTGAAAATGGGTAGAAGTAGAACAAACAAAAATATCTAAAAACTTGTAAAAGTCTTAAACGAAATAAGCAGCAAGGGATAATCTAGAAATAATAAGGAACTAATCAATAATTAAATCAATTAAAAAATTATATATACAAATAAATCAATTATTAAATGATAGTTAAAAATATTTATTTATATATAGATATGTAATTTTGTAAATAAATGTTATATACAAATAAATCAATTAATAAATGATCATTAAAAATATTTATTAATATAAATATATATATGTAAATTGCTAAATAAATGATATATACAAATAAATCAAATAACAAAATGATATTTTAAAATATTGATTAATATATAGATATGTAAATTGGCAATGAACAATTAAACCAATTCATTATACACTTTTTTGCCAATTTGTATATACTTAATAATTTATAAAGGGCTGTTAATTAATTTTGCAAATTAAGATGACAATAGTATATTCTAATATAATTAAATTATAATATTAAACTGTTTAAGTATCAATTTTTAAATAGTCTTGTTAAAGATGTATATATTTATATATATTTTATGTATAATTTTAGACAAGTTATAAGAAAATTAGGCAAATTTAAAAGAGTAAAATTATTATTACATTCAACAAATTAAGAATTAATTACCTAAATGATATTGTAAATAATAGAGTAGACATACAAATTGGCAGACAATATTTTAACAAATAATATATATAATAATAATATATATAAATTATTTTTATAAAAATATTCCTGACAGCTAGCGCTCTTTACTATTTAGTGGATTAATAAATTGTTATTAAACTACTGCTTAATAAATAATTAAATTATTTTAATAAATAAATTAAAAAACCACTTAAAAAAATAAAATTAATTGACATAATACAGTTTAAACAAATGTTATAAATAGTTCTTGAATGTTTAAAGTAAGAGTCAAATTCAAATCGATTTCTGTCTTAAAATGCTACAATATTCACTGGCTGCCTCAGTTTTCTAGGACAGTGTATGTTAGATATTTTATGCAGATGCCAATTGCTTCTCTTCTTTTTTTTGGAGGCTTTTGCAACTGTCTGCGGTTTCTATATGACTCTAGGTGGACCCATCGCGATGAATAAACATCTTTGTAAAATGATGATGCCGGCGCACAAATAATTTCACACATTTGATGCATACACAGCGTTCAGTTCAGTCAGTCAGTTCAGTCAGTTAGTCAGTCACACTGTCAGTTTGTCAATTAGTCAATTAGTGAGGCAGACGAGGGCAGAGAGAGAGGAAACTCGTTTGTCATTTGTCTTTTGGGCTGTGAAACATGCATAAACCATGTCTATAGTCATTGTTATAACTTATAATAAGTTGAATATATGTAGGGGAATATACTACTAGATGGAGATGGGAACGGCCAGAGGGGAGAGGGGACCGGGGGACTCTCAGCTGGCAGTTGGCCAATTTGCACGCTGTCCATTAACAAGCCATGCGCCGCTTTATCTGGCTGAATTCTGTTGGTCTCATCATTTTCATGGATATTAACAACTGATAATCGCAACAATCGAAACAACAACCAGACGGAGACGGGGTGGGGTGGGAGGAATGATGTCAGCCAATGTGCTTGCAGTTTTTCCACAAATTTTCCATACAATTTCCATATGCGATTCGTTGCGGTTCGACTGCAATTCAATTGAGGAGGAGGCAACGCATTAAAACTGCGTGATAAGCAACTGGAAACAACAACAAAAACCCCAATAAAATAAAGTGAATAAATAATAAAATCAATTGCTGTTGATGTATATGCTCGGGTTGTGCCTGACCAGCAGCTATAAATCTGTAGCCAAGATAATGAAACTAGAATGATTGCAGCAATCACTGGTGTGTGTGTGTGTGGCAAGTAGAGCTATTGTTGCAAACAGTAACTCCGACTGGACTGGACTGGACTGGGCTGTGGCTTGTCATGGCCAATGCGCATGACAGCAGATACAGATACAGCTACAGATACAGATACAGATACATTGCATTACATGGCCAGGCATACATTATGTATCTACGTCTCTCTCTTAGACCTGGTCCTGGATCCTGCGCATTACCAACGATGTCAATTTTATTGCGGTTTGACTTTCCGGCTTGCCGGCAGGGAAATGCCAAAAAGCTGACGATGTAGTTGAATTTACTTACCTTCTCTTATATGTATATAGTCAACGTCTTTATCTTCGACTTCTTTTTTTCCCTTGATTTACAGCGCTCGTTTTTTTCGCGTTATTTTTTTAGGGCGTTAATGGCCATCGTAAAGCCACAGTGGGCCCGAGAAGTTTGACTTCGTCTTTGACTTCCAACTTCGAGCTCTTTTCGCGCACTGATTCTAAAAAATGAAATCAGTTTTTATGAATTTCACGGCACTTCCAGTCATTTTTGCCGTAGGTCCTTTCTCTGTTGTTGTTGTTGTTCCTTCTACTACTACTACTATTTCCTCAGCTCAGAGTTTTTCTACCTACTAGTCCCTCATTTATGGCCAAACAAATGCCAGCGATTATATTCGGTTTCGGTTTTTGGTTCTGTTTTTTAAGGCCATAAAAATTAGGTGGCATAAAAAAACTGCATTGGAATTCTAGTTCTAGTTTCAGATTTTTAGGTTTTGCAGTGCAGATTTTTTCTTTTTTACATTTTACATTTTACATTTCGCGGAATTCGGAAGCGGAACAGCTCGCAGATCCTTGACTGACCTTGTCCATCTCTGAGAGAGATCTATTCAAAAAAAAGAAAAAGAAATTGACTCGCTGCGGTGCGCGAAATATTTTTTAGAAATATCAATTGTGATCTGAGCTCATCATAAAAAAAAGATCAACATCAACATCTTTTAGGCTACAAATATGATTTTTTTATTATTGGCCTAAAAAAGTAAGGCGACAACAATGCAAAATGGTCAAAAGTCACTGGGAACTCAACAACTCAGAGCTCAAATATCGAATTGTTGCCTTAAAAAGATCATTTACAAGGTTAGAAATTGCAATAAAAACTCGACTGGGATTTTCTTAAGCTATATTTTGTTTAAATATGTTTTAAGTATTTTAAAATGACAATTATTTTTGTTAACTGCTAAACTTATTCTCTAATATACAATGGCAATTGATAACTACTAAAAATAATAACAAATATATATATATATGATTAAAATAAGCTTCTTTATAATATTTATTGCAAGTTACTTGTTTTATATATTGTATTATATATTTTGTTTAATTTTTAGACCATTTACTTTAAAAAAAGTATAAGTTTCTATTAAGTTTGCCAAATAAAAATGTGTGTAACAAGTCTAAGGAAGTCTGGCAGACCCCATAAAGTATATATATTCTTGATCTGTCCGTCTGTCCATCCGTCTGTCCGTCCGTCCATCCGTCTGTCCGTCTGTCCATCCGTCAGTCCGTCTGTCCATCCGTCTGTCCGTCCGCCCGTCTGCTCGTCTTTCCGTCCGCCCGCCCGTCCATCCGTCTGTCCGTTCGTTCGTGAGTTCGTCCGTCCGTCCGCCTGTCTGTCTGTCTGTCCGTTCGTCTGTCTGTCCGTCTATCCGTCTATCCGTCCGCCCGTCTGTCCGTCCGCCCGTGCGTCCGTCTGTCTGTCCGCCCGTCTTTCCGTCCGCCCGCGCGTCAATCCGTCTGTCCGTTCGTCCGTGTGTCCGTCTGTCCATCCGTCTGTCCGTCCGTCCATCCGTCTGTCCGTCTGTCCATCCGTCAGTCCGTCTGTCCATCCGTCTGTTCGTCTGTCTGTCCGTCTGTCTGTCCGCCCGTCTTTCCGTCCGCCCGTGCGTCCGTCTGTCTGTCCGCCCGTCTTTCCGTCCGCCCGCGCGTCAGTCCGTCTGTCCGTTCGTCCGTGTGTCCGTCTGTCCGTCCGTCCGTCCGCCCGCCCATTCGTCCGCCCGCTCGTTCGTCCATCTGTCCTTTCGTCCGTCCGTCTGTCCGTCCGTCTGTCCATCCGTCTGTCCGCCCGTTCGTCTGTCCATCTATTCGTTCGTCCGCCCGTCCGTCCGCTCGTCCGTCTATAATAGCGTCTAGATCTCAGAGACTATAAGAGCTAGAGTCACCAAATTTGGTGTGTTGGTCCGTCTATAGGCTAAACCAGTACCAGTTTGTGTTCAAATTTTTGCCACGCCCCCTTCCACCCAAGTAAATCGTAAACAAAGTTTTTGAAATCCCGTAAATCGAGAACCAAAGATTTAACTCTTTATACAGTAAATGGAATTCAAGGTCTAGAAATATTAAATATTTTGATACATTTATAATTCTTTGTAGAAAACACACCTGATTTCTTTCTGTAGCTACAAATGTAGAAATCATAGAAATACTCTGAGATATTTTAGCATATTTACTTAACTATACATGTATTTAGTTTCCCCACTTTTCCCAAAATTAACTCAACTATTTTATGACCACTTTACCAGCTAAATAAACCACATTAGCGCCTTCTGCTGTGGCCACAGCTAAAAGAGTTGAGTTCCCCGTTAAAAGTGATCATTTTCTATCATCCGGGAAAACCGCAGGATGCAAAACTAGTAAATTAACATCAAATATCATAAGCCGACGCGAATTCCAACGAAGAATCGCAGCGATTAGATGCAGTTTTTTTTGAACTGCACCGACACAAGTACAGATACAGATACAGCTACAGCTATAGATACAACTACAGCTACAGATACATTTGCCAGATGCATCCACATGCAAATTACGCAGATTAATTGATGTAGCGGTCACGCCCATTAAACAGACCAGTCAGTGGCCGGCCGCCCTATGTACGTGGTTGTTGTTGTTGTTGTTGTTGTTTTGCCTGTTACTGTTACGTTACAGCAATGACCTTCGACCTTTTATTGTTGTTGTTGTTGCTGTTGTTTCTTCCTCCCTCTGTATGTAATGTTTTTTCACAGGCAATTTGCCAGTCAGTTTGCTGCCTGTTAAGCAGCGACCGTCCTTTTTAGCACGTTAAAAATCGCAACAACTTAGCCAGAATTTCTTCTAGCCGGATTAAGCAGTTCATGACGGGCCAGATATGCCAATAAAACGCTAAGCGCTTTCCGCTAATCTCTGTCTATATATATATGAATATATATATATGTATATATGTATCTGTAGCTGCATCTTTGGCTGTAGTTTGTGTATCTTTTTTAATGTCCGTTTCCCCCTCCCCACCCACTCAACAGCAAATGCCAGCTGCCATTTAAAATGCCATGAAATGTGGCCGGAACTGCGCCCCCAAAAATAGTGTAAGTACACAGAGAGAAAGAAGTGCTTTCAAGTTGAAAATTTATGATTTATGCATGTATTGCAGGTTAAAGTTGGTAAATAAAGATGTTTATAAAGATTAAATGGCAAAGATACATTTTTAAATAAGACATATAATCATATAATTATTTGAATCAAGTTTGTTTACATTTTTGATAATATAAATAATCATAAAATATTTGATTATAGTTTGTTTATTTTTTTTAATAATATAAATAATCATATAAATATTTGATTCAAGTTTCTTTATAGTTTAAATAATATATATAATGAAATAAATATTTTATTTCAGTTTTTTTATATTTTTTAATAATATAAATAATTATAAACTATTTTAATGAAGTTTGTTTTTATTTTTAATAATATAAATAATCATTAAATATTTGATTTAAGTTTGTTTATATTTTTTAATAATATAAATAGTCATAAACTATTTTAATCAAGTTTGTTTATAGTTTAAATAACATAAATAATCAAAAATTATTTGATTCAAGTTTATTTATATTTTTAAATAATATGAATAATCATAAATTATTTGAATCAAGTTTGTTTATATTTTTTAAATAACATAAGCAATCAAAAAATAATTTGATTCAAGTTTGTTTATATTTTTAATAATATAAATAATCATCAAATATTTGATTTAAGTTTGTCCATAGTTTTTAAAATATAAATAATTAAATAAAAATGATTTCCTTATTTTTAATAAAACAGTAAAGAGGACACTCTTATTTTTAAACTAAATATATGCATATTAAAACTTAAATTGGTATTTAAAGTTGATTAAGTAACTCTTAGTATCATATATATATATATTTATTAAAGATATTTCAAATAAAGCCACATATAAAAATGCCAAAGAATTATTGTAAAATTTATAGTAATCCTTTTTACTTTGCTATTTTTAAATGTAAATTAAATATTAATATTTAAATTAAATTATTCAAAATTAAGCTTATTGTGTTTGGAGTATACTCCATTTAAGAAAAGTATATCTAAGAATCTTCCTTTCATTCACAGCTCAACCTTTGTAGCTTTGATTCTGTTAAACTCTTATTTGCAATCTATGCCAAATACAGCTAAAAACTTAGCTGCGAATAACATGAAAATATCTAACTTTAATTATGTATTTCATACAGCAAACATTTCCCAACGTTTTGTATCCATTTCAAGCCGCAATCCCTCAATTTTCTCACTGTGTATCTCATGGCAGCGGCTGCTTGACAATGCAATCAATTAGCATACAATTAAAAAATGCTTAAACAAGGAAATCAACTCGAGCTGCCGCTGTCGACAGATGCAGAGACAAGCACACAGATACAGATACAGCTACAGCTAAAGATACAACTACAGCTACAGCTAAAGATACAGATACAGCTAGAGATGCAGATACGGATGCATTCTAAGTGGATCTGCAGATCAAAGCAACAACGACAACATAATTGCTAGTTCACTTCACAGTTTTCTGATGACTTAGACATGGCCAGAGCAAACACTTAGTGATCTATATGGTATTGCATCTGTATCTGTATCTGTAACTTTGCGGCTTGTTTGCTGCGGTGGTGGCCCTGTGGCGCCACAAGCTCCTGCCGCCTGACTGTTAATTGAGTTTTAAGTAGCTGCCTAGTTGCCGCATCCACTTGAACATTCTCCCAGACTGCGGAAGTCTTCGGAGTCCTGCATTTCCTGCTGCCGCCGCTGCTGTCCTTGACTCAACATCCGTCACATCTTCCTCTTCTTCGGACTTCGGTCCGAGTTCCAGTTCAACAGTTAATCCACAAATATTGTCAACTCTTTGGCTCTAATCGCTGCTTCTAATCACTTCCTTGAAATGCATAATTGTGCCGTTTGCGTTTGATACGCTGCTGCTGCTGCTGTTGTTGCTGCTGTTGTTGCTCTTGATACCTGTCTGCCAATTTGCTGCAGTGCCAAAAGAAGTCCCAAATACCGCAGCCAAGTGCCAAATCCTCTGTACAGACAATGCTCACAGAATGCACGACAAGTAGCGGTGAATTATCAATTCTATCATGCTTTTATGACAGACTGAAAACTCTTCTGTTTGCAGTTCGCAGGAACTGCAGTCAAAATTTGCATACCCTTTGCCCTTCAACCCGTCACCCCTTTTCTAAACGGCGCAAACCCCGCGCTGATAATCCTTCTAAATGTTTGCATTAATTTCAAGGCGTAAACGGATTAAGACGTCTACGTTTTGGGCGTTACCCGCAGCCCGAAACCGCCGAGCACACTGGACAACTGGTTAACGACAACGGAACCCCGAAACCAAACCCGACACCGACAACTCAACCCGACACCGACAACTAACAGCGACACCGACTCTCTCTGACCTGCACCGGCAGCAGCTCATCTGCATGCTTAACCCTTAATCCTTTCGCATTTGCGCTGACTTCTGGGACTAAGTCAGCGTTTAATCCTTCACTATATATGTATAGATACATGACTGCGAACGGGTTGCGCCTGCTGCTAACGGGATTAACTGCGATTACTCCAGATGATCCGCAGAAGTCAATCGAAACTCCCAAAATCCATAGAATCTACAGCATCAGCCGCATCCAATTTAAGTTCTTCGCTCTGTGTTTATTTGTTTGTTTTCGTTTGTTTTGAGAATTTCTGGCAATTAAGTTGGCTGCAATTTGCTGCGCTGATTTCAATCCTTTCAGCCATACCTGTTAGCCAAGTTGAGTCAAGGTCAGTCAGTCAGTCAGTCAGCAGCTCTTTTTTTACACAGAACTTTCTTTAGTCTGTGTTTTTTTTTTTGGCAAATTGCATAGATTATGCATGGATTATGTGGATTGATTGTGCCGAGAATTGGGCAAAAAGATGTCCAAATGATGTCCAAAAGATGTCCAACTACCAATTTACAATTCACGCTAAGCCCTTTGAACACCCCTTTTGTTAGCTAAAAAACTTAGCCTTGACGGGTTTTTCTTTTAGCTTGCGTAAAATTTCATAACCCTATGCAATGCGCAATGAAACTGCGAACAGATTCGCAGAAAACGCATCCTTTTTACCTCTTGCCAATCCGTTGGCTAAAACAGCTAACAGCGCTGACTTCCACGTAACTTAAACTTAACAATTGCCAGGTAAATATTACAGAAAATAGAAAAAACGAATGTTGTCAATGTTTCGCAATAAACACGTAACCGTCTGCTTATATAACGGGTTTCCGTACGAGTTTTTTACGGCATTATGAAAGCAGCCGGAAGATGAAAGGCTAACGCTTGTTTCCCTTTTCTTTTTTTTCTTCTGTTGACAACCATTTTGTCAGTTTTTGGCGAAATGTACGTTAATTACTTTTGACCCTCAATTGCTGGCAATTATAAACTGTGCAGATGTGGCGCATACTCCTCATAGGGAGGGGGTGTAGCATAGTAGGGGGGAGGGGAGGGGGTGCCTCGGTGTGGGTGATAAATGTGCGTGATTTGGAATGAATGTGCATCGATTAAAACCGCAAAGCAATCAATTTGCGCCTTTTACTCGAGTCTACGCCAAATTGGCTCGTACACAACCAATTAATGTCAGAGCAGCAACATTTACCCCGACACCAGCAGCAACAATAACAACAACAACAACAATAGCAACAACAATAGCAACAACAATAGCAACAACAACAGTAATGGGAAGAACGAGGCCAACCCCATGAGCCAAAACAATTACCTCAAGTCTACACAGCGCGAATAAATCAAGTATTTCGTACTGAAAACCACACACTTTTAAACGGAATTTCAACAAAAATAGTTTCAGTTGCTCTGGATAAATTATTTTACTATTGAATTCATTTTAAGCTACAATTAATAAATAAATAAATAAGTAAATAAATAAATAAATAAATAAATAAATAAATAAATAAATAAATAAATAAATAAATAAATAAATAAATAAATAAATAAATAAATAAATACATAAATAAATAAATAAATAAAGTAATAAATAAATAAATAAATAAATCTATAATTAAATATATAAATAAATAAATAAATATATAAATAAATAAATAAATAATAAATAGGTAGATAAATAAATAAATAAATAGACAAATAAATAAAGAAATAAATAAATAAATAAATAAATAAATAAATAAATAAATAAATAAATAAATAAATAAAGAAATAAATAAATAAATACATAATAAACTAAATTTCTATGGAAGAAATTATTTATTATATATTTCAATTCATTTAATTAACTTTTAATAATATTACAAAGTATTGTGTATAATAAATTACAAGATAAATAAGATTATAGACTAAATAGACCATTTATATACTAATTAATGATAATAATATTAATGAATATTAATGAATTTCGTGCTTAAAACCACGCAATTTAAACTGAATTTCTATAGAGAAAAATTTAAATTATATATTATTTATTTCAGATCAATTCAATTTATTTATTTCATGGTTAATAATTTAAATTATAAATAGATATTTATTTCTATCAAACAAAAGTTAAATTATATATTATTTAATTCAATTCAATTCAATTTTTTTATTTCATTGTTAATAATTTAATTTATAAATAGATAAATAATGAATAGATAAATACAAGTATAAGCTTAATCGACCTTTTATACTTAGATATTTATTTCTATCAAACAAAAGTTAAATTAGAATTATATATTATTTATTACAATTCTTATTTTTTGATGATTTGACAAATTCTAAGCATACTGCAGACTTAAATCAACGGCGTAGAAACTTCATTTGTAAAATAAGCTGAGAGTACAAATTAAGAACATTGTGAAATTAATCCAAAAAAAACTTTTAAGATATACAAATCTTGATTCAAGATTAGAAAAACTTGATTAAACACTTAAAAAAATCGTTATTTAAGATTAAAAATCTTGAGGTAAGCTTCTAAAATATTTACTTAGACTTAAAACCCTTGATTTAGACTTAAAATTCTTGATTTAAGATTTCAAAGTCTTGATTTAAGACTGAAAAAGATTAATAAATAATAATCGACAGAATGTGAATCAAATGTGAGACTCAAAGCACTATATTTAGATTTAAAATACTTGATTTAAGCATCACATATCTTGACTTAAGTTTTGAAAGTCTTGATTTAAGACTTAATAAAATTAATAAATATTAATCGGCAGACGTATTTAGTGTTAGACTTAAAACCCTTTATTCAGACACAAAATTCTTTTTTTAAGCTTCACTAATCTTGATTTAAGAATAAAAAATCTTGATTTAAGACTTAATAATTGCTTTTTAAGATTAAAAATCCTGAGTTAAGCTTTTAAAATTTTGACTTAGTCTTTAAACTCTTGATTTAAGTTTCACAAAACTTTTTTTAAGATTTTAAAATCTTGTTTTAAGATTTTACCAACTTGTTCGGCAAATGCTCGCTATAATAACATTTTCAAATACGAGTTTCCTACTTAAATACATAATTTTCGTACTCATTTAGTACTTAAATCTAGAGTTTTGCTTGATTCAGGCAAATTATCTGTTTTATAAAGATTCTATGCACTTGATTTAATAATTATGCTTATTTTCATCAATTCGACTTCACATCAAGTAAATATGTTAAGAATCGAAAAATACTTTAATTTCGTACACCTTCTTTTCGCTCTGTGTAGCACATTAAGGCAGTGGTAAACAGAGGGGAGGGTATAGGCATTCCGCACGATAAACTTGCAATAAAGTCAAACTGAGGCGTCTAATTGCTGTTAACTCGTCAGTCGGCGTCGACGTCTGTGTCTGTGTTAGTGTCAGTGTCTGTGTCAGTAAATTGACTGTTTAGGTTGCCCGTTTAAGTTGCCACCTTTTGATTAAACGCAGCCAACACACCTGAAATGGGCAACAGCAAAAGCAGCGACAGCGGCAGCATCATCGTTGTTTGCATCATATACCGCAATGAATAAGTGCCTATAATTGTGACTTTTAGAGCAGATTGTCGACAGCCATTTTTATGCAGCAACCACCAAACTTCCAGTTTCCTTTCCCCCCCCCCTCACACTGCTCACAGCAACAAAACAATCATGAAAGCTGTTTACGTGCTGAACTTTTAAGAGCGCGCCGCTGCTGCTCTCACACTCCCGCTCCCACTCCATCTCTCTCTCTCTCTAACTGGCGCAGACTCACACTCACACAAGCTGAGACAGCCAATGCGGTGCTTGCTGATTGGCTAATTGACTTGGAGCCATTGCTCGCTCCATTTTTTGACAAAGCAGACACGCCTTACATGCTGTTGCTGTCTCTGTCTCTGTCGCTCTGCTGCTGCTGCCGTTGACGTTGACGTCGCCACCGCTGCTAAGAGCTAATAAAGTAAAATGAAATAAAATGCTGCCATAATTGGCGTCGTTAATGCTAAAACCATGAATACTAAAAAGTTTTCATTTACTGCAGCTGAGCTGCGGCTCTAATAACAGTAAATTGCATTTGGAGTCTGCGTGTTTAATAGCTAAAGTCAAATTTCCAAGGGGAGAACATAATTTATTTACTTAATTTAACAAAAAAAAAACACTTTTCTCTACATTCCCACTTTGTTTGTATGCATACAATAAATACACATATGTCTGCTTTAAATATAGAATTTAAAACTAAAACGTTTACTACTTACAATATGTTAAAAACACATTTTTTATAGAAACGTCAATAAACTTACAATTTTTGAATCACGTTCAATAATAGCAGTCGTTACGTTATACAAACTACGTAAGCATTTGCCATTTTTAGCACACTCGTTGAGTTTTATAACATTCAGCTTCTGCACGTCAAGCGACCCGCGTTGCCACTACATTTAGTGATACGGCAACGCTTAAATATGGCCAGACCGTTTCTTTCACACTTGACAGTGTGCCCAAACTGGGATTGAGCACTTTTACCGAAAAAAGCAATAACAAATCAATACAACAAATATTAATCGATAAACATATCGAATGTTCATGACTGTTAACAGTCCGAAATCAGGGAACCACGAAATTAATATTATATTAAAATTAACATGATTAAAATAAGTTAGAAACGAATAATATATAACTCTTGTCTGATTTTCAGTGCTGACCACATTGTGCTCCTCTAACGTTTGCTATAGTAAAAATAAAATAATAACAACATAAATAATAATCGAATAATGTTAAATAACAGCTGGACATGTAATGTTTCTATTATAACTCTGTTGGCAATTGGAATGCTATAGTCGAAATTTATCAAATTAACTTCGATTAAACAAAGTTCCCTGATTTTACATTAATTTCTTAAATACTCCACTGGAATCGCTGTTAAATTTAAAGTGCTGCAAATGTTAACAGCCTGTCTACATAACATAACAGCGTCTCGATAACAGAGTGTACGAACAGAAGAACCAGATGAACGACAGTCAGCGAATCGCTTCGTTCGCTCACCACTTCAGTGAGTCGTTCGATCGAACTTATTCCGAGCGATTCGATACAACTTAGCGGATAGCACACCGTTCATTTTCTGCGAAAAAAATATATATAAAAATTTAATTGCAGCATAAAGCGGCAATACAGGGCAAATATACGGTTAGCGATTACAACTCACAATATTTGTAACGCGGCCAGGCGGTTTTCGAGCAACAAAAGCCAAATATCGAACAGACAAACGAAGGAAGTGGAATAAAGTGCGTTAAAAAAGTGAAATCAAGTGCTAAAAAGTCAATTTTCTATAATCAAAAACCAAAAAAAAAAAACGTGTATTTTCAACACATAAATAGTGCAATTACTTTATGTGACGAATTGTTGAATATATCTTGAGAATGGGAACGAAAGTGCAACAAAATGACGACGCTGCCGCCGTCGCAGCGGCAGCGACAGCGGCTGTGGCAGAAGCGGCCGCCACCCACAGCAACGTCAACGCTAACGCCAACGCCACAACAACAACGACAACAGCAACAACAGCAGCAGCAGAAGAAGAAGAAAGAGCAACAGCAACAACACCAACGCAAAAAACGCAGCTACAATCGAATACGCTGCCCACACATGCCACAACCTTAGTTACAGCCACGTTTATTGCTCCAGCGCCGACGCCAGCGCCGCAAGTGTTAATCATTCCTGCCGCCCAGGCATCGACAATGGCCACAAATGCCGCCAAAAAGATACGGCGCGCCTTCTCAATGCCACGCAATCCGTTTCGTTGGTCGCGCAAATTCAAGACGATCGCCGGCACAGCAGCGTCGGGCAGCAGCGATGTCAATGGCGGCAGCAGAGCCAGCGGCGGCGACGTCAACGCCAGCAGCACAGCCATTTCGTCCTGTGTTAGCGGCGGTCGCGGTCGCAGTGGCAGCATTGTATCTTTAAGCAGCTACAAAGTGTCGGCATCGGCGTCTGACGCGCCCATGTGCAGAGACAAGGATACAATTGGCCATAACAGGGCGGCTACAATAGCAGTTACCAGCAGCACAACGAACAGCAACAACAACAACAACAAACGTGCGACCGGCCAAAATGCACGTGTAATGCGTCGTTCGTCCTTCAGGAAATTTCTCAATCGAATCGCGCAACATTTGAGCGCAACGGTGAATGTTGGTGTAAGTGCTAGAAATGTAATTTGTAAATATTTATATTTATAAGTATATACTATTTAAATGCCCCACAATATGCTGCAAATGTATAAAAGTGTGTAAACATTTCACTTTCTTTGTTCTGTGTGCAACAGCAAGAACAACAGCAAGAACAACAGCAACAGAAACAACAACAGCAGCAGCATCTCTTCGCTGATAAGGAGCGAGTGTGAGAGTGAGTGTGTGAGAGAGTAACTATGGGAGTGTGAGAGAGAGTGTGTGTGTGTCTGCCAGTGTTGCCAGAATCTGTGCGTACAAAAATAGCTAGTTTCAATAAAATAATAAAATAAATGCTTATAAAAGGCAAAGCGAAGAATGTTACTAAAAAAAAACCACAAGTTTTGTGTTATTAGCGTTTTTCTTTAAATTGAAAGTATAATATATATTATATTTTATATATTTTTACATAAAACAGTAAGAAAACTGCTAGTTCTGGCAATAAATTAGCTGAAATGGTCACACTGGTGTATCAGTGTTGCCAAAAACAGGAAAAACAAATATTTAAGAATGCCAAAATTGCTAATAAAGATCCCTTTGACGATATTATCATTGACAAAACACATTTAAATTGTTTCAAAATAAAATAATATATTAAAACAATCAACACTTTAAAGAAAAAACAATTTCTTTTATATTCTTTCGCTAACTCAATTTGATTTGCATACTTCATTCGTTTCTACTCGTTTCTGGCTTCTTTTCTTTTTTCTTGTGCGGAGTAGCTGGCATCACTGTTGTGTATTTATAAAAACATCATTTGCTGCTGTCGGCGTTATCGTTGCCTTTGTTTTGCTCTGCACTGCCGTCTTTGCGTCTTTGTTACTCGCTTGCACTTTGGTGCCATCTTTTGTGCACAACGACGACGACGTTCAAAGTTTCAATAGTTGACACACATGCATACATATGTGTATGTACTGTATACATACATACACATATGTGTCCTGCATTGCGTGACAAATATTGTAGTTGTTGCTGTTGTTGTTTTTTGCCACCCACTGGGCGCTATACGCAGGCCAAATCGGCATTTGCCACGTTTCCATGTACGGCCGTAGCTTATTGTTGTTGTTGTTGTTGTGCTGAGTCATACATAAATATGCGTGTTGATAACAGACGACGACGCGACGTATCAACTTATTCGGTGTTGCTTTCTTTCACAATACGCGTTCAAAAGTCAGACAGACAAAACAGAGTCAGAGGGGCGGTGGGGAGGAGGGGGAGAAAGAGCAGATAGAGCATGTTAACTATGCTGCTTTTATGGAATGTTTTTGTGGCATACGGAAAATTTACATAGCCAGCGCGCAAATATGTATTTAAATATTTGTGAGGCAAATTTCATATACATGTGGGTCAAATAGCTGACGAAATATTTGCAACAGTTGCTGGAAAACTATAGAAAATGAAATAGAAACCACAAAATGAATATTTGCATTATGACAGCTAAAAATATAATTTAGAGAGTTTACTAATATATAATAAAATAAATAAAAAATATTGAATAATATATAACACATAATTAATTATATTAATTAATTAAACTTATTTATAAATGCTGAACATAACAACTTCCAGTCAAATTCAAACTGTAATCGTTTTGTTAATTAATTAAATTCGATTTTATTTTTATTTTTGATGATTAATTGCTGCTAAAACAAGAAAGAGTACGTTGAATGCGACTTGATATATTATACAAGTAATTTCAATATATATACTGTTTTTTAACAGAATTACCATGCGAACAGCTCATGGAAATTAATGTTATTTTTAACAATTGCTGGCTCATTATTATTTTTTTTAAAATTTCATGTGTGTGTGTGCTTGTCGAGGGGTGGGAGTGGGGGAGGTAGCTATGAATTTGTTGTAGGTGGATGGCTTGCTGCTATTGTTTTGTGTCCAACAATTGTTCAAACAATTTGTGTAAATGTTGGCAACATTTGTTGGCCTGTTCGCGCTATAATAACAATAAACAAATAAACAAAACAACAACAAAAAAACAGCAGCAGCGACAATAACAACAACAGAAAACTATATCGCTGCACAAAGATTGAAATAACAGAAACAGCAACAAAAAAAAAACAACGAGAATGAGAAAGAGTACGACAAAAGTTTTCAGGTCGTGCGCTGTTGGAGCGAAACGGAGTATAAACTGCAGCTTGGAGCAGACAATGGCGCCCAGTCCTGTCTTCTAGCTATCGCTAACTCGCTCTCTCTTTGTCTGACTGACTGACTGACTCCTCGTGGCAGTTTGACAAATGTGTGCCACGCTTTGTGGCAAGCAAGCAGCAGCCTACAAAGAATGCGATACTGGCGGCGGCGGCAAGTGCAGAGCGTCGCTCCAAATGACAGCGACAGTTTAACAGCTTAAACTCAAATTGAGGCAACCCTTTTTACCTTCTTCCTTCAGCATTCTGTTGCCTTTTCCTACTCCCATTGTCTGCACTGTGGGCACTTTTAACAGCTATGTAGATTTGTTTGTCTTGTAATATTATCATGTTTAAGGATGCACTTAATCCCGGCGATTAGCTAGATACCATGAAACTTATAATTTCTTATTCTGTTTGTTGATTATATCATAATAAAATAAATATAGAAAAGTCTTGTAATATTAACTGGAAGTTTAGCTATAATAATAGACTTATATGCAAATATTTTGGTGTATTATTATCTATAAATATATTAAATATAATTGTTGATATTATAAGAATAATCGATTAAAATGGTTCTTTCTCCACTCCATAATGCCATATAGGCACAATACACTGCCCTTTTACATACTTTGGCATTAAATTTATTCAAAAAAAGAATTGATTTCTCTACAAAATAGAATACAATACATTTTATGATTAAAATTCTATACTATATTATTATTAATACATTTTATGTTTAAAACTCTATCTGCTATATACAATTTCTCTACAATATAAAATACATTTTATAGTTCAACTTGTCTGCACTCACTTTGCAGCTCTATTTAAAACTAAGCTTATGTTTTAAATTACACACAATTACGAGTAGAAAAAATCGACGCTCACAAACAACTAGTACACACCTCGCTGACTAGACTGGATTATGAAATTGTTATCAATTAATAACGAGTTGATTGCATTCTATCATTTTGAAAATTGATTGCTAAATATAGCAATTTGAAGTGCACGTGCGAGTTTGCTGCAACATCAACTGTGTTTTTTATAGCTTATAATTTAATATATAGTAATTTATAGTAAGCAACATTACAGATTAATGTTTATACTTAAATGTTAACAACTTTTGCCAAATGTGTTTCTGCCCAAAAATAATGACAAAAGTGCCCATTGTTGTCTGGTCCCATTCGAAATGTATTTGATCTAATAAGCAATGTATATAGTATGTTATGTATACACAAATATGCGAGTATTTTCATATTATTTGATACTGTAGCTGCTTGTTATTGTAATACAGAGTATGTATGTATGTTTGTTGTTGATGTGATGTTGTTGATTAATTATAGAGGGCAAGACCTTAGCCGCCGTTGACCTTTTACGCGCCTCGAATTCCTAACGATATCACGGAATACTGAAAATCCACAATTTTGAAATGCACGAATTGAATTGAAGCGAGGCGACTTCAATGAAAACGACGACAGCGAATAATGTGTTTGTTATTGCTGTAATTCACAGTAACAGTTACAGTTGATTGTTATACTAACTAACGTGTTTTTTAACTGTAGGCCTCTTGTCATTGGCCAAGTTTCGGCTTTGGCACCTTTCACCAGCTTCCAAGTTGCCAGCTGGCTGGCTGCTGTTGCTGCTGCTGCTGCTGCTGTGGCAATTGTCCATTGTTGCTGCTTCGATTGTTGCTGCCTTTATTGTTGTTATTATTACCTCAGACTCCAGCTGTTGGCCAGCAGTTGATTTATGATTCACGCTTGAAGCATCTCGCATTGATTTTATTCAAATTTCTCGACGCAGCAGCAAGTGCAATGCGACTAACAAGCAACAAAAACAACGACGACAATAATAACAACAACAACAACAACTCAATTTGGCTTATTAAAATGCCAATTGGTGCATTGCGCGTGGGTCGCTTGACGTCGTCGTCGTCGTCGTCGTCGTCAACGTCGTCGTCGTCTATTGTGTAAAATTGCATGCCAAAAATAAAAAAAATAGCTAGTAGGAAATGCTATAGACTCGGAGTGACCCTGTAGCAAATAACAATTGAAAATAATATGAATATAGTTTGAGAAACTCAAAATAAACTATTATAATACTAATCATATAAATAGCTATGCTCATACTAGCATTAATACTGATATTTATACTTATACTAATACATAGTAAGTGCTATACTAATAGTTATCTAATCTAATTCTAATGATCTAATTGGGTTTTTCTGCGGTTTTTTTCCCAATCCTAACAACAAAAGTTGAATCATTTAAATTCATAATTAGGTTTACTCCCAGACCTTGTCAACTTTCTTAATTTTCTTCAATTCCTTATAATTGTAATTGTAATATTAATTGTTTATTTAAAATCGTATTTCCAAATGTTATTTTAAACATTTTTCAATAATTTTTTGACTTGTAAATCAATAAAAAACAAGAAAACTTCACAAGTGGGGTTTGAACCTTGAACCGCGCGCTCAAAGATCGTGCACGCCACTCAGCCAGTTATCTGTCAAATTGTAATTTTCTATTCTCTACCGTTGCTGCCACGCTTCCTCTACACTAAGAGAATTTGTATGTGTTTATTATTCGATCTCAATCATATTTTCAGCACATGTTACAAAGATAGTTAACTTCTGTGTATGTTGAGTCAGAAATCGGTATCTTTTAAATTTGTTGCTTGAAATATAGAGAAAACTACAAGTTTATCGTCTACTAGCAATTAAAGTCTAATATCTATTGACTGTCCAAATGTTTTTACTTTTGACAGACCCTTTTTGCTTTTTTTTAAGTACAGGGTCTAAAAAAAAAATGCCGAATGCCAACAACAAATTTATGAAGGCGCTTGTGGCAAACTATGCAACGTAGGGGTTGGGGGTAGGGGGCAGAGGCTTTGCTCGTAGACGGCATTAAAGCCAAAAAGTGACACTCAATGATGAAACGTGCGACGTGCAATTCACAGGCGGCAATAATAACACGTGATTTTGTTGCTACTGCTAAACATTCAATGGGAAATGACGGACGGAGAGGAAGGGGAAATGTGAGTGTCATGTGTAAACTATTTCCGTGAGCTTTGACCACCCAGTGTGTTGTATGCAATGTTGTAGTAGTAGTAGTTGTAGCAGTAGTAGTTGTAGCATAAGTTGTAGCAATAGTAGTAGTAGCAATATAGTAGTATTAGTAGTGGCAATATTAGTAGTATTTGTAGTAGCAATATTAGTAGTATTTGTAGTAGCAATATTAGTGTTATTATAAGCAGTGTCAATAGTGGTATTATTAGTAGAAGCAATAGTAGTACTATTCGTAGAAGTAGCAATAGCAGTAACAAAGGTACTAGTAATAGTAACAGTAACAGTATTAGTAGTAGTATTAGTATTAGGTATAGTAGTCCTATTAGAAGTATCAATATTAGTAATAATATTCGTAGTAGCAACATTAGCAGTAGCAATAGTTGTAGTAGAAATAATAGTAGTAGTAATAATAGTAGTAGCAATAGTAGTATTAGTAGTAATAGTGATACCAAACGGAGTAGTAATAATAATGGTAGCAATAAAAGTAGTAGTAGCCATAGAAGTAGTAGTAGTAATACTATTAGTTGTAGTATTTATGGTAGTAACAATTGTCGTGGTACTAATAGTAGTAGCAATAGTAGTAGTAGTGGTTATAATTTTAAAAGTAATAATGGTAACATTTGCAATAGTAGTCTTATAAGTAGTAGCAATAGCAGTAGTAGTCTTATAAGTAGTAGTAGCAATATGAACAGTTTTAGTAGTAGTAGTAGCAATAATAATAGTAGTAAAAACAGTAGTAGGTGTAGCAAAACTACTCCTATTAGTAGTAGTAATAGTAGTAGCAATAGTAGTAGCAGTAGCCATAGTAGTATTTGTAGTAGCAATACCAGTAGTAGTAGAAATTTCAATAGTAGTAACAATAGTAGTAGTAGTAGTAGCGGTAGCAATTGTACTTGTTGATGGTCGAGATTAGTACGTAACCGCGTGTGCCTGCCGCGTGTGTGTGTGTGAGTGTGTGTGATTGTGTTTGCTTGCTGATTTTCTATGGTATTCAACTCTGCGTGTGTGTGTGTTTGTGTGTGTATTTCACGTATTTGTATTTCCGCTAGGCAAAAGCTAACACGTAACTTTTGCGACTACCTCTTGTTGTTGTTTTTGTTGCTGTTGTTGTTGCAGTTGTACAACAAACTGTGCGAATTATTATTGTGTATGTTGTTGGTTTGCCGCCGTGCACACGTTTTGTACTCTTCCCCCCTCCCTCTTACCCACTCTATCTCTGTCTCTGTCTCTGTCTTTCCTCTCGGCCTCTCTCTCTCTTTCCCGCTCTCTTCCCCTTTCTATCTATATGCGACTTGCGTGCTCTTTTGAATTCGCTTTCAAGGTAAAATCAATTGAGATCAAACTAATTGAAAATGTTTTCAGAATGGTTTTTGTTGTTGTTCTTCATCTACTTTATTTTTTTGGCTTTTATATTGTTGGTGTGTGTGTATTTTTGTAGCAACATATTTTCATAAACAAATGTGCGGTGCGCGTGTAAAAATAGTTACAACAAGAACAAGCAACAAGAACAACAACAACAATGTCCGACACAATTTGTTAAACTATGCGCTAAACTAGTTTTATCTTAAACGAACAGAGAACAGAGAGAGAGAGAGATACAAGATTCGAGATACAAGATACAAGAGGATCACCAGATAAGTTCATTCACTCGACGTAATCAGTGTTGAGATCTAACGCAATTGTCATTGTGCCAGTGTTGCCAAGCGAGCAAAACTAATAAAAAAAAAACACACACAGATCTAATTATAAATTAGTATTATCAGTTTAATGACTTGATTCAGACAAAACTGTAAATGACTAAACTAACCCGCTTAAAATATTGAATTAAAGATTCGTTTCCCTTTCGCTGATAGTATCAGTTATCAGTTCTTTTTTTCGACAATAAATTAGCAACAAAAATTACATTATAAAACGTGTAATAAACTTAAACATATAGAAAGTTCGATGGAAATGTGTTTAATAACAAATATTGCATTGCATTTGTAATGAAAGTGAACTCTCTCGGCATTTGTTCATTTAAAGGTCATCTACATAACTGAAACTTCGCCCAGTCTCTGTTTCGAAATGAAATAAAAACAAAATCGTTAAGTGGAAAGCTACGGTTAATGTACGAACTCATACATATGTCTGTGTATACAGAGATATAATTAAAATGCGATTACTTTATGGCATTCGACAACAAACTTGAAAATTAGACTAAAGAAATATATTTACGTCATGATGAGTTAATTATACACACATAAATTTGAAGTCATAACACCCATTATGTACATAAACTAAGCACTGTTATTATTATTAGATTTAGTTTAGGTATATAAGTGTATATTTATACCCTTTTTTGTGGGTATATTAAGTTTGTTAAACGTCTGTAACAGGTAAAAGGCAGTCTCCATAAAGTATATATATTCTTTTAGTATATTCAGCATCAACAGTGGAGCCATGTCCGTCTGCCTGTCTGTCCGCCTGCCTGTCTGTCCGTCCGTCCATCCGTTTGATCGAAAGGATCTCAGAGATGGTAAGAGCTAGAAGCTTGAACTTGGTCTGCCAGCACTACTAATATTTGCAGGCAGATGGAGTTTATATTTAATTTTTGATGCCACGCCCCCTACGCCCACAAATCAAGAAAAATCTCATAACAAAATCAGTTTTGTAGCTAGAGACTTGAGTTTTGGCACACATGATGATTATGTTGCGGTTGATGTGTCCTGAAAATTTCATCACGATGCCACGCCTCCTTCGCCCACAGATTGATAAAAACGAATTATTACAGAGTGAGCCGTTCCCTGTACATCCACAGGGTATATTAGAGTCGGACTGCCGACTGTTCAGCTTGCTTCATATATAAGACTCATCAAAAATGTCCACGTAACGGACAGTGTCATAACTTGTGATTTGCAGTCAAGTGTTTGTGATAAACAAATAATAATAATAATACTTATATTAAAAGTGCAAATTAACCGAAACACATTTGCAGCGTTTGTCCTTGCCTGGGCAGGCCAACTGACTGCTTTGTTGGTTGGCTAACGAATACACTTGCATTTGTATGTATACACACATGTTTAGGGGTAAATATCGCGCCACTGATAAGCGAGCAATTCACACAGTCAAGGTGCTGATTAGAGAACGCGTAACCTTGGCAGCTCAACAGAATGTGGGCGGGGCGCAGTGACTGAAATGTTTGTTAGCCACGTGCGAGTGCGTTTTACATAATAAATCAAACAAGACAGACAAACTAAACAAACCAGACAAAATTACAATCTACACAGAGATCCAACAAATGAACAAAGCATTCATCAAATGTCTCAAAGGTGTCAAGTGAATTTAGCTTCTATGGCTTGTAATTGAAATCAAGCGATCATACATCATGTTGCGAGTAGTACTTACTACTTCAAGAAGATAACTCTTGATTGAGTATCGATTGCTTTGCTTTTGGAAATTGATTGCAAGAGACTAGACAACAATCGGACATCAAAGCACTTTCAAAAGATTGAACGAAGGTACTTCGACTTGTTACTGCACAATCGCAAATCACTTCAATTAATTTTAAGTATAATCACGTCACGTGATCACATTTCACTTGTCACTATTAAAATTCCTATTTATATTTGGCTTACTTAACAACTAACTAACTATAAATATATATGTGCATACGTATGTATGTATTTCATTTATAAATTCCAATACAAAGTTGTCTGTCTAAAAAAAAAAACCGGTAGAACACATGATAGTCACACTTCCCAGCTGAATGAGCTCTCGTGCTGTTTGTTAGTGTTGGCCAAGCCCAGTTTCGACTCATAGACGAGCTTGTTGTTATTTCATTCATGCTAGTTTTCAAGCCAGCAACAACAACAACTACAACTACGACAATTATCTTCAATTATTTACAATTATTTAATAAAAAAAAACGTAAGCGTAACAACGGCAAAGATCGTTGCAACGTTGCACGCAAGTGCCACTTGCAGTTACGTAAACAACAGCAACAACAACAACAACAACAACTTGTAGAACAGATAAGTTATCGAAGCGGCTTTTAGTATAAACAATTTGGCCAATGGAATTTTTTAAACAGACAGACAGACAAAAAACGACACTGGGTGAACAGACAGACAGACAAACAAATCGGATGATTCGATACTCTTGCAAGGCAAACAAATGCGAATACATGACTCTTAATGGTCAGTGTATATGATTATACTTATATGCATATCGTATATACTTATTTACTCGTTTCGCAACTCGAAACTGGGTTCTTTTTTTTGCCATATAAATAAATAAACAAAACAAAGATAAATGCGCTTAAATTTATAAATAATAATGATGATAAAATTGCTACAGTAAATTGAGACAAGTGGCAATAATAAACGGAGTCGCTGACGGTGACGATGACGGTGTCTGTGTCTCCGGACGGAGACGGTGACGACAATACCGACTTCTAAGACTAATACGCTGCTCAATTAACAAAAAAAAAAAAAACAAATAAATATAAAGTAGATGTCGAGTAGAGCTGCTTGGACAAGAATATACCCTGTAGCAGTAAAAAAGTGAAAGAAATTCAATTCAGGGAACAATATATATACAATATTAAATTACTGCAAATGTAAAATAACAAATAAAAACATGTAATTGGGTGTTAGACGACTCGGAGTTAATTTATAGTCGGTATGAGAGATATATTAACTTATAAGAAACCATAGAAAGCAAAGAGCTAGACTTGGTATACAGTTGTTTCAGCAGATGCCAATCCTCCTCATCAGTAGCATTTTTGAGCTAGTTTACCCAACGAGCCAAGCTTGTTTTCTATACTTTGTGCGCCTAGAACCAGTTGGGAATTCTAAGAAAGCGATATAGAAATAATGCTTGAAAGTTAAGCGCGCCTTTTTGTGTGGTTTGTTGTAGAGAAAACCAATATTAGCTATAAATTAGCACAAAAGTTGAACTATATTCAATTTATAACAATTCTTAAATCAATTTACTCTAACTATATATTTTATAAATATGAACAAGATAAATTTAAACAATTTAAAACAATTCTTCAATCGATTTACGCTAAGTATATATTTTAAAATTATCAAAATAAATTTAAACAATAATTTATATACATTTATTTGCCTTGGCATCAAATTTTCATAAATTAAAATATATAAACATGGCTTAAATTTATCAATAAACTCCAGACAGCTGTCATTAACTCACATATAAACTATCAGATCAATTTTGATCAAAGTCTCAGTTAATTAACAGCTAAATATGTTGACGAATTTTAATGTTAAATTTATAAAAATAGCTCTCACTTTTATATATTTTTAACTGGTCTAGGGGGAAAGAACGTTTAAACAGCAGTCAGTTGCTAAACTAAAAATAAGCATAAATTACGTAGCTTATGGAATTTTTTTTATTAGTGATATTTTTTTAAAGTCACTGTGTTAATTAAAACTAAACTGAGATCATCAACAGCAAATTGGAGTGACAACAATACAATTGTTGCTATTGATTGATAGTTGAATGCACAAGACGGCGTAGACAAAGATTACGGGTTAGAGAAAAACATAGCCGGCTAACGCGTCGTATGCGCAACGTCAGAACGACGTCGTCTCCAGCTGTGTGAGAAATGCTTTACATTTTGTCTGACGCTGGCCAATGCGATTAGGTCACTAGCCACCACAGAACAGCAGACAAATACGTGTGTATACATATCGTATGTATGTCTATATGTATAATACTTATATATATATATATATATGTATATATAACTGAACATGCGTTTAAAGCAAATTCCACTCAATTTACTTATTGAGGCTCGTCGTCGTCGCCGGGCCATTTGTGCGTTTGAAATGCCTTTGATTTGAATAATAACAGCGCAAATTTAACAGTCTGTCCGTTTGTCTGTCTGTCTGTGTTGGGTTTCTTAAGCTGGGTCTTAATCTCGGCTTACATCATTAGGATTTAATTGGGGCTTTGTTTAATGAACTAAGCTGCTTAACAAGAACAACAACAACAACAACTAGCAAATGGAAAACCTCTTTGGCTTTATGATTTATCAAATTTCAACGTGAGTTAATGCGTAATAATTTCAAATTGAAGCAAACATTGAGGGAGAGTTGATAAAATAGTTGAAAGGATGGACCATAGAAATCTAAGAACTAGGATATGCAGGTCTCCCCTTTTCAATGAGTGTCTGGGGGGAGGTGGGACAAGGAGCAGCTTATGAATACTCAATGCCATTTGTCGAGTGCAGTGCAGTCCAATGCCAGTGCAATGTCAATTTCGATAAGCAATGGCAACGGATGCCAACGGTTGCTCTAAAACAAAATAACAATAGCAATAACTTGTTGCTGACACATTCCAATAGACTGACGGGAAAGGGCAATGTCGCATCGGGAACTGTACTGTGACAGGCAATTCACAACTATGTGCATAGTTCAGAATGTTGTCACTTGCAGCTCAAACTCAAAAAAAAAAAAACAGTTGACAATAAATAGCAAATGACGTTTTTGCTAAACGTGTAACAATCAGTTATGTTATTTAGGCCAATTGATGATAAGATAACTATGTCTTTTACTTAACTTACCTCTTGTGCTTGGCTTATTTATAGTCCTTTCTCTTATTCAATGTGTCTATCTATTTGTATCTTTCTTTCAACTAAATGCAATGCAGTCAACGCCAGAGAATAATAATCAGGCACAACGCACAACTTTCATAGAAATTGTGCCATTCTACACCGGATGCTGGCGTCGAAAAGAGGTATGCATATGCGTCGTAATACCCTGTAAAAATACACTTCTAATGTCAAGATTCAAGTCCAAGTGCAACGCCCACAACGTTGTCTTTTGTTTTCCTTTGGGCCAATTGTGTGTTTTGTGTCTAGTTTTTTTTTTTTGTTTATTGGCAACACTTTTTGGTTATTTATTTTTATTTCATTGGCGTGGGTTTTAAAACCGGCTTTTGCTTTACGCTAAGCGCTTCTTTT
The DNA here is from genome assembly GCA_958299025.2 of Drosophila histrio. Taxonomy (NCBI): domain Eukaryota; kingdom Metazoa; phylum Arthropoda; class Insecta; order Diptera; family Drosophilidae; genus Drosophila; species Drosophila histrio. The sequence goes on from OY729167.1 coordinate 23,300,759, forward strand.
CAACTCTTTTTCTTTCTTTCTTCCACCGAATCGATTGCTCGATGACGTTATAAATTATAAGTTATCCATTCGCCCTTTTGAGACACACACACACACACAAAGTATACTACACTTAAATCATCTGATTTTGGCTGCATTTGCCAATACAACAAACATGCACTTAGCATTGACCCCACTGTCGACACATAACCTTTGACCATTTGCTTTTGTTTCAGTTGTTTAATTTAATAGTTGGTTTCTTAATTCAAAAAAAATATGATTTCTACACGAAATGCGTTAAATTCACTGGCAAGTGGAGCAAACGTTTCTCGTGTGCATGCAAAAAATATACAAAGCGTGTTAATAATATCACAAGTTCCCCGTTTCCCAACGACACGTTTTCCCCCCTCAATTTATTTATAAACTCAAGTCAAATACATTTGCATACATCAGTTAATTTATATGTGGCTTTAAGGACTTTCAGTCTGTAGATTTGTATATTGTACTTAGCAATTTCCAATTTTTTAATTAGTTGTTCATTACAAATGTATATCCCCTTTATTTCCATTGGAGAATTTTCTGTTTGTGGCATTTCTCTAATATATATAATTAATTCTGTTTGACAAAACACAAACAAAGTTTTTAGCTTTGTTTTTGCATATTTATCTTGAATTTTTAAGTTGTTAATAGCGATGGTTGCGTGACATGTTGTATACATACGATAGTCAGCCTGTTTTTTATATTTTTTGCTTTCTCACTTATTTATATACAATGTGGGGCTATGTTAAGTTTGTAACAGGTCTACGGAAGTCTGGCTGTCTCCATAAAGTATATATATATTCTTCTAGTATATTCAGCATCAACAGTGGAGTCTATAAAGCCGTGTCCGTCTGCCTGTCTGTCCGCCTTCCCTGTCAGTCCGTCAGTCCATCCGTTTAAACGAATAAATCTCAGAGATGGTAAGAGCTAGAAGCTTGAACTTGGTCTTCCAGCACTGCTAATATTTGTAGGCAGATGGAGTTTATCTTTAATTTTTGATGCCACGCCCCCTACGCCCACAAATTAAGAAAACGCTCTTAGGAAAAGCAGTTTTGCAGTTAGAGACTTGAGATTTGGCAGACATGATGAGCATCTTGGTGTTGATGTGTCCTGAAAATTTCATCAGGGTGCTACGCCCCCTGTGCCCACAAATTGATAAAAGCGAGTTACAAGAGAGCCACAGGGTATATTACAGTCGGGGTACCGACTGTTTGGCTTGTTTTTATTATTTTTTGCTTTCTCAGTTTAGTTTAAAAATAAATTGGCATTTGTAATTATTTTGTTGATTAAAATTTGGAATCGTGAGAATGAAAAGTAATTGGAAAATTACTGCTAGCATTTATTTGCTTATGCTGGAACTTTCTACTCAATTATTATTGGCAAATATAAACATTATTATATTGGTTTTGTTATGGAAATGAATACTTTTATTAAATTTGAATTATTAATAATAATAATAATTTATTGTGACTATTATTTGTTGCATAATTCTGTTGATAAGTGTTTAAATGAAATAACTTCAAATTATTAAGGATATTATAGCTATTTATTATTATTTTAACTCTTTTTTCGTTTTTTATTATAATGAAATAATTAATACTTTATTTAATGTTACTCCTTATTAATATTTTAACTCTTTTCTCCATTTTATAATAACATTAAAAAAATAATACTTTATTTAGTTTAATTTTTATTATAATTTTAACTCCTTTCTCCATTTGTTTATAGAATTATAATAAAACTTTATTTAATTTACTCTTTATAAATATTTCAACTCTTTTGCTCATTTTTATAATAAAAGTAATTAAATAATACTTTATATAAATTGAAATACTATTGTAATTATTCCTTACATTATCCTTTAGATAGATAAGTGTCTAGTATAGCTACAAACTATATGAATCTTCCCCCTTTTCTCGTTTCTTATCAACCTGTTGCTGCTGATTTGCTTGTTATGTTTGTTTGCCTGTTTACTTTGATATTAGCACACTTACATTGTATCTGGCCGGCACATACATAAATTAGTATTATCGCCTATAATTCGTATGTTAAACATTTGCATAAGGCTTGAAAAGATTACGTTTAGCAGTTGATAAAGAGACCAAAGTGAATATTGTTAGGCCAACAACAACTGTGTGTGTTGCTGCTGCTTTCTTTTGATCGTATCTGTATTGCTTGCTGCTTTGCTGCTTTCTGCTTGTTTTCTAAATAATTCTTCATTTATCGCAAATTGGCGCAACGCTAAACAATTTTTAATTGGCAACGAAATTGAAACTCAATCCCCCAATTCCCAGTCCCCTCGTCTTTAGCGGATTGCCAAGGCAGTTTATATTGGTGGCAACCGCTGGAAACGAGTTTATCGCAGTCAACCTCAACAATTTGCAGTCTCTGCAGTGAGTAATCTCTTCTATTTCTCTCTCTCTCTCTCTTGCAGGCGAATAAACACGGCCAAACGAACATGGGCAGCAATTCCAATGGATCGGAGCGTGTACCTCCCATTGGCGGCTATCAATGGCCCGCCGATCAGACGCCCGGCGTAATGGGGCTCAAGAATCACGGCAACACCTGCTTCATGAACGCGGTGTTGCAATGCCTCAGCCACACGGACATACTCGCCGAATATTTTGTTTTGGACCAGTATAAGGTAATTGAACAAATATTTGTACACGATTAAGTATGCATTTTTGGGTTATCATAAAACAAACCTTTAAAATCATCTACCGCACATTACGAAAAAAGGTCGAGCATTTGTTTACAGAATTCCAAAGTATTGGTTTGTATATTAGAATAGTTTATATATTAGAATGAATATTGTTCGTCACGAAATTTAATATTGGTAATTTTGGGACGTGAATATGCTTTCGGCACTAGACTTCTACTTCGTGTAGAGGTTTTTTTTATATATTAGAATAGTTTATATATTAAAATGAATATTGTTCGTCACGAAATTTGATATTAGTAATTTAGGAGCGTGAATATGCTTTCGGCACTAGACTTTTACCTCGTGTAGAGGATTTTTTTATGTTAGAATAGTTTATATATTAAAATGAATATTGTTCGTCACGAAATTTGATAATAGTAATTTTGGAGCGTGAATATACTTTCGGCACTAGACTTCTACGTCGTGTAGAGATTTTATTTGGGGGTAATAATAAAACCATAGTCTTTAGCTAAAGCTATTAAAAATGTAGCAGTTTTTGTAAACAAAGGAAATTTGTAACTTGTGACTTACTCAGACAATTTCCTTTCCCTTTTCCAGGCGGATCTAAAGCGTCGCAATAAAATCAATTCACGCAAATTTGGCACCAAAGGGGAATTAACCGAGCAGCTGGCCAATGTGCTCAAGGCGTTGTGGACCTGTCGCAATGAGAGCGATCACAGCACCAGCTTCAAGGCGGTTGTCGATCGATATGGGACACAATTTCGCAGCTCAACGCAACACGATGCACAGGAGTTTCTATTCTGGCTATTGGACAAGGTGCACGAGGATTTGAATACGGCAAGCAAACGACGCTATAAGAGCATTAAGGTGAGTTCTCATAACTGAAAAGAAGAAATAAACAAAAGGTGCTGAATATTAACTTTTTAAATCAATTTGTAGAGACTCTGAAGTTTGGCTTAATTATAATTTCAAGAATTAACTGCGGAAATACTATAAATCAAGACAGTTCGAGTTATTTTTCAAGATCAAAACTAATTTATGGGCGACCTAATGAAAGAAGAATAAAGAGACTTAAATACGCAGAGGTTTCTATTGTGTATATGGCTTTTAAAGTCACATAAATAAAATCGAATGTGTATCTTTTTAATGGGAACTTTGATTTGAGTTCATGCAACTATAGAAATCAATTTTTTATTAATTTTATTTAGCTGTAATAGAAACGTTGACTGGATAATTCATTTGAATTGACCGACTGAGATCATATTTATAGCAGCAAACTGAGATTTTATTTGAATAAACTTGGATTTCTGTAAGAAATTCTATTTAGAACTAGAACTGTTAAAGAAATCTTGATATATGATTTTAGTTTTATATGTCTATAAACTAATTAAAAGCTTGTTAAGCTTAGACATAAAGATTAGATTATGGTGTGAATTCTATAGAAAGAAATAATCAATTTTGTAGGAAGAAATAGTCATAGACTTGACTGCAAATCTGATCTATAATCTATCAACTATATATCTATCTATCATGATTATCTATCATGGAATAAATAAGTCAATGTATGTCTCCAATAAACTGATTAGTTTTGTAGTAATTCAATAACAAATAATTGATTTTAATAAGGAATGATTGAAGTGATAGAACTGTCAATAAAGTTTTTACTGAATGATAAACAAGATGTGATTAAACTTAGACTTTAGCATAGATTAAATAAGACAACTTACAATACGATTAAGCTAATTACATTTATAGTATTCCAATTACTAATATTGCTTTGTTTTCTGCCCTCACACAGAACTCCTATGGACGCTCCGACGAGATTATTGCCGCCGAGACGCTGGCGAATCACATACGCTGCAATAACAGCTTCGTTCAGGCGGTGTTCCAGGCACAATTCCGCTCCTCGCTGACCTGTCCACGCTGCCAGAAGCAATCAAATACCTTCGATCCGTTCCATTGCATTTCCGTGCAGCTGCCACAACTGACGCAACTGACGGTCTTTGTGACTGTTGTGTATATGAAGCAGCAGCCGCGTCAGGTGAAGATGGGACTGCGTGTGCCGGCTGGTTCACCAATTGTTGCGCTGCGGGAACAGCTGCAGGAGACGGGCATCTCGGCCTCTCGAATGGTGCTTGTGGATCTGAATGCCGAGGGATTTACGCGTGTCTTCTACGACACTCAGCCCGTGGAAACTTTGAGCAGTGTGGAGAACATCTATTGCATTGAAGTGCCCGAGGCGAGTCCAACGCCAAAGGCATCACTTGATGCAGCACCAGCGGATGCCGTTGAAAAACCCGCAACAGCAGCAGCACACTCCACAGATCTGTTGCTGCTTGTGGCAAATGTGCAGAGGAAGCCGGCGGCTGGCGAGGGAGCTGCGAGTGGAGTTTGCAAGAGATTTGGAGCACCGTTTTGCATGAAGGCGCCACGTGATTGTAGCTACCAGGACTTGCAAAAGCGTATGCTACGCGAAATGTCGTCGCTGTTAAAGCCCGAGGTATTCTCATATGCGACGCCATTGACGGACATGTTTAAGATACGTTTACAAGATCCATCTGCCGATCCGGATACGTATTTGGAGCAGGTGGAACATCCGCTGCTAACAGAAATGATTGACATGGCGCTGTCGGTGCTCTCCTCGGAGGCAGGACCGACACATATTAAACTGCTGCTGGAATGGAGTACGCCGGAAACGCACTTTGTGGACGTGCAATCATCTGCGGATGCTGTTGTCGAGCACGAGAGTGTGGCGCGTCTGAGTGCCAGCAAACCCAACGATACAGCCGCCTTAACGCTGGAACAATGTCTGGAGCATTACACGAAGGCGGAGACGCTGAGTGCCGAGGATGCTTGGCGCTGTCCGCACTGCCAGCAATATTTGCCAGTGGTCAAGACTCTGGGTCTTTGGTCATTGCCGGACATTTTGGTGGTGCACTTCAAGCGATTCCGACAGCATCAATCGAAGGGACCGCAGGCAGCTAAATTGACGACAATGGTCAAGTTTCCGCTAACTGCATTTGATATGTCGCCGCATTTGGCGCGTGGAGTGCGTGAAAATAACTGCAACAACAGCTCACTGGAACAGCAGGCGAACAAGAAATCGCGTTCTAGCGATTCGCGTTCCTCCACACTCAATTCCCGCTGTGAGCCCAAGGATACACGTTATGATCTGTACGCTGTGTGCTATCATCAGGGAGATACGCTGGAAACTGGACATTATACGGCTGCCTGCAAAAATCCCTACGATCGCCAATGGTACAAGTTTGACGATCAGCGTGTAAGCAAAGTGCCCGAGAATGATATCGAACAGGATATCATTAATAACGAGGCCTATATGCTATTCTATCAACGTCGCAGCGTCGACGCCTCCGCCGAATGTTCCGGCTCCAGTTCCAATTCGGGAGATCATTGGGTTTCACGCATTGCGCCGGCAACGACAACGCCTGCTGTCAGCAGCAAGGACAGCGTGGCAACCACAAACGCTGAGACGCCCGAACCCATTGCAGTAGTTGCCGAAAAGGCCACATCCAAACCGGTGGCAATTCCCATACCCAAAGTTACTTGTGAAATTGAGGAGGATGGTAAGTGTTGCCGGCTCTTATTATGCTAATAATCTGGTTAATTAATACTCGTATTCTTACAGCTGCTTCTGCTGCTCCACTAGAAGTCAAAGCAAGTCCTGTGGATTTGCCGCCCAAGGAGGTGCTAAACATTGAGGAACTGGCATTTGCCGATGCCGATCTGGAAGCAGAACCCGTAACTGTGGCAGAACCTAATATTGTTAGCCAAATTGAGCCGGTTATAACGTTGCCAAGAACTCCGACACCGCCGCCGCCATCGTCGTCGTCGTCTGCCACTAAGCCAGAAATCGTCGACGCTGATGCGTCGCAAATCTTTGCCATGGATGAGGATTGCACTGAAGCAGAGAAGCAGCCGCCAGAGATTGCCGGTGAACCCGCAACACCCTTGGCTGTTGTAGAGCAACCGATTAAGGAGACTGTTAGTCCGGTTGAGCCCAAGACTAATGGACATGCTGCCGCCAGTTCAGGCACATCCTCATCATCCAGTTCGGCGTCATCGGTTAGCTCGCTTTCGTCGCGTTCCTCGCCTCGCTCGTTGAGCACTTCGGTAACGGCTGCGTCTACACTGCAGAACAAGTTCAATGGCCACATGAATGCAGCGTCGGCTGCAGCTGCTCTGCTAAATGGCAATGCAACGCCGCAGTTGTCTTCCAGCTTACAACTTTCGCGTCATGCGTTGCACAATCACTGCAATCACAATTGGCACGGTTCCCGCAGCAGCGTCTCCGCCGTGGAGAGCGTAACGCAGCAGCAGCAACAACAGCAGGCGGCAGCCGCCAGTCTGAGTCTGAGACACTCCTTTTCCACCAGCTCCAACTACAAGTTGCGCGAATGCAGCGAGACATTGTCATCGCTGTTGCGCAACTCAGCCAACACTTGCAGCAAGGACACGCTGCTATTCATCGATCAGCAGAACCATCACCACACATCCGGTCTAATTGAGGACGACGATGATACGTATATGGGACGTTCTCTATGGGTAAGTTGTTCAGTCACATGTTACCTAAACCAGTAATGCCGGATTTTAAGCTTAGATCACGCGTAGTAGCGATAACACATTTTGGGCACCACTCCTAAAAACAAAGAATTCGCGATTAGTAGAATTCATTTATGTTTTCTTACTCTCGCTTTTTGCAACAAAAACAAAATTTTTAGCTTAGACCACTCGTGGTAGGGAAATAGAATTTTGGGCACCATTGTCCCAAACAGAGAACTTGCAATTCGTAGAATTCACTTATCGTTTTTAGCTCTATGCGACTCAAGCAGAAATTTTAGCTTACAGCACGCGTGGTAGGAAAATAGCATTTTGGGCACCACTGCTCCAAGCAAAGAATGCGCAATTGGTAGAGCTCACATATATTCTTATTCTCTTTTTGCGACACAAACAACAATATTAGCTTAGACCACGCGTGGTAGGAAGATCACATCTTGGGCACCACTTTCCTAAACAAAGACTAACTTATTTATTTTGTCTCTCTCTTGCAGATTTCACCTGTGACGCCTCACAAGCTAATTACCGTATCGCCCAAAAATTAGTGGTGATATTCGTTACAATTATCGAGTTGGATTCATGCGGGACATAAATACACCCGGAAACATACAAACGCACTATAGCTATAAGCCTAAAGTTTACTTTATATATACATATATTGAATACTTCTATATATATAACAAACGATCAATGCAGTTGCATATAACTTATAAGGAAAATGATGTTATAACAACGCGATACATACATACACATATATATACAGACAGATATATATATATACCTTTAGTTGATCTAAGCTAAGTTCAAAAGTTGAGAAGCTTTTTAAATTCGATTTAAGTTAATTTATTGATTACAAAAATCTGCAAATTTTGAGACATTCAATGAGAATTCTTTTAAACGATTGACATTGCATTATTTATACAATTTATTTATTTAGCGAAATATGAAAGTACAATATGATTTGAGTTCGTTTTCTTTTCATGCAACACAACAAATGCAATAATTTTAGTTTATGTTTGTTTGTTTTTTTTTTGATTTATCGAAGAAGTGCATGGCATATAAGTACACTTTAGTTTGTATACGAAACCAAGTTTCAAACTACGTATATATATACATACTCTGTTGTGTATAAATAAATATATATATATATATAAATATATTTAACCATTTCAATTACTATGTATAATTATTGTTTATGATGAGAGTATTTGTATTTTAATATTTGCAACATATTTACAAACAAACACAGACACACACACATACAAATATGGCCCAACAATTGTTGTTCAACATTTTGTACTTGTATGTGTGTAGAAAAGCATTAAACCAAACCATTATATTGATAACAAATGTTTAAAGACTTTAAAACATTGTTTTTTGCATAATGTACACTTTATTATATATATATATATATATATAAAGTACATCATATACACATGATTAAACTATTGTATGTTAAGGGCAAGTTTATTAATTGATGAAGTGTGTAATGTGTACATTGTATTCATGAATAAACGTGAAATTGTTGGATATAAAATGAGATTTTCAAATAAAACCAAACAAATTCCTAATTCGTTAAGTTTATCCAGTCTTTTTTAAAGTCGCCTGAAAGTATGCTTTAATATATTTCATTTTAATGCGATTAAGCGAAGCCCGCTGAAAAGTATGCTACATGGTTTAGTACGAAAGTTCTCTTGAAAGTCTTGAGCCAAAGCTTTCTTTCTTACCACTTTCTGTGCCATGGCCACGGCCACGGCCATTTCGACTCGTCTCTCTTGGCCATGTTCCGAAGAAGCGAGGTTCATTGTCTGCTTGCCGCACAGCCAGAGTCTCAGTTCAGTTACTGCACTTGCCGCGTCGAGTTCTTTGAGTCGCACGAAATAAATTAAAGCAGCAGCAAATACTACCAAGTGTGTGGTGTGGCAGAGGAACTAACTTAATAAAGCAATAAAGTTGGCCGTTAAGAGCGTGTGAGGTGCGCCAACATGGATTATCGTTTACTTGTGGTATGTGTTTTGTTTTTCTTCTAAATTTAGCACAACGAGCACAACAAGTTTGTTGCCTAAGTCTTTTGTTTTGCACAGCCGACAGTGGCATTTACTGTTAGCATAAATTCTGGAGCAACAGCATTTATTATATAGACATGCTAATGAATTAAACTGACAATCCAATCGGGTTCAGGCTACAAGGCATGTCTGTGAGTGTGTGTGTGTGATTTTTGCCTGGCATGGAGCAACTTTCCCGTTAACTAAAACGTATTTAGAACAATTCCACACACACACTTACAAACACGCACAACAACCAGAACTAGCGACAAATTCTATCCCCCGTTGACCAGCGGTTCTTTGAGTTTATTCAGCTTTAAATATAGTCATTAACATGCTTTGGAGTTGTTGCAGTTAGGCAGAGGTTAAAAAGCGGCAATTACGAGTATAGTAGGATAGGGAACACAGCAATTGCAAATGCCGTTTCAACTGAAACGAAACATCTTCCAAGTACTATTTCGAAACGAGTTTCGAAATTGACAGCGCGACGACTCATTAGAATAAACAAAAAGGGAAACAACAAAATCAAGATTGAGAGTCAGAGACGGAGACGGAGACTGACCTAATTTCACTGTTTTCGGTATTCAAATTGTGCTGTGAATCATGTCACGATAAAAGTCTTGGCACCCGCATCTGAATAAGAAACTTGCTGAGCAATGGCAGAAACAACCAACAGAGTCTGCGTCTAAAAAATTCCAATGGTTTGGCCTAATTACCAGTGGGGGGAAAAAAAAACAAAGCGGAAAAGTCGCCCACTTGACCTGAATGGCAACTGTAAAAGATAAATGTGAGACAATTCTCAAAACTTTTGATTTCATTCAAAACTAAAGTCGAGTGTCAAGTGGCGTACAGAATTTCAGGGAAAGTTTTTCTGATAATTATTCACACTTCAAGTGTTTAACAATGAGATTAAAGATGCAAAAGTAACACTCCTCTGTCCACTGGCAAGTTTAAGTTCCATTTCTTTGCGTTGTTGTTGTTGTCGTTTCGGGTTATTTTGGGTTGTTGTTTATTTTGATGCCTCAGGTCAGAAAACTTTCGCGCTTTCGCCAAACGAACGTCTTTGTGTCCATTGGTATGTCAAAGATACAATGCTATCCATTCATGCGGGCTGGCAATTAATTTGATTTATGCTGGCGCGTTCTTTATGCACATTAGAAATTATACAAATATACGACGAGTAATAATAAAAACTAGTTTTGATTTTTTAGAAAATACTCAGCTTTTTGCTGCTTGCCGAGTTGTCGGCGTCACAGCATCAACAGCAGCAGCATCAACAGCAGCAGCAGCAGCAGCAACAACAACCACAGCAGTCAGCAGCGCAATCGCAGACAGATTATGGCGAGGAGCCACCAGAGGGTTACTATGCCTTTGTGGAGTCACCGAATGCGGTGCCACCGCGTGTCCGTCCACCGCCCTACACCTTTATCAATGCCGACTGCAAGGATGTTGCCGCGGGCAAAAAGTCAGCGGTATCCGTTCATAACATATGTGGAGATTTGAATAAGGGACAGATACCCAAGAATCCGCTGGGTCAGAATGTGCTCGGGGAACCGTATCCCTTGTAAGTCAAGCTAAGCCTTATATCCTACAGCATGACAAGTGTAATCTTTGTTTTTTCCACACAGCGAATTGATACGCAATCAGACCTTGAAGTTCTTGTCGAAGACGCTGCCTGTCCTCAAGGCGGACGATACGTTGCCGAAGGTGACACAGATCATACGGGACGAACCGGTGGATCAGCTGGAGAACAACAACATCGATCGTCATTATGCTGCCACGCGTGTCACACGCAGTCTGCCCGATGGCGTGCAGTCCAATGAATACAGCTACTTTGATCCCGCCCTCGATGAGGAGGAGCAGCAGCAGCAGCAGAAGCTACATGAGCAGCGTCGTGCCGTCGAAGAACGCAAGCCACGCAAATTCTGCGATGGCGGTGGAGTGTAAGTTATGCTTATATATATCTATAAACATATTTCTTATAGCTATAAAAAAATAGGAGTGTTGGGGTTAACAAAATCAAACCCGATAGAACATATTCATTACTGCATAACCATTAATGCCGTCTGTTCTTCATAACATTGGAAATATTAGTTAATTGCAATTTATATTTAAAAAACAGAAAACTACTCTTATTATTTAAGAGTTATTTTATGTTTTTTATTAAGCAAATTTAAAACGAAATTGATTTTGTCTGCCTGCCTGTCTGTTTGTCCGTTTATTCGCCCATAAGTTAGACAAAATAGCAGTCTGCACAGCCTATTTATTTATCTAATTAATAAAATTCCACAAATAATTTTATTTAACTTTAATTACAATCAATACGTCTCTGATTTATAGAGAAACTTGTAAGAAGTATATGATTATAATTTCGTTTTTCTTCAGCTTCTGTAATTTATTTAATCTTTTATTATTAGTCTAAACATTTGACTAATTTGTTTGGTATAAAGTTTAGCTTGTAAGAGTCTTTATGATTCTAATTTTTGATCAAAATTATAGTCCAATTTGTATGTTAAAGTAAAGATGGTACAGATTTGACTTCGTTTATTCTTTATCTCTTATTATTGATCAAAATATTTGACTAATTTTTATTATGCTATAAAGTTTACCTTTAGATTAAATATTTATGAATCTAATTTGTATGTTTGATGTTTACGATTATTCACAAATTTTAGTTCGTTTATTCTACAGCTTCTGCAATTAATTTGAATTCTTATTGTTGATCTAAATAACAAACTCAATTTGTATGTTTGAAAGATTAGCTTACAAGATGTTTACGATTATTTATGACAACGATGTCGTTTATTCTCGCAATTAATTTCTGATCTCATTTCTCTTAAAGCTTAAAGATTAGCTCACAGTATGTTTAGGATTATTTTTGCATATTATTTCGTTAATTCTTCAGCTTCTGCAATTAATTTGAAGTCTCATTTCTGATCTTAATAGCAAACAAATTTGTATGGTTTAATAATTAGCTGGCAAAGATGTTAAGATTACTTATGCATATTATTTCGTTTATTCTCCAGCTTCTGCAATTAATTTTAAGTCAAATTTTCGATCTAAATAACAGACAAATTTAAGTTTAGCTGCAAACATGTTTACGATTATTTATGAATATTATTTCGCTTATTTTCAAGCTGACAATATTTATGGTTTTGAAGATTAACCTATCAGAAGCTTGCCATTACTTATAACATCCTTTATTCCCCAGCTTCTGCACACTGTACCGCGCCATTCAAGGCGACACAAGTCCCGCTGTGCCCGCTGGTCCGACGGCGGAGCGTCGCGAGGAAGTCGGCCCCATACGCTACGAGGGACCGCCAACTCCTTGTCCGGCCAAGGTGGAGTATGCAACGCCGGTGTTTGCCAAGAACTACCAGGGCGCCTGGCGCTATGTGGTGCAGATACCCTACGAGGGCTACTTCACACAGACCGTGGAGGTGACGCGTTGCATTCAGGCGCGTTGTCATTATCTGGACGGTGGCTGTTTGTCTTCGCCCCGTTGGGTTAGTCTTTTGGTTGCGGAGATTTTCTACCCCAATGCCGAGGATACTGTGCCCAGCAGCAGCAGCACCACAACGCCAGCGCCATCGGTGCAGGACTTCCAGGCCTATCAGCAGTATCTACAGAAGCGCGCCGGTGTGGCCACCGCATCCGATGGCACCACAAATAGTGCAGCAGTCAGTGCACCAACCGATGCACATTGCGATGGACACGACGAACTCGGCTGCTTCCAGGTGCGACTCTATTACGACTGGTTCTTGATACCCGGCTCCTGTAAATGCTGGCGTCCGGATTACTTTGCCAAATACGTGCGCCGAAAGTCTGTCGCCGACTTGTAGTGCTACTTAAATAATAATAATAATAACAACAAGAAACATTCAAGCATTGTCCTAGTTACACTAGTTAACTCAATTTTAGCATTTAGAGCAAAGGCATAAAGCGTGTGGCATGAAATTCTCATTCTAGCGATCCAATTGTGGGAACGCGCAGAGTTTGCATTTCTTGCAATCGACGCATGCAACACATGCAACAACAAATATATACTTAAAATGTAAGCAATTAGCTATCCATCCTTGACTGAATACCAAGCGCATTGAATTTCTACTAATAAATACTATTTCCACTATAATTGAACCACTGTGTGGTGTATACTACTATGTTTCTGTTTATGCTGGGTGATTTAGATACAGATTCAGCTAGGCTATGGCACGCGTTCTTGTAGTGGTAGATGATGGCTCTCTGTGTGTGTGTGAGCCAAAACTTAAACCAAAAACCAGTCCCGTCAGCCAGTCAGCCAGCCAGCCAGCAAGTTAACCAGTTGGCAGCATGCGTGCGCCACTCGAGTCTCTGCAGTCATCTTAACCAGTCCGTTGGGTTTGGGTGTCGTGTGTGTTGTGTGTGCTGTGTGCTGTGTGTTGTGCCGCATTTAGAGGCGTCTCGCATTGCATTGCATGGCCACAATATAAACATACTTTTTGCACAAGACAAAGCCTTGACGAACGGCCTCAAAAGGCTGCCACAGCAACGAGTTCCAGTTCGCAAGCTCGAGTTGCACACAAAAAGCTTCCGCATCAATTCCCGCTACAAGTGAGTAATTTAATTGTTTAAAACATTGCAAATGTTTGTTTATAAACAAAACGTGTGTACTTAGCAGCAGTTAGCAAAAAAAGCGCGTTTGCTACATTTTTTTTGCAAATTCATTTAAAGTTCGTTGCCTAAGTCTTTCGTTTAATGTCAAGCTTGAACAACTATTTGTTTTTATGCGCTTGCAGTGGGTTTAATAATGCTGTTAACAAATTTAGAACTGTGTAACTTAGTAAAGAAGGCGTGGCAGAATGCATAAAGTATATATATTCTGGTACAGGTTGACGAACTGAGTTGATAAAGTCATTTGTGTGTGTTTCTTTGTAAACTAGTCGCTTAGTGGTAGAGCTATCTGGATGAAACTTGGTACAGATCTGAATCTATGCTGCAGCTGGTGAATATGTGGAGAGCAATCGGATTGGATGACTATACCATATAGCAGTCATAGGAATGATCAGCCGAGAATCAATATTTTGTATGAAAAACTTTGTTGTTTTAAGAGATTTCTCAACCAAACTCACGGATTTTGCACTAGGCGTTGTTATATACATCTTAAGCAAATTTTGTTATAATCTGTCTACTATATCATATAGCTGCCATAGGAACGATAGATCCAAAATCAACATTTAGTATGAAAAACTTTGTTGTCTCTTGAGATATCATAACCAAACTCACAGATTGTTAATTTAGTGTTGTCTTAAGCATTCTTATTAAATTTTATTAAAATCGGCCCACTATATCATATAGCTGCCATAGAAACGCTCAGTCGAAAATCAACATTTTGTATGAAAAAGTTTGTATTTTCTTGAGACATCGTAGCCAATCTCACATATTATTCTTAAGATGTTGTTATATACATCTTAAGCAAATTTTGTTATAATCTGTCTACTATATCATATAGCTGCCATAGGAACGATAGATCCAAAATCAACATTTAGTATGAAAAACTTTGTTGTCTCTTGAGATATCATAACCAAACTCACAGATTGTTAATTTAGTGTTGTCTTAAGCATTCTTATTAAATTTTATTAAAATCGGCCCACTATATCATATAGCTGCCATAGAAACGCTCAGTCGAAAATCAACATTTTGTATGAAAAAGTTTGTATTTTCTTGAGACATCGTAGCCAATCTCACATATTATTCTTAAGATGTTGTTATATGCCTCTTAATTAAATTTGGTTTAGATCTGTCTATTATATCATATAGCTGCCATAGAAACTATAGGTCCAAAATCAACATTTTGTATGAAAAACTTGCTTGATTCTTAAGATTTCACAACCAAACTCATAGATTATACACTTGGCATTGTTATTCACATCTTAACCAAATTTGGTTTAAATCTGTCTACTATATCATATAGCTGCCATAGAAACGATCAGTCGAAAATCATCATTTTATATGATAAACTCTGTTATTTTAGGAGATTTCTCAACCAAACTCAAAGATTATTGATAGAGTGTTGTCTTAAGCATTCTGATTAAATTTTATTAAAATCGGCCTACTATATCAAATAGCTGCATAGGAACGATAGGTTCAAAATCAACATTTTGTATGAAAAACTTTGTTGTTTCTGGAAATATCATAACCAAACTCACAGATTATGCTTTATTTGTTGTTATATACATCTTAAGCAAATTTGATTCAAATCAACCTACTATATCGTATAACTGTCATAGAAACAATCAGTCCAATGTCAACCTTCACTATGAAAAACTTTGTTGTTTCTAAAGATACAACAACCAAACTCACAGTTAACGTAGTTGCTATTGTCTTTAATATGCTGACCAAATTTGGTTATAATCGGACTACGCTATCAAAGTCTAAAGTTAAATACTGGGAATCAAATCTTAGGCATGCCAAAGTCAACCTTTGTTTCTGTTATTTAGTTAAAATACTTATGTAAATTAGCACTTCAAAATATGCATTGAGCTCAGTTAGTGTGGGCGAAATCTGTCAGACACTCATTTATGCATACTTTCCATTTTTTGAAGGTTTCTAAAAAAGATGCTGGCCAACGGCAACGGCAACGGCAGCAACAGCAAAAGCGGCAGCCTCAGTTCACTGGATGCGCTGCCCAAGCAATTTGTGCTGTCGATGAAGAAACTCTTTGATATTCTGGACGACAAGCATAGCGGCTATGTGAGATATGCGGACATCGAGAAGGGCTGGCAGGACGATGGCTCCAAGGGTCTGCCACAGGGAGTGCTGGACTCGTTGCGTCGTGTGACGCCGCCCAGTGGCCTTTTATCCTTTGAACGCTTCTGTGCTGGTCTTAAACTCTGCCTGTTGCGTAATCAACAGCAGACACATGAGAAATTGTCAAAACCACCGCGTCCACCGTCGGCGCCACAACTCTTGAGTCTGGGCATGGACACAATAGCGCCCACAGCCAAGGTACGACCACGTTCACAGTTAACACCGGGCACGCCGCCATCGTTGAGTCCAGAACTGGAGCATGATGATGACTACAGCACGCCGGCGCCGCCACCGAAGCCACCACGCCAGGCAGCCACAGCTCCAGCTTTGGCCAAGGCAGACATACGCAGCGCCTTGCAGAACTGGCAGCTCAGTCTCATGCACAGCGAATCCTGCGCCAAGCAAAAGACTTTAAAGACTGCACGCGAACAATTCGAGCATCGCGGTTCCGCCGACGGCGGCTCCTCCTCCACCTCGGCCACGGACTACGCCCTGGGCGGCCTGAGTCTGGCCCTGCCTCCCAAGAAGTCCAGCAGCAAAAGACGCGAATCACGCAGACATACATTGCAACATGGCATAGACTACAATATGCTGAAGCGACTGAAGCATCTGGAGGAGCAGCGAGAACTGCTGCTCTTTGGTCTAGACGGTGTGGAGAAGGCGCGCGACTTTTACATGCAGCAGGTGCTCAACGTGCAGGAGCAGATCAAGTATTTCGGACGCCTGGGCACACAATTTGTAAGTTGCAGAGTCTCAGATATAACTGAGTTTATGAATTAAGCCTGATTTGTTTACCCTTTACTTCAAAAAAATACAAGTATCTATTAAGTTTGTCAAAAAGAAGAAAGTCTGACAGACAACATCAACAGTCGAGTCGATATAGCCATATTCCAATAACCGACTGATTGAATCTATTACATTTTTATCAGAATTGCATTTTTTTATCTATACTAAAATGCATTTAATTTACAGGATCAATGGTCGGAGCTACAGCAGGAAAGATTGAACTATCAGCGTGGTCGTGTGCTTGAAGCCAATCGCAGCCTGGCCATATTGACAGACACCTGGGAGCACGGTGGCTATCCATTGCACATTAATCTGGCGCTGCCTCGCCGGCCGCTGCAGCACTTAAGCTACAAGGATTATGCGTCCAATGAGGCTGAGCTGCTGGCTGCTTGTGAGAAGCAGACGTTGATGGCGGAACTCTACGAACAGCAGCAACAGCAGCAGCAACATTCCCAGTTCCACAATCTACGCGCCGCACGCACGCGCAATTTGTCGGACTTTGTGCTCAGCCAGCCATCGCCTGTGAGCCAATCCTCGGCTGGTCTGGGCGATGCAGATGTCGTATACTAAGCGGAAATATCAATTATAATGCCCTGCGCCGATAGATCAATAGATCCGCATCAATAGCCCGTCTGTCCGTTTGATTTAACAGATCTCAGCGATAATAAACAGTATTATAAGATCTAACATAGCTAATTTGTCAAAAATAATAGCTAGAAATAGCTAACAATCAATACAATAATAAACGCGGAAGTTTACAAGCCACAATTACCCCAGACAAGAGAACACTTACCTTACCAGTTAGCTACTTTGCGGCGTGTTTGTCCGTGTATGTTTCAGCGTATTTAAGAATCTCGGCACAGGGTAATATCACGTCGAGCATTCTCGACCAAACACTGCTCACTTGTTTTGTAAATATTTTATTAAATGGCTCAACAATGCTATGTTATGTACTATTTGGGGTGGCGACACTACATCACTGTGGATTCGGGAAGCGCTTCAAGTATTTGTTCAACTGTTTGTAGTTGAGATTGTTGCCCGGCTGCACAATGCCCTGGTTAACGGTCTTTTTCGCCTCGAATTTGCGATCCATGTAGAACTTGTAGCAGTTTTGGAACTTGCTAATTTCCTTGTGACAATACTTCTCCACGAACTCGTTGTCCTTCAGGCAGGCAAAGAGCACGCCCATTTCCTGCAGGCATGCGACATCCGAACCGGAATCTGCCTTGCCGCTCACCGAGTTTTTCAGTCGCAGCGGCAGAATCTCTTGGAACGGCACTTCCTTCTCGTTCTGTGGCGTACGCCCACGTGCCGCATACATAGCTGCTCCAGGCACACGCATCTGCAATTAGTTAAATATTTGTTTTTATTTCAATAATAGCGTATTATTGCAAAATTTACCTTATTTTTTTCTGCTTTGCCTGCCGCCGCTGCAATCAGCTGTTCACTGTTACGTCAAAAGTAACGACTGCGTTTATTAGCACTGTCAATGGCATTGCTCAACATTGTCGCATGTTAGAACTGCTGCTGTTGCAATCAGCTGTTCATTGTTACGTCAAACGAAATTTGTTAGTTAGCCAGCACTGTCAACACTGGCAGTGTAGACATTGCTCAACACTGTCGCACGTCAACCTCTGATCAACTAAAAATTTACACAAACATAAATAATACATATGGTAGAAATAAATAATAATAATACAAAACATGGATGCCGTTGACGACAACCACCAGGCGCCGCATCTTGCCGACTTTGCCATGGACGACGACGATGAAGCGGACAGAGTTCAGGTCGTGGCCGCAGCCGCCATGAATATTGATGCAAAATACTCAACAATTGGTGCTGGTGTGTGGGAACGTCAACTCTTACGGTTTCACCCGTATCACGGCGCCAACATACACTTGGATGACGGTGCAACAGTTGCATTTCGTCGCACCAGCTTTGCCGATGCCCTCACATTCTCCGAGCGACCGCTGGTAAGTGTCAAATCTGTGTGTGCAAATATCTTTCACACTTGCTGGCGAGAAGTAGTGTGTACATATGTCGCTGCAGATGTACTACATACAGTGCGTCAGGTAATTGTTTTGACTAAGTACAAAATTTAGACATTTTATACTAATTTATTATTATTTATTTTTATAGTAAACAAGTTTTGGTTGATTTTTCACTTTCCAATATGTGCATTTTGTCAACATAATTACTTGCCTAGCTGTAGGCTTGACTATTCTGCATACAATATTTAATTAATTGCTTACATTTCAGGCTGCCGGCGACATATTTCTTGTGGAGATTGAGAAAATCGAACGTGGCTGGTCGGGACACATGCGACTTGGTCTCACGGAGCTGACGCCTAATATCATTGGCATGCGCAGCGAAGGACTGCCACATTTTGCACTGCCCGACTTGGCCAATCTAGGCAACAGCTGGATATATCCGATCTCGAAGTTTGAGCTTAATCAACGCCAGGAACAAGCCGGAGAGAATGTAGAGCCACTACCGAATGAACCGCCACAGCGTGAGTAGCAAGAAATCAATCTTATCATACTATATTCCCTATACAACAACTGTGCTGACTTGCAGGTAATCTTTTGGGTGATGCGACGCATGTACGCACACCACGTGGCCTGCTACCAAAGAGACTGCTGCGTCCATCGATGGACAATGGTAACTCTGATATCCTGCTCACCGATCGAGGCTCTCGCATTGGCA
Source organism: Drosophila histrio (assembly GCA_958299025.2). Taxonomy (NCBI): domain Eukaryota; kingdom Metazoa; phylum Arthropoda; class Insecta; order Diptera; family Drosophilidae; genus Drosophila; species Drosophila histrio. The sequence goes on from OY729167.1 coordinate 23,320,338, forward strand.
TCATGTATGTGCCCACAGAGGGCGATGCGTCCAAAGCCGAATTGCACTTTATTATTAATGGTGTGGACAAGGGACCAGTCTCAAAGGATATACCGCTGAATAGATCACCCTTGTATGTTGTTATCGATGTGTATGGCACAACCAAACAGATACGCATCATACAGCTGGAAGGCAGTAAGTATTAAGCTGTTGATTATAGACTTCCAACTGAGCTGAAATTGTCCCTTTTCTTTTGCAGTTCTATCCTTACAAAGTGCTTGTCGCAATGTCATACTGGAGCACATCACAGCGGGTGCCATTGCGAGGCTGCCACTGCCGGAGAGCATTAAGCGATTCTTGCTGCGTAGAGATTAAGGAAAGGAGACAACTTAGACACAGACACACACACTTTATGTAATAGAGTGTTGTGCATGATGAGCGTGCGACGTGATAGCCCATTTACCCCATATAACTATATATATATATTTTATACGCATTGTGTAGGCTCAAAACTCAAGTGCCGTTCATTGACTTTTCCCCATTCCCAAACAACGTCTCGTTGTCACGTCCCGACGGTGTTAAGGAGTTGCAAAAGAATTTGTATTTTATCTTTCTGTAGATACTTTGGTTCCGTGATACCAGTTCATTATATTTATATTTTATACTTTGTATATGTTTGAAAACACATCACATATATATATAGATATATATTTTACTTACTGTTTTCGCCTAAATCCGCAATACATATTAATATGTAGCAAGCGCTTTTCTTGGCATTGCCCTTAGGCGTTCCCTATTAAACAAAATTTAAAAGCTACACGAACCGCTCCGCAGGAATCTCCAGAAAAACCAAGCACCGCTCTGCCTTTTAGCCGTTTCGGTCTATCCAAGGCGATTTTCGTTTCCGTTATGTAGCTTTAAGTATATTGTTGCTAAATATAAGTTAAGATACATATATATATTTATAATATTGTAGCATGTAAATCTAATATAATAAGGGATAAAGTATATATGTGCATTGTATGTAATAATAATAATAATAAAAACATAGGTTCCACTATATATATATATGTAAATCAATAAAATACAAAAAATTAAACATGTTTGGATTTTCGTAATTCTAAATGTTTATTCAAGCACCCGCTCTCGTTTAAATTGTGTAATGTTGTATATAGAACTACTACTTGGCGCGATTCTCAGCCAACTTGGCCTTAAACAGAGCCTTCAACTCCTCGGCGCCTTCCTCGTTGGTCTCCTTGTAGTACGGCAGCTCTGCCATTTTCTTTAGCCAAGCATTCAACTTGGGAAACTTGAATTCATCAATGAGTGCCACATCATTCACAGATGTTACGGTGGCCACACAACAAAAATCAGCAATTGTCAGCTCATTGCCACACAAATACGTCTGTTCATTGAGATAACCCTCCAATATTTCATAACACTTCTGTACGTAGGCAATCTTATCGATGGAACAGTCTGTTGAGCCATTATAAAGCACGGGCTCGTACAGGAAACGCAGACGGGCAAACAGATGGCCCGAATCCAAATGAAGACGAGCATCGACATTTGCACGCTTTGCCAAATCCTTGGGATACAGCGATTCATGTGCCGCACCATATTTGCCAATCAAATAGGCGCAAATGGCATGGGAATCTGTTATTGTCGTCTCCCCGTCCACCAATGTGGGAATCGTGTGTTGTGGATTCATTTTAACAAATTCTGGCGTCAGATGTTCACCTTTCAGTAGGTTAATTGGCCTGAAATACCAAATTGTCTGGTTAATTGACTTAATGTCCGTTAGTATGTCGGTTTGGCACATACCGCAGTTCAAGTTCAAGACCAATCGCCTTGGCCGTCAGCATAACGGCGCGCGATGGCGGACTCAATGTGGCATAGTATAAAGCTGGCTTCGACATGGCTGCAACTGTTGAAACAAAAGAAGAAGATGAGCTAGTTACTGTATTTTAAATTATAAACGAAGAGTCGAAGGTGCTAGCAAATAATAGATATGAGTTTACAGCGATTAAACCTAAAAGAAAACACTTAGAACCCTTAATAACTGATGCTCACATACGTAAACACAAGAAAGCTTCCGCTTCCTGAGTTCCTGAGTTGTTTTTTGCATATCTTCTAAGTTTATTATGCGATCATGATGAAATTTTAAGGACACATTGACCACAAAATATTCTTTATATGCGTCAAATCTGAAGTATCTAGCTGTAAAATTGCATTTGTTATGAGGTTTTCCGAACGAAGTGGGCATGAGATCATTATGAAATTTTCTGGACACATCGACCCCAAGATACTCATCATGTGTGCCAAATCTCAAGTCTCTAGCTGCAAAACTGTTTCTGTTATGAGTTTTTCTTTGATTTGTGGGCGAAAGGGGCGTGGCATTCAAAACTAAAGATAAACTCCATCTGCCTGAAAATATAAGCAGTGCTGGGAGACCAAGTTCAAGCTTCTAGCTCTTACCATCTCTGAGATCGTTTCGATCATACGGACGGACAGACGGTCTGACAGGCAGACGGACAGACAGACATGGCTATATCGACTCGGCTGTTGATGCTGATCAAGAATATATACTTTATGGGGTCTGCCAGGCTTCCTTAAACCTCTTACAGACTTTTAACAAACTTAATATATGTACACCCACAGGGTATACAAATTTTAATTAAATATAAATAATTATTTAAATAATAACTGTCAGTCCAGGGGGCACAGTATACAAAATATACCTGCCTTAATTAAACACTAATAGCTGATAACACAGCGCTAAATGATAAGTCGCTATCAAAAACTTAACCTATGTACACTTGTATGTCTGTATGTATGTACATATGTTTGTACAGTTGTATGTATGTGTGTACAACACCTGAACAAATCCGGCCACTGTTATCAATGTTGTTGTTGTTGTTATTGCTCGACAGTAAACGACAGTGCACCCAGTGTAAATACATATGTACAATTACACACATATATACAAATATATATATATATATATATATATATATGTATAAGGGAAAGCGACAGAGCGCAGCACAAACAATATAAATTTAATTAGTAGGGGGATAGACAGACTTACACACACACACACACACACACACCAACACACAAACACACTCACTCATACATAGACCGCAACCTAATAGGAAGAAATACAGCCAGATCGTGACTTTTATTTTCACAGAGAATAACAATAACTTTGCCGGCAACTTGTTGTTGTTAGCGAGTATCAGTAAATGCATATCTGTGTGTGCGTGTATGATTTAAAGGGTACATATATTACTATGTGAATTCACATTCACTGCGGATTTTGCGCATCTAATATAGTATACTATATACTTACATAGTATATGAAACACTAATAACTCGACTCGGACACACAAAAGTTGTATACAACCGCTCACTGTGAACTCGGGAACGTGACTGAAAATGGAACGAAATGAATTTGTGCAAGTTGTGCTCTCAGAATGATGAGAGAGTGGGAGTGAGAGTGTGATAGAGAGAGAGAGCTTAGATCCACAATTGCCAGCCAACTGAACCGCAAAGAAAATGTACCATTTGCAATAATGCTACTCTTGTTATAAAAAGTACCAAAAGTGAACTGCTAAAGTACAAGTGTATGATAAATGTACCACTTAGCGTAGAAACTGTTTTTTTTAAAATTCTAACTCCTACAACTTTTTTTAGAATTTAACTGATGCACTTTTTAAATTAATTCTACAACTATCATCTATCTATCTATCACTTTAAAAGTTTTAAATGTCGATTTTCTCATAACTTACCCTTTGACACTTTATTACAAATTTCTAACTCATATAACTTGGTCAAAAACTAATCCACTTCCAACAAAATTTTGTAATTTTCAGCATAGTTTAACTAATAAATTGATTCTGCATCTAAACTTTATACATTTAAGTTTTTTAATTCATTTTCACACTGACGTAACACGTAGCAAACGATTAAGTACCCTTTTAGGTATTTGTGTAACAGTTATGTAAGCAATAGAGACCCATTGTACCAACAATAACGAAATGTACCTGTTTAGGTACAATTGTACGCGCTCAGCTTTCAGATCTCTACTATTTCGCAATTGACATTAGTATTGGTTAGCAATAAACGAGAAACGTTGACGCTGACAGTGTTGAATTTCGCTTGTTTATTCATAGACTTTTGGTACATGTGTAAACGCAATAATAGTAATAATAATAATAATATTAGATTAACGTTTGCGTTCACGAGAGTATGTGATTAGTTTAATACATACATAACTATTAAATATGAAATAATGAATATAATACCAGCATTTTGGATTTACTTATCGCCGCCTTAGGCAAACAATATATATCCGCAGAGAGTACGCACTATGGAATAAGTATGTAATATATAATAACTTTGGAGAAAAAAATAACTTTCAAAAGAATTATTTTACAATTTGGAAATCACTATAGCAGAGAATATGGGATATATATATATATATATGTATATATACGACATGTATGTCATTATTAGAGATTGTTCGTATGCATAATCACATTAATGTTTTTTGTGTTCGTTTTTCTTTTCTTGTTACTCATTGGATTTCCATTTTTTAATTGTCAAGCATGCTGCGCTTTAATGCCTCCTCCAGATCGGCATCGTAACTCTCCGGTTTCGAGTAGTCTAAAGAAAACGTATCCGTTTTATTGGCATGCAATTCCTTCTCCTTCTTTTTGCTGGCACTTCCATTCTGTTTTGTTTTATTATTGCCATTACTCTCGTCGAATGCCTTGCCAAAATCACTGGAGAAGTTGTGAGCATCGAAAGCGTCAAATTTAGCAAAATTATTATCCAGTGTTGTAGAATTTGCAGGCTTATTATTGCTAAAGCTGTCGTCAAAATTGTCGTTGAAGGCGTCAAAGAGTTTGGAGTCAGTTATAGTAGCAGTTTTGTTGCTGGTGCTCAAAGCGAAAGCATCAAAAGCTGTCGGCGTCTTGGCATTAATTTGTTCATTAACCGGAGTTTTAGTCTTGGCCAAGTTGTCGTTGAAGTTGTCATTAAATGCATTGAAGAAGGAATCATTAAGTTTATTAGCATTGTTATTCGTTATTGAATCTTTTGATTCTGTTGCAGTCAGTGTTATTTCGCTGGCAGGTTTATCCAATGCAAAATCATCAAAGTCAGCGAATGCATCCAGAGTCAATTGCGATTGCTTTGGATTCGATGCAATTGAATGATGAGACGACGGCGCCGGGCTGCTATTCAAGTTGAAGGCCTCAAATTGTTGCAACAATTCGCTATTTAGGGGTGTGGCCGTCTTTGATTTATTATTGTTGGTAATGGGTTTGGGTTTGGATGGTAACTCATCTACAAGAAAAGGTAAAAACAATTATTATGTGTTTCTTTATAGTTTCTTAAGACAAACTCACCCTCTGAGCTAAAGTCCTCGGCAAAGTTCTTTTTGTTATTATTGCCAGCTGTTGTTGTGGCTGTTGCCTCTTCGTTGTCATCCGCAAATGGATCTTTGATATTGAATGGATCCTCATAGCGATAGTCTTTAAATGGATCATCCTTAAAGTCTGTCGGTCCCTGTATAATCGCTGGCACCGGAGTTGGCTGCAGTCTCCCAACTCCGCTGCTGCTGCTGCTGCCAAAGGCATCAAAGAGTCCGGCCGTCTGCAGCGGTGTATTGGAACGCGACAAATGTTGGTTATTTGCGGTGACTGTTGCTGATGATGCTGATACTGATGCTGATGATGTCAATAGCAGTGTGGATTGTGTGTGCAGTGATTGTGTTGGTGTACTGGTGCTAGCTGCATTAATCGGGCTCTGACTCTGGCTTAGATGCTTGGCCTGATCAACGTCAAACAGCGAGAAGCTATCAGCGATCAGCGTTGAGTTGGGAGTGATTGTGTTTGATTGGTTTCTCATTGGAATGTTTTGTAGCTGTGTGTAAATTGTGGGGATGTGAGCAAAAAGTGTATGTGAAAAGGAATAAAAATAAATGTAAAACAAATTAATTGACACAACCAAAGAAAAAACAAAAGATATTGTGGGGCATTTAAAACAAACACCCAAATAAATATAGGGAATTTTTAGGGGGGGGTGGGGGGGAGCAACTGTGGAAGAGAGCCCTGTAGTAAACAATTCTCATATAACCGGATGCGACAAAAATGTTTCTTTATTTTCGTTATGGTTATATTTGAATTTATCATCATAACTCACTTGTTATATGTATGTATTATTAATATTAATGATGTCAAACATAGATATTCCTTGTTGTTTTTTTTTTTTAATTAATGCAAAACTTTTGTGTAAGTATTTGTATGTATTAAACACTAAAATCAATGTACGGGAAGCTTTTTGTTTCGGTATCTGAACAGTTTCGTGGTATTTATGTATGTATGTAAGTGTCCTTCAATAATAATAATAATATCCATAACATAGGCAACTAGAATATCAATTGAATCTCTATTATCGAGTTTGTTTTTTCTTTGCTATTCTTTCCTACTCTCTAGTCGATGGCATCGTGTCTAGCATACTATATCGTAGTATATAATGTATTAACAGTTTGAATCTCTAGTTTATGTCATTGAAAGCATTACGAGTAACTTCCACTTCTGGGAAAAGTATACACAATTCAACAAACAGTAAAGCAATTATGGAAGTTACAAGTCAGTTGAAATTCGAACTATTTGCGATTTGTTTAGATCATCATAATAAGTATATTTTTGTGTAGATGATGTAGATCATTAGTATGTATATATCATATGCAGAAACAACAACAATTTGCATTTAAATTCCTTATTTGAGTTATATATAAGTATATATATTATCTATTATTCATGGGGACTAGCAATCAGCTCCTGCAAAGCATTCCAAAAACTAAATTGGTTTGCTGTGCACTTAAAATACATAATATATGTTTTTGGTCGAAATGATATATAATCAAGTTAAATACACAACATTTGAAATCTTTTGACTTTGCTTCTTTTTTTTTTTTTTGACTACATTAAACACGACATAACGTTCTTAATTTGTGGAAATTGATTTAAATTTAGTACATTTATCTAATTAGGCATGAAACTGCGAGTATTTCCAAATGCCGCATCAATCATCTATGATATATGGTTTGATTTTAATATAATATGTATGCAATTGGATTTGTACGCTTCTTCAAATGTGTTTGTTCTTCTTGTGAGACTCTGACTTCTGACTGTGTGTATTTTTTTGTTAGTACCATTTCAATATTATATTAAATATGTTATATATATGCATTTTTTTTATATATATAGAAATATGATAATTATTAAGATGTTCACTGAAAATAGAGAATTGCAAGAGATGAAAGCAAATAGTTAGTTTCGTTTACGGGCAGCAGTTATGTGGCAAGTGGGGAAACAACTAAGTACCTTTTGCAAATAATTACAAACTAAAGGAGTAAATCAAAAGTTCTACTTGCATGAAACTTGTTTATTTTGTTTAGTAATTAACACAACTAAATAACAATAATAATGAAAGGTTAGTGATAAACATAATTAATAACGTTGCTAATATCAAAGTAAGAATAATAATTGTTAAGTATTCCAAATGCCAATAACAAACAAAAACTGTACACTCGGTGATTGTTTAATTAAATAACAAAATTATTGATTATTACGGTGCGGTGTGCATGCATTACCACCGTTCCCAATGTACTACATTTAATTTGCTACCAACCTTATTGTCAAAATCTTCAAAATCAGCAAATCCTCCGCCGCCTCCGCTGCTGGCACCAAATCCGCTCGTTGGCTATATAGAATAATAAGCAACTTTAGCTAATTGAATGATAGTCAATTTCTTGTTTTTTAACTTGCCTGTGGTCCGCGTGGTGGCGCTGGTCTTGGTGGCGGCACCTTGGACTTCTTTGGCGGCAATGCTGGACTAGGTGACTCTGGTCTGGGCGGTGGACCAGAGCGATTGGTATTGGGACTAAGCACCTGACCCTGGCCCGTTGGCGCATGCAGGGCCGCAAATGGATCGCTGCCAAAGTCATCCTTGCCAGGCTGAAAAATATAGATATATTTATTTATTTAAGCTGTTAAATTGACAAAATAAATTAAATGATATACCATATTCAATTTAAAACTGAAAGAAGTATTTAAATAAAATGTAACTGACTCCACAAGGCTTGGAAAAAGCATAGAAGTCCCCTAATCAAATCAATAAGCATTGTTATTAAAAGGTAGAGGGGTATACTTATAAAATATACTTCTATCACATGTAAAATTCCCTTTCTTTTTGTTTTTCGTGGAAAATATTAATATTTCCCATAAGAGCAGTAAACAAGCTTTGTTTTGATTAACATATTATAAGTTTTAAAGCGTACTATAACTATTTAAAGCCCAGGCAGCAAGTGAACTTTGTTTCAGCAAGTAGAAATCACATATTTCTCATCTTTGAATGGAGTTATTAGGCTATTATTACTAGCAGCGGGCTAAGAACCAGAACCAATAGAATGCCTAATAGTAGATACATAGAATATATGCTTGAATACTAGAAAAAGTCAGTTCTAAGCAGCACAGAGTACTCAAAAAGGTGCAGAATACAGTGCACTTAGAAGTAAATGCATTGCAAGCAGTGGTGCCCAAAATGTAAATTGCCTAACACGCGTGACTGAAGCTAAAAGTACTGCTTTACGCATTTACGAAACGTGAATTCGTGTACACACGCACACAAGCTCAATGTTTAATAGTGCGTGTGGTTTACAATATCACTGTGGACGACAATCCACGCTAGTGACGAAAGCAGACCCTGAAAACTGACACTTAGTGAAGTTTGCTGGCATATAAAACATTAAATTTTGTACAATTGTATTGCATGCTATTACAGACTTCTATGTCTAACCATTTACGCTCCACAATGATCCATCAGTCAGTAAGTATGTCAGTCAGCATAAAGATCTCTATATATATATTAGAAACTTTACCTCCGGCGTAATTGCATTCGACTTGTTGGCAGCAAATGCATCAGCACCAAATGGATCGCGTTGTGTTTGACCAAAAGCACTTGTTGTATTGGCCTGGCCAAAGGCATCGAAACCGCTATCAAAGCCAGAACTCATATTGAAGCTATCATCAAATCCACTACTAATGGCAGGTGTGGGCTTGCCGCCTTTTCCGGCAAATGGATCATTGTCAAAGCCATTGGTTGCCTTGTTGGCAGCACCGCTATTGTTCTCCTCAAATTGATCATCTTTCGGTATGTCGACTTCCTTTTGCAGTGTTTTGCGGGCAACATCCAGATCAGGCTCGATTTTCAGCTGATATTCCGAGACCAGCTCAGGATTTTGATTCTCCATGGCGGCGCGACAAATGAGTAGAGCATCTGTCATTTGACGCTGCGTTTCCAGCAATTCTGTGACCATAGAACGTACCTGTAAAGTACGTGATAATTATTAGATATAAACTATAGATAGATACGCTTGACATATATATATATACCGAGCTGATCTGCAACTGCGTGTTCTGCAGATGTTTGGTCAGCTTGGACAGCTCCCGATTGTTATCATCGTATTCTCTTTGCAGCGACGATTCCTCATCCTTGAGCTTCTGCAGTTCAGAGCGTTTGGCATTCAGTTCGCCCTCCTGCTCATTGATGGTTTCCTCCTGCTTGTGACACTGATCGCGTATTTTATTGACCTATAATAAGATTATAGAAAGAAAGTCTGTTTAATAAGAATATACAAGGTATTGTCACTCTTTTGCACAATTAAAAACGAAAACAAGCAGAACATAAAACATTTACGAACACACACACAAAACAAGTAAAACACAAAGAACATAAAAGGTATAAATATAAACAAACCTGAACGTTGGTGTAGGTTATATCTTGACTTACACTGGCCAACACGGTCAGATTTCGTGTCACCTTTAGTTTTTTTTTTTGTAATATATTGTATTAAAGTGCATTCACCAGTTTAGTATTTGAGTATTTGGTTTTGTGTTAACAGTGGGGGAAGGAACATAATAAAGAAAGGGAAATCATATTCAAATTAAACCAATCAATTAAAACCAATCAATTATGCAAGCAATTACAAAATTAGGATTAACCGATCATGTTTAAGCATAAAACAGTTGAAACCAAATTAAAAATCAAGCATTAACCACACTGCATGCAAAGATAACTACTTGAGCCTGCAGATCATCCAGACGTTTCTGTGCCTCGCCGCGTTGATTCTCCAATTGCTTCAATGTGGCCGTCAATGTGTCCAATTCACTCTGTAAAAGAAAGTTTAATTATTTTAAATCACTTTAACAAATATCGACTTGATAGGTAGGAGTTGTAAGAATATCGATATATCTATAAGGATATATTTAAATCGATATATATATATATATGCATATTATTATATCGATATATCGATATTTTCTATATTATCCATATTTGCAAGCAAAGTATTCAACATATCGAAAGTATATATATTCTTTATGCGATCAGACACGCCTCCTTCTGCCAGTTACATGCCTTTAACATACTCTGCAAATTGATTTTACACTCAAATGGATGGATAGATGGACAGAAGGTCAGACAGACTTGGATATTGATGCTGATCAAGTATATATATATACATTATGCAATCGGATACGCCTTCCTTTGCCTGTTACATGCTTATAACAAACTTAATATACCCCACAGGGCTTTCAAATCTTTTCCTATACGATTTATTGATATTTCCACAGCTGTACTGGAAATCGAAACTTACCTGAAGACTGCGCACTTCGCCATTCTTGATGCGCACATCGGCCTCCTTTTGTGCAATTTCCGTTTCCAGCGCACGTCGCTCGCGTGCCAACTCCTCGATTTCCTTGGAGATCATCTCCAGTTCTGGATTCGAATATGTCGGCTTCGGCTCCTGTTGCTGCACATCGACGCCAGAGACAATTGCCCGCATCGAAGGCGGCACCATGTTTGCTGTCAGCACTTGTGGTGGATCTACGCCGCGTTGTTTACGCTCCACCAGCCACATGGCCAATGCAAACTGTTCCACGGTCAGTTTACCCGATTGATTGGTGTCGCAAAGTGCCCTGGGAAAATGGAAAATGCGAATGAGTGTTAAATCTCTAGTCAATTTAGCTGCACTTACCAAATGTCTGCGAGGCTGCGCTGTGGTATACCCGATTTAATGAATATGTCTTTCACTTCGAGACCCGAGACGAGACCGTCCTTGTCCAAATCGGACTGACGAAAGATCTCTTCGAATCTCACCAGCTCGCTGGCACTGACCACCCAATCGGCATTGGCTGTAACCGATGGCGGTGCACCAATTGGTATCAGCGGATCCGTTTGTATCAGCGGCTGCGACGAACTAACCGCACCCACCGGTGGAATACGCGTCATTGGCGGCACCGCGACGGGCAACGGTGGTATGGCTGCCGGTGGGGCAATATCTTTGGGAAAGTTGGCTACAAAGCCACCATCACCGAATCCCTCGGCACTGGGTGCTCTCGGCATGGCGGCGCCAACTCCAGGAGCTGCATGAACTGGCGGTGGCGGCATCGCAGGCTTTTGCGCCTTACGCAGCTCCGGCGGCAATACATTGGGCACTGTACGCTTCTGGAGTGTCTGATAAACAAGATGCATGGCCACAATGAACTCGTGCTTATCCAAATTGCCATCCTTATCCTGATCAGCCAAATCCCATATAGTGCCCAGTATATTCATCGGCAGTTTGGAGTCCATGAGCACACCCTTCACCTTGTTGCCCGGCAGCATGCCGCCCTGCGGATTGAGTGATTCAAAGAGTTGCTCGTATTTAAGGCGATCGATCACACTAATTGTCCAATCGCCACTGGGAGCTCCCACGCCGACACCTCCAACTGGCACCGTTTGTATGCGTGATGGCAATGCTTTTGGAATTTCACCCTGTAAAAGAAAATGGGGGAAGGTTTATTGGTATTGTGTTAAGGGTTTTATACACTGTGCAAGTTTATTGGGTTTGTTAAAATTATGTAACAGACTGAAGGAGGCGTGGATATTCTATAAAGTATATATATTCTTGATCAGAAGCCATAGCCAAGTCGATAACGCGAAGTCTATTTGTCTGTCTGTCTATATAAACGATAGAATCTTAGATATGCTAAGAACTAAAAGCTACATCTTGATCCTTTTTGATTTGCATCAATAGCCAAGACAGTATAGCCATGAATGCCTGTCCCTCTGCCTGTCTATCCGTCTTTCCATTCGTATAAACGAAAGGATCTCAGAGATGAAAAGAGGTAGAAAATATAACTTGCTCTTCATGCACTCCTTCTTAATCATTATAAATAGCCGATATATTCATGTCTGTCTGTTCGTCTGTCTGCCTGTCTGTTCGTCTGCCCCTCAGCCTGTCTGTCCGTATATCCATATATAAATGAAAGAATCTCGGAGATGCTAAGAGCTAAAATAAAAAACTGGATCTTTATGCATTTCTTCTTGATCAGCATCGATAACCAAGTCGATATATTCATGTCTGCCTGTCTGTCTGTCCATCTGCCTGTCTGTCCTGAGATTTGACACACACGACGTGTACTTTAAAGTCCAACCGTCCAGCAATTTTCAAGACAATACTACGCCGCCTTCGTCCACAAATCGAACATCGGCAGCGAATTGAAACGACGTACCTCCTACTATCACAGGGTACATTCCAGTCGAATACTCGACCGACTCTACGGCCTGTAATTTTGATTGACAACTTACCACTTTCGGTGGATTCACTGTGTCCATGTAGATGTTATTCATGTTGGCCACCTGACCCGCCTGCGACAGCGAGACGAGTTTGAGGGCCACAAAGAAACCTGGTTTATCGAGAAAACCCTTGCCATTCGGATCGGACAGATCCCAGATACGACTCAGTACCACATCGCTGAGTCCAGACTTTTTCAAGAACTTGGCCGCCGTCATGGCCTCAATGGCGCCCGTGCCCTTTGGATCAATCTGCAAAGTAATTTTTTGTGGCACAAGCGCGTAAAAAAATCAATAGGGGGTTGGAATTTTACACTCGCTAACACATTCACATTCCTGTGTAGTATTTTCTTATACGGCACAACCAACTTTACCTGTTTGTAATACGCCTCGTAGACGAGATTGTGCTTGCCGCACACTCTGGTAAAATCCAAATTCATATTGCCGCCGTTTGTTTTCACTATTCTATGTGTTTCGAATTGAAATTATGACTCGTCTCGTAGGCTTACGCTCTCTGTTATCACTATCAGAATATCGATTTTATTTTCTGGTGGGGCGAGGGCGGAACTCGCTTGCAATATTTGTATATGCGTGTGTGTGTGTGTGAATGATTGAGTTATCGTTGCACAGTTGCCACCCACCGAATTCACAAGCGCCGCAAGTTGCACGCTCAACTTAACTGTTATAGTATTGCAAACGAACACATTACGGCTGTGAATTTAATTGCACTCTCGAAATTTAATTTGCTTTTGCCTTTTTCAGCATCGGCCAGTCTAGTGTTGAGCAATATTCCAAAATAATCGGCCAGCGATTATTTAACAGCACTGCACCAGCAGCCAGGGCTGCAGTAGTTAACAGTTTAAAGCCGATTATGTTAATTGAGTGACTTACGACAGTGTTGTTACTTTAGCTATTATTATAGACAGACTGTGGGAAAATCAATTTAATTTTACTTATATTTATGGAACACTAAAACAAGATAATAAATAAAATACGTTTAAAAACTTTAATGGTTATTTTCGGCCATAAGTTTCTATATGAATATTTCATTCTATGTTTTCTTTGCTGTTTTCTAGCTAGTTTTCTTCTTAAATTTGCTATTTTAGCGCTTGAAATTCTAGCTATAAACCGTTCTGCCGCCTGTAAAAGTTCAAAATAATTTTTATTTGCAAAACACAAATATATTTGATTCAAATGGAATTATGTTATATTATGTGCATGCTTTATATTTTAATATATATCTTAGCTTTCAGCTACGTAGTTAATTAAATATTTATGTATTTATAATTTAAAGTAAACGAATGCGACAATTCGAAGCTCCGCACTGACAGTACAAAACTTTTCCAGGCACCACGCCCACCTCGTAGTTGTAGTTCCAAGTCAGTTCGGTGCCGGAACGTATATGATTCGCCGAGAAGAAGGCAACCCAGGGAAAGCGCAGATCATGGGTGTCCACGAATACGTTTTGCACGAACAAGTTGGGCGCACAAGAGTGCTGCAAGCAAGAGAAATATACATATATATATATTAATTAATGATAATTGTTGATTGCCGCATCGCATGCACTCACATTAAAATAACGACCCAAATTGCCAGTTGTCTTGGCATCCATTATGTAGGGCGCCTCGTCTTTGCCAAAGAGTCGACGCACTGAATTTTCACGCACTGTTTCATCTAGATCGGCATTTGGATTGAAATTAATTACGGCACGTTCTTGTGAATCCAATTCATTGGCCTGATTTGAATGACTGCGGGAAGCACGCAATTTATCCTTCTTCCGCGGCTGATAATACTTATTCGGTTTGAATTCATCATCGTCTTCGGGATCTGGCGCATAGATTTCTTCCTCCTCCTCGGTTGCCGAGTGATCGACATCGGATTCGTAGCCCTCTTTCAATTGTTCGGCCACCTCAATGTAATCCAAGTCGGCAAAGTATTCATCACCAGCATCTAGACCGCCCTCATTGGCCATAGTTTCGGTCAGCAAATGTCCAGCATATATGCATATGAAGGCACCTTTGGGTATATCATTAACACAACGCAATCCCCAGCCACGATTTGAAGTCTTGAAAACTTGCAGCTTCATTTCCAGCGAATGCTGCACCACACGATTCAAACAGTTCTTTCGGCACTTGCAACGTGAATTGCATTCATAGATGCCAGTGGGAACATGTTCGTGCAGACGCTTGTACTGATATCCAATCTCCTCGATCGGTTTGTTGGGATTGCAGTATCTGGCACCCGCAACCGTTAGCTGCCAGCAGGCGCACTTTGATTTATCCTGTAAAACAGGAAGATATTTGATATTATTAAAATAAAGAAAGAACGTGCCAAGGACAGGTATATGATATAGTTTGAATTTAAATTAAGGGAGAATGTAGAAGACAAAAGTATATGCACAAAACTGTAAGATTGATTGAGATATTTCAGGGAAACCACCGATCACTTCTATGGCAGCTATATGATATAGTGGTGCGATTCTAACTAAACATGGTCAGGACTTATAAGACAGTTCCACTCATACAATGCGTGAGATTGATTTAAATATCTTAAGATTAAAGAAAGTTCTTCATACTAAAAGTTAATCTTTAATCGATCTTTCCTATGACAGCTATATGATATAAAGGTTGTTCCTTTATAGTGTTACACATTTCGTAATGAATTAATAATACCCTCTACATATTTGCATTTTGTACTCATAACAATTCTCGCTGTGAGGCAGGTCATAAACAAAAATATCTCTAGCATAATATAATCTAGCATTTGTGGTAAAACTCTTACTTATAAGTAAGGCAGCATGTAATGCTGGAAAAGAAAGGTATATAAAGCCATAGAAAATCCAGAAATAAACGTCATTTAACTCAATTCTTTGTTTAAATCACTAGCTATCAACTATTCAACTAGTTCATGTACTAGTTGCAATAGAAAATCAATCAATAAATACATTAGTATACAGTTTATACTGTATTCACACAAATTCCACCTTTAACAGGCATAATAATGGAGCTTCGCACACTTACCGAACAATCATCATCACAATCACAGCCAACCAGGAACTCCTCGTCGAGATTCAAGTGCACACCCTCCGTGGGTATGCGCTGTTTGGCATAGGTGCAGGGCGGTGGCAACGTGTTGTCATAGTAGTTAACCAAAGGTATTGCCAATTTCTCTTGACCCTTGGAAATATCCGCATCCTTGACAATGGTAGAATCAATAGAATATTCAGCCAGGCAACGCAAATCGGGCGTAAAGTCAAAGTTTTCAACGTTTAGCACGTTATCTGTGATGCGTAAATAGGCATGGACTTCGGCCAGATTACGGAAACTCTTGCCACAGGGACCACGATAGACAACGTTACGTTTGGCCTTCTGTTTGAACACCAAACGTTCCCAGCCCGAGAGCAATGGCTTGGCCAACGGACTGTAGCTATCCAGGCGATGCACAATCTTAAACAGACAAGCCGGTGAGCAGCCATGTGGTGTGTATACTTTTGGCGGTACATTGCGTTTGGCCGTAAAGTAGACAACATGTCCCTTGGGTCGATTCTCATCATCTACATAAATGGTCGAGTTATTCAAATGTCGCACTGTGCTGCTGCTGTTGCTCCCGCTGTTGCTGCTGTTGTTGTTGTTGCGTGCCGCAGCTGCAGCATTGGCAGCTGCCGCCGCAGCTGTAGAAGATGTCGATGCATTGTTCACATTTTGTGGGGCAGAGCTGCTCTTGCGAGCAATCGCACGCATCTGTTGATTCACCTGCCTGTTGCTCGTCTCCATTTCCTTGGTGTAGCGTATGAAGGGTTCAGTGCGCTGCGGGAAGAAAGGAATTATATATGTTAATAATATAATTAATAAGAAGTGCTTAAAAACTTGCAATAACTTCTTCTTCGTAAATATCTGACGAAAATAAAAGTAGCTTACGCGTGGCAAACGATGTTGTTGCATTGCATTGGCGCTATTCAGCGCATTTTGCGTTTCCTTGAAGACAGGACCCAAACGCAAAGATCCACGATATATCCACTCGGTGTGATTCTTGTCATCGTCGAACTGCATCTGGACAAGACTGCAATCGATGTCAATGACACGTGCATATAGCCAAGTGCCATTGGATTCGGTATTCATGTTCTGGCCACGCGTACACTGCACCATCGGTCGATCAACCGAGTATTTCTCCACATATTTCTGTATGAAATCCCTCGAACCGGGATGTACATCCTCCCACACACGCTCCGATGCCATGCAAACCAAACGCACATCATTATGCTGCACATACTGCGTATAGCCGTCATCGTAGAATATCAAATATCTAAACCGATTGGCCTGCTTCAATGGTTCGGCAATAATTCCCGGATAAAATGCGCTGGGCACTACGGCACGCTCCTTGCCACGCGACAATGTGCTGCCATTGAAATAGGCAATTACCCGAGTGCCTGAAAAATGAGAGATTACATATTTCTACACAATATCATAGACTGTTATAGAATCTCTTACCAATGGTTAGACGCACAGGTGGCGGTTCAAAGTAGGCTAAATGCTTGGCCGTTACCGTTTTGACCATTTGATATGGCGTATTGAGATATTTGATCTTGTAGCTCTTAACCAAGTTGCCGCCAACAGTTGCGCTCTCCGAGAACTCTATAACTTTGACGGAAACCCAGCTGGCAATGGCTTTATTCTTTACAGCATAATATGTCTCGTTGAGTTGAATTGGCGGTCGTTCAATATCGCCAGCAGGTGGCACTTGCTATAAACAAATAGATTAATGCATTATTTACATAGTTTATGTTACAAAAACTACACTTACCACATAATCACTCATGTTCTGGTACAAATCAAGGGGCGCCAAGTGTTTGTGCACCACTTGGCAGTGATTGTACAGAGCAAAATGCATTTTATCAGCCATATTCTGCAGTTTACTCAACTCTTCGTCGGCCAACTCGAGTTCACGTCCTATACGATCTGATTTTGCTTGCAAAATAGCCTTGGACCAAGCCATTTGATCGTTCATTTCTACCTTGCTCAAAACCGTTTTGATGGCATCTTCCAGTTCGTTTTCAATCAATTGCAAATCATTTTGCGAAAATTCAGCTTTATCTGCAGTTAAAATTAAAGCATTTAATTGTGTTATGTATGTGTAGAGATGTTTAATCGTTGCACTTACTCGGCTCATCGTCAGTTTCATCTTCATCGCTGCTATCAAGTGCTACAAAGTCGGCGTGATCCTGTTTAAAATCGCGCAGCAACAGCGGCTGCTTGGCCACTAAGTATCCAGCATAGTCCTGAAAGAGTTGAATATTATATTAGTACTTTGAATGATAGAATTTTGATGGAATACTGCCTCTATCAATATAAATTGTTTTTATTTTAAACAAACAATTGGAGCGTTAATCTATTTTTCAAATTAAACGTAACTAAATTTAACAATACATTCTCCGATTTTCTGCTGAATATATGAGTATATGCTGTTTACACGCATCTCGACTTTAAATACTCTACTCTTTGGAATGTACCCACCTCGAATACTTCCATTGCTGCATCGCAGCAATCCATGCAGATGTATTGCCGTTTGTGCGTCTTTCTGGGTACTTTGTAGTAGTTGAGCGTTGCCAGACTTGCGCGCACAAATTGTTTATGAGTCTTCTGGCAGTTACAGTTAACGCAATCCTTTTTGTAATAGATTTCATTATCATCTGCCAAATCGTCCAGTTCTTTAATGTCAACTGCTTTCGTTTCTGTTACTTCTTCAGTTTTTAGGTCTTCTTCTTTGATGGCTGCATCTATTTCCATCTGTTCAGTTTTTGTTGGAGTCTCCTCCTGTGGTACAGATACTTTTTCCTCTGGCGTGGATTGTGGAGACACAGGAGCAGTTTCTTCTAGCTTGTGTTCAACAGTTTCATCCTTGGCATCAAGGGTAGTAGTTAATGTTTTGACATCACCATCAGTAGCTTCTTCTGCAGATGCCAGCTTATCATCTATTTCAACTGTATTTGGCTCCTGCTCTATTTCTTTGTTATCTTGTATAGGTTCCAATACGGATTTAGGTTCTATATTTTCTGCAATTGAATCCTTGTTAGAGGAATCACTTACAGTATCTTTGTCTGGACTACTAATCAGTTCAATGCTGCTGTCGCTGTCGACTACGCGTTCCTTTTCTTTAGGAACTGCCTCTTCTATATCAACGTTGCCAGACGTAGGCGCAACTACGGGGCTTTCAATCATTTCAATGCTGCTGTCCAAATCAACTTCAATTGGTTTAGTGGACTCAGCATTTTCTTTTGAAGATTCTGTGACTTCTTCATTCGAAGCTGGCACATCAGTTTCTTCATTGGAGTTCTTGTCTTTTTCAGCATCAACAGCATCCTCCCCATCCTCAGAAAGCGGGCTACTGATTAGTTCAATGCTGCTATCTAAATCCACTTCGATTGGTTTATTCGAATCAAGTTTTTCAATCGAAGATTCGGTGTCTTCCTTTGAACTTGCCATAGCAATTACTTGTTTATCTTTGTCCTCAACATCTGCAGTTATTGCGATGCTCTTGACCGTTTCCGACTCTTTATTTTGAGTCTGTTCGTGCTCACTTGAAGTTGGAATATCGCCAGCAGTTGACGATCCGTCTTCTTCATCTAAGGATATTGGTTTATCTTCATTAGTCTCTGATGTTTTACTTTCGGCCTGCACTGTGACGCCGGTGCCGCAAGCTGCCGCGACAGTTTCAGTCGTCGCCGCATCTACGTCTTCCGAACAATCCATTGCAGCCAACTCCGAAGCCATACTGTTTTGCCTTCTTGTTTTTGCAAATATTTTCAACTTTTATTTGTGATTTAACAAAACATTGAGCAGTTTAAACAATTCTGCAAAAAGAACAAGAGCAATTTGGACTCGGCTGTGTTGCAAAATATCTTTCACTGTAGGGTTGTTTATATATCGATATATCGATCAATAATTTTTTATGATATCTCTGCCGACGATACTATCAATATTAATTATTGTGCATCGATGTTATCCCATCTCTAGGAAGAAGCAGATCGCGCTGCTTTGCGCTTTAAATAATTTTGTAAACAATAAGGGATTTTTGAATTGCATGCGGTTTAATTGACTAACGTGTGTATTTCAAACATTTTAAGCCTTAACAACGGGTTTGTAACCATTCTCATCGGCGGTATAGGAGACCGAAACTTCGATTCCCTCGGGGGATATGTATTTGTAGTTTCCAGTAACCACATTGGTCTTCTCATCAGTCACCTTTCCATTCTGTGAAGCAGCAATGCCGTTGGAAGTTTCAAAGTTGTATTGGTAGCCGTCGGGATTAACCTCAACCTTCTCGCCGGTGGTAACCGCTCCCTTGTCATCGACAGCATAAGCGACGGCCAAAAGGCAAGCAAGGACAATCTATAAAAAATATCAATCAATTTAAATTCTGTATTTCTATTAAACTTCGAAATCAGCACTTACCACGAACTTCATGTTGAGATGGGTAGTTAGTTGTTATCAGAGTACGAAACAGAACTAATGAAATCTGCAATTACGCTAAGCTTTTATAGTCATTAGCCGGGAATCTGATGAAATTTCTGAACTGCCCAAACAACTATTATAAATTTCCCCAAACTTGATCCGAAAGCTTTTGTTTTATTTATGAAAAAGCGTGCACTGCATTTATTTAAACGCGTGTTTAATACTTATACTTTTTATTTCTACCATTTAATTATTTAGCTCATTAGCTTATCAGATTATAAAGTTGTTGGTGTTCTTTAAAATATCAAAATTAATTGATATCAAGGCTGAAAACCCTCTGAAGTTTTGAAGAACGTTCGGTTCGGTTTCTCAAGCAACGAGACAAGATTGCATTTCGGTTCTTAAAACGGTTTTAAGATACAGTGAACCTACGATTTTGATTCAAACTAAAAGCAACTATTTTATTTATTATCCCAATTGTTTTTTCTTGACTTAAGCATAAACAATTCTGAGTATAAGAATTACTTTATAAAAACTTAAACTTAATATCTGAAATTCAAGATGAATACATTTAACTTATGTTTATAACTGAAGCATGGCTTATTTTATTATCAAATCTATCTATTTTGAATAATATTGTGGACAGTTTTATTATACTTGATGTTAATTAAGACAGAAGAACAAAGACGTCGTCGGCTTTTCAATAAGGGGGAGGAATAATTGTATTAGCAAGATTTATTTAACATAATTATTTTCGGTATTCCAAAAACTAAATGATGTAAAGTTACGAATGTTGGGGGAGGGTGCATTGACTCACCCCCCTGTTCAAACTACCGACGCCCCTGCATAAGAAGACAATGAAGATGCTTGTAGACAAGTGCTGAAGTAATTTAATACAGATACAGTTGACAAACATGTTTTAAATAATAATTAGATAATCTTGTCAAAAAATGATTCAATTTGCATAGTATTTAAATAAATATACCGGTTTAAATGCCACCAACACATTTGCAAACCAAGTAAAAAAAAAAGCTTAAACAATTGATTATTATGGTATTAAATATTCCCATTAATGTCAATGTCCAGACTAAAATAATTATGTGAAGTTATTAATATAACAAAAATGTCATTTTAATTTTAGATTTAGACTTTGGATGTATGTTTAAAAATACGAAAATGCCAAGAACTAAAATTTAACAGAAAGGATATCGTTTAATTTAATTTAATATAGAAAATGTTTTTCCTCTGTATTTTGAAAAGCGTGAAAGAAAACCCTATTAACAACTATCGATAGCGCTGCTATGATACCGATCAAACATCGATAGTTCACCACCACTAGCGTGAATTAGACATTCACAACGAATGTATTGTCACACGTGCAGATATTGTTTTCCATAGTTTTGATTGTATATTTTTCAAAAAAGCCATGCCCGGGAATGAGAGCGAGTCCGACTCTGGGAGTGAGTATGAAGTGGAGATGCATGTGAAGCCCAAACGAAGGCGTAAGGCCGTCAACGATGATTCCGCCGATCTGCTGGGTAACTTTGATGACGAGAAACGCAATCAGATTTTTGAAGGAACTTATGTGGACAAAGAACCTACAAAAAATGCAAGCGATTCCGACAGCACCGATGAGGATGAAGCTGATAAGCCCGATGAAAATGTAACCGACGGAGAAGTTAACAAACCGACGGATGGCAGTGAAGCGTCCGCGTCCGAGGAGGAAGAGTCCAATGCCGATGGTCATATAACCAGTGACCAATTAACTAGTTTGTTACGTGGTGCTTCGAAATTAAACCGACACGTACTCTACGTTACGAATCTGAACTTTGAGACGACAAAGGATGATTTGGAGTCACACTTTTCAGTTGTTGGTGCTGTGAAATCCATACGTATACCAAAGAAACGTCGTGGTGGATTTGCCTTTGTGGAAATGTTGGATCTAAAAGGTTTTCAGCAAGGATTCAAGTTGCACAACACAGAGCTACAGGGTCGGAAAATTAAGGTGCAAATATCCGAGGCGGGTAAAAAGAAATCGGCCAACAAGAAAAACATTATCAAACAGAAGAATCGTAAGTTGGCAGAGATGCGCAACGAACAGAAGACGTTCACAAAGAGTGGCAAATTCTATGACAAAGACTTGAAGAAGGAAAAGGCCAAAGATTTATTGGCACGCAAGCGTTGGCGCAAGAATCCAGCGCCAAGGAAGTAAATTTCAGGCTAATACTATGTACCTACTCAGTAGACACTTAACTTGTATTTAAATATAGTAGCTTATATATTCAAAATCAACAATTATGCGTAATATTATTATTATCACTGTTGCCAGCTTACAATGTAAAAGTTGCGTTTACCTACACGCAATAGGGACACTCCGTTCCGGAGTATATGGATGCCGGTTGTAATGACTTCGGCAATGTTTTGCACACGCTTCTGGTTAACATAGAAGCCACCGGCATTTATAATGCGCACAGCATCGGCTAAAATGTGTGATTTAAATTAGATTTAAATAGTTTCGTCTTTAAATAGCAACTCACTTTCTGTCGGGAAACATTTGGCCTTCATTGCCAGCTGTAGAATGGACATGCCGGGTTCATTAAGTATATCGACCAATGTGGCACCTTGAAACGTTTGCTTAATCTCAGCCAGACTCAACTCTGCCAGGCCATCAACGTTTCCCTTGTACAGTGCATTGGTAACACGTTCCGCTTGCTTTAAACCATTTTCTGTGAATTACAATAATTATAACTATTGGAGTATAGAAATGTGTAATAATTATATACCGCCGTGCACCAACAACGTCACATCTTCCGCCAGCAGAGTCTGTGCCTTGCGTTTCTCTGGCTCCTTGGCGTGTTCCTGCATTAATTGCTCCACCTCGGGCAGCGGTATAAATGTGAATAGTTTAAGCAGCTTCTCCACTTCGGAATCCGGCATGCGCATAAAGAATTGATACAGTGCAAATGGCGATGTCTTATTCTCGTCCAGCCATACAGCATTTCCCGCCGATTTTCCAAACTTGTCGCCCTCCTCGTTGGTCACTATTGGCAGTGTCATTCCAAAGACTTCCCGGTTGCGTTCAACCCGACTTATCAATTCGTGGCCAGTCATTAGATTGCCCATTTGATCGGAGCCGCCCATTTGAAAGCAACAGTTGTGTTTGCGCAATAAATGCAGCCAATCGTAGGCCTGAAAGATCTGATATGTAAACTCCGTAAAGCTCATCCCATCCTCCGACTCCAAGCGTGATTGCACAGATGATCTTGAGAGCATTGAGCCCATGCGGAAATGTCGTCCCATATTGGCAACAAAGTCGATGAGGCTTAGATTTTCATACCAATCCGCATTGTTGACGATTCTAAAATAAATTATGGTCACATATAATTGAAATAGTCAAGGTGGTGTATAAATAATACCAATAAAGACTATATATTGCATGGTATAGTCTTATAATACTTACTTGAGAGGCGCCAGCTTTGAGCTGTATTTCTGTGTATGCCACAGACAATCCTCGTGGTTCTTGAACACTTTACGCAGCTGTCGTTCAATTGCCTCCAGGTTCTTCTCAATCACAGACTCGCCCAACTGATTACGTTCCGTTTTACGTCCACTCGGATCGCCAATCAGGCCCGTTGCTCCGCCCACTAACGCAATTGGATTGTGACCAGCGCGCTGACAGTGCAATAGACCCATAATCACCAGCAGGTTTCCCACGTGCAGACTGTCCGCTGTGGGATCGAAGCCAGCATAAATGCTCTGTGGTGCACTCTTAAATCGTTCCTTCATCTTTGGTCTGCATAGCAAGTGTTTTTCATACAGAATATGGACATTTTGCGTCATCAGTAACTTACGCCGCAGTGTCAGGGAAAATGCTCTGGAAAAAACCTCGTTCCGACAACTCCAATAGATTTTGATGTGTGAAACTGCGTTTAGAGTAGCTGCAGCTGCTGCTGTGCAGCGGGCGCAGCAGTCGAAATCTTAGGGCAAACATTATGCAAAGTAAACCATTAATCTATATTTCTGCTTGCAGCGATAATAGAAACTTTAATGTGAGGTTATACCGAATGTTTTGCTATTCGCGACTACAGCTGACAAGCATCAGCTGTTGCTGACATGCTTAAAGTACAAGGTTGTGTTCATACGCAACTAACTGCGTCATAGCTGATATTTACTTAGTGATAATGCAAACTTTTAAAACATATTAATATTATTGCTCATCGTTAGTTTTTATTGCAAATGTAAATGTGGATACCAATTTAAATGTTATACACATTTTCTAATTTATCAATAATTTCAAATAAAGCGACCGTATTGTACAAAATGCCAACGGTTTAGCAACGAAATATTCAACCTGTTTTTAGATCACTTGTTAGTGCTTGTTATTAGGGGTATTGATATTTTTAAAAATATTTGATCAATATTAATAGAATTTCGATATAAAATAAATAATATTTGTAGTTGATATTTATGACAAAAATATTGATAATATAAATATGTATTTTATTGCATATCTTCCATTGGTTTTTACTATTTTACTGCAAAGTTTGCAGTCATATTTCGGCCATATAATATCGGTATTGTTACTATCGTCTGGTAAACATATCGCCCATATACATAATATCGTAAGAAATATTGATCGGTATATATCGATATATGAACATTCCTACTTGTTACTGCTTATTGTTTATCAACACAAAGGAACATATAAGTTCAAGTTTGCTGCTCAACTGGCCCTTGGCCTTTAGTGGCAACTTGTTTGTAACCAGCTCAAGCTCTCCATAATGTTGCTGAAAATTCGTCATGCACTACTTGAAGTGACCAATCCATCGACAAAGCAGTTCGTCAAGCAATCGGCGGTTATAATCAACCACGAGATCATAATTAGTTCTGCCAGCATTTTGCTGCCATATGTGTGTTTAGATGCAGATGGCGATCAAATCATCCATGGCTTGGAGCACGGCAAGCTGATCGATGCACAAGACGAAGCCGGCGAGTATGGCAACCTATTGCGTAAATTGAAATATGTGGTGACCTTTGATCGACAGCGTCGCCAACTGACGAATCGAAGTGCTCAAAATGCTGGAGGCCAAGGGGCCCAAATACTTTCCCGTTTTACAGCGCAACCATTGTACGTCTTCGGTGCCAAAAAAGTGTCGCATAATCTTCGCAGAATACTAATATTTTCGGACACTGCTGGCCAAAATGTATTGCGTTCCAGTTTTTTGGTTTTGACCATGCGAGAGCTGAAGGAATCTGAATACCTTAAGCAATTTCTTTGGCAAATCGCGAGTTATTTGCGCTATCTGGAGCCAATTCACACACTGGACGATATTGTGGTCATTTGTGCACCCTTTGGCTTGGACAACTTTTACAAAACCATCAGCATTGGTAAGGTGTCCAATGTGATGGGCAACGCTGTATTTTCTTTATCGAATGCGTTGCCTGTGGGCTGCGAGGGCTCCGCAGTGTTCAACAACAAACTGTAAGTCTGTGCGATGGACACAGTGAGTCAAGTAATTGTTTTGATCAAGACTGGAAAGCTTTAAAGTTCTGAAGAAGGTTCATTTCGGTTGCTCGAATCGATTCACAAAGCGGTTTCAAGCGCTCCTGAAACCAAGGATTTCAATTTACTACCAACTTTATTTATATAAATAAATAAAGATTTCCACTGGGTATTTACTCTGTCAAAACTATTACTTGATTAACTGTATGTAAACTGTTCATATGTACTATATTAAGAGTTTCTATTCATTTCAGTCGTTTGGTCGGCGTCATCGTATGTACATCATTCCAGCGTGATCAGGAAAACGTTAATCTTACATTGGCTGCCAACTTTGCTTATCTATTGCGAAATTTTTTAAAACAATTGGGCACTCCCATTACTATGTTTAATTTAGTTCGAGAGCCATCCCACTTTGCATGTACGTGAAATTTTTAATAATTTATTTATTAATTAAGATTTGATACCAGCTCTAAAAACCAGTATAGAAAGAGTTGTTTAAATTTGTATTTCAATTTTTAAAGCACATGCCCAAAGAAACACAATGGTCTTAACTATAGTTATCACAATTATTATTAATATTCCTTTGCTTTAAGTTATATTTCTTTAAGTTGCACTCAATATTTCTTATTTTTATTATGTATATCAGGGGAGCGAACAATTGTAGTTATTGAGTCGACTCATCAGCAAGGCACTGGCACCTTTATCAAAGTGTACAACAAACGTTTTATTCTTACGTGTGGACATGTTGTTGGTCCGGTAAATATGCTTTAAATATATGTACATATATTGCTTTGTCTAATAATTTAAAAAACAATCTTACAGTACACCGCTAAAGTCTTTTGTCGCGCCATCGATCGAGAATTCCAGTCAGATGTTATTTGGTGTAATGCAGACATGGGTCGTCCCTTTGATTTGGCTATTCTTACCGCTCCCGATGACTTGCCAGAAAATTATTGCGTTCGTTTGGCTCGCAATCGTGCTAACTTGGGACAAACTGTTTACAACGCTGGCTTTCCATACTTTATAAACTTTAACTCTAAGCACGACTGTAATCCGTCTATATTTCAGGGTCGTATTATAAAATGCGATCAGGGCGCCATAATGTCCGATGGGAGTGTGCAAGCTGGTCAGAGTGGTGGCCCAATGTTTAATCAAAATAACAAAATCCTCGGAGTTTGTGTTTCCAATATGAAGCATGAGGATGTTATATATCCAAATATAAATTCAGCGATTCCTATTTTTGAAATACGGCCGATATTACAAGAATTTGCAAGAACCAGCGGTAAGTTAGCAACACATACGTTATATTTCATATTAATAAATGGTTTTTCTTTAGATGTTAACGTGCTAAATAACCTGATTGTGCCCAGTCAGGATATCCGACGAGTGTGGGCGCTAGAAATACCGCCCATACAAAGCAAACTTTAACTGACATACAATAAATTCCAAATATATATATATATATGTGTAATATACAGGCATATATATACATATGCCATTAGATGTTAATTCTAAAGTTCTTTTTTACTTAAAATAAACAATATTTATGTGTAATTAGGGAAAAAAAACTATACATCAAATTCTATAAGATTAATTCTTATCCAGACAGGCATTAACATGACTTTGCAGGACAGTCAAGGCGCCGAAAGACTTTGAACAGATGGGACAGCGCAATACAGTATCTGCGGTCTTAGCAGCTGCTCCTGTTGGATCCAAGACCTGTTAACACAATATATAGAAAAGGAATATATTGATATTGTCTATGCAGACTATACAAATTATTGCATACTCTCACAGGTCTTTGTTCATCTCGCAGACTGCTTTTGCTTGAGCTTGATGCTATTGACTGTATGATGCTGGACTTTTTGCTTTTGTGCGCCTCAGCCAGTGCCTCGATGAGTTCCTGGTTGCGTCTTTGTAATGCCCGCAGATCCACAAGATACTGTTCCTTTTCACCAGCATTCTTTTCTCGATCCGCACGCTCCATTTCAAAATCTCGTCTGTATATTTCAATTTGTGTCTTCAAGTTTTCGATTTCATCTTCCTTCTGTACATCTTTTGCCTTCAGATTGCTAATATCGGCACGCATTGCATTGATTAGTTCTTCTGCACTGGTTAAGTTTACCTTCAAGCAGTCTATCTCTTCAATATATGTTTTTTTCTATAAACGAAAGTAATGGTTCAGTTGTATTAAGTGTATTTGTTTTGTATTATATTGTAAACAAACCATTTCATTAATTTCAAGGTTTTCAGCCAATAATGTTGACATCTCTCGTCGCAGTTCCTTCAATTGAAGTTCGTGTTCGTCCCGTTTAATATATTCAGTTTCTGCTTTGCCAACTTCTGCTACGTACTCGAAGGACGGCTGTAATTGTATATAGTATGTACATCAAGATAAAGCCAAAGTAGTTCAAGTGTTTTGCTTATCAATTGTTTGTAACTTGATAAGAAATACATTTGTATAAATATTTCAACTGCCTTTGTTCACTCACCACTTGGTGTTGTTGCAGTTTATCAATTTCAACACGCATATTGTTTATTAGCGAAGATTTCTCCGACACACTTTGCCTAAGTTCATCGTGTTCCTTTTGACGTATATCCTCGACCAGACGCATTTGCTCCAGATTAATGTCCACCTCCTTTTTTAGCTGCCGATTTTCGTCAGTTAATTTATTAATTTGCGTCTGGCATTCCTGCAATTTCTCCTTATATTCCTGCTCTCGGTTAGCTGCCTCTATTCGCCACTGTTGTGTTATTTTATAATACTCCTGCATTGTATGATTGACTTTATCTAATGTTTCTGCATGCAAAGGAGAGAGAGACATATATTAGATTATTATCATAGTTTACGCTGTTAAAACCATACAAACGAGTTGCTTAAGTACAAATGTATGCAAAGGATTACTCAAGATTGTAAGGTACAAAAGTACAGATCTGTTGTAATTTAGATAATCTAATGAAAACAATTCTATTTACATATTATTCTGGTAAATGTTTACAGCATTTGCAGAAATCTGTAAATTGCGAAAATGCTGCGCAAATTATCAAGAATTTATATGCTAAATTTGACTGGGAAGTTCACGGTTCTTCTTTAGACTCTGTACTTATATAAATTCCAAGGGTCAATTACGATTGTCAGAAACAAAAACAGGAAGATTTCAGAAACTATAGCAGCTAGAGACACTAAACTTGGTATATAGGTTTGTCTATATCCTAAGCAGAACCAGTTCCTGAATATTGAAAGCACATTTTTAGACCCTTTACTTTAAAAAAGTAAAACGGGTCTATTATTAGAAATCGAATTAAAAAGAGCAATTTTAAAGCTAAAGTCTTAAATTTTGTTAATCATAATAGACATAGGGCACCCAATGTGTCCTAGCGATCGGATAATAAGCTCGAAAGTTGATTTAGAAACAATTTAGAAGAAAGAAAGAGAAGGGAACACTGACGCTACTAATTATAAGGCTTGCGGCGTGTTTGCTCGCGTGGGAATCAGCCTTTCCGTATAGTTTTCGCAAGTTTTAGATTTAGGCACGTCTTGCTAACACTTATCACAGTTCTAAACTACAACAGATACTGCACTTTTATAAAGCACAACAAGGAATAACACTAGACATACGTTTTAAGGCCAGGTATTCGGTCATCATTGTTTGTAGTTTTACGACATCCTCGGCACAAGCTTGCATCGAACAAAGGCTGGGAAATTGTGAGTAGACGCTGTTCTGTTTTAAAAATAAATAGATAAACATATAATTAAATATATGCTTATGCAATAGCATGAATATTTTGCAGACATACCTTCAGAACATCGGGATTAACATCACCCATTAGAAAACTGGCGGCCAAAGAGTTCGGTTCGGAGGGCAAAGTTGTTGGTAGACTGCCCTCATTTGATTTCGTCAAGTCCGGAATATTGCTGGACTTTGGATTTTTATCCCCAGCGTCGTCTCCGTCCGTTTCCACCAGGTCCAGGGCATCGTGGAGCAGTGAATTACCGTGAGAACAGAGTGACGGCATCGGCGAACTGCCCAAAATAACGAATGATTCCTCTTCGGACATTGTGCCTCTAGAAACGTTCTCACACTAAAGAAATGCAAACGTTGGCAAATTGTTAAAGGAACGATAACATTTGGGTGTCAGCTTCAGTAGGGGATTCCCCTGTTTTTATACGAATTTCAATGATCTTGACTACGCAATTCGCAGGAATTAATCGATAAATACTCATCTATATCCCGCACATGTGTTCTTTTAGCCGTATATATGTATATTTACGTTTGTGCCTACACTTATGTATATGTATACATGTATTTTTATCTTTTTGCTTTTAATTTTATGAATCACAGAAAATGAGATTTCCTGGCTTCCCCGATTGCTGCGTCATTTGAAATGTTATTGAAATTACGCATGTCTTTGGGTATACAAACCTTATCTTTAGCTTTATCTGCGCCGGTTTTTTTTTGATAATGTTTACTTTCCTATAATTTTGTTGTTCAGTTTTGTGCTGGAGAGTTTAATAGTTATTTTTATATTTGTGCATTTTGTGACCTATTTGGAAAGTGTGACCAAAGCGAACTTAAGTTAACAGCTGTTCATGTAGTGTTACCAGATTTCTATTGAAACGCGACACGGCATGTTTTGTGCGTTTTACAACACTGCTAACAAGGGCCGGCCGTTGGCTTTTGAACGTGCCTTCCATTTTTAATGGTTGATTACTGAATTTATTAAGCTAATAAAAAAATTACAATTCCATTTGTTTTACATTTTAAAAGACAGCTACTGGTTTTGTTTTTTTTTTGCAATTAATTATTATTGATATGCACTTCAAACAATGCAAGACAATGTTTAATATAATTATACTTATTAATCTTAGAATTAATGAGCGTATTTGTTAAGAAGATAAGGCGGTATCTTTAAACTCATAAAGTATATATATTCTGGAACAGCCGAGTTACTATAGCCATGTCTGTCTGTCTGTCATCTCAGAGACTATAAGTAATCAAACTTGCCTCTTTTTGACTCTTGACTATAGCGACCGTAATTTTGTATATTATTATTCATCAAATTTCCAAATTTAGTTCTAATTATTGGCTTTCAGAATTGACATAATTTAAGATGACTGAGAACCGGATTTTCTTTTTATGGAATATTCCCCATTGTTCGCTTAAAAGTACACATACTTTTATTATTTAATTATAATATGGGTTAATGTGACGATCGCGTGTTGATTTTCGCACAACGTTGCGGCAAGGAACTGGATGCCATTAACTTGTATTCGAATATGGTTAAAAATGCTTTGTTAATGCCACTTTCATTGCATACAAATATAAGTATAATCAGCTTTTGTTTACGTGTCCAGAGCAACCTCTGGTAAAGTGAACAGAGGTCAGTTTGTGGAAGAGGCTTGTTGTATTCGAAATAACACGAATCATCGACTGATTCTTAATACTTGTACTACTTTTTATTCTTTAGAAAGTGTCTGGCTATTCCTGAAAGAAATGCAGCCCAAATATATTTGTCATTCAATGACCGCTGCTTGCAAAAGTTGTTCGTGACAACAGCTTTCACTGTATACATAACACAAACTTCTTTGATTTTGAAAATAAAACTATACATATATTTGTTTTTATTTTGTAAGAATCTCTATTTCAGCTTAAAAACTAATGCACACGAATAAATATAAATTATAGAAAACTTAAACGTTGTTATATAAAAATTGTACAAATACGAAATTCAATTAAAGCTCAAGTGCATCGAAATCATTTACACAGTTTAACAAAAGATTCCACATGCACGTCCAAATATCAATATCACATTCAAAAATCGACACACTCAATCAATTATACTTAAATACATATATGTAGACTATAAACTAGTAAAAATCAAATCACTTCGTGACTTTATTTACGCCTGTCCCTTGCCATAGTAATAGCCAGTGCTGATAAGGGGCTGGGATTGCGATTGCGATTGCGTCTGTCGGAACTGGCGTCTCACTTGCTGTGGATGCGGCGGTTGCAGTTCTCGCTGCAATGCAATTGCCGCAAAATGTTGCTGCTTGAGTGCACTAATTGTGGCAATCTTGCGATGTCTATTGGGTCGTGGCAAATTGCCACTGTTAGCCAGACGATAGGTTTCCAGATCATCGTCACGCGGCAGGGGGCGATTTTGATCCTCAGCGACGGGTGTGCCATCTGGACGTAGGCGAATGACCAGCGGTCCAGTCAGATATGTTTGCGGTGGCTCAGCGGCGGTCAAGGCGGCGGCAACGGGCAAATCACTGCTGGACTGCTGGACAACAGCTGGACTACGTTCACTGCCATAGCCATAGGCCATGTCCATATCCATGGCATATTTATGCTCACTGCTGCTACTGCTGCTGCTGCTGCTGCTATCGAAGAGTGGATTCTGTTTTGACTGCTGCTGACTGAGTATGATAAGCGAGGAGGCTGGTGGCGTGGGCAATGCTTGTGGCTTGCGTGTTGTTATCAGCGTTGCACTGGGATGATCCCGCATAATCGATGACCAGACTGCGGAAAGAAACAATAAATAAGTACATTGAAATCACGTACGCTTATCGTTATCGCAAACACGTATATGTGTGCTAAAGTGCGGAATTGCAAGAGTAGTGCAGTCTAGGTAATAAAACTGCAATTGCAGCTGTTATTATTATCGCACACGGAAGTTGGCCAAAACAATTCCCACGCTGGGGAGCGGGGATGGGGGCGATAAAATACGGTCTGATCTCATAAATATGCAATACTCACTCAGCTCATTGGCATCACGCTGATACGGATCAAGTGCCTCTAGTTGCGCATCGGAGAATGTTTGCAATTTCTCATAGCCATAACCAAGTAGATTGTGCTTGCATTGATTTACCGGCAAGCCGCCGCCCACCGTTGACTTACAGTGCACGCTAACCAGTTGGGCGAACGTCGAGTACAGGTAAGACATCTGTGGAAAAATTGAGGCGAAATTAGAGATAAGTTAAGAGACAGAGACTTGGGCAACAGCCACAGCAGCGGCAGCGGCAACAGTGCGTGTGAGTGATGCGCTCAAATGAAATGCATTTCAAAAGCGTGTCGACTTGAGCAATAGCTTGGTATATGTGCAAGGGCGTAGCTGGCTTTTCCCAAAGGGGGGTACTATTATTTAAATTGAAGAAAACTGCGTTGTACAGAAGTTCGTATTATAGAAGTTCAACTGTAGTACAAACTGTAGTATAACAATAAGCGAAGTCAGCAGATAATTTCTATTAGTAAACGGTTCATTACGATTTATCTGTAATCAGTAACTGCTGAATGTATTGATACCTTTTTATGCAAATAAGTCAGCTACTTACTTAATATATTTTCTTACCAATTTATTTTCATTATTAGCTTTCAATCTAGTTTCTTTGCTGCATTTTAATACTTAAACAATGTTTTATCGACTGCTTCTAGTTGTTGTTAAATAAGAAAATAAATCAAATGTTAATACATAATCTAAATCATTGTTGATAAAAAGCAAACAGTATCAATTATAACACTTGATGAACCATTTCTTTTTTTTTGTGATACAGAAAGATAATGATCTGCTGTTTACAAAGGAAATTAACAGCTATCATGATTTGTATGATCAAATAAAATAACAGATTGTATTAAAGACTGGTTTCCGAAGCTAGAAGAGGTTTAGCTTTAAAGCTATAAAGGAGTGGGGGGGGGGCAACCTCTGTTAATTTTCCCCCTGTCTACGTCCCTGTGTTTATGCATTTGTGTGGGCCACAAGGGTTGGGTTGGGTCTGCTGCAGCTGTGCTCCAGTTAACGGTTCAGCAGTCAAAGCAGCGCATGCCCAGTTCGCTTTATCAACGGATTTGTCTTTTCTGCTTGTCTGTTTTCTGCTTTATTTTTTTTTGCTTTCGCTATTCTTTGTGCGCATCGAAGCGTTGAATAGACTTTTAATTGCAGAATATTCTCTACGGCGGATGACACATGCAGAAGATTCGGAATTTCGCAGCTGATGACGTAAAGTCGACGCCTTTTTGGCTATGCTAATAAAACAGAGATACTCAACTGTTAATTAATTGCAAAATAAAAAAACCAGAATAACAAAATCCGACATTTCTCAACTATTAGCAACAGTCGGCATACAAAAAGAAAGTAAGCCAAAAGAATACATATATTATATATGTAGAATTTGTGTCAGAGACAAAGTCAAAAGTATATACTGTATATTATAGCCAGTTTTCTTGGTAACTTGCACCTTGAGCTGGTTCCAGTCAAAACGAAAGATTCATTTGCATTGGTTTTGAATTGGACTGCGACTTGGATACGGATTTGCATTGCTTCTTGGCTCCGTTTCGGAGTTTTACAATTTAACGCTGTTTGCATAATGATATAACCCGATGTATGCACAAAACACTGGCTCAAATTACAAATTACCGTTAAGCCCACAACAGCTACAACAACAACAGCAATAACAACAATGGCAACAACCTGTAGCGAATATATGTATGTTTATTGACCACAAAACGTGTGCAAACTGTAAAATGCAATTTGAGACAAATATGCTTTTTTTTTTCTTCTTGTTTGTTTCTTGAGTTTCGTGTGCAGCAGAAAATTACTCAATTTACTAAGCAAAATAAACAATATAAATAAATAAATAAATGATACGTGTGGTAGGCATTTGTTTTTTTAAACCGAGTACTACGTCAGCAAATCTCATATAATTCCTTATCTGATTTATTTAAAACTTTTTACAGCCCCTGACACAATTAAAGAAATTAAACAGAATCTCCGAAATGTATGTGAGCAGCAAAAAAACATTTAAATAAAGAAAATATATAAAAACATATTAAAAAATAAAGGCGGGTGTTGTCAAAGTCAAAGTATATACATATATAGTATATTTAAATACAAGTTCAACTTATAGTATATACAACAACTCACATACCTGAGATCGCACTTGCCGATCCTCTCACGTCTGACAGCTAATAATTTATAAGCAGCTTGCAAAATGATTAATAAAAGCCGCGCATCAATTCGCATTAATTATGAAAAAAATATAATTGAATTTAAAAAATGCATATGCATTTATGGGAAAGCTGAGAAATGTGAAAAAAACACTTAAGTTGATAATTTGCATCGTAAGTATTGAGCAAGTTTTGTTAGAAACGTACTTGACCTAAAATCTAACCTCAACTATGAGTTATTATTATTATTGTTCTAAAAATAAAACAAGCCAGAGCGTCGGGAAGGGGCGGCAGTGGGGTGTATTGAGTAAGTCATCTATGCTATGTTTGGCAAGCCAAAGATTTCATACACTTTTATGCACTTTTTAAACGATCTTTCCTTTGACAGCTATATGATAAAGTGATCCGATGCGGCTGGTTTCGACAAATAACCTACCTGTAGCATAAAGACGGAACTGTATAAAGTTTCATTCAGTTAGCTCTAAAACTGAGAGACTAGTTTGCATAGAAACATATAGACAGAGACCAACATGGCTGCTTTTATGCTTTACTGTTGTTCATGTTTCTACATCTGGCAACCCACTGAGTGTCCTACTCTCTGGCAACTGCAGGACTGTCGCATAAGTATCGATTAATTACCGATCACCGATTACATTCATGAAGAAGAGGTTGAACGCGGCGGTAATATTCTCACACTAAGCTTTGTATTTACACAACTTAATTGCACTTTAAAAACAATTACACCAGTTAGTTACCCTCTGCAAGGGTATAATTATATTTAAACAAGTACAGTGCGAGCTCCCCAAATAAACTCATGACTACACTGTTTGTATGTAAAACTGTCTGAGATATCTTCACTAAATTAAAGGCATCAACAAATATGGTAGCAGTTTGTCTGTAGAGCTTATCTTTATATCTTGGGAATGCCAAATATCTCTTGAATATTTCCCCTTTTTTGAGGAATTACATAGAATTAATTAACAGTCATTCTAATTTGCACTTAAAACAAAAACAGAATGCCATAAATGTTCACAATTTGTTGGCAAAACATCCCCGGAACTGAAATGCTAAACAAATGTTTTTCTGAATTTATATTAATATTATTATAACTATTATTATTATTACTATTATTACTATGTTGTGTGTTGCGTCTGGTTCAATAACCTGTTGATATACGCAGTTTACATTATGAAACAAAAGACAGAAAGGCAGACAAAAAAAATACCAAAATAAAGATAGCAAAAACAAGTAAAAGGGTAAAAATTTCAACAAAACTAATAAACAACCGGTGGAGAAACGTTGCCGTCCAGTCAGCGACCCAAAGACAGACACAGATTCGGATAGAGACCAGCATCATGATCGAAGATGTTGATCCCGTTCACGTTCATTATATTATATGACGATGCTGCATTTTTCGCTTATATATAGTATAAATACATAGTTTTTTTTTTACGTAAAAAAAAGTAATGCGAACATAATTTATTTATTGAAGTTCGGGTCAAACCGGCTAAACGCGTTTGCACCCAAAACATTAAGGGCAACAACAAACATTGCTTGTAGTTTTTGCAATCGAAAATCGAAAGCGCTAGAGATGAGAAGCAAACTGTAAACGGTAAAAACATTTACAAAATTTAATTAAAAATCAAGTAAATAGTTTGACTAATATAACTATGCCCTATAACACCTTTTATACATATATAAACACCCACAATTATTGCAAATCACATATATTCTTATATAACTTCTGTTTTACGAGCATTTTTCGTTTGTTATGCAAATTTCATGGTTGAAAGATGATAAGTTATGTCAAAATGCGAATATTTTTCGTTTTTCTTCGTTTATTATTTGATTTGTTAGAGATCGTCAAGACATATCTGTATTTTATGGATTTATCTATATGTAAAGTATCTCTAATGTCGCTAGCTTTTATTAACGTAGTTTCTGAGATTGTGGCTTTTGTTTAAATAGACAAATGTGGGCGCAGTTCATAAATATATCTTTATCACGTTGTTTTAAAACTATTAATGGTTTAAAGTATAAAAATACAGAGAACTGTTTATTCTTATTAGCATTTTTTTACACAACACTTTGTTGACAAGCCAAACAATCGGGATTCCGACCGCAATATACCCTGTGGCTCTGGAGGGACCCGCTCAAATTCACTACCGATTTGTGGGCGAAGCGGGCATGGCATCGTAATGAAATTTTCTGGACACATCGACCCCTAAATACTCATAATGTGTGCCAAATCTCAAGTCGCTAGCTATAAAACTGCTTTCGTTATGAGCTTTTTCTTGATTTGTGGGCGAAGAGGGCGTGGCATACAACATTAGAAAATAACTTCACCTATCTACAAATATAAGCAGTGCTGGGAGACAAAGTTTAAGCTTTTAGCTCTTACCATCACTGAGATGCTTTTGTTCATATGGACGGACGGACAGACAGACAGGAAGGCGGAAAGACGTACATGACTATATCGACTTCCAGACTTTCTTCTGCCTGTTACATACTTTTAACAAACTTAATATACCCCCCCAAGGGTATAAAAACTATTTATGGCATAAAAGCACATAAAATTTAAATTCTAATTAGCAATTTCTTATGAATATTGCGTTGTCTATTTGTTTTTTGTTTACTTAGTTTCTTTTGCAAATTGCGTATTAGAATTTGACAATTAATTAGCTTTTGGAAATTATTTTCTCGTTTGTCTATTGATATGCGGGTACCGGATATTCTCGTGCATAAGTAGATATATCTATCTACATACATAACGTATTCATTTCAACGGTTTGTACTCACATTACAAAAGCAACTTTGCTTCTACTCCCATTGTCTGCCACTTGGGGCTTAGAATAAAAGGGGAAAAAGTGAAAAAATAGCTTAAACAACAACGTAGCTGGCTGATATTATTTAAGGCGCAGTTTGCCTGCTAAATTGGCTAAAATAGATGCGCTGCCAAAATGCTTTATAGGATGTAGTTATCACGCCGCATGACTTGGCAAAATGAGGCACTCTTTACTACAACAACTAATTGCATTAAGCTGTCATTAATAATTCGCATGCGAACAATATTTACAACATATTTATAATAGCCGTAGAGTTCATTAACTGTTTATGAGCGTGTAACATGCCCGTGTCCCCCAACGCGGTCCGATGCCAAAATAAAAAAAAAACAGAAAAAAACCAAAGACTTGTCACGGTTTGTTGCGCAAAAAAGTGAAAAGCTTTTTTTTTTTTTTAGTTTATTTATCTCCCCTCCCATTTTCTGTTTGCAGCAATTGCAAATGTAAATGAAAATAGTTTTCTTTTGCCGTATTTTGTTTATCATAAACGAAATTTAATGTTTTGTCTTGTTTGTTGTTGTTGTTGTGCCGCTTCGCTGACTTTTAATGCAAGCTCATTTGAATTTATTGTTCAGTTTTGTTAATGGCTTTTCATTATACGAATGATTGCTGTCATTTAAGTCATAAATTAAATGAAATACTAGATGAAATTGTTGGCAAATGAGTTTTACTATAGAACATAAAGTTGAACCGCTGCCATATCAAAAAGTGTATTAGGCAAATTTGTAATTGGGATTCATCAAAACTCACAGAAAAATGAATATATTAGAAGTACTGAATTAGACGTCTGTTTTCTAGCGATCGCAATGGTCCTTTTGCTTGAGACGAACTCAACGTCTGTTTTGTGCGGAAGGTAACGAGTTCGAATCCTAGCGATGTCACATTTATTATTAAATTCTATAAGAGAATTTTGCTTCGTTCTCGAGTTCGGCATTTGCTCGGCAAATTTAACGAGCTTTCCTGCGTCAACAAATAACTAGAAGACAGAAAATACAGGGGGGGTACATACATAGAAAATTCCTGGTACACTTTTTGGTATGGCAGCGGTTCATCTTTATGTTCTATAGTCGTTGGTTTTACCTTTTTTCTACTTTGAAATCTTAGTGAAAAATAATAAGAAATCATCTCTTAATGAAAGAGACATTAAATCTCTTATAACATTTAATTCTCACTCTCTAAACTGTTGCCAAATTACTTTTTTGTTAGCCAGCTATATATGTATATATACTTGTTTTTTAGTATAGATATATATGTATGTTAGGTAATTCTCGCTTTTAGTTTCTATCGAGCAAAATACACACACACAAACACACAGTCATTGCCTTTCTAAATTTCCGTTTCTTGGAGTCTTCCACAAAAGTCTCGAGTCTGTTGAAACCGGCAATACTTTAAGCATGTTTGTCTGTAAGAGTTTTTTTTGCAGTGAGTCTGATATTTGCAAAATGCAAAAGCTCGAAGGTAAACAAAAATCTAAGCGTTATATAGACCGGCTAAGCCGGTTGATGAACGTCATTGTCATCATATGTCGATTGTTTGCAGGAATGAAACCAAAAACGAACAATGTTTAGCAGAAGCTAAACAATTGATAAGACGATAACACACACGAGTTAGAGGACAATGTCAAGTTCAGATATGATATTCATATTTATGTCAAGGATCTTTAAACGCCGATATTCTTCAGCTCATGAAATTATAACCGCGACATATTTGATATTCAATTTGTATATATTTCTGTCTAGTGGAAGTGTTACTGCTTCAGCTGTTTTTTTCAATGTTTATTTTTTATTTAAGTATATTTCAATACATTAATATATTTTTTTGTTTTTAAGTTTTTATTGTTTCTTGGCTCTTTGTGATTCAGTCTACTATTTTTCTGCGTCTGCGGTACAGTTATGCAAATCAGTTATCTCAAATACCGCTCACTGATGTTAATTTTAAATTGCCTTCTGCCCATGCATATTCAGTATTGAGTATTCAAATTATTCAATATGTTCATTCGATATGTTGGTGTGGAAACGAGCGACATAACATTAAAAAAAAAGCTGCTAAAACGCCGTTAATATTTGTACACAACACACAATTGTGTGTGTGTGTGTGTGTGTGTTTTGTTAACCACGGCTATTTATGATGTTCATTGAAATGTTATCATAATATCGCATATGAAATCTCATAAAAATATTGATAATTATGTTTGTAAATGTGCGAAAAACTGTGCCACATTTGCCGGATTGTCAATGCCAAGGACGAGAGCTCACTACACAGTAGTATAACTTCATTGTCATTGTCATAACTGGAGCGAACATGACGTATGCGTAATGTGCGATTATCATTATGATTATATTTATGATCTCTGATGCAAATTAGAAGGTTTCAATCGATTGATTGGATGCATTAAGTATAAATTCATTCATTAAATATTTAAAGAGATTGTAGTTTATCGTATTTGAATTTAAGATCGATTTTTGATGGAAGCTAATGATAATGGGACTCAAATAAATGAACTAATTTAATGTAATACAATCAGGAATATTGTAGGTTATCCATTGTATATAGGCAATATTTGGCTTTATCATATTGTTGAAAAACTAACTAGAAAACTCAAAATTTAGCTTGTTTCTACCCGAACTTCATATATTTCAAAACATCTATAAAACATATATTTTTGGCTATTATTTCGCTTTAATTCTATTTTTTAGATAAATATGATCGATGTAATCGTAAAGAAACAAAATACATTTTAAAACAAAGTGTTACAATATCAATAAAACTGTTTTGGCCGCACACTTTTAAGTTAAACTTCTAGATTTATTTATATTTTTTAAATGTAGCTACTTTCTGGCACTAAAACCAGCTCTATTGCTTCTCAAGAGTTGGCAACACTGCTCGGCATCGCTGTTGCTTTAGCAAACACCGATAAACATCGCCAGCGTTGCTTACACACAATTGCACATCGCTAGCGTAGGGACATTGAGTGAAGTGCACTTACCTTTTCGTTGCGCGATAAGAACTCCCAAATGGGTATCGCCGAGGCTGAGCTCATCTGAATGGTAAGAGCGCTGAGCAGGCAGCAGGTCAGGATTACTCTGGATATGTGCGTCATGTTGCTGGCAAATTTTGATTGCCAATTGCAGACCGTTATTGCGGTTGATGTCAGACTTTCTTTTTTTTTTTGTTTTTGTTTTGGCTCAATTAAAGGCGCCGCAGTGGTCCATTTAAAGTTTAAACTTTCTTTTGGCTTTTGCTCTTTGCTTTTGCACCTAATTTTAATTAAAGTGAACAACGAGCTTGACTAATTTCGTTTTATTTGTTTTTGTTTGTTTATTTGTTTGTTGGTGTCTCGACTTTAAAATGCAAAAAAAGCTCGTTTCACATTTCACACCCACTGTTGAAATTCCACTCGCACACAAACTCACACACACACTCACAAATACAAATTGACAGCTTGCCGGCTTCGTTTGCGACTGCGACTCGTCTTCAAATGAAGCAACAGACAACGGCGCACACGTATTTAAGCTTTGAGCGTGGCTGAAATGGTGATGCGAACGTGTCGAGACAAGGCACGGCCTGGGCTGTCTATCGTTGCAGCTGTGATAAATATATGAAATATCGCACGCAAATATATCGACACGCGCGCAGCTCTAAGCATAGCTGAGAGCCGAGCTCCCGAGAGCACAAATGGCAGTGCAAACAGATGCTCTCTTGTTCGTTCGCTCTCCGATTGAGTGACACGCACACAGCAGTGTTGCCATTTTAACTAATTTATTGCTAGATATATCATTTTTCAAATAATTTAACGATTTGTATTTTAATAAAATACATTAAAACAACATTTATTGATTTTTATGGTTTCATTTAAGCTTTGCCTTTTTAAAGCATTTATTTCTGTTATTTAACTTTGTTTTATTTTGATATTTTATTCAAATCTAGCTATTCTGTAACGCTCAAGTTCTGGCAACACTGGCAGACAAAAAACTTGTTCTACACACGCTTGCAGTTAAAATAGAAATTGAAAAAATGCAATTTATTCAATATGTACAAATAAAAAAAATATGCAAAATTTCAAAGTCAAGTTTACTGCCGTCGTTATGTCTGACCAAAAGCAGTTGAGCTTCACAGTGTAATTAATATAAAAAAATATGTATGTTTGTAAGTGTAATGTACATATTTATTTATTTGTTTATGTGTGTGCATTAATCGTATCGTATACTGCAAAAATTGTAATTCGGCAGCTTCTACTGTTTGTTGTGAAAACAAAATGAGATACATGTGAGTTATTTAACAACCAAATGATAATTAATATGTATCTTTGACAGCGGCGCCAAACTGAACTTCACTTTTGTTTGAGCTTTAATTTTCGTTAAATTTATTTGATTGAAAAGTAAAGAATGGCAATAAACAAAAAAAAAAAAAAACAATCTCAAATGGTTGCGAATTTTTGTCGATAAAAAGGTATTTGAAATCAAAGATTACAGAAACCGAACCGGTTGTGGCTTATTATGAATATATACTTGATTGCTAATTATTCAAGGATGGAATTCCCTAATTACATATATGAAATACAGTAGGTCAAGTCATTGTTCCTCCTGTAACTCGTTCTTTAAGATTTATGGTTAAAAATCTGTCAGATTTGGTGCTTCTAGCTCTTACCAGCTCTGATATGCTATCGTTCACACGTTACGATACTTTTGATACCCCAAAACATCGCATAAAATTTAATATAAGAATTTATTAAGTTGTCAAAACAATTACACGACTAACTGTAGCTCATTGAATGCGTAAATTAAGACGTTTTATAATTGATAAACTCGTTGCGTTCTAATTTAATGTTAAACTTTATTTACTTGTATTACATACGAGTATTTCATTTGGTCAAACTAATTGCATTTCAAAAATCTTAATTGAGGCCTTTCGGTACAGTCACCACACACACAGTGAGAGAGAGCCGTTAGGTTGTTGACACTGACACTACTGTGATACTGACAAGCAAGAAAAATATAAACCGATTTAACCGAAAGCTACAGGAAACCGTTAATGGGTAACATTAATGCGATGTCATCTGTCAGAGAGCTGCCTGTTTCTTCCCGGATTTTGAAAATGGGAACGTTCAAAAACAAGCAAAAGCTTAAAAATACTTAAAAATTTGCTGTGAAATTCTTGTTTCTACCAAAGTAAAATAACATTCAATTTTTGTTATATTGTTATATATATTCTTGGTTTTATTTAAACCATTGCATACACACAAATACAGCAATAAACTTAGGATAGATATAGGATACTTTGTATATACCCGATTTACAAATGATTGTAACGCATGAAATTGCGATCAAAGTGATTGGTACTGCCATATAAGTCCCTATCGTTCTTATTGTACAGCATAAAGTCGGGACTCTGCTCGTCGCCAGAACCAAAGATCGGCACATAGCTGCTATAGCTGATATCCTGCTTCAGACGCTGATCCGGATCGCGTCCCAGGTGTATAACCTTTGCATAGAGCTCAGTGTCCGATTGCAGGGCACGATCGAAGTCCTTCCAGTGCACAAATTTGACATGCTCCGTGGGTATGGCATTGCGATCCAATAGTTCTAGCAATGTATTCGAATTCACCGGCTGTACAACGTTCAGTTCTCGTTCCACATTCGTTCCACCTCCATTTGTGGGCAAACGTCGCTTACTTAACTGCAGTTGTTCCGTGTCCATGTCCGTCTGCCACAGCCAGGACAGAAGTGGACTAACAGCGGACTACAAAGTAAAGATATGAAAGTAAAATAAGTAAAGTAAAGGAAGAAACATTAGCTAAATTACTCACTTGAGCATCACTGCGTCCAATGCGTGGTATGGTCTTCATATTCTTCATGACGAAACTATCGGTGCGCTTGCCGAGGCGTGGCACATTTTTGGTGATTTTCAGAAAGAAACCAGGACTCTCATCGGCATTGCCAGTGTTGAAGAACTGAAGCAGCAGCAGCAGCCCTGCAAACACCAGAATTGTGGACGATCTCATGCTGCTGGCCGCTGTTCAACTGTGTTTGGTCTATGGATCGCAGGTTTTTATATATAAGTAGTAAGTTTACCCCTAATTTAAAAGGGGATAGAAACAAATGCGGGCAACAGCTGCTGCTACAAGAATTTACATTATCGATCAATGTGACGCTTGGCAGTTAAGAACACAATTGACCTGGATACATAACTAAACAAGACATTTAATTAAGAACCGCTACTTATATATTAAAAGTACATAACAATTTTATATAAATACAAATAAAATAAAAAGCTGTTGTTTAATGATTTTTATACTAAATTCAAATAAACCTACTTTCTATTAAAATAAACATTATGAAATAATAATTAAATTTAAGTTTATATTTAAAAATAATAGTATAACTCTTATTTTTAATATTTATTATAGTTATTTATATAACTTATCAAAAAACATTTATTTTAGATTTTTATAATATGTATAATGTATAAATTAAGTAATGTAATTGTAAGTATTTATGATTTTTAAATACAAATTAAATTGTATTTATATATATTGTATTTAAATTGTATTTATTATTTCATAATTATATAGACAAATATATATGTATTTTAAATTTATTTTAATAATAAAATATTAAAATCAGTTTTCAGGATACCAGATTTATAAACAGAATATCTGAGATTTTTTCCATTTATTTAAATAATCAGGTTTTAGACTCAAAGGACTTATTTGCAATCCTTGCATTTAATAATATTACAAACATTTGTAGGAAACTGTATTTAAATAAAGAAATAAATAGAGTGTTAATTAAGGTATAGTTAAAATATAATTTACTTATATTTCCTCTTATTAAGCTGATTGGGTTTTGGGATTTTTCCCAAACAACAATTTGTGAATACACACAGACTTTACTTAACTTTTTGTATTTTTAGTTATATGTAGATATTTCAGGGAAATTGTATTTTCCAAAGTCAGGACAACGTCATCTTGTATTTTGTCAGCCATTCTTTTATTAATTCATCGAATTATTGATTCATTATTAAATGCACAGCGAATCTCCGCAACCTTGTTGCAAACTCCTAACTCTCCATAACCAACAAAAAGCGTCTGCCTACGCGCTAATAAGAATTAGTTTCTTTTCCAACACTAGCAACGCATACGCAGACACGCTCGACTTCAGTTCATACACAACTAAGTTCCACTCAACCAGGGACTCAACGAACAGCAGATCTCACAATCACATAGTACGAGGACTTGTCAACTATAATACCGCCTAATACATTCTCCGACACATATATTAAAAAATGTATATTATATTAATTTAATTATTCCTTTTATAGTCTTATTTACTAGTTGTAGTCTAAATTCTAATAAATATAATTATATAAATAAATAAATGCGTCATCAGATTAGCGAACTCTGCGCCCATTGAGCCACCTCAGTTGGCAATGCCTGATAACGTTGCACGGCCTGTTGGATCTGGCCATATGTCAGGGCCATTTTGTGCATTTCGAACTCCTTTTGCACCTTGCCCAGTCC
This sequence comes from Drosophila histrio, assembly GCA_958299025.2. Taxonomy (NCBI): domain Eukaryota; kingdom Metazoa; phylum Arthropoda; class Insecta; order Diptera; family Drosophilidae; genus Drosophila; species Drosophila histrio. The sequence goes on from OY729167.1 coordinate 23,365,262, forward strand.
GCTGTTTGTCAGAGGCATGATCAGCTCCACAATTCGCAAATGCTCAAAGGCTTTCAGGACAATGGCACGCTCAACGCCCTGCATTGTGCTGGATACCTTGGCAAATTTATTGAAGCGTCCAAATATTATTTCGAAATTAAATGGATCCCTATCGTAGATCGTTGAATGATGCTTAATGGCAATGATCAGGCACAGTTCGAGCACAGAGAGACCGCAGAGTAGTTCTACTTTGTCATCGCATTCGTATTGATTGGCCAATTGTGTGATCTGCTCGGCAGTTATGTGTGGCGCCTCCGGTTTTAACTGTGCAACCAGTCGAAATATAAACATCTTGAGAAATGCATCACTTATATCGAAATCGTAGAGCGTTTGAAGAGTTTTCTGTACCGCTGGAGTCTTGACAAGCTTCGATATCTCCTTGTTCCAGTTTTCGACAAATCTCCTATCGATCGTGTATTCAACACCATCGAAATGATTTCGTTGAAAGGTAAATGCCTCCGAATTGAGCAATTCCAGACTGTCAATGCGATCGGCAGCCGTTTTTAGCTCCTTGCTGCTTGGTATGCACATTAGTTGCTGGAAGAGCGCCGAATATTCGTCGAATTTATGCGCACTGGGAAACAGGAACACTTGCCTGTAGATAAACATATAACACAAAGTTTAAAAAACTGTTAAAGCTACAGCTCAATAATATCGCACAATAAAATCGATAGTGATACTATCGGTAGAAAGAATATCGCTCAAAAATATATTAGAAATAATGTCTATCGATATATCGATTTCTATATCAACAACGCTAGATTATATTTGTTATTGTCCACACACACACAAGCACAACAACTACCCTTACCTGTGTGAAAATCTCGATTTTACACGTTTCTCCAGCAACTCAATGACGTCCAGGCGACAGGTGACGCCAAGTACACAAATCGGTGCCTGTGCCGACTGCGAGACATCAAAGAGATTGTACAGAAGGGTCTGATTGTGATGTGTGCAGAATAGATCAAATTCCTCGAGCACAAAAACAACGCTCTTGGATTTCTTATCGCCGGCTTTGAGGCACTGCAGCAGAAATGCCAGATTCTCGGCAAAAGAGCCAAACACCTTTCCATCCGCTGCATTCTCCAAGCGCATTTGCACTGTAATCGATTTCAATGCGATGCGATCGTCTGTATGCAGATTTCCATCGAGGTGAACAATTAGCGTGTTCTCCACAAATGATTTGTTTTCCAGCAAATCCGTGAGCACAGTATTAATCAGCTGCAATGTATAGAAATGTGATTTGTTGAACCAAATCTGAGGTAGAGATCCCTTTACATACCGTAGTTTTTCCAGCTCCCCGCGGTCCGATTAATAGCAACGAATTTGATTCTCCCATTTCCGCTGTTCGCTGCAACAATTGTCGCACATTGCAACGCTCGGCTTCATAGCCGCGCAGTGTTGTGTAGTCGCGCTGCAGTCGCTCCTTTAGAAAACGACGTGCTTTGATTATCTCCTGTCCAGCCACGGGCATTGTTTTCAATTTGTATTTTCACTGGGTTTGTGTTTCTGTTTACAGCTTGTGTTGATCAAAAATTGCCGCGAAAATATCAGCTGTGCTAGAAGTGGAATACTGTCGATAGTTTTGATATTTTGCGATATCGGCTGCCTTACACGCTGTGCTCCACACTTAACGAAAGACTGTTGACTCATCATCAGCTGCTCGGCAGCGTCCGTTATGCACACTCAACAGTTGCGTCACAGTTGTAAATTAACAGAATTAAATTGCTCCTCACTTAACACAGTCGCTCCATATTTAACATAATCATAAAATATAAATTTAAATGACTACTTATTGAACACTCTTGTATGTTTTGATTCCAAAATGGCGTATTATTTAGAACAATTTGAGCAACTTTGACTCAGCACCGCCTGTTTTCCACTCTCAACAGTTGCGCCGCAGTGCTAAATTAACAGAACTGAATTGCTCCTCACTTAATGCATTCGCTCCACACTTAACATATTCACAAATTATAAATTTTAAATGACAACGTATAATTCAAATGACAACGCACTGATGACACTGATTTCAAAATGGCGGATTATTTTTGAAAACGTAGTAAGTAATGAGTTAATAATACTTTTAATTAACTTAATCATTGCTAAATCTAATATTAATCACATAAATGCTTTAGGACTTAAATAATATAATACAAAAGAATGATTAAGATTAAAATGGTTCAGTAAATTTGTAGTTTGAAGCGGCAATGAAGCGTGAAAAACAGAATTGTAATGTAAACAATAATATTCGATCGCATTTAGCAAACAGAAGTTTTACAGGCAACATCAACATGATTTTATGGCGATTTATATTGCTGGTTGTCATAATAAATCCCAAAGTCGTGAGTTTTCTTTCTATATATTCTTTAAAATTACATTATTTTATTAATGAATCTACAACTATTTTCAGATATATGCCCATTTTGAATTTAACAATGCCAAATGCGTTGTACGTGACTCAAGTTTTATGGATTTTGAGTATTGTTTCTTAAAATCCGTTAATCGGACTTACAAATACTTATCGTTGAAAACTCGGTTTTATAAATTTCCCATTGATAATTCAATGGTAAGAATAAGAATATTCTTATAAATATGGAAATCTTATAACAATTTTTGTATTTTATAGGTAACATTGAAGATTTTAAAGCGGGAAAGTAGACATGTTTTTGGACAATATAACTTCACTGTCGATGCCTGCAGGTTTCTAAAGAAACGTAGTAATCCCTTGGCTAACGTGATATTCGGCTTGTTTGAAGACTATACTAACTTAAATCACACCTGTCCCTACAATGTGAGTATAGTATAAAGTTATTAACTAATGATTCTCCTGCTTATTCTCTAAACATATGTTTAGCATGATATTTTTGTAGAAAAACTGCCGGTAGCTCATGTTAACTCCTTGATAAGGTTAATTGTACCCGATGGACGATATTTGCTTAATACCACCTGGAGTATGAGTAAAATTCCACGTGCTGAGGTTCTTGTGTATTTTACAAAATATTAAACTTTGTTTACTTATAAACTTAAGATGTAAACACAACATAAAACTATAATAATTCTGAAAATAAACTAAAGGGATATGATTACCTTTGAAATATTTGTTCAGTTAAACTTTTTTAAATTTCTAGTTGAATACAAAACTATTTTTGGCAAATATATTTAAATACGATGGCAAAGGAAGTCATTACAACGGATCAGTTGAAATATTATCGTTTGGTCTCCAAGAGTGATACAAAATCAAATGATCGTTGGATCAGATGCTTCAGCTGGTATCCGGCCAGGCAACACATTGAGTTTAGCCGGATTGCTCAGATCTATTGCGATAGTCGTCACAGATATGGCGATGAGATATTTCTAGAGTATGCTTGGCGTAAGAAACTAAACAATAAGCATGCTGTAGTCATCTCACATGCGGATGCCGATAATCTACAGGATAAACAAGCAGTCGAGCAGTGCTCGAATGTGAATATTGATGCCAAGGTGCCGCCCACAACAAACGGGGAATATGGACGTTTTAAACCAAGCAAAATGCACTATTGCTAAAGTTAAAATATTATAGTATTTTCATAATTTTAATATACTACTAATGCCGTTGCTTCTACAAGTTATTTATTTTTTATTTAGGCTGAGTACTTCAATTCCGTATCAGCTTGCAGTTTTGTTTCTATTCCTTTAACTGCACTTTTAGCGGCTGGAAGTGTCACTTTCATGTGCGCAATTCCTGCTGGGTTCAGTTGTTCGACTAACAGTTTAGTACACTCAACAACAGATGGCGCCAGCAGCTTACTGACATGCCAGCATGAGTGTTGCCATTTTTGTTTGTGCGTGTGCACTGCACCTGCAAACTGCAAACTGCAACTGCTACACACCTACAAGTAGTACACACCTAGACCTGTCTGTCACCTGGGATCAGGTCAGTTGAGGTTCAGGTCAACGCATGTCAGCAATTTGGCAAGTGGTTTAATGCAATGTTAACGCCTGACATACTTACATACAAACTCGTGGGTCAGCTGCTGCCAATCATTTCGACTTATTTTTTTTGAATGGCATTACTCCAAGTTCTAGACAAGATTCAGCTGCTCTATACTAGGGCCTGGACAGGTGTTGTTGTCCTCATGGACTTGACTTCTGGTTACACTTCTGTCCAGCTCCAGTTGCCAGTTGCCCGTTGGCAGTTTTCAGTTTTTTTTCACTCAGCACCCATGCAATTAAGAGATCATCGTCTTTGACTCGTCTTCTCTACTCTTAGCCATCGGTCGCTGACAATGCAACTTTGAGTTGGCACTTCATTTATGGCTATGGAATCGTTGCGATTTGATTTGCATGACCATGCGCATAATTAACAAGGTAAAAATGTCAGCTAACCGGTTCTAGTGGCGCTGATTAAAAACTTAAACTTACTTACCGAGTGCTTACTGTAACTGCTGCAGTTACTGCTGCGGTTCTTCCTTCCAGTCACGTCTAGTTGAAAAGTTCGCACAGGTAATTAACTGCGACCGAGTTGCTTGCACTTTTTATTTAACACAATGACTCGACGCTTGTAAATGAAAACAGTTTTTATTATACTTACTACGATACATAAGTTAGGAAGTGGCTAAGAACTAGACACATACTCTTATGCTCACTTGGGGTGTTATTACTTTTGACTGATCAGTACTTATTAGTTGGTTAAAACTGTATATGAGTCGTATAAGTAGAGCATAGAGTGTGATTAGAAATTATGTAAAACAAAGAGCAAGAATATCATAGAGTTTAATCAGAAATTAAATAAGTCCAAGATCCAGTAGAGACTAGAGTATTAAAAGATATTAAGTAAACAAAGACCAAGTTTTTAGACCCTACAATATTATCAGAAATTAAGTAAATCCAAGACCCAGTAGAGCATAGAGTATTATCGGAAATTAAGTAAACCAAAGACCAAGTAGAGCCCAGAGTATTATCAGAAATTAAATGAATAAAAGACCAAGTAGAATCTAGAGTTCTATTAGAAATAAGGCAAACCAAAGATCCAGTAGAGTCTAGAGTATTATAAGAAATGAAGTAAGTCCAAGACCCAGGAGAGCCCAGAGTATTATCAGATATTAAGTAAACCAAAGAGCTAGTAGATCATAAAGTATTATTAGAAATTAAGTAAGCCAAAGACCCAGTAGAGTATAGAGTATTATCAGAGTATTATCAGTAAAACAAAGACCAAGTAGACTCTAAACTTTTGAGTCTAAAGTATTATCAGAAGTTAAGTAAAACACTTCAAGTAATCTAAGTCTAAGAACTTCTTGTTGTTCATCTTCTGTCGTAAGCTTTAACTCTCTTAATTAAATCATTATGATTTCAGTTAATATTGTAACGCCAGGTATGAGTTTTAGAACTAGAAATTATATTTAACAAAAATTTATGACATTAATTGACTCTTTCTGCTAAAAATAAACCAATTCTCTTAATACAGAAACATTTGTTTTAAATATTTTGTTTTTAAAATGATACAACTTTTAGAGAAGACAACATAAATATACAATATACAAATATACAATAATAAGTCGTTTTTGCAATCAATATCTCTTTTCTATGCCTATTTATCTATATTCTATTCTTTTAAGTTTAAATTGATCCAGCATTTGTTGTATAATAAATTTCTATAAATGAATAATATTTATTCTGTTAATTTATTCAGTAAACTTTAACTATGCACTTTCTATTTCTATTATTTTTAATATACACAAATTTAAAGTTAAGTAAATAAAACATAGAACTGTTAATGCATATTTTATTGCAATGAATTATTAATTTAAAAATTGTACAGTATACTTAATAGCCGCACATTCTCAACTCCTTGAGTTGTCCAAAACCTTCAGCTACTTATAATAGACACAATCTGTAAGTTTAAAGTATCCACCCATTTTCAATTTATTGAGTTTTCCTGTAACTTTAGCTGATTTAAATAATTAAATTTTTAAATACATATAAATAAAACAAATCATTGTTAAAGCATATTTAATTGCTATAAATAATTAAATTTAATAGTGTAAATTATACTTTATATCAAACCCCATTTTCCACTACTTAGTTTGTCCCATAACATTAGCAACTTCTAATAATCAAATGCTTAAAGACATATATATAAAACAAAGAAAGAATTCTTAAAGCATATTTTATTGCTATAAATTATTAATTCAGTCTTTTGGTTTTGAGAACTTGAGCAACCAAACCAGTCGAAAGGATTACAGTCGAAGTCGACTATGAGAGACCCTTTACTTATTCTTCAAAGAGGAAATAGGAGTGACACTAATAGTTCCCATAATGCATTGTAACGTCAATATACTCTTCTTCTTCTTCTTTTTTGGCCCGTCACTGAGTATTATTTTGTTTTCAATTTACGGTGGTGGAAGGGGGCGTGTCAAAATTTTAAGATAAACTTGATCTGCTTAGAACATAGACGAACCAGCATACCAAATTTGGTGACTCTAGCTCTTATAGTCTCTGAGATCTAGGCGCTCATACAGACAGACGGACAGACGGACGGGCGGACGGACAGACAGACAGAAGAATATATATACTTTCTTCGGCCTGTTATGCACATTCCGATAAACTTAATAGACCCTTTTGACTATTTGAAAGTTAAGGGTCTAATAATCGTTTAAACCAAATATTCAGACTTATGCAATACTTACAAACTCAAACAATATGCATTTCTTATTCCATTCATACTAGGCTCGCTGCTTTTTACACCCTTTTTCTTATGAATGTGTAGGCCAAAGCAGCTGCTGTGTAATGATGACAGAGCTGGTCAAGTGTGAGTATTACTTGGCTGATGGCTGGAATGGTTCATGGTTGCCGTAGGTCAAGCAATTACCATATAAAGTTCCCTATGCAAATTACCATTTGGCCAAAAACTTTGATGCGCTGGCATTTGACAATCAAGTGTGGAAATTACAGAACATATTTTGCATGAAGAGCTTGAAGTTTGTTGGACTCAAATAGATTAAAATTTTATAGAACTATGAATATTATTTCTACTAATAAACTAATAACTGGGCCAAATACGGACGGGGTAAGTGAGGACGTTGCATTTGCGGATCATTAGCCACATGGCTGCATTCACAGAGAGAGAGACAGTCGAAGTCGTTGGATGGTTTGAACTCTGGCGTGAGCATTGCCAGCTGTAGGCTTAAGCGTGGGACAGGGGGGGGGGGGAGAGAGAAGACTGGAAACGGGAGCTGGCAGGGGAGCTGAGCCAACGGCGTGTGAAAAATCAAAGTCGACGTACCACAAAATCGCAATGCGCACAATTAAACGGTAGCAATAATTGCTATCGAGTGAAATATAATAATAACTATAGGGTATACACACACACACACATACAGACACACACACACACACTACACACACACAGACACACTCACAATCTTGATTTGGCTTGAGAGCTTTCTGCGTTTTTGATTGTTTGCACAATTTTCCCATCGATGCGAACTTTTTTGTTGACTCACGGCCAAGAAGAAGGCAAAAAGAATATGAACATTATAATAATAATAATAATAATAAATACGACTGTGGGTGTCGCTCTAGCACGCACTGTAAAAACAATGCTGCCCAACAAATCAGCAGCAGTCCAAAATAAACAAAAGTGCACTTGACGCCTACATCGAATCTTGCTTTCTTTCTTTCTTTCTCGGGCCAGAGACTAGAGCAACCCCTTTTTGGCAAAAGGTAAACAACATTTTGCGGATTTCACGCCAGGATCAGACAGTGCATTGCTGATCCTATTAGCTGTCCATAGCTATCCATACAATGGCCCATGGCCGTGGCTTGACTGACTGGCGCCATGTCTGCATGCAATTACATGTAGTCGGATTAGGGCTAACAGCAACACAGCAACACAGCAACACAGCAACAAAAAGAAAAGGGACTTAATCCAGTTTTGCCTAACTTGGCTCACAGGTAGCCAGGCAGCAAGTGTCGTAGCAACAACAGTTCTTCTGGGTTTGCTAATTCTGTTACTGGTTTCTGTTGCTGCTGCTGCTGCTGCTGCCTGACGGAAAAGCCAAATAAACGTATAAACGTATAGCAAAGAACCTTAAACAATATAATAAAACCAAATAAAATGCGGCAGCTCATAAATGTGACTTCAAATTAAAACGCCATTGGCAGTTTGGCACGCATAGACGGAGTCAGGCTAAAAACAGAAAAAAAAATAAAACCTGAAGACACAACAGCAACATGAACAAGTCTTTTGACCAGCAACGTTTTAGCGTTTCAAGTTCTGCCGCCTGCCCAAAAGCCAAAAGCCAATTTGCCAATTTCTTGGGCTTAGTTTGATTTGCCGCCAAAAATCGCCTAAAGCTGCAAAAAGTTGTAGTCTGTGCCAGCATTTAGTAGGAACTGCTGGCTAAAAACACAATTGCTAGACAGCATATTTTTTGTAAATATAATTCTTAAAAAAATAATTATAAAATAAAAATCATTGGTTAAATTTTTAATAGCAATTAAAAAACTTTGACTTATATTTGACACAAGAAAATTAATTTCGTAACTCTTATTTTGAATTTTTATCATACAAATTGCATATACAATTTATTCTTTTTAATTGTATAATATAAAATTAAAATATATATTGAAAAAAATGACTAAAAATATCTTAAAGACATGGAATGTATTCTAGTTTTTTTTTGGTATTTATTATATTCTTGGCGTTTGTTTTGTATTTTTATAATAACAATTGAAATTAAGAATTTTATCTATTTATTTATTTAGTTAATTGTTTATTTATTTATTTGTTTATTTATTGATTTATTTGTAAATTTATTTATTTATGTATCCATTTATTTATTAATCTATTATTATCTATTTATTTATTTAATTATTTCTTTTTTAATATATTTATTAATTGGAAATTAGGATTTTTATATATTTCTTTATTTAGTTATTTAACTATTTAATTATTTATTCATTAAGTTATTTAGTTTTTATTTATTCATCCATTTATTAAAATATTTATTTATTTATTTACGTATTTATTTAGTTAATTAGTTATTTAGTTACTTATTCATATATTTATTTATGTATTCGCCTATTTATTTACTTGCATATTTATTTATTTATGTATTTATTTACTTATTTATTCATTTATTATTATCTATTTATTGGTTTATTTATGTATTTATTTATTAATTTATTTATTTGTTTATTTATTTTCCTATTTATTTATTTATTTAATTACTTATTCATTTATATATTTATTTCTTTATTTATTAACTAATTTATTTATTTATTTTTATACTTAAATATTTATTAAATTTGGTATTTATTTATATATTTATTTGTTTCTTTATTTATTTGTTTGTTTACTTATTTATTTATTAATTTATTTCTTTAATTTGTCTATTTATTTGTCTATTTATTTGTCTATTTATTTGTATATTTATTTATTTATTTGTTTATTTACATTTTTAATTATTTATATATTATTTACTTATTTATATTTTTCTTTGTTTATTTATACATTTGTTTATTTATTTTCTAATTTATATATTTATGTAGTTACTTATTTTTTGTATTTATTTATTTACTTATTTATATATTTATTTATATCTTTCTTTATTTATGTATTTCTTTATTTAACTATTTATTTACTTACTTATTTATTTATTTATATACTTATTGATTTATTTCTGTATTTATTTATATATTTCTTTATTAATTTATTTGTTTGTTAAGTTGTTTAATTATTAATATATTAATTTATTTTCTATTTATTTGTCTATTTATATATAAAGCTCTCTATTTATTTGCTTATCAATTAATTTATTTATATTCTTTTTTATTTACTTATTTATTTATTTAATTATTAATTTACTTATTCATTTACTTATTTATTTATTTACTTATTTATTTAATTATCTGTATATTTATTTACTTAACGTCAACTAAAAAGAGTCGACGCAAAGAATGATTAAAAAAATAGAATAAGAGTAGAAAATAATATGAAATTAATAATTTATTTATATTATATACGACTTTAAACTTAAAACTGAAAAGATAAAGAGTTGAATTAGGTTAAGTTCAGTTAAGTTATTACAATATATTGCAATATTTAATAAAAATGGATATATATCTATTATTTCAATCATTCCCTTTCTTTTGATTAGTTATAATAGTTACAATTAATTTGTATATTAAAAGTTTATCCTAATTCCAGTTTACTTTATTCGAAAACAGTTTATTTAAGTTTTTCCCCCCTCATACACATAACTTTATGCTTCTTTAATATCTTTTATACCCGTAACTCTTATTTGCAATATCTGCTAAAGAAAGAGAGGGAGGTAGGCCATGAGCAAAAGAGACACACATTCTTCATACTTGCTTAGCCAAATTACACTTGCGCTCATAATTCAATCAACGGATTATCAATCAACCAAAGCTACTTGTCTTGGCCAATGCGTCAGCAGCAGCAGCAGCATCAGACTTTGATTCTGGCCAAGTCAATCAGCCGATGCGATGTGAAACACGTTTGAAAGTCATTAACTTAAATGATTCACTTTCTGGCCCATAAATTTCGCCACTAACTGCTGCTCTGGCCAAGATGATGCTGTTGTTGCTGCTGTTGTTGCTGTTGGTCTTGCCTGAATCTGCAAGCTCGCCATTGTCGTAATAAATTTCGTTAAAAAATTGCTAAATAATCGACTTAAATGAGTCTATAAAAGCAAACACCAAGCAGCGTGTATTGGCCAAACAAAATGAAGTAGCTCAAAAGACAAAAAAAGGGAGAAAAAATATTGTTGAAGTGAATTTTCATTACCAACGGAAGTCGTAAATCAATTTTTTTTCTTTTGGGTTACCTGCTGCCACCCCCCCTTATATTTTTTTTTGAAAAATTGAAGAGACCCAAGACGGTGCCTAGAAATCTGACGATTTGGCTGCTGGCTGTCGACTGTCTAGAAGCGCATCCGCCCGACAATCGACGCCCGTCACTGACCAATTCCAACTCCAACTTCAACTCGCAGCCCAATTCCAAATTTCAGCTAAGACGACAGCTATAATGATAGGGGCCAATTTAGCCGCCACGCAAACACGCTATACATATTTTTGTTGATGTTTTTTTTTTTGTTAGTATTCTCATTACGACTATTTCTATTCGTTTGCGTATTCGTTTCCGCTTCAAGACAAGACAAGACAAGACAAGGCAACAAATGGCGACACATTTGCGTGCTTTAGAACTTGTCTGTTGTGGTTTTGGCCATAAGACAAAGCGATGGCCAGACAATAGCCAGCTCATTATAATGCCAATGGGATTATCTAAGGATTCATAAATGCCTTGAACTGTGAAATCCCTTTAGGTGGAAATTATGAAACATCGTACACAGCAGGACAATAATGCGCACAAGTGTTGCGGCAGATTGAGCAACAAAAGGACCATAATTATTAGTGCCACACAATGCGACACATCATTCGCTTTGGGTCAGTTTTGCCATATAGTAAATCCTGTTGCAACAATGCCGCTTCTTCTTATGTTTCTTACCAACTAATGAGCTGCCGCTGCTGCTGCTGCCACAAAACAAACCATAAAAAGATAAAGAAAAAGAAAAAAAGGTGCCACAATTGATTTCATGCAACCTGCTGCGGCAACTTTACTTTGAGCCCACCTACAATGAGCGTTGTTGTTGACACTTGTTGAGGTCGTTGCAAAGATTTATGCCCCAACAAATATTTGGGAAATTAAATCATTGGCGCGGACAGTTTTATAGACCGGGGCGTGACGACATGAAAATGGGAAGGGAGAGGGAAATCGAGGCTAGTAGTTGCTGCTGGATCTAATCGGGAATCTCTGACTGTGGCCTCTGCTTGTGGCACACAAACAATGCCTGTTGAGCAATTGGGAAAATACAAAATGTCAATTATGCGCAATTTGCTTAAGCAATTGACAATTTGTTGTTGCTATTGTTGCACGCATACTTGCGCAAATAAATTGACAAATAGGATTTGCGTTTTGTCTATTTCCATTTACATTTTTTCATATATTTTTTGCTGGCCATTTTTGTTTGCTGGTTTTCTCATTTTGAATTAATAAATTGCCGCCAATTTGCCGCCAGCCTTGCCAAGCGTGGAAACTTTGCTGGCAACTCAGCCCAACGTGTACCAAATCATCAGCTCTAAGTTATCCATAAAGTTTGAATCTTTGTAGATTTATTATCAAAACATTTTACACTTTGTTGCTATTCAAATTCAATCACAGAGTATTCATAACTTTAAATGAAAGTACCCATGAAACAAATCCACAAGATACAAATACTTATTATTATATATTTGACACTTTGTTTCTACTCAAATTCGAGCACAGAGTATTGAGAACTTCAAATCAAAGAATCCACAAAGTATGAATACTTGTAGAGTTATTATCAAAACATTTTACACATTGTTTCTACTCAAATTCAAAGGCAGCGTATTGAGAACTTCAAATGAAAGAACCCATGAAACTAATCCATAAGATACAAATACTTGTCGATTTATTATTATATATTTTACACTAAATTTCTACTCAAATTCAATCACAGAGTATTGAGAACTTCAAATGAAAGAACCCATAAACCAAATTACCAAAGTAAAAATACTTGTTAAATTATTATCAAAACATTTTACACTTTGTTTCTACTTAAATTCGAAGGCAGCGTATTGAGAACTTCAAATCAAAGAATCCATAAACCATTTTACAAACATTTTACACTTTGTTTCCACTCAAATTCGAGCACAGAGTATTGAGAACTTCAAATGAAAGAACCCATGAAACAAATCCACAAGATACAACTACTTGTTGATTTATTATTATATATTTTACACTTTGTTTCTATTCCAATTCGAACGCAGAGTATTGAGAACTTCAATCCCAAAAGTACAAATACTTGTAGATTTTTTATCATATATTTTACACTTAATTTCTACTCAAATTCAATCACAGCGTATTGAGAACTTCATCATACAATTATTTGTAATTACTTTACGTATTGTTTTTTCTGTTTTATTTGTTATATAACTTAATGCCGCTTAGTCTGATTTGATTGTGGCTAACAAATGTCTATGATATGAGCTAAGATCATTGCAAACGAATATAATTGCTAAGATACTCGATAACTTATTTTGCTGACGTACTCTGTTAATATTTTTAATTGCTTGTGTATTTTCCCAGACATATTGATATTTATAAATGAACTAAGCAAGTCTATGCCTTAAGGAAATAATCATATTTGAATAGGCAATTACTTAATAAATGAAAACATAAGGAATTTCTCTTGTTGAATACGAAAAGTAAGTCAATCAATTTAATTTTGATATTAAAATTTAAAATTAGATACATAGACTACTTAAGAAATAAGTACTTACAATATGCTCTTTTGTGCTTTGAATAACTTCCGATCCCGATGAAATTTTCAGGATACATTAGGACCCTGATGTTCGTCCTGTTTGCTAAAATTAAGGACTCTAGCTTTAATATATCTCATTTTATGTGATTTCAAAAAATTTGTTTTCGATTTACGGGTGCGGAAGGGGACGTGGCAAAACTTTAAACATAAACTGGTACTGCTTAGCCCATAGACGAACCAACATGCCAAATTTGGTGTCTCTAGCTCTTATAGTCTCTGAGATCTAGGCTCTCATACATACAGACGGACGGACTGACGGACAGACGGACGGACAGACGGATGAACAGACGGACGGACAGACGGACGGACAGACGGACGGACAGACGGACAGACGAACAGACTGACGGACGGACAGACAGACGGACGGACAGACGGACAGACAGACAAACTTACAGACGGACAGACAGACGAACGGACAGACGGGAGGACAGACAGACAGACGGACTGACAGACGGACGGGCAGACGGACATGGCTATACCTTATGGGGTCTGCCAGACTTCCTTAACCTGTTACGCACATTTTTATTTGACAAACTTAATAGATCATTATACTTTTTTAAAGTAAAGGGTCAAAAAATAATAATAATAATAAATATAATAGATAAATAAAAATATAAATAAATATAATAATAATAATAATAATAATAAAACCAAGATATTCACTGTCTCTCTTTTGTCACGTATTCAAGTGATACTTAAGTTCAATTCACTTTAGTTAAAATAAATAAGAAAACGAATGCATAACTAATTAATTCTTAACTAAAACTATAAATAAATGTTCGATTAACTAACTTCTATAACTAAGTTTATAAATATGCCAAGTATATTAAAAATAGTCACCACATTAATACATAAATTGAACTGACTTAAAACTAGATCTATTCGCTTGTTTCAAAATATTTTCAAAAGCCACTGAAAACTCCATAAAAATAGATTAAAGAGACTGGAAAATATTGAACAATTATGAATGACCTCGACTTACCTGTAAACAATCAGTTTTTCTTATCGCTGCCAGGCAATCGAAACGGAAGTTCAGTTATTGGTGAAATTATTTACGGGAACTTGAAAAAGATCAACGGGCATGATCAGATCTGCTGTGTTGTTCCAAATAAATGGTCCATTGGAGCGAGCAAAAGCTAGAACAGCGATCTCTGATCACTTCGATCCACGTTTTTTCCCCCTTTCATACTGCCAACATTCGATTTTTATGGCCAGTCATAGCGCCAAAGTGTACGCAACGAGCTCGACAATTGAATTAGAAGTCAGTGTCAGGACTCATGAATGAACAAAATGAGTATATGTATATAGTATAGTAAATAAAAAATGATGAACATGTTGCATGCAGTTGAAGTTGAACCCATTTTCTCACCTGTTAAAGTTGTAAAGATGCAACCAAAATCGTTTATCGTTGTCGAGATCCGTTCCTCAAGAGCAGCGACTTCAACTCCGACTCCGACTCCGACTTGGACTCGGTCTCAGTCGCCTTCGATTGACTTCGATTGCATTGGCATTGCCGCCGCGTCATACGATTTAATTGCTTCGATTGTGTCAGCAGTTTTATTTTCTTGTCTTCATCAACAGCAGCAACCTCCTCAGCCTCAGCCTCAGCCTCAGCCTCAGCCTGGCAACATTTGTTGCGGAAGGGGGCGTTTTGTGCCCAATCCCCGCCAGAGTCAGAGTCAGAGTCAGACTTGGCTCATAGGCGCTCAATAATTTGATGATCATAATCAATAGCTGACTGACATTTGCCGCTGTTGCTGCTGTTGCTGTTGCTGTTCAGCTTTTCCTTTCCTTCTTTTTTTTATTATTTTATTATTATTTTTGCTCGGCTGGCTCTTTGATTTGAGCTCGTTGTTGTTATTGAGGGCTGAGGCACAATGGCTTTGTTCGAATATTTAACAAAAGACCAACTCGAAACTTGTTGAAAGCCGTTTTATCCTTTTGATGAGGCGCTCAAAGATCCGGCTGTGACCATGACTTGTTGCAATGTCAAGTGTGGCGGCAATGAATGCAAAAGAAAGAAAGAAAGGATGCCGCAGGATAATATGGATTACATGGCGTGGGAGTTTCCATTGCCTAATGAAGTCATTAGAATGCCTAGTTTATCTGCAGTGTATTACAAAAATCCAAAATTTATTTGTTTTTGTTTCAGTTTAATGCTTGAATCGCATGCGTAGGTTTTCTATAACGATTAAAACCCTCATATGTCAACTTGGCCCATTCATCATCATCCCGCCAAGATGCAGACACTGAGAATGAGACTGAGACTGTGACTGAGACTGGAACTGAGACTGTGACTGGAACTGAGACGTCGCCAGACACTTGTCCCGTTCGCGTTTGCAGACACAAAATGCTGATGAGCTGAAATCTCATCAAGAAGTGTCTACATCAAGCTACAACATGCTCAAAATGTATGTTTATTATATATGTTTATAAGTATCTGTGTCTTTCCCCGTCACTCTTTCACTCGCTGCTGTTTGCATGGTCGTAGTTAGGATACAAATTAAATTAAAGGGGGTAGAAGTTACTTGTTGGTATAGTTATTGCATAGAAATAAGAGACATATCGAAAGATTCGCCAAGTAATTGATTAGGTAAAAGAATACCATTCACAAAATAATTGATAATGAAATCCATTTTGTTTACCCTAATTGGAAATCTAATTAAATAAAGCTTTCGATTGTCTAATAAAAATAAGATATATTCGGTTTTGTTCAATGATTTATTGCCATTGTTCCCTTCTTATAGATACTCTGGTTCTTGCTGTTAAAACCTAGAATAAACTCTTTTTACAGTCCTTCGTTTAGTAAACTTTTTGTCACAAAAAGTACAAGACACTTATCAGTTTCTATTTAGAATATTCCGTTACTACGGTGGTTATTTAATAATAACAAAGGTGTTAAAATAAAGGTGTTAAATAAGAGTTTATAAATCCATTAAATTGGATATACAATTTAATTTAAATAAATATTTTTCAGCACTAGAAACTTTTTATAAGCAAGTGCCAACAATTTATTTATATTTAACGTAAGTTTTAGATTTTATAAACAAAACAATCCTTGTCTATAAGTTTATGAAAATGAAAACAACTGATTTAGAATGCCGTCTTCTTTTATATTAAAGTTTAAAAAAGGTGGAGAATAGTTTGGCAATTTTTATAGGCCTAAATATAGTAAGTACTACGTTGAAAGATAAATGAAAATTAGTCAAAAAATTGAAGCTTTATTGATTTCTAAAATATTTTAAACGTCTTCGTGTATGTTTGGAAACTTTAATAAAAACCCTATTAATATTAATGCTGCTCATTCTCCTGAGACAATTTATTTTAATTGAATAATAAGTCAGTCCAAAAACTAAGTTCTTTTATCGTTTTCAAAATGCTTTTAATAGTACTGAGAAATATGTTTAAATCCTAATAAAAAGCTCGATTATTAATGATGCTTTCTTGCCTTAGATTATTAATTTTAATTAATTTTTAATGCATATAATGCAGAGAGAAATGTGTTAGAAAATAACATAAAGTATGTTAATAAAATAAGTTGTTCTATTGTTTTGTAAAATCTTTAAAATGTGCTCGTAAATGTTCTGAAATCTTAAAAGAAAGCTCGATTATTAATGATGTTTTTATTGCCATAGATTATGCATTTACATTAATTATTAATTTATATATGTATTCAGAGAGAAATGTGTTAAAAATATTATTAATTTTACAATTTATTTTAATTATTACTCATAAGTTTCTTATAATATAATAACTAAAGACTAGAGTACTAGCTACTAGGACATCGACTCGTGTTTAAAATACAATTAAATCAGTAATAATAATTATGTTCTTCTAACGTTTTGCAGCTGTTGAAGGGGTCTTCTATTTACCTAACTACGCCCATGTCTCGCTGTATAGATTTTGGGACTTACAGCACCTACTTCAGCCTGGAGAGACACTAGCTGGCTGGCGGGCTTGATGACTTAATTTTCATTTCAGTCTGCTGACTCCTCTCCAAAAACCCATAGACCCGGGCTTCTCTATCAGCAGCAGCAGCAGCAGCAGCCGCCGTGGCCTTTACAGCTGGTACAGGTGTCTCACTTCGAGTTGGAGTTGGAGATGGAGACGGAGTTGGAGCTGTAGCTGTAGCTGTAGCTGGAGTCAAGCACTTGAGAGTCAGCACAGTGACACACGCAAGTGTTTCGCTTGTCTCTGAGCATGTTTGGCTCCATCTTCATCTCCATCTCCATCTCCAACTCCAACTCCAGCTCCAACTCCTCCACCTCCAACTGCTCGACCTCTGTCTGTACCCTCGTCACTTGCTGATTTGTGTGTGCGCGATGATGCAGCATTTTCTGTGGTAGCCCAAGACACACTTGTTGGCACTAGCTAAGTTGTACTTCAACGTATTTGCTCTAATCATTATGGTAGCGCCTTTTGCCTTCTCCAACAGCAACAGCAACTGCAACTGCAACTGCAACTGAAACTTCAGCTGCAGATGATAAATCTATATTTTATTAGCATTTACAACAAAAAACGAGCTACACGTGTTGCGTTAACTGAGTTGTTGTTTCGATTTGTTTACAGTTGTTGTTATTGTGACTTGGCCTAATCCAATTAAAATTACATTTTTCATAGAGCTCAGTCGCCATTGCCAAGCCAAAAGTATATAGTATATATATATATAGTAGTATATAAAGAAAAAATCACCGACAAATTCAAGTGAAATCATTAATAAAAAATAAAGTTTTGTTGTGGAGATTTATAGAACCGTAAGGAAAGACCCCAAGCGACTCGTGCTGTGTTTTGTGTTGTTGTCTCTGCGTTGTCCATTTCCTTTCCATGTCCAATGGGTGTCGTATATAAATCGCGTGCTGCACTGGAGGTCTTCAAAAACGCTTACGAGTTGATGCCCAGCGGCCAGGGCAGCAACCACATTCACATTCACATTCACATTCACATCCACATCATCAAGAGCAACAGCAGCAGCAGCAGTTGTAGCTTTGGCAGCCGCCTGTCTGCCTCGTCTCTTGGCCAGATCTCATTCATTTTGGGGCTGTGGCACTGGGTGTTAACCGACCCAAGACCAAGACCAAGACGAAGACCAACAAAAAATGTTGAAGCCTTGCCTGCGGTCATGTTGAACGAACAAATACGCCAGAGTGTTGCCCCTTTTAACTTACCACTCCTCCCGCCGCTTATCAGCCAGACTTTTCAGTTAAGGGCTGCAACAAGTTTCGTGCCTATGCTAATTTTTTGTGGCCAACTTCTGTCCTGTCCTGTTGATGTTGATATTGATGCTGTAAAACAATAAAAACGAAAAAAGTGAAAAAAAATCGAATAGCGAATGCGTTTTAATGGAAACAAGATTGATTTCCTGAAATTCACAATATTTTCGACTGATATTTGCGCCGAATTCAAAGCTAAATAAACCTTGAAACGCAGTCACGCAATGAACGGACCAAGAGGAACCAGTTCGGACTCTGAACCACAGTACAAATCGTGCCCGATCGTGATAATGATGTTGACTGCCTGGCGTTCTGTCCCACCATCCATGAGTCCCTGCATACACTATAAAAACGAGCTTAACGACTGTGTTAACAAGTTGGCAGTGGAGTGTATATAAGTGTTAATAAGATGGGCTAAAGTGTTAGCTGATATATGTAATAATTGATTTAATATATAAATGAGTATGTAATTAGTATGTTATTTTAAGTTTTTTAGTATGTTATTTCTCATAACAAAGCCTGTCTAATAGTTTTCTTTGGTTTAGGGTATTTAAAAGTTTGGCATACTGAAAAAGTAAGCTACATTTCTTGGTTTTGTTTTTTGTTTTTTTGGGGTGGCGGCTATCATGGCTGGTCGCTGTGTAAACCCCGCCAGCGAAATGCAAAAACAAATTGTTTGTGGGTCAGCCAACAAAAGGAACAGAAAAATGGTATGGAAAAGGCTGCAGTTGAGCGAACCGGACTGTAAGCGACTCTGTAGTTATTTTTTTTGTTAATAAAGGAAATTAAAAATGTAAATAACAATATTTTTATGATAATAAAATAAATACAAAAATGTATTTAGCGGGTTTTGAACCCGGGATTAACAGAGCAAGAATCTTTGCTCGCTACGGGCTTCGAGAACTCAGAACCTAAAGCGCATAGAGTTTTTGATGCAACCGACTAAGTACGGGATTCGAACTCAGGACCAAATGCGCAAGAGTCTTGCACGCTCTAACCACTAAGTACGGGATTCGAACTTGGGAGACCAAGAGAGCACAAGCACAAGAGTCTTGCACATTTACCCACTTAAGTACTTGATTCGAATTTGGTACCAAGAGCACAAGAGTCGTGGAAACTGCTACCCACTAAATAAATACGGGGTTCGAACTCAGCACTAAAAGCGCAAGAGTCTTTGACGCTACACCCACCACTAAAAGTACGGGATTCGAACTTGGGAGACCAAGAGCGCAAGAGTCTTGCACGCGCTACCCACTAAGTGCGGGGATCGAACTCAGGACCCACCGCGCAAGAATCTTTGACGCTATACCCACTAAAAGTACGGAATTCGAAATTGGGACTAAGAGCGCAAGAGTCTTGGACGCTATCCATATAGTACGGGATTCAAACTTGGGATCAACCAAGAGTGCTACCCCCGCTAAAAGTACGGAGTTCGAGATCTCAGGACCAAGCGCGCAACAGTTTTGCACGCTACCCACTACGTGCGGGGATCGAACTCAGGACCCACCGCGCAAGAATCTTGCACGCCACCCACTAAGCCAATGTGCCAATGAGCTAGATAACTGCCTAATTGCCATTTTGTTTACATAACTGCAATTCTTTCTGTCAAATTTTCTTTGCTTCAACATTCCTCTAAGCAAAATATGTAATATATTTTTTAATATTATTATTATTAATATTATTTATTAAACGATAACACTGCAATTTTCAGCACTCATTTAAATTTATTTAATACGATTTATTTATGCCATATATAAAGTAAATCATTCTGTTTTCTGCAACTTAATAGACTCTTTAAACTTTTTACCTACAGAGTCTACGCATTTTTAGGAGAGTGAGCTGCTGGGTTAAAGAAGTAGAGTACAGGGGCAACGTGAGCAAAAACAAAAAAAATTGTGGTTTTCGGATGCCCTAACAAGCGAACGACGCGACGCAGGACGATCGCGGACGAGGGCGTTGCAATGTTGCTGCTACGAAGATGTGTCTGCCGCACCGCAAAAAACATTCAAAATTCAAGGAAAACGAGCAGGAGGAGCTGCTGCAGCTTGTACAGCTTGGCCGGAGGCAGAGTGGCCTCGTCTGGGGCTTCCACATTGCGACTAGGCAGCACGGAAGCCTAATGGCCGCTGCCAATGTGATTTGTGATTTGTGTTCTTGTGTTTTGGCCGCAGACTCTAGCCTATTTCCATGGAAAATCGGCTGGGTATAGAGAGGCGAGAGGCAAGCACATTCTAGTATGTGCAAGGGGCAACATGGCAATGACAAAGCACTGCAAATGGAGCACATGCCAGTGCAGTCAGTCGGTGGCAGCATGCTAATTTATGAAGTAGCAACTTGCAGCGACATGGATGCGGTAATTATAGCTTGGCAACTTGTTGCCAAACCCGCATGCTACAGCACACTGAATGAAAAGAAAGCCAGTTTCCAGTTGGAACTTGAAGCCATCAAGGTGGCCATGTTGCACAGAAGCTGTTGTTGCTGCTGCTGTGGCTGTTGCTGCTGCTGTGGCTGCAACATCAGGTGAACGCGCCCACTCGGTTAGTGTAGAGCCGAAATGAAAAAGGTTCTTGCCCCGTGGCGTTTTCTTTTTGGCCGGACCATTGCCTGGCTGCAACATTTTCACAGCAACATGCGGCAGCAACATAGTTTACACACCTACCGATGCCTGCTGTTTTGCCCCCGCCAGCAACATGCACTTAACTGGTAGCCGTAGTGCACTTTATAATACAAAACATGGCCATGTCGGCCGCTCAAGACTGTGGAGCACTCGTCGCTGTTTGATAGATGCTGCCACTGGCTGCGGGCGCATTGCTGCGCCTGGGCGTTGCCGTTGTACAACGTGCAACAGCAGCAACAGCAGCAACAGCAACAGCAGCAACAACGGCAGCACCGTTAGATGACTTGTGAGCTTAGGCCTCATTTGCATGTAACAAACTGGGCCAGAACTGCAGAAATGCGACTTAACATTAGCATTAACCCAGTTGGCAGTGAAATTGTTTGCTGCAACTCGCGCCCTGGCGCTAACACTGACCTTGCTACAATCGGATCAGTTGAACCAATCCTCGGAACTCGGCAAGCTCAGACTTAATCCCAGTGTGTAGTCCATCAATTAGAGCAGGCAATGACAATGGCAACGGCGTCGACTCATTAACAAATCGTCCGCACAGCGTGTGCCGAAGAGTCAGTGATGCCAAATAAACGCTACTTAGCGCAGGAAAAAGGATAGAAAAATATAAACAGCATAGAATATAGCAGATATAGTATTTGCCTAAAAGTGTTTAGTATAAATATGTATTTATATATAGGTGAAAACTATTCATATTCGGCTAGGCAATGATATTATTAACTTGGGGTATATAAATGAAAGGATCTATCTGTCCAGAAAATAGCTAAAGCGTGTCAACACTGCTGAAAATGTCCAGGTAACTGATTATAATTAGCGCCCCCGTTACAAGCCCTTTCGCTCAATTGCAAAATTGAGTGCATGGCGAATTTGGCATAGGCAACGGATTAGTCTTTATAGAGGCAATCGAAACTGGAGCGCAGAATCGGCGAATGAAGTGTGAAGAAGTGAACAGGTTACACGCAGCGATACAGAACCTTCTTCTTCGTCGCTGAGGGTGTCGGCGCTGTCTACAACAACAGAGCACGAAATTCTCGAAAAAAAAAGAAACCAAACGACGGGCCAAACAGAAATTAAAAGCGCAGCCGACTCTCATCATCATCAACCCACACACACACACACATATCTATACCTATATATCCCACCATATATATATATATATATATAGTATATTCAGACATTAAAGATGCCGACGACGTCGACTGTGGCGCCGCTAAGAAAGACAATATAAATCATATCATTCATACGGCGGAAAAGGGTCCCCAATACAATACAAAGGAGATACACATATACATACGTATTTAGGTAGAGAAAGAGCACAGGGGAAAGGTGAGAGTGTTGAGTGGAGAGAGAGGAGAGAGAGCAGAGCTTCATCCTGGCAGGCTGACTGCTTAACAATTAATTTTGTATATATATGTATTTCGTAGATAGTCAGAGACACCTTTGACTTGAAACTTAAATTCAAATCAAACAAACTCCGTTTCGTAATCAACACTTCCATATTTGTCCGTATTTGTTTTAATAAAAAATTTGAATTGACTCCATGATTTCGTGGTTATTGCTACTGCTGCTGCTGTTGCTACTGAACTATGGCAATGCCAATGGTAGTAGCGGTAACGAGCTGTGTCCTGTCGATGAACTGGGCTTGGGAATTGGCCATGTCGAGTTGGATCATCATTCAATGCAGAGTCTAACGGCGGAACGTTTGCAACTCCGTTGGTGGTTGGTTTTGCTGGAGAGTGTTTGTTTCTGGTTGCCGGCCAGATTGCTAATTGTATAACGTTGGATCTTTGGGATCTTGTATTTGTAATTTTGGTCGATGGCGTCGACGATGCCATTTCAAATTACCAGTTACCTGTCTGAACATAATGTCAACTTTGAAAATAAAAAAAAAAAAACGGCTCAAAATGTCACACACACTGCGCATAAATCATGTATATTTAAATTCTTGCTGTCTCTGTCTCGCTCTCACACACATATTACATCCTACTCTTTCGCTTGACACACGTTAATTTGTTCAAATCATTTTCCATCATAGACCCAAAAGTGTTTGCACTGATGTGTCGGGGTAAATCTAATTAAATTGTTCAAATGTTTTCAGCAACCTTTTTTTTCTTTTTCGTTTATTTGTGCAGCAGTGCGTTCCTCTAGGCTTCCCCTCCCTACCACCCCTCCCCTCTTTGCATTGCCTTCACTCCCCAACAGGCGCCACAAATGGCTGCAAAAACGCTGACAAATGTTTCCGTCAAAACACAAATTTCACCTCGTTGTGCTTGACGTTTTTTGTTACCTAAGGTGTTTTGATAATAGAGCATACGGAACACTTCACAGTGGTATGAAATTGCTTGGAAATGAAATGATAGGGAGAAAAGTGTTTGTGAAATAAATATTTTATTTAAAACTTGTCTAAAACTTTATTAGTTTTATTTTAAATAATTAATAAAACAGTGTACACCCTGTAAAAATATTGTTGCGCTTATAAAAATAATTCAAGGAGTTGAAAAATAAATATTTTATTTAAAACTTGTCTAAAATTTAATTATTTTAATTTATAACAATTTATTGAACAGTGTTCACCTCTGTAAAAATATTGTTTCATTTATTAAAATAAAATAAAAAAAAAATAAATAAATAATAAATATAATGAATATTCTTTACCACAATTTCTTTATTGCATTTTTAAAAATTGATTGGTATTAAAATTTCAAAGAGTTGTTATATAAATATGTTGTTTAACATTTGGCTAAGTTTTTGCTATTTTTATTTCTATTTGGGTTTCTAATAATTTATTGATTTTACACATGTCAAAATTCGTTTCTTTTCGATTCAACGAATTCTAAAATGTGTTATAGAAGTTGTCAATTAATGATATCAATTAAAAACTATGCCAAAATTGTTTTCTTGCTTTTTATTTAACATGCATTTGTTTCTTAAACATTAGCAGTTCTAAATGAGTTTGATTTTTGCATTATTTTAAATGTAATATCGAAATGAATAGCAAAATTGATAAACATAAATAAACATTAATTATTACAAAGTTGCTAGCAATTGCAAACATTTTAATTTATACTTGACTATAAACAAATGCTTGTTAGAGCTGTTGAGATTGTTGTGACAGTGACAACAATTTGCCAGCTATTTTTTTATTCTTTATGTAAATAGAACATAGAAAAAATGTAAAATAATTGTTGACAATAAAAACTGGATTTCCTGTTTGGCTGTCTGCCATTTGATTTCGTTCCAATGTTCATCATAAAATATTATGAATCAGTTTTGTTGTCGTTTTTTTTTTGACTAAAACTTCAGTCAAATGTGATTCAATGCTTAATTAAACTCTAGATCGCCAGCAAGGAACAAAATATAAAAAAACTTATATAGTCAAGTACAATATAATTTAAAACGAATTAAAAGCGCAGCCGTACGAAACCCCCCGTCCAAAGGGGGAAAGGGGAAGTCAAGCCAGTGACAGTGACGCGCCCAATCGAAAATAGCAACAAGTTAATTTGAGACAAACTCCCCCGTGTGTTGTAGTTCTTTTTTCTTTTATTTGTCTATTTTTGAAAAGTCATTAGAAAACGTAAAAAAAATGTGAGGCAACCAATTTGAATATTTGATGTACTCGTATTCGTAGTACGTTTGGTTAATTTAAGGTGATAATAGCTTTTTAATGTGACACAACTAAATTTCGTGTGTGTGTGTGTGTGTGCCGGAAGTTTTCCTATTTTCCTATGCGCATGTGCAGCCAAGAGGCGCACAAGCACTTGTTACGTGGATGGGCAGGCAACAACAATAACAACAACAAGTACTACACATAAAGAAAAAAAAAGTGTCAACAATTATTTTCAAATTTCAAAACATTTCATTTCGGCGTTTGCTTGATGGCTTTTTTGGGTGACGCGGCTTAAAAGGTTTCCCAGGTGTGAAATTGTTTTACAGCGAGGTTGAGCTTGTTGTTATTTTTCATTATTTTGGCAGCCAACACAAAAGTGCGGGCGTTTCAAATTAACATCCTGCCTAAAATGTCGCTAGTTCGTTGCCTAAGTCTTTTGTTTTTGTTGCCGCAGGCAACGCAGCAATGAAGACATCAACGGATTTGTTCAACACGTTACCGCGACTCACAGTAGCTCAATTGAAATTCCGTTTACTGGTTTTTGGTATTTTTTTTTTCATTCGATTTTTTGGCTAATTGGCGCCGCAGGAATTCGCAAATGGTGTGCGGAATGAGCAAGTGGCACTAACATAAGACAACAAACAACAACAGCCAATACTTTTCAATGAATCAACAATGAGAATGAGTCGTTGCCATCGTCGTAGTCGTCGTCGTCGTCGTCGTCGTCGTCGTCGTAGACATCGCCGTTGGGGCTGCAAATTTATTGGCAATGACGGCGATGGCGGCCAATTAACACAGGATGCTTGAAGCGCCAAACGCCACCAGCGTTGTGGCTGGCTTCTTTTGCTTGAAAGATGCCGCCAGCCAGAGCGGCCAGAGCTGCAATGAAGTCGTAAAGTCTGATTTATTTCGAATTGAATGTCAATACACACACAGACAGTGGTCTGGAGCTGTGGACGGGAGCAGACACTGGCTGCTCCAGCAAAAGACGCTAATGCCCCAACCACGGGCGGTCTCTGACCCAATTTGGCGCCTGCTGCGGCGCTTTCATCCGACTCCTCGTACATCATAAACAAATTCATAAAAATCGCCGTCGTCTCTATGACTGTTGAGCTGCCTGCATTCATAAAATTTATGGCGTTGAAAGGCGCATCGAATGTTGCATTTTGTTGTTGTTGTTTTTTTGGGGCCGCTCAACTTGTTGGTTTTCCTGTCTGATTTTCATCGTTGTTGTTGTTCCTGTTGTTGCTGTTGTTGCTTTTATATCAGAGGTCAGCTTGCAGTTTGTGCTACTAGAGCAAACATTTCCTTGCCCCGCTGCTCTGTTAAACTCATTAAAATGTAATTTGAGCGCGTTGTTTCGCATTTCATTTGGACAAGTGAACCACGTTAACCGAGTTAACCAAGTGAACCGAACAGCAACAGCAGCGTCAGTTTCCATTTCATTGAGCTGAACAACCCCCAGGAATTGTCTTTATGCGTCGACTGACTGACTGAGTGACTCTCTGACTGACCCTTGACTATCCCGCTCTAGCTGCTGTATTTTTTGGGCTACAATTTGATTGATTTATGGGCCAGTTTGCCATCTTGCCATCCTGCTCACACTTGGCCTTCGTCCCTGCCGTGTCCCTTGTCTCGTCATTTGTGGCACATTATTATTTAAATGATAAATTGTATTGCCCGGGAACTTTGGCTTTTGGGGCCGCTCATTGCTTTCCATTTGGTTTTTTATTGCCCGCCTTTGTAGGTGTTTCCGTGTTGCTTTTTCTTTTTTTTTTCTTTTGAGTTTACCTTTTGCCTTGTTGGCCTTTCCCGTGGCCTCTTCTCGAACGTTAAGAACGTTAAGAACCCTTGACGTTTTGCGCTTTCTTCTTTGCCTTCACGTGGGCGTTTTGCTGTTCATTTCAAATTTTCCGTTGATTTTTGTGTACATATATATAGTTTTTGGGGTCGCCTATGCCTACTACGATATATATGTATGTATGTAGAGTTACTCAAGGCAAGCTAAACAAAATTAATCGTCTCATTTGTCTAACTGCAATGCCGTCGCGGCGCTTGGCAATTAATGTTATTTGGTAATAAAATCGATTAGGCTTCCGTATTTGAATGTTACGTTTGTTTAACTCTGATTTTCTACGACTGTTGAAGTGAGACATCAGTGGGTAAATAATAAATCTACATTCCTGCTTATTTAGTAGATTACAAAATTATACTTTTCTAGTTTAATTAAATTACGCTAAGTTAATGAAAAAATTATAGTCTTTATGGAATACTTTCTTTTAAATGAAGATTTTATTAGCATGTTAGTGTTATAGTCTTTAGCATTACAATGTTTATAGTTATGATGTGTTAACAATTATATAATGTACTTAGACTTAGTTAATGAACCATTATAGTCTTTATAGAATACTTTCTTTTAACTGAAGTTTTTAACCCAAAGGATATTAAGGCCTATAAGATTGTTATAACTATAATAATCCCATTATTTCCAGCGTCTTTATTATTACTATGTTTATTTATAGTTATGCTGTGTTAACAATTATATAATAAACTTAGACTTAGTTAATGAATCGTTATAGATTTTATAGGATACTTTCTTTAAACTAAAGGGTATAATAAATTTGTGCAAATGTTTGTAAAAGGCATGAGGACCCTATAAATTATATATATTCTTTATCAATACTCGAGTCTTCTGACACGTGTCCGTCTGTCTGTCTGTCCATCTGTCTGTCCGTCCCTCAGTCTGCCTGTCCGTCCCTCCGCCTGTCCATCTGTCTGTCCGTCTGTTCGTCCGTCCGTTCGTCTATCTGTCCGTCTGTCCTTCTGTCCATTAATCTGCCTATTCGTCTGCCCGTCCGTCCGTCTGTTTAAACGCCTCAATATAAGAAACTATAAGAGCTAGAGACTTCAAATTTTGAATATAGGTTATTATTTGGAATAGTTATGCTGAGTTTACTCTATAATTAATATAAAAACTTCCTTATCAATATCCTATTTCATCTAGCTTCATTTTTTACTTTTCCAGCTCAGATATCACACTTATATGCAGTTTAATAAAGTTACACTATGAATATGAATAACTATAGTCACTATAAAAGACTTTCCTTTAACTAAAGTTATTATTATGCAGTGTTTTTTTATAATTATTATATTGATATCTAGTCAACAACTCTAGAATTTCACTTTCATAGTTTATTTTGCTTTATAATAAATTATTATTTTGACTGATATAGCACAATTATCGCTTTTATATGTAATTAAATGTGTATTTTGTTTGCTACTTTCTTGGCATTTTCAGTCTAAATAATTTATTTAATTATACGTTTTCTGAATGCAATACGAATGTATATTTAACTGATAAAATATTGAGTAAGTTGAGCAAACATGTGTCAACTTGTCTGTTAATGTTAATGGTCAATTGATATTTGATATACTACGAGTATGTTTATTGCATTGCACGTGCCCCGCGTCCAACAATACGATTTGAATTCGATTTTTGTGCAATTATTGAGGACAGACTGAATACACACACTCACACACACACACACACGCACACACACACACACACACACACTTTGCTCTTTGGCGAAACAGTGGGAACGTGAACAGTAGCCAATCATAATTTGCATTTAATAAATATTTCATTAACTAATTGCAACAATTACGTGCATTTGACTTGATGCCTTCAAATTAGTGCGGCAAAGTCAGGGATTACAATTTTAATCGGATCAGTGCCGCGCTGCCCAATAGTTGATCGATGCACGTTTCTTGTCTAACGATAAGACGCCGACGCTGCTCGTACCGTTGCTAATTGCTGCAGCGACTTATGAATATGCAGCAGAGTAAACTAAACTAAAAACCCCCCCGCCAAGTTAAAGCGGAAATCCTCAGCACAGTTGACAACTGCTCTGACTGTTGTTGTTGCTTATTGGGGTGGGGGGGGGGGGTGGTAAGTCCAACGGCAGCTCGTGCTCCGCTGCCAAAGGTTCTTGTTGTCTTGTATGGCTTTCAAAAAGTGACGGCCGGCTGCGTCTTGTGAATGAAAACTTTGCTCTGCGCTACAAGGCGACAGCGATGTGTCGCCATTTTGAATATGTTGCTCACCAGTGGGCGGCGTCTGCAAGTATTCAAGAGATAGAGAGAGAGAGAGAGAGCGCGCGCACAAGAGAGCGCAAGCGCACTGCATAGCCGCAGATATATGTGTATGTGTGTTTGTGTTTCTGTGTGTTTGTATGCAGGGGGCGTGATAGCATTGTATGTAAGTATTTGTGAGTGTCTGCTTTGTACCTGTGCAGTAGTTTGACTGGTTTCATTGTTGTTGTTGCTGCTGCTGGCTGTCAAGTTGCTCGGTTTGGGCAAGTAGATGGCGCTAGTTGTCTTGAAGTGGCTTTAATATTAAAGCAATATTCCAAATTAATGTATTTAGTTTACATGGAGTAAGATATAAATAATATTACAAAAATAAATATATATTTATTTACAATTTGAAGTAGCTTCAGAATGTTTTTCTTTTATCTCTAAGCAAACAGCTCTTAGCTATCTATATAAACATATAGTTAATGCATTACATTTGACTTACTTCAAATACAACTGTTGATTGCGTGCCACATAAATTACAGGTTCAGCAATCAATTTAATAATTGAGACCTTTGCCTGTTTTAATCAACATTATTTAAAATGTCAAAATATTTGCACTTTCAATGGCAGCGCGCGTCGCCAAAGAATCCAGCTTAAAACACGAAAATTTGCATACAAATATAAATGTTGATAATGTTGTAAATCCCCCAAAAGAGGGCTGCTGGCCACGCCTCAAGTAGAAGGGGGGTGGGGAATAGGGGTGGGAAGAGAGCGCGTAACAACAACTCTTACAATGTTGACACACAAACAAAAAGCAACAAAAATTGTAGATAAAAAAAGAAGAAAAAAACATAACGCATACGCTATGGGCGCCCCCGTCTGCGTCGTCTCCATTGATAAAATTTATGGTATTGGTGCGGTTTCAACACCAACCGCTGCCGCGACAACTCACACAGACGCACACACACACACAGTGCGGCGGCAGCGACGCGACGTCAAACCGGTTCCATGTCATGCCATTGGTGGTGGGCCTGCAAATGTTTCGTAGTAATAGCTGGCATCACGCTTACACTCAGCACTGCCAGTAGGCAGTCATCCCGTTCGCACGCGACAGCGACAACGCTGCAAAGCGACAGCGCCGGGCCTAACAACCACGACTCTGAATCCGGGCAGCGCGCAATCGCAGCGCTGAGCTCGTACCTAGTCGTATACGCACTTTGTTCGTGGTTGGTCGCTGTTGCTGTCGCTCGTCGCAGCGCCGTTCGCCCGGTTCGTTCGAGTCTCGTTTCCGATTTCGATTTCGATACCGATTCTCTGATTCTCTTGGATTCTGATTTCGCGCTCGTCGTTCGCTCGCTCGCGTTGCCGTCGCGCAAATTGCACAGATTTGTTGTTTGTCCGATTTGTGGATTGTTTAGTGTCTTCTTGTCTTGGAGCGTGTGCAGCATTTTGTGAATGCCAATTAAATGCAGCACAACAAAAAGCCTTCAAATAATATATACAAATTGATTTACAAGTGGTGTCATCAACAGCATAATCACAATCGCAATTAAGTTTTGCATTATTTAAGGTTGACCCAAATTGCGAGTGCAACAGTTTCTTGTGTGAAATACTACATAAGTTTTTCCAAAACCAAAAGAAAAAGTGCCCGCCACAAATGCAGAAAAGGATTTACGCGCTCATCTTCAAGTTATAATTAACTAATACTGCTTGCAAACAGTTAATACTCGAAAAAACTTTGTGTTTTTATGTGCATACTATAAAACTTAAGTACACTTACACACACACATCTATACACAACTACACACAACACACAAAAATACACACATCGAGAGAGAGAGGACAGCTTAAATTGTTGTCTAACACATTTTACATTTCCTGCGCGCGCGTTCCAAAGAAAAGCCGTCAAAATTCTTGATAAAGTGGCCTCAATAGGCGCCAACACGCTCAATTTTACGGACCTAGGGAGCCCCTACGAGGGGCCTCCCAGCACCCCCCAATCGGGCATGGATGCGCCGGACGCACCACATACGCCCAAATACATGGACGGTGGCAGTACCGTATCCGTCAGCGCCAGCATCACGCCCGGCGTCAATATACCCGGCAAATCGGCCTTTGTGGAGCTGCAACAACATGCCGCCGCCGGGTGAGTAAACCAACAACAACAATAACAACAACAATCAAAATTGTGTCGACGTTGCATTTACAAAAATTGCATTCATTGTTTGTCTATCAGCGTAACAGAATCAACAATCAAAAATGTCAAAAGTGCTGCAATGAAGGACAAACACACAGAGAGACACTGACAAACTGACGAACCTAACTGACTGACTGTCTAAATGTCTAACTGTCCAACTGACTGACTGTCTAACTCACTGACTGACTGACTGACTGACTAACCAGCCAACTGACAACAACTGCCTGGCCTGGAGCGTAGTTTAACCTTAGCTGGGATGCAGTTTTCGATTCGCTTTGTTATCAACCCCACGTCATCAGCTCTTAATAAAAAACTGTAACACACCCAAAATTGACTTTCAGGGCGTTCCTAGATCATTATTCCACTTAATTATATTGGTTTTAACTCTCAACCATATATGCAATATGCAAAATGACAATTTAGCATAGCGTAGAGTTAATTTAAAAGAAGTTATAATACAGCAAAATAGTCAAATGACTAGTAAAATGCAAAATGACAATTTAGCGCAGTGTTTTATTGCGTAGAGTTAATTTAAAAGAAATTATAATACAGTAAAGTAGTCAAATGAATTGATTACAAAAAGTAGACATTAAATAAATGAAATTAATTAAAATATTTATTATTTAATATTTATTTTATAGCTAGTTTAAATTAATAAAGCATTCAAGTATTTCCATTTATAAAAGAGTTGAGTTTACGTGTCATACTTAGTTTGATTTTAATAGAATAGAAAATACTCCCTAACATAATATATATAATATAAAATTTTTTCAATGGCATTCAACATTTTCTTATAAACATAGACTACTTAGCATAATTATTAGCTTAAGAAATAAGCGATTTAATTTTAATGGAATCACTCCAAGTATTTCACTCTCAATGTATTATTTTATTAAATTTCTGCTGTAAGTTTAACTTTTTACAAGTTTTTCATCTCTTCTAATTGCAAAACTCTCTTAAATTATTTGCAGTAGTTTTATATATAACTTTTTTAATAGAGAAATGTTTAAAAGTATAGTGAGAACTTACAAATACTTTAATCTTATTTATTATCTACAATATTCTTAGACATCTGCTAGGTATAAGCATTTAGAAAATGCTTTAAACTTGAGATTTTTTGTAAATTTATATCATTACAAGTTTTTTGCAGAATAAAACAATTTCTTCTTCTTTTTTAATTCTGCTGCAAGTCTGTGAAGTCTGTAAGCTTTCTTTACATCTTTTCTAATTGTAAAATTGTCTTAATCTATTTGCATTAGTTTTACCTACACATTTTTTAAGCGAGAAATCTTTAAAAATATTGTGACAACTTTAAATACTTTAATTTTGTTTATTAACTAACATTTTCATAGACAGCAGTTGGGTTTGGGCATTTATATAAATGATAAAAATCTGAGGTATTTGTAAATTTATATAATTATAAGTTTTCCGTGGAACAGAGCTGTTTGCCAATTTAAAATGGTATTTCTTAGACCCTTAGACCCTTTTCCATTTTAAAATGGTATTTCTTAGGGATTTAACTTAAAAAAAAGTATAATTGTCTATTAGGTTTTTTTGTTATCATTATTATTATTATTACGAAGAAGTTTAACAAAAATTTCTTAACCTACTATATAGTATTTTTTGTATAGTATTTTCTTATATTTTTGCTGACCTTTTTATTTTGCAAATAAAGCTAAAAATATATAATTAAAAGCTAACTTTAATAACTAAAAATGTAACTTCTGGCCATTGGAGATACATTGTCAGATGCCGATATAAAAACAAAAACATATTTTTCACATGTCATCACATTTATCAGTTGATCAGAGAACATCCACTCGATGTTTATCTGCTTAAAGTTGTAATGTTTTCACTGTTTTATCTGTATTTTTGTTGTTGTTGTTGTTGATTAAAGAAGTCCGTTGTATACCCCGTAGTAAAGTTTCCGGGCTACGTTTTATGCTGGCGGACAGACAACTTTTGCTCCCTTTGAACGGAAGCCAAAAATAAATTCAATTAAGTGCAGTTTAGTAGTATTATAGTCCCTTAATAAATGCTCCCTCCGACGACTTTCGTTTTGCAGTAAATAATATTATATTTATGCCATTTGCTAGACGTAGTAGTACTTAGTATATGCGTGACTTTGTGTGTGAGTTTTTCCGAACGCACGATTCGATTTTTCATTATACATATTTCATTGCATTTTCTGCCTTTTGCGGTTTGGCTCTTTGTCATTTTTTCTAGTGGTGCGTGTGTAACTGCAAAGTGGTTCCCTGGTTGGTTCCCTGGCTGGCTGGTTGGTTGGTTGGTTGGTTAGTTGGTTAGTTGTCTCGGTGGTTGCCATATTGCGGAGTTGTTGTATTGCGGTTTCTCTTGGCCAGTTGTCAGTTGCCGTTTCGTGTGTTGTTTCCGTTTCCGTGTATATTCCGCAGTATATTGAATATTTCATGACTTATTATTGGGCAATCGGTTAGAAACGTTCAAAAAAAACATAGAAAATATACTTACTACAAACTGGCAACCCATGGGAAAGTGTTCAACTGTTTGAATGTTTAACTGCCTGCAAGTTTCAAAAAACGTGTTAACAAAATATTTACCCGCATGAGCTGCACTCCACTTTTTACACTCCTTTTACGGCATTTTCTCTTTTATTGATTTTCACATATTTTTCATATACTACTATTA
Source organism: Drosophila histrio (assembly GCA_958299025.2). Taxonomy (NCBI): domain Eukaryota; kingdom Metazoa; phylum Arthropoda; class Insecta; order Diptera; family Drosophilidae; genus Drosophila; species Drosophila histrio. The sequence continues at coordinate 23,399,091 of OY729167.1, forward strand.
ACCGCATAAAGTTCTGTTTTACTTTAGTATTCTAAATGAAGTCATGGTAAAAACTTTTTTTTTACCATTTGTTGTGTTAAAAAAAAGTTTCGTTTCGACGCTTTGTGCATTAAACATGAAATTCTGTTAAAGTGAGTTCTATTCTTGGTCCTGAAAAGTGTACAGAAAACACGCAAGCTTTTCTTCGATTTAGTTTTCATTTATTTGTTGTTCTTTGTTGACCTGGCGTGTCAAAAAGGGCCGACAATGAATACGATATGAGACACTTTGATTCACAATGTTTTTTTTTCATTTTGTAAAATGTATTCTTCTTTAATTCTTTCTTTCATTACAGATACGGCGGCATTCGCAGCACCTATCAGCATTTTGGTCCACAAGGCGGTCAGGATACGGGCTTCCCGAGTCCTCGTAGCGCCTTAGGCTATCCATTCCCGCCCATGCATCAGAATTCCTACTCTGGCTATCATTTAGGCAGTTATGCGCCGCCCTGTTCGAGTCCCCCCAAGGATGGTAAGTGAATTGAATTGCCACAGCTTCCATATTTCACATATATACCTATTCATCTCTATAAAACATATTTTTTTTCCATTAATCTTCAACATTTGCTGTCTGCGCACATCATTTAAAGTTCAGTCTGTCTTCAGGCTGCTCTTCAATCTCTTGAAGATCTCTTGAGTTCGCTTTGGCTTTAGCCTTTGGCCTCAGCTCAAGCTCTTTGAATTCGCACATTTTGGCGACACTTGAACTAAAGTGGTCAATGCTCTTAAGTGCTTTTGTTGTCGCTTCTTTTGTTTAGACCACTTGACTTTGACATTCCCGAAAAAAATCAACTATATTTCTATTATGTTCGGGAAGAGCAGATTTGTTAATGCTTTTTATAAATTTGAAATAGCTGCAGAGTATGCAAAATAAAGTAGTCTTTTTACACTGTACTTAAAACCAAAAGATTATTTCTGAATGCTTAATATAAAATGATTAAAAGCTATTGATTGATGTCCGTCTGTCCTTCTACCCGTCTGTCCGTCCGTCTGTCTGCCCGTCTGTCTGCCCGTCTGTCCTTCTAAACGTCTGTCCGTCTGTCCATCTGTCTGTCTGTCTGCCCGTCTGTCCTTCTACACGTCTGACCGTCTTTCTGTCTGTTTCTATGCAAACTAGTCTCTCTATATTCGAGCCATCTGCATGAAACTTGGCACAGATCAGTCTTATTGTTGCAGGCAGTACATATGTCGAAACCAGTCGGATCGGCTTACTATATCAAATAGCTGTCATGGGAACTATCAGTCGAAAATCATACTTATGTATGACAAACTTTTGTATTTTTCGACGTACTTCAACCAAAGTCACAGTTTATGCTTTTGGACATATCTTATACATCCTGATTAAATTGGGTATAAATCGGATAACTTTTTCATATAGCTGTCATAGTAAAGATCGGTTAAAAAGTGTATCAGGGTTCTGCAAGTATATGAAATTGGAAGAAAGACTCAGGGCACCCTCTACTGTCGCTCTCGCCTCGACTGTCCGACATGTTTTTCTTGTTTTAAATGAAAAACTGTATACACTACAGTTTATTTGTTAGTTTAATATATTATTTTCTAATTTTTAGTTTGAGCAGTAAATAATTTGTTAATTAAATACATTCTATAAAGCACTAGGTAACTTTCTTCTTAGTTAAATTTGTAGTTTTAATCATATATAAATTATTTATGTACCTTGCAATTCTAAATTACAATCCATTGAGAAAACACAACTGTTATTACTTATTTAACATTGTCAAAGCATTTTTCCTGCAGAGATGAGCTAACAATCTATATTATTATAGTATATATTATTATATATTGTATTATTTATATATATATATATATATATTATAACATATTATTGCCAGATAAATGCTTCTATTTGATGTTTTTCTATAAACAACTCTTGACTTTGCTGCTATGTTAAATCATTATCGACTTATGTGTAGTTTTCTTTATGTGAGAACTGTTTACATTTTATTTCATAGTCCATTTACTGCGACTTTATGTCTGGCATAATTTTAATAGAGTAATATATTTATAGTAAAAAGTTTGTAGACCGTTAAAAAGGTTATTGCAGTTACTGATAGATAGAATCAAAAGAATCGCAATTTTGTTGCGAATATTAAATGAAACTTTAGAGTTTGTGTTATATATACTATAATAGAATATATACGAGTATTATATATACTTATTTTAGTTATTCTGAGTGCTTGGCATAATTGCGCGCTTGACTGTGACATTTTTTTTGTGTGTTAACTATCGCATTTTGTTCAACGTTTTTTAGCTGTTGCTGGACTTTTTTTTATGCGTTTTGGTTGAGCAGTTTTGTCTGTAAGTGAAAAGCAATTCATTTTGCCGCCAAACACACATAAAGATGACTTACTATACTATGTCTATATTTAACAATATCTAAGTAGCATATATACTTATGTTCACTTATGTGTCGACAATTTTGTCACTCATACGCCGCATTGACTGTTGCCAGCAATTAACCTTGACTGTCGTTTTGTATGCTGTACTTGAATTATTGAACAGTGAGAGGGCTTAAAACGCGTCAGCGTTAGCCAAAACAGCTGATCGTTAGCCAGTTAAGTAATTGGCAAACAACTTTGCGCGCCAACAAATGTATATACATGTTTAATGTATGTAACTAATAAACTCACACACACACACACACACACACACAGCTGTGCATAGTTGTTTGTAATTATAATTGCCGTAATTACGCTTTCGTTTGGCGTAATTAATTACACCATTCTTTGGTGTAGTTGGCCAACTGTATGCGTCTGTTGTCTGCCATGCAAAAGACATATGCAGCGGTCCAATAGCTGCGACTCACACACACACACAGACATACACGCATACACACACACACACGCACTCATACACACATACACACTAGGGACTTGGTGTCAGGCTGACTAATGGCCCGTCTGTTTTGGGTGGTCAGCTATATGTTGCCGTCTCGCTTGCACGCTGCCATTTTGTCATTAAGCCACAGCACGTGCTGTGGCGCCAATATTTTTGACACACACACACAGGTAACGGTAACGATGACGTTGACTACTGTGCCATATATGGCACTTAATAATAGTTGTTGTTGGATTCGCTGTTATATTTTGAACAATTAACGACATCGTTGCACAGTTGCCCCTTTTGCCACTTCCAACCAACTTACTTTGCTGCTCGTTGAACTTGTAAATCGACTGCTTTGAACTTTTGCTTATTTTTTTTTGTGTATTTTGTTTATAGTTCACATTTGGCGACAATTGTAATTGTTCATTTAACTTAATTACACAAGTTTTACAAGTTACTTAACGTTCGATTTTGTGTTGGCCAAAATGTTTTATGGCTTTTACTACAAAGAACAAAGTAAACGTCTTCACGTACTCTCGTTATGTGTTATGCATTCCACATGGCAAGGCGCTCTCCCAACTCATAAATATGCATAAGTCAAAGTTATGCTCGGTCCCCTTTGCATTGCCATAATAATTATTATAAGTAATGCTCTAATTATGAATTCATCATAGCGAAGTTTGTTGTTGCCCATTTACAGGCAAAGGTTTTTCTGGCGCACTAAAAAAACAACTACTGAATTCTTTTGTTTTTTGTTGACTACTTTTGCAGACTTTTCAATCTCAGACAAATGCGAAGACTCCGGCCTACGCGTCAATGGCAAGGGCAAGAAAATGCGCAAGCCACGCACCATTTACAGTTCACTGCAACTCCAGCAACTGAATCGACGTTTCCAACGCACCCAATATCTGGCACTGCCCGAACGTGCCGAGTTGGCAGCGAGTTTGGGCCTAACGCAAACGCAGGTGAGTTCAAAAAAATATAATAAAAAAAAAAAATATTACATAAATAGGTAGATTGCCATATATACAAACAATATTGGAGTTTATGCACTGCAGAATGCGTGAAAATGTGGCAATTAATTTTAAATAAATTTATTATGTTTAGCGTAGTGCATAAACATTGTAATTGCTAGGGAAATTGACAGCCCTCTGTTTACAAATATTCCTTTTAATTTAGCTATATATTCTGTATATTTTGTTGGGAGAATATATGTGTTGAAAAGCGGAATTATAATTCAAATATAATATCAAGTTTAGCGTAGTGCATAAACATTGTAATTATTAGGGACAACTCTTTGTTTACACATATTTACAATAATATCAAGTTTAGTGAGTGCATAAACATAGTAGTAATTACTAGGCAATTGTTACTTGTATGACAACTAAACTTCTTTTTCTACTTAGATACATATTAAAAATATTTTGTAGGAGAATTATAATTCAAATATAATATTACATTTAGCCTAGGGCATAAACAATGTAATTACTAGAGAATTGATAGCTCTCTTTACAAATATTCCTTTTTATTTAGATATATATTGTATATTTTGTTGGGAGAATATGTGTTGAAAGGAGCGATATTAATTCAAATATAATATAATATTTAATGAGTGCATAAACTTAGTAATTACTAGGGAAATTCTGTTTATAAAGCACCCTATTTATTTAGATATATATGATATAGATTATAAGTGAGAAAATGCGTTGATAAGAGGGATTTAAATTGATATATAATATTACGTTTAGCGTGTGTTCAAACATAGTAATTACTAGGGAATTGTTAGTTGATTAACTACTAAACTCTCTTTTATTTAGATACATATTTAATATATTTTGTGGGACAATATGTTCTGTAAAGAGGGATTATAATTCAAATATAATATCATAATTATTAGGGAATTGTTAGTTGAAACCCTGTTTACAAATAACCCTATTTATTTGGTTATATATGAAATGTGTATGAAGTAAGAAAATGCGTGGAAAAGAAAAATTAAAATTCATATATAATATCATATATAAATTTAAATATATATAAAAGTCACCAAAAATTGACTGCAGAATATAAAATCGACAAGCCATGAATCGGTTTACTTTGCAAGAACGTCGAATAATTGTTTCCATTTTTTTGCACAACATTTGCAAAAGTTATAGCGATTTCCAATAGAGTGATTACTTTCGCCCCACTCTGTGTATTCGGCTATTCTTTTTCGCTAAGTGCTGACATATCAATAATTATTGACAGATTACTTGACATTGCTATTATATAAAGTTGACATCTAGTAAATCCGATTTGAATTTTCTAAGTGCTAGCTTTGAACAAGCTAAAACATTTGAATATCTATCATAACTTCCAAAAAAAAAGTAGTTGTTGTAGTTATAACTCAACTTTTCTTAGTTGCCTGGCAACCCTGTCAACTTATGAGCATTTTACAATTAGCTGACAATTCTGCTCTTATATAAACTTATTCAAACCCATTTTATACAGTTTTACAGCAAGTTTTTTTTGTATTTTTGCTTACTCTCCAAGTTTTACATAAATTTGTTTAAATTTATGAGTTTTTTTCACCCTGCAAAAAGCTGTCAACTGTCAGCGAAAAAAGCTCTTTACCGCAAATGGCAAAGCTTTCATTTAATATGCATTTATTTGCAGTTCTCTTCTACGCTTCCTTTTCCCAATTCCCTGGCGATAGTCCTTGCCCCCTTTGGGCAAACATAAGCGGCAGTAAATGCATTTCAAATTGAATTGTTGACATGCCTCTAATGTTGACTGACAAACGAGCCACGGCAACAGCGGCAACAACAGCAACTTGCCTCCCACGCCTGTGACCCTCACTCGCACAATAGATACAAAAAAAAAGATACAAATACATAGATACAAGTATCTATGCGTACTAACGACACAAAGTTTACCCATAGTTATTGTTGTAGTTGCGCACTCATTTTGCACGTGTGTCAATGTCAACTGCAGATACAGCTACAGCTATAGTAGATATAGATACAGCTACAGCTACAGCTACAGCTATAGATACATCTACAAGTATGCGTATCTTTTTAAATGCACGCGCTGCTGCCCACGGCAAAGAGAGAGAAAAAAAGTAAGAAAAATACAAAAATAATTGTAATGAAAAGCAGAAAAAACAAAAACAACGCTGCTTGGAGACACCCACCCAGTTTTTTCAGTTCCAGTTCGACTTCCACTCGCTGTCCCAGTCCGAGCACATTGTTTTTTTGTTGTAGTACAATAGTTTTCCACATGAAAAGCAAACGGCAGAAAACAATAAAAAACTGTTGCAAAAAAAGTACAAAAAAAATGTAGATGTGAATGAGTCTCGTTTTTGAGAAATTTATTGATAGTGGGCGTGGGCTTCCTAATTGAATTAGTGTGCCACAAAAGTTCACGCACACACATACAGACAGACAGACAGACAGACGGACAGGCAGGCGGACAGACGGACAAAGTGCGAGAACAACTGAGGCACGTTGTAATGCAGCTCAAAAGAAACTTGTAAAACAAGTTGAAGACGAGTGTGCGAGTGTGTGCGAGTGTGTGTGCGAGTGTGTGTGTGTGTGTGTGTGTGTGTGTGTGTTGCGTGGGTGTTGCTCAGCCGCAAGTTGTTTATCAAGATAGTTATTTGAATACGGCAAGCCAAGCCAAGCTACAGACAAGCCGGAGTCTTGAGCTCTGCGTCTGACAGGGCGGGACGGGCGTGCCACACGGCGGCTGTGTAATAAATTTGTGCACAGGCCAAAAGCAGTTTACTTAGTCACGCTGATAAACGCTGATTTACATTGGAGAACATTGGCGCAGGGCCTCATAAAATGCAGCATAGCAAAAGATACAAAACAAAACAAAACTGGCAGCTGTCAATCGATGTCAGCATTGCAGTTTCGAAAAAAAAGCTAGCCAAAAAAACTAAACAAACAGCCACGCCCATTTGAACTGCAGGCAGGCAGGCATTGAAAGTCAGTTGGCCAGGCCAACGACAGCGACAGCGACACAATCAATTTGGTTTATCTGGTGACCCCAGCGGCAATTGCCACTAAAAAGGGGTTAAGCAAAATTAATTTATGACTGCGCCAAGGGTGTTTGTCCAGCTAGTAACTGTGCAGCCAAGTTGATCAAGTTCGTAGTAGTACGACTAACTTGTGCCCAGTCTGATAACTTTCGCTTTCCGACCGCGTGTTAATTAAAACCGCCCTCTTAGTTAAGTTCGGCAGCCGCAGCGGAAGTTTTTTATTGATTTGCCAGCTCTAGCTGTTAGTTACACCTAGAGAAAAGTGTATAAACTATTAACAAATTGATTGCAATTTTAATTTAGTCAATTTCAATTGAAAACTGTTTGATTTCAAGTTGCTGAAGTTACTAGAAAGCAAATATGTAACATATTTAAATTAAATAAGATGCATATATATATTTAAATAAATAGTATTTAACTTTCTACTACATTTAAAAGTTAACACTTATATAGCTACATCTAAGTAAGAAGGACTTCAAATTAAATATGCCATAATTTAAAGTGTTTTTTACTTTGCTGTAACTATATAGTATATCTAAAGTTTTACATTTAGTTAAATAAATGTGTTTTATATTTAATTTCAATACTTTTACTATTTTAAACTAATATTGATTGATTTGCCAGTTTGAATAAAAATGTTTTATATTTTATTTTAATAGCTTTCCTTTTTAAAATTTAACATTGATTGATTTGCTAGGTTCAACTAAAGTTACAAGCAGAGAAAAATGCTGTAAAACTTTAATATTTATACTTTGATTTAAATATGTTGCAGTATAAATAAATATAATATTACAAAATATAATATGCAACATATTTAATTTAAAAACAATTTAATTAACTTTATTTAGCTTTATATTAAATATAAAATAATTTATTTGAAATGTTTTGACTATAATATATTTATTATAAATTTGTCACTAAAGTATAATATGTATTCAATTAATTTAAAGTGTTTTATATTTCATTTCAATACGTTTCCTATTTAAATCTAACATAATAACTTGGATTTTCAGTAAGAAAACTATTACAAAATATAATATAAAACATATTTCATTTATAGAAAATTTATTTAACTTTATTTAACGTTCTACTAAATATAAAATATTAAATTTAAAGTGTTCTGACTTTACTTTATACAAATTAAATATGACACTTAAGTCTAATATGTTTTTAGTTAATTTAAAAGTGTTTTATATTTAATTCTAATATTATTATATTTAAATCTAACATAATATCTTCGATTTAAAGTAAGAAAACTATTACAAAATATAATATGAAACATATTTAATTTAAAGACTATTTCATTAAATTTATTTAACGTTTTATTAAATATCAAATATATAATTTGAAGTGTTCTGACTCTAATATATTCATTCTAACTTTGATATTTAAATGTAAAATGTTATTATTTAATTAAAAGTGTTTTATATTCCATTTCGATATCTTTTCTCTATTAATTTAACATGATAACTCTTTGATTTTAAGTAAGAAAACTATTACAAAATATAATATGAAACATATTTAATTTTAAAACAATATAATAAACTTTTTGTAGCTTTATATTAGATTTTAAATATTTAATTTAAAGTGTTTTAATTATACTATATTCATTCTAACTTTGACACTTAAGTATAATACGTTTTTAATTTATTTACAAAGTTTTATATATAATTTAAGCACTTTTTCCACTTAAATCTAACATTATAAGATCACATATGCTTCTACTCATTTTAACTACGCATTCTTTTCTCTCGGTGCATAGTTTTAGTTATATTTGTAGATGTTGCTATTGTTGTTGTTTAGACTGACCCAAGTACATGGCACGCCAATGTTTGACCCGTGCAAACAAACCATTGTGCTTTAGCCACAAGATTTATGCGTTACACAAACAATAACAACAACAACAACATCAATAACAACTGCATTGGCCAGGCTTAATGGCCTTCAGCGGGACACAGCCAGTTAGTTGGCCAAGTCAAAGCTTTTAGCTGCTGCTGCTGCTGCTTCTTCTTCTTTTGATTCTTTCATTTTTTTTTTATTTTCCTGTTCGTTTTGTTTTTTGGGGCGTGTTGTACAATTTGTTGGTCTTAAAGTTTTGCATGCCGAATAGTCGTTTGAGTGCGAGTATGAATATGAGTATGAGTATGAGTGTGAGTATGAGTATGAGTATGAGTATGAGTGTGAGTATGAGTATGAGTATGAGTATGAGTATCAGTTTGAAAATACCACACTCAGCTGACACTGACAGCTCGTCGTCCGGCCTAGCCCCAATCTAGCGACACCTGCTAATGAAATATGTATGCAATAGATAGAGTATATATAGTAGTTATAAAACTATACGATATTATATGCTTTTTGCACAACAGCAAAAACTGTGGCACATTCGCTTCTTGTTGTTGTGCCGCTTTATAGCCGCTGGTTTTGTTTTTATTTTTAGTGCTGCCTGCAAAATATAAGTAATTATGGTAATTTCATTATTATTATTATTATTTTTTTTTTCGCCTCCTCTGCAAAAAACCCGTTTCTGTTGTCGGTTGTCAGCTGCTGCTTGTATCGCTTCCCTCCGCCTTCCTTCCCTTTACCCATTACCAACTGCTGCATTTCAGTTGCATCTTTCACTCAGTTTGAAGTACGCGCACTTGTAGTTTGATTTTGAAAGTGCATCCGGTGGCTGCTGGACTTCAATTGAGATTGAAATATATATATACAGATACCTTCATATATCTGTATATAATTATGTTTTGCTATCAATTCGCTTTCGCTTTGATTCGGTTTCAATTAAAGCTAAATGCTTGCTACTGTTTCTGTGTTGTTGTTTTTTTTTTGTTTACACCGTCGCCGCCTAATTGAATAATTACATAGAACGTTGGTAGCCGATCGTCAATGTTTCAATAACACCACAAAACACCAAAAGCGAATCTCATGACCAAAAAACTCAAACTCAAAACTGACAGCGCGAGACAAACGCAAACACTCAACAAAATGTATATAAAAAACAGGAGAAATACGAGTAAAAATTAAAATCCGCTGCTGTCCGTGCGAACCGCTCAACGAGCTGATCTTTGTTTTTTTTTCTTCTTATAATTTTTTTTTTTTTGGTTTTTTTGAACCTTTTAAACTGCGTGTTTATGAGCTCATATCGGCACATTTTGATCTGGTTGTTGTTGGTCGCTCTGGTCTCTCTGGTCTCTCTGGTGCAACGCAAGAAAGGCAAACACCACAAGCTGTGGCTGCCACAACCACAGCCACAAAAGGCCACAAAAGGGCGCAACAACTGATGATGAACAAAAATTGTAGGAGGCCACGGATGGATCGAAAACAAAGGATTTGGCAGCAACAACATCAAGTCTTTAGATGAACTGCCAAAACGGCGCTTGTAGTAGAAGCTCTCAGCCAAAGACTCGAAACAAAATGTTGGTCCAAAAGTAATGCGCAGCAAAGGGGGAAAATTCCTAGAATAATTCGGTATACGAATCGGAATCAATCAAAGGCTGAAACAGGAAGTTGCACCCCAAGCAACTTAACTATTGTGCTTCCCTTTGAGCAGAGTTCTTTTCCCATTTCTTTAGGGTTCTATAAGCTGATAGAAATATTGGGAATTAATTATAAAAGCTTTTGTTAATTAGTTGAAACTAAATTTTCAAGCATTCAAACATTTGTTCTCTATTAAATTGCGCTTTAACACACTTAAATTCTATGCTCTATATTCTTTACTATACTTTTGCAAATATGACAAAAATTATTGTCATTAAAACAAATGTCTGTTTTACTTCATTGTTAAATAAAGTTTAGGTACTTTTAAAAAAACATGCATTTGTTTCTAGTATCTTCTGTATTGGTGTTTGTGTTGGAACTACATTTTTCTACCTCTACACGAGGTAAAATTCTAGTGACGAAAGCATATTCACTATTATATAAATATATTCATTTTATTATATAAACTATTCTAATATAAAAAAAAATAGTTTGGCGCATATCACAAAATTTGATATTAATAATTTTGGGCAGTGAATATGCTTTCGTCACTAGATATATATATTTGTACTTCTTAAAAACTTAGAAAAATAGTAAATAAGTTAAAGGTTACCTTCTTTTGGGGCGTGAATATTCTTTCGTCACTAGATATATATATTTCTACTTATTCAAATATTAAGAAAATGGCATATATGTTATATTTTATCTTCTTTTGGGGCGTGAATATGCTTTCGTCACTAGATATATATAGTTGTACATTTTAAAAATTAAGAAAAATAGTAAAAACGTTATATTTTACCTTCTTTTGGGGCATGAATATGCTTTCGTCACTAGATAAATATATTTGTACTTATTAAAATATCTAGAAAAATAGTAAATATCTTAAATTTAACTTCTTTTGGGGCATGAATATGATTTCGTCACTAGATATATATATTTCTACTTATTCAAATATTAAGAAAATGGCATATATGTTATATTTTATCTTCTTTTGGGGCGTGAATATGCTTTCGTCACTAGATATATATATTTGTACTTATTAAAATATAAAGAAAAACAGTATATATCTTAAATTTTACCTTCTTTTGGGGCGTGAATATGCTTTCGTCACTAGATATATGTATTTGTACATTTTAAAAATTGAAAACAGTAATACATATGTCAAATATTACCTTCTTTTGGTCCTTGCTCTTATCACTGTGAGATTGTTACTAATATTTTGCAACTGGCTTGCGATTTGCCCTGGCATGTCTGCAAAAATCAACAACGCCTGCTTTATGTGTGTGTCCCAGTGCGTCTGTGTGTGTGAGAGTGTGTGTGTGAGTGTGTGTGAGTGTGCGTGTGTTTGTGTGTGTGTGTTGCTGCTGCACGCAGACGCAGACGTAGACGCAGACGCATCGCCCACGGTGCACACCTTCGCAGCCTTCGTTGCCTTTGTTGCTGCGGTTGCTGCCAGCGATAAGTCTGCTCCTCCCTTAGCCCCCCCCCCACACACACACCAAAAGAAAGAACGCTGCTCCGCAAGCCGGCAAAGGTCATGGACTCTCTGCAGAAAACAACAAATTTCAGTGGAATTTCAAGTGGCTGCGGCTGCAAAAGAAACGAAACTTTAATAAATATGAAATATTTTGTAATAAAATTAAAATTAATTTCCACATCAACAGCAATGCGTTTAATGCGCGCAAATAGTTTTATTGTATTAAAGTGTGCAAAAAAAAAAAAATGTGTGACAAAAAAAAAACTAGCACAACTTGATTTAAATAATACAAGTGTCTAGTTAGTATCAGCGACTAACGACACACAGTGAAAAACTGGCTGACCGCATTTAAATGCTTGGGCAGCGACGTGACGACTACAGCAGCAGCAGCAGCAGCAGCCAACAGCAACAACAGCAACAGCAACGTGGACAACAACAATGACAACACATCGTCGTATATCAGTGATTGCCTGATTTACGCGCGCAATGTCAATTAAATTATGGCACATAATACAATGTAACTCAGCTACAACAATATACACGTCTTAATCACACGCACATTGCAACAACAGCAACAGCAGCAACAACAGCAACAGCATCCACAACTTTGAGTGACCCACCAGCAGCAGCAGCAACTGTTGCTGTCGTCAACGTCGTCGTCGTCGCCTCCCTATGTCGAAATTTTGCACCGTGCGCTCGCGTAACAGGAACTTTGAATTAAGTTTGATCAGCGTTGATGTTGTTGTCATGATGCTGGTACTAGTACTTACAACAACAACAACAGCAATAGCAGCCAGCAGCAACAACAAACAACTTGCCATTAACAATGATGCATTGCCCGATCCGGAGCCAAAAACATCAGCGGTAAGGGAAGGGAGGGAAAGGGGCAGCGGTAGAGAATTTCTCACTCTCTTACGACTATGAATCGCCTCGTCCTCATCGAGTGACAAAACAAGTGACCGCATTTGCATTTTGAGCGCATCTAATGCCCCGACACATCTGATGAAAAGTATCTCAAACTCGTACCAGCTGTTGTATCTCATAAGTGTAGTGTAGATGTAGTTTACGTGCTGTTTGCGCAATCTTGATTGTAGTTGACATAATTTTGCACGTGCACCATAAGAGATTGAATTGTTGATAGCGAGCAGATACATCCCAATTGGCCTACAAATGTTGACCAAGTCAGCGAAGCAAGAGTTCTATTTGTAGCTAAATAATACTATAAATAGTTGCTGTAGTTGTTGTTCTTTCTACATTTATTACGAGTATATAGACAATTTCCAACTGAATTGCATATAATTTGTTAGATTGTCAATATTTCCACTCACTTTTCGCTTGCTTAACGACTTTTTTTTGCTTCTTCAATCTTTTGGGATTTACATGTCTTGTTTATAACAGGTTATCGAGTCTATCAGTCTTTGGCAGAAACATCAACTCATCAAGTTGTATCTACCAGCAGCTATCTTAATAGAAATAGAAAGCATGTTGGGCTACTTTGGCAGTGTTTCTTCCTCGATCGGAACGATAGCCCAGCCTTTGGTACGAGCCATGTACGACATCCTGTGGACAGCATTCACTTCCTATTAGCATCCCGGGCAAAAAAAGATTACACGCTTGTTGTCGTCGTCGCCGGCGACGAAAGCAAGTTTCGCATTTCATTCACAATATTTTGCGCTTTCAAAAAACTGGTCAGCAGCTCAGCTGGACAACACAGCTTCGTCAACTTCATGATAAAAATCGTACGCAACTCGCAGGAAATTACAAAACACAAAATGAAACTAGTAGTAGAAAAGACTGTAGACGAGAGCGAACGACTTTGAGAGACCTTGTACTTAAAAGAAGACAATTTATAAATGAAATAAAAGTAATAAAAATATTATGAAATGTAAAAACATTACATGTCTGCAGTGGGATTCGAACCCAGGTCGCCGGGCGCGCTACTCCCTTACAGCCTTGCAAAGTCTGCTTGCTACGGTTTATGTTTATTGTTCGATTGTCATAAAATAGTCAGCTTTCTATATTTGCAGCATTTATAGTAATTAGCTTGGTTTTTGTCAAGTCTAATAGACCCGTTCACTTAAGTGCCGGGTCTAAAAATAAATATGAAAAGAAGTGAAGGAAGACAAATAACTGGCCAGGCGATATTTACAGGTATTAGCCAGGCCAACACAGCCGAAGTGAGAGTATTCAAATAAATAAAATTTTATTATTATTACCCCGAAAAAATGCGATAGACAGAGTCAGAGACAGAGACAAAGGCAGACGACAGTGCGTCTAGCTGGGGATCTGATCTCGACCTGGGCATGTCTCAACTATTGACTAATATTACGTGGCTGGCGTTTGGGGTTGGCGGGTTAATTACGCGCTCATTTGTTGACACACACACACACAGACAGTAACAACAACAACTTGTGCGAATGTAAACAACTTTTGGCTGAAACTCAAGGATGCGTGCCAGACTTGAGCTCAAGATTTCAGTTACGCGATAATAACAATAATTATTATTTTATTATGAAAAGAGAGAGAAAAAACAAAATCAACTTTATGACGACGACAAGGCATTGACGGCCGACTGCCGACTGCCGACGCAAAACTCGAAGCCGCAAAACGATTCGCAGGCAAAAACCAACTTGGCAACACCCGCTAAAAAGCCGTCGAAGACTACAGACTGTAGTCAGACTGAGCCACGTTCTGCCTTTTATATGATGTATTTTTAATCGATGCGTTGAGATTTGCGCGCCTTTTGCTGCCCTCTGGCTGTGGGTGGATGTACCAAGAGGAGGAGAAGGAGAAGGAGAACAACGACGATGGATGAGACTGAGACTGAGGATGAGTCAGCGAGAGCTCATGTTATAATTGGCTCTCAAATTTGCAAATGTATATCGAGCCAAGAGTTGGCAATACGAAGCTGCACAACCCCTTGAAATACTAACCCCTTGCACTTGCCACTTGCCACTTGCCACTGCAAATCCTTGCAACCTTGTAAATGTGATACCAATTAAGTTTTTGTACTTTGACACCAATTAAAGTTTTTGGCTTCGATGCGAGTTGGGAAAACTGTCGCCAGTTTGGCTGATTTTCTTTGGCGTCAGCAAAACAACGACAACTACAATAATGACAACAACTACAGCAACAGCAACAATAACAGCAACAACAACAACAATAGACAACAGACAACTTTTAACGCTTGGTTAATTTTATACATTTTTCCAGTCTTTTGTTGTTTTGTTTTTGTATTTTTCCGTGCTGTTTTTCCATTATCATGATCGCTGTTTTGTGATATCCGTTTGCGCTGTGTGAAAATGCATAGAAAAAAAAGCCAGCAACAAACTTTAAAATAAAGCGACAAATAATAGTTAGCTGGCCATGATTTCATTTGGCTTGTCTAAAAAAAATAATATTTAAATTACGACAAAGCAAAACGAAATGAAAAAAAAACTAGAAAAACCCCCAAAGAATGCGCTTATATAAATTGTGCAATTACCCGCCACACTTTTTTATTTTCCCTACCTTTTTTTTTTTTTGATTATCTGCCCATTGAGATCTTATGAAGTGAAATGAGATCGTCACCATCGTATAATTACGATATGCTGACCACAAAATATGATTTTTTTTACTCTTTGCTGTTGTTTAGTTCTCTCTGCTTTTTGCCCTTTTCACTTAATTTGTTTATCATTTTCCCAGTTGCTGTTGTTGCTACCTCTTTGACATTCCGAAATGTACTTTTTTTTTACTGAACTTACTTTAAAACCTCAAACCGTTCCAATTTGTTGGAGTCGTGTGCGACGGCCTGGAAAATGTTTCAAGTGCACTTTTTATGAGCGCTCTTTAATTTTATTTGTGGCATCGCTTTGGCCAACTGGCCAAGAATTTGTGCGAGCAGCAATATATAAATAGCGGTAATTAAAGTTGTGGTTAAATAATTGACTGCAAGTGAATTGGGGAGGAGCATAGATAGATTCTAAGTAATTGTATATAATATAGAACTTATGTTAAAGGATTTTAGACATAAAGAAAAGGGGGAAATATTTTGAAAATACTTATAGAGGGAGTTGTAATTGAGTATATAATAATAGGAGAGAAATAGAAAGAGTTCTTTCTGCTTTGTTTTTATATTTGTGAATGATTTAGAATAAAAAGAAATGATGTGGCACTTTTCTTATTAAGAAATGAAAGTCCAGATATAGAAAAATATTAGTATGTAATTGAAATAACTTGTTGGAAGTTATATAGTAAATGTATATATTTGTGAATAGCTTAGAGCCATGAATTGATGAGAGAAATATTTTAAAATATTTATAAAAGGAGTATTAATAGAGTATATAAATACTGAGTAACTGATAGAGTTCTTAATGCTTTATAAACAATTTTCATGACTTGAATTTATGTATCTGTGAATGCTTTAGAATCAAGAATTGATGTTAGACTTTTTTAATTAAGAAGTGAAAGTTTAGGTAATGAAATATATTAATAGAAATAACTTGTTGGCAGTTTGTTGAACAGAGAACTTATCTGAATGGTGGTAGGAAGACGGGAAATATATTCTAAGACTTATAAAATGTGTATTAATTAAGTATATAAATACAGAGAAAATGAAAGAGTTATTTCTGCTTTATAAACAGTATTTTTAAATCAAATTTATATACTTCTGAATGGTTTGGAATCAAGAAATGATGAGAGAGACTTTTCTAATTAAGAAATAAAAGTCTAGTTAAGGAAATATGTTTGAGTTGTTTGTTGAACATAAAACTAATATAAAAGGTGGTAAGAAGACGGGAAATATTTTTAAATATTTATAAAGGGAGTATTAATTGAGTATATAAATACAGAGGAACTCAAAGAGTTCTTTCTACATTATAAAAAAATTTTTATAAATCAAATTTATATATTTGTGAATGGTTTAGAATCAAGAATTGATCTGAGACTTTTCTATTTAAGAAATAAGAGTCTATCTAAAGAAAACTACTAAAAGAAATAATTTGATTAGAGTTTGTTGAACAGAGAACTTATCTGAATGGTGGTAAGAAGACATTAAATATTTTGAAATATTTTTAAAGGGAGTATTAATTGAGTATAGATATACTAAGAAACTGAAAGACTTGTTTCCACTTTACAAATAATTTTTATAAATCAAATTATATTATTAAATTTATAAATATATTTTTGTGAAGAATTGTTGAGAGAAACTTTTCTAATTAAGAAATAAAAGTCTAGCTAAAGAAAAATATAAATATAAATAACTTGTTGGGAGTTTTGCTTGTAAATAAGTTAAAGTTTTACTACCTTAAACCTGTTGTACATCAGCCGATCAAAGTTTAGTTGAGTTGTTATTAAAATTTACAGCGACTAGTACTTACTACTCACTCGTCGTATTCACGTAGTATTCACTTACTTATTTACATCAGCTCATTGTTACAGTTCCAACTACTGGTAGTAGTAGTAGTAGTAGCAGTTACCACGGGGCTTCCCAAGTGTCGTTACTTTCTAATAAAATAATAAATAATAGTAGTATGACACGTGATAAAATGATGGCATTTTTGTAATTCATTCAATTCACGGTATTTGTTTCAACAGAATCGCATTAATATTAAACAGACTACGTCAGTTTTAAGTATTTCCCAAAGGCAGCAGCAACATTTGCGTTGTGTCTTAATAGTTGGTCAAAACAGTTTGTTGGGTTGTCAGCTAGTTGCGTTTTGAGTGCGGATACCACTGGACAACCCCTGCCCCTGCCCCTGCCTCTGCCCCATCTCAGTTGCCAAAAAAATGACATAATACATAAGATGGAAACGTAGAAACTTTTGCTATTTTACTGTCACCTGCTGCAGTCAGCGAAGCCGAAACTAAATTAAATATGACTAATATTTTGCAGTGACTGTAGCAAACAAAAAATACAACAACAACAGCAGCAGCGGCAATAACAACAATACATTATAAGTAGGCACAGAAAGTACAACAACAACGTTGACTAAGTAAAACTTTAATGCGCGTCGCGGTCTCGAGTTTTGTTCGAAAAAAAACATCTATATATATATAAATTTTTATATATACATGTGAGTATATGTGTTGTTATTGTTGTTGTTGCGCGCGTTCCGCCCCGTCACGCCCCTTCTACAGCGACGTCAACTTGGAACTTAGAACTGCACCGGCTGCTGTTGTTGCTGCTGTTGTTGCTGCTGCTGTTGTTGTTGAGAGCAACATGTTGTTGCTGCTGCTGCTGCTGTTCTATCTGCTTAGAATCTCACCTTGACAATTGTTGATCAAATGCTGCCGCCAATTTATTGTTGAAAAATTTTGCGTCAGCTGCTGTTTTTCATCATAATTTTTGTTGTTGTTGCTGCTGCTGTTGCTGCTGTTGCTGCTGTTGCTGCTGGTTGATGGATTACAAAAGCACAACTGCAAAACTGACTCAGTTTTAGTTGCAGTTGCTGGCAACAAATTAGAATTACAAAATTTCAAGGCCTTGCAGGTGAATCAAAACGAATGAGAATTCGAATTCGCAATCGCAATCGCAGTCGGAGTCGCACTCGCATTTGTATTCGTGAATGTATTCGCAATTCGCATTGCATGCCACTCGCACTCGTAAATGTACAATTTTCAATAGTTCACAGCGATTGAAACGAACATGGGAACAGTTTCCGGATTTGACAACATTGTTGTTGCTGTTGCTGTTGATAGAAAAGCGTCCCCCGGATGCTCATCATTTGTTGCTATTGCTGTTGTTGCTGTTGTTGTTCTGATTGACTGTTTAATTGTTTCTGCGTATGTGCCACAAATGGCTAAAAGGCACATTTCTTTGAGCCAATAAAGCACTAATTGAGTTAGTATAATGCTTGATTTGTCGCACGTTGTGTCTTAGTTTGGCAATTGGCATGCGGCTAACTTGTTGCGAGTTCGCAGCAACAGCAGCAGCCCAAAGTGATGAAATGAGATTCAGTTAGATTTGCTGGGCCGTTAGCTAAATACCCGCTAACAACTTTATCAGCTAATGGCCTGTATTAATATACTTATATCGACTGCTGCAATTGGCAATCAATCGAAAACTCTTGTTGAAAGTCTGTGTATCTTTTCTCCTGTCACATTTTATGGCTCACTTCAAGTACGTGACTGAAAGCAGCAGCAGCAGCAGCAGCAACAGCTGCTGGTGAAATGCTCATGCGTGGCAGCGATTAAGCAATCACCGTACCAGCAGCAGCAGCCAAAGTGCCTATATAGAAATTAGATCAATATCTTTATTTATTTATAAATTGTTTTACGTGGCTGCTGCTGCTGTTGTTGCTGCCTCCAAGGAGTGCGCTCAATTCTCATTAACCGCAACGCCAGCAGCAGCAACTTGTTAATTGTTGGCCTGTGTTAGAGACGCGTTGCGTTATATAAACAGGCCCCAGACTCATAAACAGACTCCAACATGTACAGCCAATGTCTGGCCAAAGTTGCATTCCCCCGGCCTTGCCTAATTGCATATTTATTGTTTATTAAGCAGCGCTTCCCGCGGGGCAAGCGGCAAGCGGCAAGCGGAAAGCTTGGTTCAGCTCATAACTGCAACAACAACAACAACAACAACTGGCTGACTGGCTTGCAACAAGCGTCTCTCTCTCATTCACTTTTACGCATTGCCTATATATGCATAAATTAATGAAGAGCGCGCGCCATTCATTGCAACTGTTGCTGCTGCTGCTGTCCATTGATAAAGATCAATGGCATAGCTGAACAACGTCACATAGTCAGTTTGTCCCGGGGGAATATATGTGTGTGTCGTAGTCGGACTCTATGTCTAGCTACATCCCTGTGAATCAGCCGTATACATAGTTGTGTAGACGTAGTCAAGACAAAAATGGTCAACTTGACGCATATTTTGCATGGCAATGCTACTGGGATTCAGTGAGCTTCAATGCGCTTTAAGTTGCAGCCACGTGCGTGCCATAAAAAAATGAAGTTAAACACGGGCAGGTCAAATGCAGTTACCAAGGTAACCTATGTCTGCCCCCTGGCCACGTGTTTCAACTTTGAACGTGGCTGCTGTTGCTGCTGATAATGATGATGCTGGTCACGGGCAGCAGCAGCAGCAGCAACATAACAGCAACAGCAACAGCAGCAGCCGCCGCATCGATTTGCTTTCAATTTGTTGGCGCGTCTGACAAGCGGTGTTAACTTGCGTTCATTTGTTGGCTCTTGGAACAGAAAAGCCGAAGCCGCAGCCGCAGCTGAAGCTGTAGCTGTAGCTGTTGCCGTTGCCGTTGCTGGATCCAAGGCGTTGTTGCGTTGTTGGCCTGGCCTTGAAGCCTTTAAGCGTTTTTTTGGTTGTTGTTGAAACTGCCGTTGCCGTTGCTTTCTACTCTGGTCTTATGCTCAGTTTCCTCTTGTTCTTCTTGTTTTTTTTTTTCGGCGCTTTTGGCATGCACATTGGGTAGGCGTTGCCCAAAACAGCCCGCAACGATTTTATTTGGAAATCACTTTTGTTGCACCTACCAAAAAGAGCTAAAAAGAGCTCAGACAGGGCCAAGCTGTAGCTGTAGCTGTGTTGCCTGCTGCTTAGCTGATGTTTGCTGATGTTGCTGCTATATTAGTTTTGTTTTAAGTTAAGGCTATTAACAAGCGACTCACAAAACGAAAGACTTAGGCAACGAACTTGAAAACCTTTCGCCTTGACTGTAGAACGTTTGCATGTGAGCTATAATGAGCTGAAGCCGCTGCTCCTGTTGAACTGTACAGCATGTTGTTGTGGCACAGCGTGCGTGACACTTGACTCTAGGGCATGGCATAGAGACAGACGGACAGACAGACAGACAGACCGACAGACAAACGCTTTTCAAAAGAAAACTTTTTTCTGTGTGTTTTTTTTTTGCCACGACATGGCATTGTGTTCATCATTATTATGATTATTTTGTTGTTGTTATTCGTTTTTGAAATTTTTGTAGTACGTTTTAAAGTCATTGCCTGCCCTGAGGCTCAACAACATTCGCAGTTGTTGTTGCTGTTGTTGGCTGCTGTTGCTGCTGCTGCCTGCATTCAAAATTATAAACAAATTTTTGCCGTTGTTGCCAGCACGTAAAACAATCGCATGCAATGTACAAATTTTCCAACAATGAAAAAGGCAAGAGAAAAAATAATAATAATAATGGAAATGCTACGGCCGGCAAGTTGCGTAATCCGTCAACCATGGCAGTCAAAAGAGCAACGCAGCGAGAAAACAGACAACAACAACAGCAGCAACAACAGCAACAACAATAACAGCAATCTCAGGTTCAGTCTCTTTTGGGGTGGGTGGGGCCGTCTTACTTACCTGTTGTTGTTGTTGTTCTTCTTATTGTTGTTGCTGTTGCGGTTTCTCTTGCAACTCAAACACATTAAGTAGCTGACGCTGGCAACACAATCGCAAATTTGCAATCTGTTTCTTAAACATTAAATAATAATAATAAATGCGTTTATTATATTTTTGTTGTTGTTGTTGTTGTTGTTGCTATTTTTATTTGGCTTTTACTTTTTTCGGCAAACGATAAGCATCTTGAACAACATGAACAGTCGAAAAGCTGCCGCGTTTTATGAATGATCGCCATCGAGTGACCGCTCAAACAATCCCTGCTGCCCACCGCTGACTAACTGACTGACTAACTGACTAACTGACTAACTGACTGACTGACAGACTGACTGACTGGTTGACTGGCTGACTGGTCAAAAAGCACTTGTTGCGCCAGCTACAACTTGTTGCTGTTGCTGGCCGTCGCCGGCTGTTGACGAACAACTTTAGCGACAAGATCATAAATCAAAATTTTATTTTATTTCGCGCAGCAGCACAGACTTTTGCCTGCTCTCCCTCTCTCCCTCTCCCACTCTCCCTCTCTCTCTCACTCTCACACATTTAAATTTTTATGATTTTAGCTTTTTTTTTTAATGTATTTTTTTTCTTTTGCGCATAAATTAAAAATCGCTGCGCTTGCGATTGCAGCGCGATTAAAATAGATTGCCGCCTGGTCCGCCGAACGACCGATGATGACGTCGCTACCTAACCACGTAGCAATCATACCCACTGACTAACCGACTAACTGGCTAACTGGCTAACCGACTAACTGGCTAACTGTCTTATAGTTTCACAGCCTGACTACCTGTCTTGAGCTCTCGGCGACCCGGCGGCGCGTGCTTGTTGGTAGGAAAGTTTATGGCCATTAGCTGTCATAAAAAAGACAAAAAAAAAAACTGAAAAGGAAAAACAAATACAATTTAAATTGAATACGAAACGAGAGCAACAACAAAATGAAAGTGAGCACAGTGCGTATGCGCAATTTAAGCAATATTGCTGCGGTTTTTTTCTACCACTGATAGCCCATTAATCTAAGCTTAGCAAAATGTTAACAAAATTGTAACAGCAGCCGGAAAAATGTAATGTGCTCGTAATTCACAAGTGCCGCAAAAGGAAGCCGGCAAAATGTTTTAATGTTTGCAAATTGAAATTCGCGCACCAAAAATGTGCTAAAATATGTTAAAATCTTGTTGCATGGAATTTATGAATGAATGAAAAGCCACAGCGCATAACAAGCAGCAAGCTGAGAACAATGAGGGGAAAATACAGCACAGCAAGACGTTAGCCAGATTGTTGTTGCTGCTGTTGTTGCTGCTGTTGCTGTTGCTGCTGGTAGCCATAAATTTGTGAACAACTGCAAATGCAATAACAACTAAGAGCAATGCTCGAAAGCAAGAAAGGAAAGAGGCAAGAAACAAAAAACCTAAACACATAAACACATTTTGCAGACATCGTTTGCAGGTCGTTTGAAATGGCCAAAATGGAAAATGCATTGCAGTCACTACAACAGCAACAGCAACAGCAACCACAACAACAATATGCTTTTGTTTCTGTGCTTTGTGTGTTTTGGGGCGTTGTTGTTGTCATTAACCGGGCGCATCCGTGCTGTCTTGTCTATTTACTTAGTCGGCTGCAGTTTCAGTTTCAGTCGCGACTAATAAAGTGGTAACTTCTCTGTTTTGATGTGCATTATTTATGGCCAACGCCAGCCAGTGCTTCAGGTTCAAATGCCCTGCCAATGGGCGTAAACCAAACATGATTTATCATAGAGACAGCAAAAACAGAAAGAAAAAAAACTGAAAGGAAAAGTGACTTTGAGCCACTCAAAGTTTTCAAAACGTGAATAAACATCAGACATACATACGTATGTTACTTTTGGTTAATAAAATCATTTTCGTTATCTTTTCCCACGTTTTAAATGCTCAACTGTCAAATGAATTAAATGCCCAGCCAAGGCGAGCACATTTGAATTAAGTAAACGCACTTTGGCAAAAAAAAACAGCAACCACAAGAAACCAGTTTCAATTGCAGACACACAGGTGTCCAGCACCAGCCAGTTTCCGATCAAAGTCAAAACTGTGGCGCTATTAGAAAGCCTGGACAACACTCGCTGAGGCGCATCTGTTAACCGTTGTTGGCTGCCACATCAATTGTGGCTGTTGCCGCGCATAAATTATATTGCCAAGTGGCGGCATATTGCGGAAGTGCCATATGACTATATGACTACTAGCTCTAAAGTGGGTTAAAAGGATAATGCCAAAGACAAAACAGCAGCAGCAGCAACAGCAGCAACAGCAGCAGCAGCAGCAACATAAGTGAAAAGTCTGGTCAAAAAGACAGATCTCTTGGCTGCTGCTGCTGCTGCTGCTTTCAAGTGACACAGTGACATGCTAATTTCTTGTTTTATACACTTTTTTTACTTCACGTTGTTTGCCATATTTGTCCATATGAAAGTGGTACAAATTGATGCGAGAGCTGCAGATGTAGACGAAGTCGAAGTCGAAGTCGAAGTGCCATTGCCATGACATAAGGCTGATTGACATTTGACAGACTGTCTGTCTGTCTGTCTGTTGGTCTGTCTGTCTGTCTGTTCCTCTGTCTGCCTATACAAGCTACACTTTTACTCTCATGCGTGGTGTTTTTATTACTTTTTGCATAAATATTTATAGCTATACGTGTGTGGGGGGAAGAAACAACTTTATCTAGAGTTTTTTGTTTTTTAAAGTGTTCTCCAAGCAAATATGCAAACAATTTAAATAATAGTAATAATACATTGGGGCAACCTATTGCTATTTTAATAAATTGCATTTCGTTTGCTCTTATATAATTTATCGTATTTTAATTTCGAATACAAAAAAAAAAACAAGAAAGAAACCTGTCAAAGCATATTTCAAATGCAAATCCGACAATTGAAAGGCTGCTGACCATTAGTTTCGACTGAAGTGAATTTGACACACAATTTAATTGAAAAAAAAAAACAACAAAAACAAAAATGATCAAATGCTGTAAAGCGCATTACAAACAAATGCTGTAATTTATTACACTTCATTAAACGCAATATAAATATTTAAGTGCTAAATTTATAGCTGATTAAACGTCTTGTTGAAGTCTTGTAAATTGTATAGAATTAACAATTATTATTATTGGTTTTTCTATAAGATATATTATTAATATATTATTAATATATCAATAATTTATTAATTTGTCTAGACAATTAACAGAATAATACAATATTTAAAAGTTGAAAATTGTTATTCATTTTGCTAAAGAGTTTCGAGAGTGTCAATGGTTTTTATTAATGATTATTTATATTATATTATAAATATATAAATAATTTATTAATTTTACTAGAAAATTATCAGAAAATTATCAGAATATTATGATTATGAATATTATGAAATTGTAAGAATAATACAATTAAATTTGTCGTTCATTTAGCTTAAAAGTTTTTAGAGTTTCAAAGATTAACCTAAAAGATATAGTAAAAATATATAATAAATATATAAATATTTTATTAATTTGGCTAGAAAAGTGACAGAATAATACAATATTTTAAATTTAATTGGTCATTTATTTAGCTCAAAAGTTTCTAGAGCTTTAAAGCGAGTTGTAAAAGATATAAATATATATAAATATAAATATAAATATAAATATATATAAATATAAATATATATAAATATAAATATATATAAATATAAATATATATAAATATAAATATATATAAATATAAATATATATTAATATATATAAATAATTAACTAATGTGGCTAGAAAATTAACAGAATATTACGATATTTAAAATTAAATTTGTAGATCATTTAGCTTTAAAGTTTCTAGAGTTTCAAAGGTTTTTCTAAAATATATATTTCAATATATTATTTTTATATACAAATGTATTTAATTTGGCTAGAAAACTAATAGAATAATACGATATTTAAAACTAAATTTGTCATTCAATTAGCTTTCAAATTTCTAGAGTTTAAAAGGGTCTTGAAAAATAGATATTTAAATATATTATTAATATATAAATAATTTATTAATTTGTCTAGAAAATCAACAGAATAATATGATATTTAAAATATAATTTGCCATTTATTTAGCTTTCAAGTTTTTAGAGTTTCAAAGGATCTTCTTAAGTATATCTTTCATAATATTATTAATATATAAAAATGTATTTAATTTGGCTAGAAAACTAATAGAATAATACGCTATTTAAAACAAAATTTGCTATACATTTAGCTTTAAAGTTTCTAGAGTTTCAAAGGTTTTTGTAAAATATATATTAATAATATATTATTAATATATAAAAGTGTATTTAATTTGTCTACAAAACTAATAGAATTATACGATGTTAAAAATTCAATTTGCGATTCATTTAGCTCTAAAGTTTCTAGAGATTCAAAGGTTTATATAAAATATATATTTAAATATATAATTAATATATAAATAACTTATTAATTTGCCTACAAAACTAATAGAATAATACGTTATTTAAAATTAAATTTGTCAATCATTTAGCTTTCAAATCTCTACAGTTTCAAAGGAGTAGTTTGCTGAATTTACTGACACTTTTGGCAGACTCACAAATAAATAGCTTTTGTTTGTAGCAGCTCGACAATATTTTTTTTTTATTTTTTATCATTGAGCGCATATTTTTCGCATGGTTTCTCTTGCGTAACTGCCGACAAACTGTGGCGGCAACAACAACAACAAAAATTACAAAAACAGCAACAGATATAAGATTATATTAAAAAAAACCGAATGGTTTCTTAGTATTCTTGCGAGAGCTGCCATAGATCAAGGCGAGAATTAACTAAAATGTAGTCTAACTAAACGAGATGCTTAAATGCTGTTGCAATATAGTAGTATACTCAAAAAGTAGCTCAATTCAAGCGGGGCGCCCCTGCTGCTCCCATTTCAATGTCGTGTGCCGCTTGATTGAACATTAAAACATTCAATCGAATTCGAAAATTTATATCAAATACATACATACATATATATTTTTTTGACTACCGTCAATGTCAACGATCTGACGATTGTCTATCCGGCATTTTGGGCGATTCGGTGATCCGGCAATCGGACGATCTCAACGATTAGCGCACAAGTCTGTCTGCCTGTCCGTCTGCCTGTCTGTCCGTCTGCTTGTCTGTCCGTCTATCTGTCCGTCTGCCTGTCTGTCCGCCTGTCTGTCCATAGTCAATACCGGTAGTTATCGCTTAATTGAATCAACTTCCAGCGCACCGTGTGCGGAATGCACATAAAAATCAGGCACAAGCTTAAACACTGTCAAATTGTTTATGTCGCCCCATAAAACGAGACGAGTGAAATTTGTTAGCGCAAAAAAAAAACAGAAAAAGAAGAAGAAGAAAAAACTAAAAGAGCGCATGCTACAAAAATCCAACCAACCGCGAAGAACGACCTTGAACAAGTCGGTTATAGGTATAGATACTATATGGCTATACTATATATACACACAGATACAGATACAAGCATATATTTACAAGTATGTATGTACGTCATGTATCTATGTGTAAGATTGCAAGCTGTAGATACAGTAAAAAGCGCGCATAAATAGCATTAGATACGCGTTGCTGTTGTATCTATATTTATACATACACTTCAGCAGCCGTAGCAGCAACAGCAGCCAGAGATTGAGCTACAGAGTATCTGAGACTGCCGTTGGCTTTCAAAAGTGAAGTGCGCACAGCTCAGCGCACAATTAGTTCTACACAATAACAACAACAGCTACAACAACAGTGGCAGCAGATACACGTCTCAACTCGTTGCGATTTGCAAATGAAAATTGAAAGTATCTGTGAGATACATTTTTGGCTCATTTGCTGTCGCTTCAAGTGTTTGGCTTGCAAATTCGACATGATGACGAAATCCCAAGCACTGAAATTATATTGCACTTAGTACAGTCACACACACACACACACACACACACTCACACACTCACACACACACACACACATAGTTACACTCACTAAGCATAAAGACATTTTGCCAAGTGTCACACGCTGCCAAAATGTGTTTCTGTTACTGTTTGTATGATTTTTCCATGGATGCCAAGCCAAGTGTTGAATTCATTTATCTGCCAGCTGCTTTTCACGAGCGTTCACTTTTAATTTCATGTGAAAAGCTGTTTGAAAAGCCGTCGTAAATACAAAAATCTATAACTATCATTAGTCAATATACATAGTACGACGCTTTTACTACTATCGATTCTCATTGAATGTTAATCGCTTTTGATAACGGCCCAAGAAGCTAGCCGATTACTTAATTAAAACCAGATTGCTGGCTGCTCTTTTTATAGCCACAGACAACTTAATTTCTCTTTACGGTAATTCACAACAACAACAACAAAACTGAGACTCATGCTGAGTTGTAAGCAGCAACAGCAGCAGCAGCAGCAACAACTAATTGCGCCATAATTGTAACGCATACTTACATAGTTTTATATGCAAATTGTAAACTGTTAATTAAACTCTTTTTATTATTTTTATTTTTTTCTTCATTTTTGCAGGTGAAAATCTGGTTCCAGAATCGTCGATCCAAGTACAAAAAAATGATGAAAGCAGCTCAGGGCCCGGGCACCAACAGTGGCATGCCTCTGGGCGGCGGTGGCCCCAATCCTGGTCAGCATAGTCCTAATCAAATGCACAGCGGTAAGTTCAACTCAATCCGCAAACGGTTTGCAATCATTTTAATCATAGTTAATTATATTTATATATATTATATTTCTTTGTAATTTGCATACTTTGCAGGCGGTAATAACGGCGGTGGCTCAAATAGCGGTTCACCCTCACATTATCTACCTCCCGGACATAGTCCAACGCCATCAAGTACGCCTGTGTCTGAGTTATCACCCGGTAAGTTGATTTTATTATGATTTTATTTGAATAATTTCAAATTTTAATATTTTTATACGCGTTGTGGGTTTATTAAGTTAACTAAAAGTATGTAAGAGGCAAAAGAAAGCTTGGCCGACCGCATAGGGCATATATATTCATGTCTGTCTGTCCGTCTGCCTGTCTGTCTGTCCGTCCGTTCGTATAAACGAAAGTATCTCGGTGATGGTAAGAGCTAGAAGCTTAAACTTGGTCTCCCAGCACTGCTTATATTTCTAGGTAGCCAAAGTTTAGTTTTAATTTTGTATGCCACGCCTCCTACGCCCACAAATCAAGAAAATGCTCCTAGCAAAGGCAGTTTTGTAGCTAGAGACTTGAGATTTGGCACACATGATGAGTATCTTCTATTCGAGGTGTCTGGAAAATTTTATCACGATGCCACGCCTCCTACGCCCACAATTCAAGAAAATGCTCATAACAAGAACAGTTTTGTAGCTAGAGACTTGAAATTTGGCACACATCACGATGCCACGCCTCCTTCGCCCACAAATTAAATGAATAGGGTATATTATGTTCGGGTTGCCTACTATTCGGCTACTTCGTTTTGCAAACTGTTATCTTATACTCTTCTTTTGTTTTACTATTGCTACGCTTACAGAATTCCCACCCACGGGTCTTAGTCCGCCAACGCAAGCGCCATGGGATCAGAAACCGCATTGGATTGATCATAAGCCACCACCGCAAATGACACCACAGCCACCTCATCCAGCGGCGCCGCATCCGCAATCGCATCATCACAATCCGCCACCTCAAATGGGCGGTTATGTGCCGCAGTATTGGTATCAGCCCGAGACGAATCCATCATTACTAACGTAAGTATAGAAATCAGTATAGACTGTTAACTGGTCAATTGTTAACTTCCCCGCTTAGTTAAACAAACTAATCAAACTAAACTGTTACTTAACTTCTTTCTCCATTTATTTTAATTTATTGCAGCGTTTGGCCGGCGGTTTAACAGCACCCAAATCCGCTGCCCCCGCCGTCCGCTGTCTGGGCTCAGTCCATGCAATCCCAATCCTACGAGGCAAGGCCCTGTGCCGAACTGAATCTGCACGAGAATCATCATCAGCATCAACTACAACAGCAACTACAACAACTACACCAACAACAACAGCAACAACAACAACAACAACAACATCATCATCTCCACCACCACCACCACCATCATCCTCACAATGGGGCGGTGTATGTGGGGGATGGTGATGGGGCCGTGACGGGGCAGTGAAAGAAAGAAAATGTGACAACAGCATGTATCTTAGCCAATAATTAAAGATGGATATTTGATTGTCGTATAAAAACATTGTAAAATATTAAATAATATGATGCAGTTATTAAGGCCGTAAAACATTTTGTATATTTAACAAACAAGCAACATGTAATTAAATTTTAAAATGTGAATGAGTCGTTTTAAAGTTAGTGCTAATAATAATAATTATAATAATAATAATAATCTTAAACAATATCAACTTAAAAGAAACACACACAACCTACATTCATTCATATACAAACATTCCTCAATATTCTTTTTTATGCAAGTATCAAATGTGTCCTTTACTTTCTTTTATTATATTTTTGTGTAAAACTATAGAAAATTGCATTATGTATAAATATAAAAAATATATACACAAAATATATATATAAAAAAAACCATAATAAAAATACAAATACAACAGGAGAAATAACCAGGACAAAAGAAAAAACAAAAACAATGAAATCAGCTGTTGATCTTAAGCCTTTTTTAAACGAATATATATGTATTTTTTGTTTAGATTATTTAACGCTACTTTTCTGTATAAAAAACAAAAATAAAAATAAAATAAAAATCAGTTAAAATCAGATCTCAAATGCATATAATTTTTATGATGTCTCAACTCGGATACAAAAAAAAAACTCCCCAAACAGACAGACAAAAACAGGAATAGCATTTTTTTCTATCTTCATCATATTATGTGCAATATAATTTTACATATTCTGCAGCAAAAAAAATTCATAACAAAAAGTTTCATAAATATAAATTAATAAATAAATAATCAACTTCATTTCAAGTTAGAGAAAAAACAGTTCAAAAGAAAGGAAAAGAAAAGCAAAAAAGACAAAAAAAAAATGGTGTGAAAAAGGCGTTTAAAATTTGTATTGTAAATTTGTGTAAAATAAAACAACAATTACAACTGTAAGCTAAATTAATTTTTAAACGCAAGAAACAAAAAACAAAACAA
The DNA here is from genome assembly GCA_958299025.2 of Drosophila histrio. NCBI lineage: Eukaryota > Metazoa > Arthropoda > Insecta > Diptera > Drosophilidae > Drosophila > Drosophila histrio. Next base: position 23,429,364 of record OY729167.1, read on the forward strand.
AACAAAAAATGTTGAATTAAAAAAAAAATACAAAATAATAAAATTGCATAAAATGTAAAGTAAAATAAATATATATAAATAAATAAATAAATATAAATAAGTACTATAATGTGCAGCTAAATATGCAAAATATATAAATATATATATATTGATGTAGTGCTTGCTGTAGTTGTAATTATAATTATAAAATTAAGCGGTAATTAGTACGTGTGTGGTTAACTGTAGTTTAATTTATGAACAAGCAGATACAAAAAAAAACAAACACATTCACAATTCCGAATTATTCATTTAAAAAAACAATTTCATTTGCATTGTAAACTATTAGATGACAGAATTAAAATCGAATATACATTGAAATGTATATGCAAAAATTATGTGCTAGCATTTAATTAATTGAATAGTTTTAATCTAGAAAATGGCAACAACTTTCTAAATAAAGCAAACAACAAAAAACATAGCAAGAAAGGAAAGCAAACCAATCTCAAATACTTATATAGTAATACATATTTGATAAAGCGAAACAGAGAGAGAAAGAGTATGAAAGAGAGAGAGAGGAAGATCCAGACGAACAAACCCATTTAAGTTGTAGTAATTGTCGTAATTTTAAAATCAAATCAAATCAAACGAAACAATAAACAAAACATTGAAAAAAATGAAACAAAATAAAGAAGTCGACAAATTTCAATATACTTATATTCTTATACAATAGACTCTTGAGCAGCCTCCTCCGCCTCCGCCTCCGCCTCCTCCTACTCCATTACAGCCCGGCTCATTTATTCAGAACCACTTGACTGCTGCGGCGGGCATTGGCTGCGCTTTAAACGGATAGGGATGGGGAGGGGGCCCAGCATTTTGGCCAGGACACGCGTCGCACATTAATGCATTTCGCCCATTAACATTACACTTTACACTTGAAAAAGTTAAGTGGTAGTCGTGCTGTGATGTGCAGTGTACTGTGTACTCTGTGCCGACGGAAGGAAGCATAAAATCTGTTCCATTAATCATAAAGAATGCAACAGGATATGCTTGAGGCTTTCAGGCTTTTACAGGCTGGCTGAATGGTTCCATTATGTGCTCAAAGGCATAATTTTCAGCAGCAGCAATTTACACTTACACTGAGACACTGACAGCAGAAGAAGAATTATCAGCCAGGAATGAGGCCGCATCCTGGCACAGCAGATTTACAGTCAGAAGACGCATATTTGCAGCTAATTAATTAGCTGAGTAAGTAGCTAAAGAATAAACTCACACAAATAGATTGCTTTAAGTGCTTCCCAAAAACTCCAAAAATAAAAATGTCAATCAAAAGTTTTGGAGTCCTTTAAGCCAACGACTGAGCGCCTGTCACAACACTCAAATTCTCAAATTCACCGAGACAACAAACACACAACACACACAACACTTCAGTCAAGTTCAATTCCATGTCGGCAATACAGAGAAAAAACGAAAAGAAAAAAGAAAATCCCGACAGGCTTCAACTGTCGCCTACTTCAGTCTTGTGTTTTTTGCTCATTAAATCAACACCTTGGCCTTTGTGGAGTACAATGGCAAAGGCTGGACGACAGATTTGTTGGGCAAAATCAAAGAATTTGGCTCAGCCTGACCAAACAAGGCCGCAAAACTGTGGCCAGAATCCCAGGCCAGGCCGAGACCGACAGACCGACAGACAGACGGACAGACAGTAAATGTCGTAAGGGGATTTTTGCATTTTGCAACCTTTTTGTGATTTCAATTTAAAATTTCAACAAATATGCAGCTCTGTGACAGAGACGCAAAGTGAATGCACAAGAAATTCCAGAGTACAGTGAGTACTCGTTTTGTATACTACTTATTCTATACGAACTTTGGTTACATTTTTTTTTTGTTTTAATTGATCACAACAAACAATGGCACATTTGTCTTTTTGACCTGACTGCAATTGGAATTCGACTAGAGCGAGGCGTTGTCAATGAAATGACAAGTCAAGGATACAGATAAAGATACAGCTACAGCTACAGATACAGATACATAGCTATAGCTACAACTATAGCTATAGATAGTTGGTAGTTGGAAGTTGACTTGCTCAAATTACTTGCTGTACTTAGCGTGTTTACATAAATTAGCCACAAGTGACGTTCGTTCACAGCATTGCAGTTGCTGTTGCTGTTGCTGTTGCAGTTGCAGTTGCAGTTGCTGTTTGCTGTTTGCTGCCACAGGACGTTGCAAAAGTTTGTACACAGGAATTTCCTCGTAAAAATGACGCATACCAAACTTAGACACAACGGGGACGACGAATCGTTGTGGCTGTCGCATTGGCTGACGTTCCGTTCCAAAACTCAACAAGGTTGTGCCCAAGACCGAGACTGAGACGGCGACCAAGTTCCAGCTACAGCTCCAGCTCCAGCTACAGGTCCAGGTCCATACCAAATTGGTATTGGTGTGCCAGGCTGAGGCGAAATACTCGTACAATAAATAACGCAGCAAATAAAAGAAAAACTAAAATAAATAAATAAAAATAAAAACAAGAGAGCTGCAGTTGAAGTTATTTGTGAAATTCATCCGTCAAAGTCGCTGTTGCTGCTGCTGCTGCTGTTGCTGCTGCTGCTGTTCCTGCTGTTGTTGCTGCTGCTGTTGTTGCTGCTGCTGCTGTTGTTACTGGCCAAGTTCGCAGCGAGCCGAGTCAGACTTTGGGTCTTTGGCGTAAAACTTAAAAAGCGTTCCTTTCATGGCTTTGCCATTGTTTTGCCGGCTACTGGTCATGCCGCTGGAACTGGAAGCTGCTGTTGTTGCTGTTGCTGCTGCTGCTGTTGTTGCTGCTGCTGCTGCTGCTGCTGCATTCCTGGGCAACGTCCGCATGGAATGATGAACGATGTGTCGCTGATGACCTGATCAAAGTGGAGCATCTGCACGCATATCGATTGCACTGGCTGACGAGCGGGCGGGGGGGGGACAAAGTAAGGCAAAGGGTTGCTGGTAGAAACAGCAGCAGCAACAACAACAACAACAGCCGCTGCATGTTTAAGGACATGACATTTTTTGTCGTACCGTTTGGTAAAATAACTTTGTTAAGATTTTTGCAACTTTGCAACTCGCTTTGGGGCTTTTTCGGGGCCGTCAAAGGGCAGCAAAGTCCCCAGTCCAAGACAGGATCCTCAAACAGTCACAACTCTCTGTGAAAGGGACAAATTTGACGTGGCCTGGCCAGTTGCTTGGTTGGACTTTTGTTTTGTGTTTTGCCAACACGGCTGCATCTCAATGAGATTCAATAAATCTTCAACTTGCCACTGACCAGGCCTGACCAGTCAGCAGTCAACAGTCAACAGTTAAACCGACAGACAGTCGTTGTTTTTGTTTGTTGTTGTTGTTGTTGTTGTTGACTGGCCTGGTCAGTAGTCAGTGACCGATTTTATGACAAATGTATTTTATGAACTGTCAAAATAGGTGTTGAAAATGAATTAATTTGCTCCCAACTGACTTGACTGACTGTTAACAGGCAAAAATAAATGCATTTAGCGGCAAACTTCAGACTCGTAAGCGTGACATTTGTAACAGCAGCGTCTCTGCTGCTGTAAGATTGAGTTGAAACGAGGGTAGGGAGTAAAGAGATGAGGGGTAGGGGCAGGGGCAGGGACAGGGGCAGGGGACAGGCACAGTTTCACAGTTTAACAGTTCCCTCTCAATTCAGCTGCGCCTGCGCCGAAATATGAAACTGGCAATTACAATTTGAGGCAACTTCCTACGCAATCAGCTCAGTTCCATTCGCAGTACTACTTACTACTAGTAGTAGACGTATCGAATACGCGCGTTTGTTCCTCATCCCCTTGTACCCGTTCTCATGTTAAGCCCATATCAAATCTACTAATTTAATCAACAACGTTGCATTGTGCATACAACTGTGTGGGGGGCGTGGCAAGCAACGCAGGCACGTGACAAACAACCGTTTGAAGTTGCTTCAAAAAAATCGACAATTGCAGCTGGCATTAAGGTTGAACGTTGACTGTTGGATTGTGGCAGTGTGTAAGTGAAACGAGGGGAATGACAGTATTTGCTAGCAGCTAATTCAATCTTAAATACTAGTTTTCAATTTCTAATTTATGCATGTAATTTTTAAAATTTTTATTCAGCGTGAAAATGGGCAACTGAGACTAAAATGTGTAAGGAAATTTCTTAAAAATATAACATTGGTGAACTGATAAGTTAAGATGGAAATAAAGAGTGTCAAGAATGTTTTACATGGTTTAAAATATCTCGATATCTTTTTATATCATTTGGGAATGATTTTATAAACCTAAAACATGAATAGTAAAATCTATAAAAATTCCATTGATGATATTAAAAGTTAGGAAAAAAATAGAGAGTGTCAAGAATGTCATAGTTAGTTTAAGAGATCCGGTGATATTTTGTTAAGGTTTGGGAAATGATTTTATTCAGGAATTAGTAAGTTATTAGTTATAAGTAAAGGGTATTAAGAGTCCTTCAAGTCTTAATCGTTAGCTGGAGGAATTGGTTTGGGAATGATTTTATTCAGGAATTAGTATAATTATTAGTTATAGGTAAAGGGTATTAAGAGTCCTTCTAGTTTTCTTCGTTAGTTGGAGCAACTGTGACTTTAAAAGTGGCACTTCCTATAGATCAACAATTATAGCTCTAGAATTCTATAGGGAAATTCCAAGCACCGACTTATAAATCAATAATTATTATTCTTCTTTGACAAAAAAAAATATACTTACTTATTATACAAGTAAATTCTTTATTTTATTCTAGTTTTTCACAATATAAGTTCTCGTATAAATATTTATATTATACTTCTCCATTTTCAACATTATTCAGTTCCCTTAAGATCAGTTAAACTATTCAAAATTATACTAAAATATTAGATTTAAGCAGCAAATTCTAAAACAAATCCCGTTGATGAAATTACAAGCTAAGAGCTAAGGGAAAAGTGTTAAAGATTTTGTACTTGGTTAAAGACATTTTGATACGATTTGGGAATGATTTTATTCGGCAATTAGTAAGTTAATAGTTCTTAGAAACAGTCCTTCCAGAATTGTTTGTTAGTTGGGCGAATTGAAAGTTTAATAGTGGTATTTCAAGAAGATCCACAATTAGAGAATTAAAGTTAATAGGAAAACCCCAATACATCCACTTAAAAAATCAATAAATATTGTTTATATTTGATTAAAAAATATACTTACTTATTATACCAGTAAATTCCTTAAATTATTCTAGTTTTTTTCAAAAAATAAGTACTCTGATAAATATTTATGCTACATTTTTGCATTTTTAACATTATTTAGTTCCTCTTAAATCAGTTAATTTATTATAAAATATAAGATCTAAGCAGAAAATTCTAAAAGAAATCCTCTTATTGAAATACTAAGCTAAGATGGAAATGAAAAGCGTCAAGAATTTCGTATTTGTTTAAAGAAAAGTTGTGATATTTGTATACCGATTCGGAAAGATTTTGTTCCGGAATCCATAATATTTTAACTCTTTTTCAGCGTATTAGTAAAGTGTATTAAGAGTCCTTCAAGTATTGCTTGTTAATAGGAGAAACTATAACTTTAAAATGGTATTCCCCATAGATCAATAATTATAGAATTACAAGTTTATATATCCACGTTTTCTTGAATTCAAATATACTTGATTTTATACGAATAAATTCCTTATTTTAGTTACTAGTTTTTCACAAAATAAGTTCTCGCATTAAATCCCTATTATAATTGTTAATTTTCAACATTTCGCAGTTGCCTGTAAAACAGTTAATTTATTATAAAAATTTGTAGCAAAATCATTAACTTAAGTTAATAACTCGTTAGACAGACATTTTGAATTCAAACTTCCTGCTCTCAAGTTCAAACGTATAAAATAGGCAAAAATGCTGAGATTTATTTATTCCTCAAAGCCTTTTGCAATAACTCACATTTTTATTTGATCAGACTTGAATATTTTTATAGCACATACTTACTGAATGACATATGGTAAGGGTATGCATTTGATGGATCGATCGGATCGATCGGATCGATCGGCAGACTAATGTTTTATTTATCGTATATTGGAACTGCGACAGCAACTGGCATTAGAGATTTCAAAACCAAAGCAGCCAGCATACGATTATATGGGTAGTAACGTTTTTATAAATATATAAATAAATAAATTGTTTAAAGAGCAAGCAAAAAATGATTCCAAGTGCATTCAGAAGAATGGGAAGTTGATACGATTCTGTGTGCTTTCTCAAGCTCGATGCTCAGGCGTGAAACTTGGACGTGGTGAAACGCGTTTTATGTGAAATGTGTGCCTCATGTTTAATGCGAAAGTTGCAAGCAGATGGGGCAGGCTCAGTGGTAGTAAGTATAAATGTGTTGTACGCGACACCTAACACAGGTTGTTCTTGTTGTTGTTGTTGTTGTTGTTGCTGCTGCTGCTGTTGGCTGCTTATGCAATGCCCATGGTCACAACGACGACAGCCACAACACTCTGGGGACATTGGAGCATACGCAATAAACACATTAACGTGTTATTTAGTTGTCAACACGAACGGGTTAAAACTGCAGTCTGTTCTTTGATATAAAACCGCAAACAATTGCAGGTTGACTTCTGCTTGTTTTAGTCTCTCCAACCATAAATATATCTATATGTTAAATTAACTAAATCTAAAGAGAGAGAGACAGACGACCAGCATATGGCTGAATTGAACTCAACTCAATTGCCAATGGGGCCGGGTCCATTGAGGCGTGTGGGTGACTTAGACAAAGGAAAGCCAACAAGCAGAGTCTCAACATGAGGGTTGACAGGCAAAACAATGCCCAAGTCTCCAAGTCAAAGCTGAAGCTGCTACACAATGTGGCGCGGTCAAGTGAGGCAAGTTGCCGTTCCCAGGCAAAGCTCAGTCCAAAAAAAAAATAAAAACTGCTACGTCATGCGGCTGGACGGATGCTTGGATGGATGAGCGTGGAGACTGCCAGTTTAAAACAGTGCCCGGCATTTGAGAGAGATATGTCATAAATTGATTGAGCCAAGTGCTGGTGCTGGTGCTGATGCTGCTACATACAGTGCCTGTGAATTGTCGTCGTACACAAAACTGATTTATGATTATTTCGCAGACAATTAAGACAAATAAACGCAACAAGCCAAATTCAATTAAATCCATTAAAAACTAAGGCGCTGGCAAATACTGACCATACATTGGGGTTGTCTCCGACTTTAAGCTCCCACACTCTATGACAAAAGATATGCCGACTGGCAATGGGGACAACAACTACTGCACAGGAGAAGCGACTTTCAGTATCTGTATCTCTATCTGTAGCTGTATCTGTATCTGTAGCTGTAGCGATTGAAATGCTGTTGTTGCTGCTCACTGCGCACAGCAAGAACAACGGGCGAAAGCAATACAAAAAAAAACAAGACTTGACCTCTAGAGGTCAATTAAATTGACTCGATTTGCGGACTGCCCTCGGGCGGCGCTGAAACAATTCGATTAGAGGGCCAACAACAACAACAACAACGACAAGAACGACATCCAACTTACGAGTAGCTGACGACATTCACATTCATTCGGGAAAGTGTTTGGGCTAATCAAGATGTGGCTCATGCAAACAACTTGAACTTAAGGTCGCCCAATGTTGACAAATCAGCGTGCAACATGGTGGCATTGAGGGTGCCACTAGCCACTTGCCACCATAAAGTACTACAACCCCAAAAATCAGAAAGCAGACAATAACTTATTTATTAGCAGAACTTGTGGATCATTCAAAGGCATACAAATTAGAATGTTACTCAATTGTGTGGATTGCATTGTCTGAAAACATGTTAATTATATAAGATGTGCTTATAATATTAGTCTGCTGTTGGTAAATAGTCAGAAATATATAATCAGTTGTGGTAAATAGTATCGATGAGCGATTGAAATGTGTAATCAATTGTTGTTTGCATTATGTTCGACAAATTAGATTCTTTTGATAGAGAAAATAATCAGAAATTGATTGCTCAAATGAGAGAGCAAATCGCAATTATAAGTATTACTTTAGGTAGTGGTGGTATTTTATTTTAATAGTTTATCCTTTTCTCAGATAATATTAATCAAAATATACAAGAATTCAATAATTAAATAAATTTATAAATATGGTTAAATAATAATAGTAAAATTAGATGTTAAAGGTATATAAAGGAGTTATTTACAAATCTCTGGAAATTTTGCTGACCATTGTTTTGGGAGTCAAATCAACGAAATGTCAGTTTTATTAAAGTATCAGAGTTGTAATTTATCGTAAATATTATATTTACCCAACAATTAGCTGCCATAAATTTATATAAAATTGTAGAAACTATTTTGAATTATAGTTATACCAATATTTATTGGTAAAGTTAAATATATACAATATTTAAATTAATTTAAAATGTATTTTATACAATTCTCTTCAATTCAAACATGTATTTAATATAGTTAAATAAATTCTAGATGTTATAAAATTTCTCAACAAATATTTTGAGATACGAAAATAACAAAAGTTGATTTTAGAAACAGCGACAATTGATTTTGCTTTGGGAATGCAGGAGATTTCTAGAAATTGACTGATAGATAAGGTAATTTTAATTGTTTTCACTTGTAGACCGAAGTATCTTTTTATTAAATTTATTTATTTTCTTATTAAGTAATTTATTTATTTGTTTATTTATGTATTTAATAATTTATTATTATTTCAAAAATTATTAATTTATGTATTAATTTATTTAATGATTTCTTTATTTATATATTTGTAATTTTTTTATTTATTTATTTATTTATTTATTTATTTATTTATTTATTTATTTTTTTATTTATTTATATATTTATTTAATTATTTATTTAAATACTTTTTTATTTATTTATATATTTATTTATATTTTTAAATATTTAATTGTTAACAACTACGGTCTGTCGACACAATAATACAACTAAAATAATAATAAAATAATAATTTAATATAAAACTAATCCAGGCAGAAATTTTTAATGATGTGCTCCAACTCACATCAATTGGAGGCTGGCAATGATTTATATTATTACATTAACGATAAAATTTAAATGTTATTAGGAGTTCATTACTAAAAGTTTGAAAAATGTGTTGCTAGATTCAAAAGAAATTAAGTGATATAATTTATTAGAATTTTAACAACCCTACGGAAGTCTTCTTGTTCGGAGTAATTAAGTTAAGCAAACGGGAAGGTTAAGAGGAAAATAATATCTAGTGGGACGATGAGAAACATTCATATCAATGAGGCTTACAAGAAAACTAGAATCAATCTCAACCGAAAGAAGTTTGTGAAGGAGAAGAACCCACCTGGCATATTCTGCGCTTTTTTTTAGGGAATGTAGGTCTTATTAGACTAAGTCTCTTTCATAAGAAGACAGAAGTCTATCGGAGTGCCAATTTAACTCACAGAGGGCAAAGCTTAGAAATGGTTTCTGTACTGATTCAATTTGATACTGACCCAAAACACAGGGACCAAATTCAAGAACTGGACGCACGAGTGAGACAAAAAGTTGTTTAGATTCAGTAAATTTCTTAGACCATCTCCTAATAAAACCAATATCTTAATTAGTATAGCTTTTTCAATTAAATACTAATTTAATTCTTATCATTAACACTTTAATTTATTGCCAAATAGTTTACAATCAAACTTCTACAACAAACTTTTCCCATTCTTTTTGACAAACGCTTTGCACTTTTGTGTTGACCACATTGACTATCGATGACAATATCCGCAAAACCAATTTGATATTACACACACAAATACCGCAAAAGTTTGTGAAAATTGTAATGAGCATTACACACATTCACACACTCACACACATACACACACTGAGAGCTTTGCATATGAATGGAAGTTAATATTAATGGCGAACCGGAAGCAACGTTTGCCATGTTTGTGGCCAAAAAAACTTTGCGCATTATGCAATAAAAAAAAAGATGAAAAGAAAGAAGACGAAAGTTATGTTAATAACAGATATAACGCATACTACGTGATATCATTAAAAATGCAATAATAATAATAGCAACAACTAACAGAGAGGTGCGAGTGCGTGTGTGTGTGTGTGTTAATCGTAATCATAATCGCACCCATCTGTCAATCATGCTGAAGTGAGCAACTCTGCCACGTTGTGGATGCCACATGCTGTGCAAAACATTAAATACTTGCAATAATACTGAGTGCATCATGTGGCGTGTGTGTTTTGCACTGCGACACACAAATAGAATTTCATGCATTAAACATTATGTTATGGATTTGGATTTGGATTAGAATGGAAAGAGCAAAAAAACACGCCTCACCGTACGGTAAACACTCATTGTGCTGCACATTGTCTATTGTCTATTGTCATTGTTATTTTGGCCATGTGCATTTTGCGGATTATCATTGTCGCACTTCCAGGTTGTTAATGGATCCATTTTCAATCAATAGTATGTCGAGTGGCCTGACAGACACCGTGTGAGTTTTTTGGCTGCCACAAAGAGATGATGGGAAAGGGAAGCGAACCCAGCGGGGCAGCCCCGATGCACTTCAGGCAGAGGTCGAGAGACATTGAGCCTTAGTTCAACAACAACCAAATGCTGCTGCTGCCTCCCATGGCGTTGCAGCAACAGATCAACACAGAGAGAGGTAGAGTAGCAGGTAGAGAGAGAGAGAGAGAGAGAGCGTGTGCAGTCTCCGCTCTAATTACAGCTACGTAGCGGGAGCGAATCTCAAGAAATCGATTAAGAAACCCACTGGGCGCTACAAAACCAGCAGCAAACCCCATTGATTGTTGATGACGATGTTGTCGTCGTCGTTGTTGTCGTTGTCGCTGTTGTTGCTGTCGCTGTTGTTGCTGTCGCTGTTGTTGCTGCTGCTGCTGCTGTGATCGCATCTGGGGATTTTGCTGCGATTTGTTGCTGCTGTGTCTTTATTTTATTATTATTACTACTATCTATTGATGGCGATCGGGGCGACCGGGCAGACAACCTGTTGTTGTTATTGCCGCCTGATCGTATTTTGTAATTTAATGCTCGGCTTCTGGTTAATTGCCACTTTCATTGTTCAGCGGACATTTGACGGACGTTTGCCAGTCCGATTCATTGATTCGAAGTGCTGTTTGTGTGTGTGTGTGTTTGTTGATAGATAGATAGATAGATATATATACACTTCGAGTTGTGCGTATGGTTATGCACGAAGCTGTAGATTAACCCTTGGTTGCCCTCCTTTTGTGCTTTTGTTTTCTTCGCTTTGGCTTTGGCTTACTTTTGATTAATTTCAGTTTGAACTTTGCCGGCTAAAATCGACCGCTGTGTGGCTTTTAACTATTTTTCATTTGAATGCATCGCGTCGGCATCGTTGGCATCGTTGGCAGACCTCTAGACCCACTGACTCTATTCGTTACGCATGTCCACAAATGGCAAAATACATACATATACACACACAGACAAAGACGCGCTTTTCTAAAGCTTCTTCATGCCTCAAAGTTGGCAGATCGAAATAGTCTCTCTTTCTGTGGCAAATGATCAAAATTGATTGCGACAGCAGATTTAATCGAATTTAGTACGCACCCAACTTCCTGGAATCATTAATACAGTAAAGAAACTAGAAGTTTTAAAATATTTATAAAGAAACCTGTACAAATATATGGGACTTGAGTTTATTTTAATTTAATATCCATATACATACTTATCTATTTATTTGTGCTGGCTCTTAGCTGCGCCAATGCGGAGCTCTAGACTGCCCGAAAATTCTGATGCGGCCCTCGGCATGCGTCTCCATCCGGGGCTGCTTTTGAGGCTCTTCAACACCTGATTCTATCGTTGCAGCCAATTGGTTCTAGAATCAATAAAAGACCCGAATGCAAAATCATGAATAATCTATTTTATTATAAAAAGGTTTTATCGTGGTTATAAATACAAAATCGTTGGCTTGTTGACTCAATGGCTGATGCTCGCAGACTCAATCGCTGAAAACAACATGCCTTCAAAAGAACATACATACAAATTTTCGCAACGCATTTCGAAAGCACAAGAACTAACGGCGCATCTCCAGTGAGCACATTAGTTGTGTAAATCTGTGGATGTGGGCGCTCGCTCTCTCTCTCTCTCTCGCTGACGTCATTCGATCTCTGTAAATCTGTGCGCTCTGCCAATAACAAAGAGCAATAGTTTTGCGCTCTTAAGCTTCGATGCAACCTCAAAAATTATTCTTAATTTAATGTTTTGAAAGTAAATAAATTTATATATAGTATTTATCAAGCTAATTATCTAACTACCTGTAAACATTAATACAGATTTTAGTTGCTACAGAATCTAAAATGTTTTTACAAATATATTGAATTTGACAGTCAGCTGTTATTTAAAATTCTTTTTCATTTCAAGTATATATTTAATCTTCGTTAAATGCTTAAATTTCTTGTTGTTGTCATCTACAGTATAAATATTCCTGTTCGTCTGTCTGTCCGTTTGTCCGTCTGTCCGTCCGTCTGTCTATCCGTGCGTCTGTTTGTCTATCCGTCTGTCTGTTAATCAGTAACAGGCATAAGGAGGCATCTCCGACCTTATAAAGTATATATATTCTTGATCAGTATCAATAGCCGAGTCGATTGACACTTATCCGTCTGCCTGTCCGACTGCCTGTCCGTCTGTCTGTCCGTACGTCCGTCTGTCTGTCTGTATGAACCTCAGCAACTTTAAGAGCTACTTTGATTTCATGTTCTACGCTAACAAAGTCAGTTCTATCTATATATATTTTCAAGCTAACTATCTGTCTATTTATATATATAGCTGACTATTTTTCTTACAATCTAAAGAGGCTAAAGATTCCATACAAATCGAATTAAAACAGTTAAAATTAAGTTTTTAATTTAACATTAATTTCTAAAAATATTAATTGCAAAGATCTATTAGTTATTCAACTGAAACCTTAACTTTATAAAGTTTACACCTACAGGTAAATGAAACTATAGTATTTACAACATAATATGCATTGCAGATAATATTATAATTCAAAAAATAATAATAAAGAAAATGTTGGTAAAACATGAGTTATTCATAATACTTTATTCTTTATACTATATTATACCACGATATAGTGTATATATGTATACGTATACTCATCATAAACTTTATAGTAGCATTGCCATCATTAATACTGATCTCACTTTGATCTTTACTGGAACTTCTACAATGTTTATAAGTTAACAACTATATAGATCATATAATATTTCCAGTTAGGATTTTGTCTTTATTATAGACAGCTGTAACTCGAAATACAGTTATTTGCAATACTCAAAAACGAGTAGAATAACCCGTTAGCAATTGTAAAGGAGAATAATCTTAGACGGATGTTGCCAACACTCACAGATCTATAAATGCGATTGAAATATACACGAGGGATAAGTAACCCTAGGCATGAAAGGAGTGTTGGCTCAGGGTTTAGGGGGCAACGAGTCAGAGCTACCCTGTGTGTGTGTGTTGGGGTGCAGAGTGCAACAGCAGCCAGTCGAGTGGACGCGCCACGTAGCAACAATGTGGCAAAGGGCAACGGGGCAAGTCGCAGTTGCAATTGCCGCCTTGGCTCCGGTTCGGATTCGCATACAGACTCGTATACGTGTCCGGGGTACGAGCCTTTGTTTCAAGCATTTCCGGGGCCAGCAGCAGCAGCAGCAGCCGAAAACTGAGTGCGAATCGCGCATGTGGCAATCGCAATTCAAATTGGATTCTTAAGACGTCAAGCAGCAAAACGACAGGAATTGTGCACCACAGCGTAGGGCGGAACTTGCCACTCGCTCGCATACATATAGAGCGGCTGGTTGCCAAGTTGCCACGTTGCCACACAGCCACTGCTGCCACTGCCACTGCCTCTGTCCGTTCAAATGTTGAATTCCGCTCACCTTTCGCTGCATTGTGTAATCCAAAACGCGCCGGAAATCAGCTCAACAACAACAAAAAAAAAAGAAAAATGAATGAAAACATAAAAAACAGCAAAGTAAAGAAGAAAGAAAGCAGCAACAAAAAATTGTATTTGGTTTACGCCAATGCGAGCGCTTTCAAAAATACAATTGCATAAAAAACGACGACGACCAGATTGAGATTCAGATTCAGATTCAGACTCGAAGGTGTAGCAGTACTATACAAAACTGAATCTGCAAGATACGACGTCGACGCAATGCGACGGCTGCGAAATTCTAGACGTTCTTGGACCCTTTGTTGCTTGCTTGCTTGTCGCACAACCCCTGATCCCTAGCCTCTCATCCTCATCCTCATCTCCATTCCCAATCCCATTCCCATTTTCCATCCCATTCCATACATCCTTGTTGTATTATTGTATAAGTTTCAATTTTTCAAGTGCCTGCTCACAATTATTATAGCATTTGAAGTAAGTACTTAGCCAACCAAAGCAGAGAGAGAGAGAGAACAGAGATATGTCAATTAAATATTGTGAACAGTCAATTACGAGTGTGTACTGTACAATTATGCGAGTATTTAGTGTCGACTGTGGACAAACAAAGCCCAAAAAACACAACTAAGTAATTTCAAAAATCAACTTTTAACACCTTTTGACAGACACACACAACTTGTTTTTCTTTTTTGACTTTGGCGCATTTCACTTTCAAGGTCGCCAGACATTTTAACGTGGTCTATAATCTTTCTTTTTTGTAGTATAAACATGTACCTACACACACAAACACACTCATATACATTTGTGTGTCCCGTTTGCCCATTTGGCAAACATTAAATTATCATGTTGCTGCTTTGGCTTTTCAACATTCATTTTGGGCCAATTTGCAATTATGTTGTGCTTGTGCTTGTGGTTGTTGTTGTTGTTTCTTTCTGTGTGTGTGTGTGTGTGAATCTATATTATTATTATTATTATTATTAGTTTCAACAGACACCCCAACAACAGCAACAACAACAACAACAGCAGTATATAATCGTGCCCTGAAATACCGATACACCGATGCGAACGTCGAACAAAGTGATTGACTTCTGATTGACTTGCTGAAATGTGCCGAACAGGTTGTGATCATGTCCAGACAGAGAACTGGACACAACAAAATCCTCTGACTGGGTTTTGGGTTACCACATGCTGCAGTTTTTTCTTCTTCTTGTAATTGAAGTAAGCCATTAAAGCAACCAGACCAGCATAAAAATACAAATGGCCATTTATACTTATATCTAATAAGGCAATATGTTGACAACGGATTTTCAATTTACTTTGTCATTAAGAGTATATTTTGTAATATAATTAATTAGATTATATAATATATATTATATTACATTAATATAATATATATAAATATATTATTTATATGCAATTAGGGAATTTTGAGGCAAACCTTTAAATTGGAATGAAATTTATCTGATTGAAGTTGCTTTCTTTTTTTTTAGAACAGATGATTGTTCTAAACTGACTTTTGTTATGAACTTTCTTTGTATACATTCATATTAAATTATACAACATATTTAGGATTTAGAACTATTCAGATTTTCTACTTAGACAATGTAAATATTGTGTTATAAATGAGTTGATAAATTATATTTGTATAGCTGCTGATATCAGCGCTATTTGCAATTTGTTGGTTTTGGACAAAGAGCATAAGCAACTGATTTGTTCTCCCTTCTGTAAATAAATAAATAATAATAGGAAACTATGCGATTGATTCTTAAAACAACTTGTAATGTATAAGGCAAGTTTCTAATTTATATATAAATAATTTAGCTGGCTTGCCATTGACACTTATATTTATTTACATTCAGTTGTAAATTCTGAGTAAATTATCATGATATCTGTAGAGTTTGTGGGGTTTTCTGCGCGCATTAATTTATAATATATCTGGACTTTTAATATAACATTATATTACATATTATTATGATACTTTAAGATCTACATTTTATTTATTTATTTATTTATTTAGTTGACTTCCCAGCGCTACAAGACAAAGCTTATAGATTAGAGCGCCAGCCAATATATATATATACATATATATATATATATATATATATATATCTAGCAAATCAGTAAATCCATCTGTAGAGAAATATATTATATATTTAATTAACTTAAATCAATAAAACTTTGCATCTTTTATCTATAAATAAATTATTTATTAACTTAACTTAAATTGATTAAACTTTGTATCTCTTCAGTTCTAATTGTAACTCAAATTTCTACTTTTACTCTTATTTCATAATTTAAATTGTTCTTTGTGTCGACTGTTTTTAGTTGTCGTTAAATAAATAGATATATTTTATTTCTTTACAAAATTTCTTGGTTATCTCGTTGTCTAGACTTTTAGCCCAATGATCAGAAATATAATTTATAGAATAAGATAAGTATATTCCATGTATTTCTATGTTCAATCAGAAATCTCAACTGTAGAGGAAGATATTGTAGTTATATTTATTTATAAATATTATGTGTATATCTCTATATCTCTTTTATACTTTTATACCCTGTGGGGGTATATTAAGTTTGTTAAAAATATGTAACGGGCAGAAGGAAGCATGGCCGACCCCATAAAGTATATATATTCTTGATCAGCATCAATAGCCGAGTCGATATAGCCATGTCCGTCTGTCCGTCGGTCTGTCGGTCTGTCGGTCCGTCCGTATGAACGAAAGGATCTCAGAGATGGTAAGAGCTAGAAGCTTGAACTTGGTGTCCCAGCACTGGTAATTTTTGCAGGCAGATCAAGTTTATCTTTTTTTTTGGATGCCACGCCCTCTTTGCCCACAAAATAAGCAAGAAAAAAGTATGAAACAAGCAGTTTTGTAGCTCTAAACCCTCATAACAAGAGCAATATAACAGCTAAAGACTTCACATTTAGCACACATAATAAATATCTTGTGGTCAATATGTCCAGAAAATATTATCACGATGCCACGCCCCCCTCGCCTACAATTCGGAAAAGCTTATAACAAGAGCAATATTACAGTTAGAGACTTCAGACTTGGGACACATGATGAATATTTTGTGGTTGATGTGTCCAGAAAAATTTATCACGATGCCACGCCCCCTTTGCCCACAAAAATTAAAAAACGAATTACTAGAGAATTTCATCTGGAGTGAATTTAAGCGGGTTCCTGTAAACCCACAGGGTATATTACGGTCGGGGTCCCGACTGTTCGGCTTGTTTTATATAGAGCTAACACAATAATAGTGAAATTACAAGCTAACTTAGAGTTACTTGAGGCCCTTAGCTCGTATATCTCTCTTATATTAAGCTAATCAATTAATTTGAGTATTTTAGGCATATTTCTTTTATATACACAAAATTGCAAATACAGTTGAACTTTACTATTATAAATTTCAGTACAAGCGAACTTCTCTTTATAGCGTATTAATCTCCAAAACACTGCAATAGCTACAAGTAAAAGAAATCTTCGTCTATAACGAATTTTCTATATAAAGAAGTTTACTTTTGTCCCCTTGAGAGATTCGCTACATAGAAACTGGACTGTATTTAAAATGGTGGCTAGGAGTTTTCTCTTGCATCCTCTGTTAATACATAACAACAGACCAAGCAGACTCATCCCTTTGAGCTTTCGTCAACAGGAAGCCAGGGAGAGTTTTACGCATTTGTGGACAGACTCCGAAGATGGGGCACGTCCGTCGTCCTGTGTTGAGCTTTAAATTCTTAAATATAGACAACATTTTGACTGTTGGCTGTCTCTGTTGGCCAGAGTCCGGCTGACGGGGCTGACGCCTAAACGCCCCAAATTGAAATCAAGTCACGTATTTGATTAAACATGGCGACTGCTATGTTAGACGCTGAAAATTCGCTACAAGCTTCTCTCCTGGCTGGCTAACGAGGCGACAGCTTCAGTGGCAGATTCAATGCTGCCTCCGTTCACCTTCACATCCGCTTCAGTTTCAGCTTCAGCTGTTGCTGCTGCTGCTGCTGCTGCTGCTGCGACCATCAATGGCCTAATTGCACTTATTATAGTTGCAACCGTAGCCGCTGCCGTGGCAAGCACTGAACGGCCGCCCGTTTAGAGGCTAAGAAGTCATTATGAAATTTCTCATCACACTTGCAACGCGCGCGACGCGTCGCAACTTTGGCTGCTGCGGCTGCTGCTGCTGCTGAGTCGAAAATAGTATCTCAAACATTTATTGTGTGGCAGCCCGTTGCACTTCATAAATCATTTGCTGCTGGTCGCCACGAAATTGAATTAGAAAATTAATTGTAAATTGTAAATTGCATGGCAACTCATTTAAAATAGTTTTAAATTTTGATAACAAACTCTGCCAGTCGATTCATGGGAAACTTGGACGCCATTTTTAATGATGCTACGCCCCAGAGTTTATTTCTACTTTGTTCTTTTTCTTTTCATACTACTGCGTAGGCTTGCAGCATGCTGCACAAATTCTGCTTTTTTGCATGCAGACAGAGACAGGGAGACAGTGCAACACCCGCTGCATAGTTTGTGTTACCGCAAAAACCAAAAGACTTGCCAAGTTTTGCTGTCGAGTGGTTTCTTGGCAAGTTCCTTAGCTCCCTGCTGCTGCTTTCAAGTGCAATAAATGTAAGTATTTTTTGCCAGCTGGGTGTTTTTTCGCTCTGCTTCTTCTTCTTCTTCTTTTTCTTCTTTACTCTTTTTTTTTTCTTTACATTTTTTGCTCTGGCGAGTCGAGTTGCAAAAATAAGTTGTATGCGGTTTTGCCAGCTCTCGCTCCTCTGATGCGTTGTGAGCATTTTGGGCTTTTGGCTTGGGTGGTTCACTCTCCAGCACGCAAAACAACAACAACAACGACGACGACGTCATGCCATATAAGCCACAAGCGACTGCGTCGGCCATAATGCGTTGTTGTTGTTGCTGCCGCTGCTGCTGCTGCTGCTGCTCTTATATGCCAACATACGTACAGACATCCCTGTATGTACAGGCATGTGTGTGTCTTTATGCCAACATACATACATCCCTGTCTGTATGTACAGGCATGTGTGTCTCTTTATGCACGCGTACCGCACGTACACGCAACATTCAGCAACATGGCGTCGCTCTACACACACACACACACGCACACAAGTGAATACAGGTGTAGCTATAAGTATACGGATATGAGTGAAGCAAAAAAAAAAACAACTGAGAAGTGCTTTCATTGGAATGCCGTTTGTAAATTTGTGTTTCTTCTTGCGATTTAACGTTTTGTAGGCACTTGCTGTGGTTTTTTTTTTAATGACTCTCGCTGTTTGCATATCTAATGAAAGAGTTAAACACACACAAATTGCGTATACGCAGCGCTGACCAATGGGTAACTCTTTGCAGCTGCAAGTGTATAATAAAAAATAGGTAAATAAATGGCAGTTCTGTTTGCTTTTTGACCAGCATACAATCATGGCTATACTGCAATTACAACAGTTTTGATTTTGAAAGCAATCTGTTCTATATTATATTTACATTAGTTTGGGTAAGACGAAATCCGATTTTTTACACTATTTTCAAAGTTAATTTATTAAAGTTTGGGTGGTCCGCTTTATGTTAGAGTATTAATCTCACCTTTCCAAGAAGACCATGTGTAAATCACTGTGACTAATAGTTTACCAACCAAAACAAATAATTGATTAACTTTTCCCCAAACCAATATCTATACACTGACGCTCATGACTGTAAAATTTGACTCTTCATACTCTTTGCCACTGCATTTCTCTTTCAGTTAATCAAATACCTTTAAATTTGTAGAATAGAGAGCCCAACATTGCACCAACAAAACAAGACTAAGGTATTTAGCATTCATAAAATAGAAGAGAAGATACAGACCGTTGAAGTGAGAATATTGAACTCACTTTTCAAGGTTTGCTCGTCAGTGTATAAACTTTCAATTATAATTTGTTCAAACTGCACTGATATTTGTATATTGCGACAAATAATTGAAGTTTATTTTGATTCTATACTCATTCAGCAATTAAATAAATTTATATCTAAATAGCTGACAGTTTAGCTTATTATACGCTGTGTTGTTAAACTTATGTCAAATGCAAAATGAACCGTGGCCGACCCTTAATCAGCATCAATAGCATAGTTGACATTGTCATGTCTGTCTGTCTGTCAGTCCGTCTGTCCGTCGGTCCGTTCGTATGAACGAAAGGATCTCAGAGATGTTAGGAGCTAGAAGCTTAAACTTAGTCTCCTAGCACTGGTTTTATTTTTGCAGCCAGATCAAGATCATTTCGCCCACAAATCAAAAAAAAGCTCATAACAAAAGGAGTTTTATAGCTAGAGACTTGAGATTTGGCACACATTATGAGTATTTTCTGGTCAATGTGTCCAGAAAGTTTCATCTTAATACCACGCCCACTTCACCCACAAAGTGAATAACAAACAAATTACATCGGGAGTGAATTTGAGCGGGTCCTAATAGAGCCACTGGGTGTTTTACGGTCAGAGTCCCGACTGTTCGGCTTGTTTTTAAATACTTATATGCATTTTTAAGCTATTCTTTTAATGTTAGCTATATTTAACTTCTTTGAAATCTAGCTACAATTAACTGTCAAAATACGGACAACATTGACCAGACGATTTGCTAAAATATAAGTTTAATCTATATAGTAGAGCTAGTTGCCCGAAACCAGCCAACTTCACTAAGTGTGAGTTTTTGGGGTCTGCTTTCGTCACTAGCGTGGACTGCCGCCTTAAGTGATATATAATAATGCTAAATTAAAGTTTAACATATAAGAGTTCACTGTAAGCCGTTATAAGCAATATAGATCAATAATTCTATTTAAAATAATGATTTTCTCTGCATTTTATGCCTGCCATTTCTCACATTAATTAATATTACTTTAAAGGAATAACTTAACTTACTAAATCATTAAATATTTGACTAAACTTTTAGTTAATCACCCAGAAAGTCAACAAATAATTATTAACAATAAAGAAAATGACAGATGTTCTCGTTTTTCAGCATAATACACGTAGTTTTCTAAAAGCAAGTAACATCTCCTTGTGCATATAATTATTGTAGTTTCAGTTTTTTTGTTTGTGTGTAATCTGTGAAAATGCAGCCAAGTTGACTCCACCTTCACTTGCAGCGTTTGTATTGATTGGGGTGAAGGGGGAGGAGCAACTTTGTTGAACTGCAAGTTTGCGATGTTGACGCAAAATGTAGAGTATTGATGGCGATGTGGCACTCAGTTGGAATGTCATGTTAGATGGCAACAAACACGCCGCTCGATGGCAAAGCTGGCCAACTAATTGCATATTTGCATAGGCAGAAAGCGAGCGAGTTGCCAACAAAAAAAGAAAAACACTGTACGTTGTGGTGTAAGTAGAACACGGTCTAAAAACTAAGGTAAAACAACACCAGCCAAGAACCAGCGACGAGCAGGCGCCTCGTTGCCAGATTGCAATTGAAAATGGGAACGGGATTGGGAACGGCAACGGGAATGGCAATGGGAATGGGATTGGGTTTTGGGATTGCGATTGCAATTGGGGTGTGGCTGACATGGAGGCCATGTCGAATACTACGTTCAAAGCAATTTGCATGTGACTGCAACAGCAACAAGAGTAAGCTGCTGCTGCTGCTGCTGCTGCAACGAGTGCAACGCACGACAGCAACAAGAGCAACAACAGCAATCACACAATATGCCACCTCTACAATGTTGGCATAGCTTTTACTCAGCAATGCCAGCAAACAGAGAGAAAAAAAAACAACAACAGGCAAAACAAGCAATACCAATCGAATTTATCCAACCAGCCATATATCCATCAATCCAGTCTTACGTATGACCATCTATCAATGCATCAAGCAAAGCATTCACCAATCCATTCATTTCCATAGAAATGTGCGAAGATTATATGTTTCGTCAAACGCGAAATTGCGCACGAATATGCCAAGCGACGAATACCTCCTCCTCCTCCTCTTGCTTTCCCCTCCGCTCCCCTCTCCCCTCACTCCACTCAACCCACACCCTCTGTCCATTTCCCCCAAGTCAGCTCCACTAGTATTGTCGGAGTTTGCACTGTTTTTGGCTTGGCACAGTTGAAGCAGTTTTAAGACTACACACACATATACATATATATATATATATATACTTGTATTTGTGTGTACATGACTCTGAGTGTCGTTTAGTTGTGTGTAGTGTGTGTTGCGACAACAACTGCAGCAAAAAGCCAGCAGCCAACTAAAACGGGGCGTATGAGTATTGCCGAGTATTACCTGCTCTTCCCCTTTTTTGCTGTGGTGTGGCCATCCACAAAAGGGTTAGCATCTGCCATGGTTGGGCGTTTTTCTGCTGCTTTTTCCTATACTACTACTATGTACACATATGTATGTAAGTATGTATGTATGTATGTAGGCCTGTGCTCTCAAAGTCACACAGTCAAGTTGTGAAAGCTTCTGGAGTCCCAACATTTCACAATTTGCATTTCTTTGCCATACGATGTTTTGTCATCTTCAGCAGGTCTTTAGCATTGAAGCAGCAAACAGTGGGGAGTAGTGGATTATATACGTAGTATGATAATAAATCAGAAAAGTGTTTAATATATAGTCAAATGTTTAAGGGAGTTTATTAAGCACACAGAAATAAAGATGCTTAAAATTGCGAGAGAATAAATGGCGCTGTTTTTTTGTAATTTAAATATTTATACTTTTAATTCCACATCATATATAGTTCTTGGTTTATAAATGATAAAGAAACACTTAATATATATTTATTAATATAAGTAAAAGACCATGAAAAGATATATAAAACATATAGATGCTTAAAATTGCCAGTTACTATATGATGTAAGATAATAAATGACGCTGCTTTTTGTAATTTAAATATTTATAGTTTGGATTATGCATAGTTTTTGGTTAAGAAATGATAGAAAAACACTTAATATATTTATTAATGTAATTAAAAGATACATAAAACATAAAGATGCTTCAAATTGCGATTTAACAATGCAAGATAATAACAGACGCTGCTTTTTGTTATTTAAATATTTATTGTTTGGATTATACATCATTGATTGTTTGCAATGATAGAGAACAAGATAAGTTAGTTATATATAGTAGCATAATTAAGAGACTTATATTACTTAATTACTTATATAATATAAGTATATAAAACACAAAAGATGCTTAAAGGTGCGAGTCATAATCTAAGAAAATAAATTGCGCTGCATTTTGTAATTGATTTATTTATAGTTTGGATTGCACATCATATATATGTACCTTGTGGTTTATAAATGATAGACAGCAAGTAAAGTACTTAATATATAGTTACATAATTAGAAGACTATAATAAGATACATAAAACATAAAGATGCTTTAAAGTGCGAAAGATTATCTAAGATAATAAATGGAACTCCTATGAAATTTATATATTTATGGGCTATATTTATATTTTATTATTCATTTAAATTTATCGCATGTTTAAGAACTATTATTTAAATATTATAAAATAGCTTAAAGGCTTACTTTTAATATTTTCAAAGAAATAGTATGACTTTCCATAATATAATTTCAACTAAAATAATTAAACAAGATATCTTAAGCCATAGTAATTATCTTAAAATAAATACGATATTCATTATATATTAATGGAGCTTCTATTGATATTTTAAAATTTAATTAATTGAATTTCTATTGATATTTAAATAATTATAGTCTATATTAACATTTTTTTATTATTTCTAATTTTTAATATGAGTAAGAAATATATTTAAAATATTCTTACTAATATTTAAATATGATGTATGATTTGCTATAAATTATTCTGATAATTATAATTACCACAGAAATGAACTTAAGATAAGTACGATATTCATTATATATAAATGAAGCTTCTATTGATATTTAAATATTTGTAATTTAACATTTTTCTATTATTTCAAATTTATTATATGTTTAGGAATTATATTTAAAATATTCAAACTATTATATTAATATTTAAAAATAATAAAAATACAATTTGGTAGAATTAGTCATAATAAGACTTGCAATAAATTAGCATAAAGTGCAGCAATCAAAAACATAACATCTTAAAACACAGTTACTACCTCAAAATAAATAAGATTTGGGATTAAAGAGCTCAACAAATCTAACAAATTGTTCTAATCAATTGCCTGTTTTGTTTTTTTTAAAACCTATCAGAGTCATCAATTTTAATTGAAGTCTTGCGCATTTGGCTTAAACTACAGCTGCTCGTGGTATTATTAATTAAAATGTACAATTCAGTTACAGTTACAGTTACAGTTACATATATCAGTTACCAATTTACAAAATGATATACATCAATTATAGCATGGGGAGGGGGGTGGCAGAAGCACTTATACAAGTCCTTAAATATTTGATAACAATATTTTCTAATTGCAGACACTGTGCAAAATTCTCATATTACATTAGGTATGCATTTGTGTGTTTTGTTATATATTTAGTTTGAATGTGTGTGAGTGTGTGTGGGTGGGTGTGTGTGTGTGTGTGTGGGTGTGTGTGTGTGGGTGTGTGTGTGGGTGTGTGTGTGGGGTTGTGTGTTTGCATGACCATGTGGGACGTGCTGAAATGTACTTTGCATACCTGCAGAAAACGTTGCTCCCCTCCACAGCCATTGTTGGATCTAGAAAAAGAGGCAGAGTCTCAAACGATTACTCGTGCCCGCTGCCTATTATCGTGCCACACACACACACACACACACACATACCTCTCTTAACTTCTCACGTCTCGGCCATGATTGTTCTCCCCACATGGATGTTACGACCTTTCTCGTCACTTTGTTTTTTCAAACGCCTCATTTTTCTTTTTTGCTGACTTTCTGCTGCGCTGAGTGTCGACCAACCCACTTGTCGATGGTGTATTTTCCTAGGGTAGCTTAGTTACGGGTTCAGTAGTTGCTGCTGTTTTCTTTTTTCTCTTTTTTCTCTTTTTTTTTAGAATAACAATTATTTCTTAACTGCACAAAATGTCAGGCTCTCTGGTTGTTCATTATAAAATTCCTGCAGCAATTTAGAACTTGAATGAAATATTCAATTCGAATGTATGCAAAATGCTAAAACGACTAACGAATAACGAATAGCGAATAACGAATAACGAATAGAAATTTATGGGCAACAGGGCTGACGTTACGTGTCTGTCAGACATTTCCGCATGGCGCATGTAAAAAATCTATAAAATATAAGAAACGCGCCCAAACCAAACTAACTAACTACTATTCCAACTAGTGCGAATACATTTGTGTGGCAGTGTAAGTATATAGTTACTGTGTATTTCACGTTTCATGACGTACGCCATCACGAAAACGAATATCAAAGCGCAAAAGAAAAAAAAAACTTCTTATCTCGCACAAGGAAAAGGAGTGCAAAATCAAACCCCAAAAACGTGGCGAGTTACAGCTGCAGAGGGAGGATGACAGAGCGGGGGGGACGTCGGAGACTGGGGGCCAAGCTGTCAGCGTCGGCGTCAGCGTCAGCGTCAGCGTCATCGTCATGGCCGCCGTCATTCGCGACCACGTCGAATGCGCGCCGCGTTCTGATTCGTTTCGCTTTTTGCATGACTTGAGATCATAAAAAAAAATATATATGAATTTTTTTTTGCTGTTTTGTTGCCTTTCTGGCCGTGCCTTGAGTCTAAAGCAAAAGTGTAGAAACCATGCTAACCGAAGTTGCCTTTTTTGCGGGCGTTTTTTTTTCTGTGTGTGTGTTGGTCATAATATTTAACATGCGGACTCTTGGGCCTCTTTACATAACGTCTACCTCGCCCCTTGGTTTCAGTTTTTTCCATTTTTTGGACTGCTTTTCATTAGCTTGCGCTCAGTTCTTAGCGCTTTTTTGGCCTTTACTATAGTACTATACGTACTCTGCTCGCCATATTGGCCCGCAGCCTGGACATTCACATCGACATCGTCATCGACATCGACATCCACCATCTTTGCCCGGGTCTTCCTTCGCTGCGCTTCATTTCGTTATTTTGGCCTCGCTGCCTGCCAGATTAATGGGTGCGATAAGGTTTGCTGTCGCTGTTGCTGTTGCTGGTTGGTAGGTGTAACCCTGGCCCAAACCCAAAACCCAAACCGAGTGCCAGTCTCTGTGCCAGGCCCGGACATTGCTGCAAGACTGTGGCTTCAACTTTTAGCTCCAACTCCAATATGGTAGCTTTTGTGTTAACGATATTAAAATATAAAAAAAACACATCATGGCACCACCATGAAGGCTACACAGTGAGAAAAAGCTGTAGTAGAATTTGGGGAAAAGAATTCTGATTCGAGAAAAACTCTAGATTTGCTAGAAAATAATGCGAACGTTTTTTAGATAAATTGGGCACTCGATTTTAACACGTTTTTCACAGTGTATGCTCACTGAACAAGTTAGAATTATTTTAGGTACGTTTTTAGCTCAATTTGTAGCTGAAAAATATTTATACGAAATAGAAAATATCATGAAATCAATACTAAATAAATCATTCTAATTATTAAATCGTGAATAGTAAACAATAAATAATAATTAATAAATAATATATAATAAATAATAAATAATAAATAATATATAATAAATAATAAATAATAAATAATAAATAATAAATAATAAATAATATATAATAAATAATAAATAGTAAATAGTAAATAGTAAATAGTATATAGTAAAGAGTAGTAAATAGTAAATAGTAAATAGTAAATAGTAAATAGTAAATAGTAAATAGTAAATAGTAAACAGTAAATAGTAAACTCGAAATACTAAATAATAAAAAATAATTACTAAATAGTAAATACTAAATAATAAACTCTAAATAATATTTAATAATTAATAACTAATAAATAACAAGCCAAAGAGTCGGGGCGGTACTGGCTCCAGCTTTAGAAATCGATCATTGTTTGGGATTTCAATTCTTTTTTTGAATAACTTCTGAGTTTACTATCCGATTGTGATGAAATTTTCAGGATACATCGCAACTCTGATGTTCATATGGTATGCCAAAATTCAGTACTCTAGCTTTAATAATTAGCGGTTTAAGGGACTTACAAAATTTAGTTTTCGATTTACGTTGGCGGAAAAGGTCTTGGCAAGATTTTAACACAAACTGGTGCCGCTTAGTCCATAGACGAACCAATATGCCAAATTTGGTGTCTCTAGCGCTTATAGTCTCTGAGATCTAGGCGCTCATACAGATGGATGGACAGATAGACAGACAGACGGGCGGATGGACGGGCGGACGGACATGACGGACATGACTCGGCTGTTGATGCTGATCTAGAATATATATACTTTATGGGGTCTGCCAGACTTCCTTAGATTGTCATGCAGTTATTTTTGACAAGCTTAATAGGCGCTTATACATTTTTAAGGTACAGGGTCGAATAATAATAAATAATAAATAATAATAAATATTACGAACTTTAGAAATCGTATATTAAATAACTTCGAAATCCTTGACTTAAGTAACTTCTAACTTAGTAAGAAATCAATATTGAACTGTATGTTTCTAAGTACAATATACACGACTCTTTCGCTCTGTGTAGCTGTAGTTCCCTTGGCCGTTGTTGTTGTTGTTGCTGTTGTTTGTTTGTGCCTGGAATGCTGTTGGGGCAAAAAGCCAAAGGGCGCAGCACTGAAAACTGTGGCATTTTTATCAGCATCTGCAAATCTTCAGCCAATAACGCCCATTTCGAAGAATTTCGAGCATAATATGAACCAGAGTATGAAAAGAAATCGCAACGCAGATACAAATGGTTGACTAAAGATAAAGTTAATGAAATAAATGAATGCAGATATGTAGGTTGAGGGAAAAGAGATTAAATTAAAACGCAAAGAAGGACATACAATTATAGCTATTATTAAATTAAACATATAAATTGTAAGGGAAGTTTCTGCATTTAAACTGTAATCATAAATAAAAGTTATAGATCATTAGAGAAACGATAGATAAATACTGATGATATTTATAACTTTATTGAATATCTAAAAACATCTTTCGAATGCGAAGCGAATGTATTGATGAATATTCAGAATATTCATTCTGTATACAAATAGTCTCATTTGTCTGTCTATTTTATAAGGTGTCTACAGAGAGAGAGAAGTATAAAATCAATATGCATATGGCAGAGACTGCATAGATAAACTGTTATTAGTATCAATAAAGATTCAATAATGATTAAATCAGCAGAAATTAGAAATTGCCACCGTTGAGTGTTTTGATTAGGATAACTTGCGGTTGATCATCCGGGTCCGTTATGGAAACCGCTGTAAAATGCATATTAATTACCAATTGAACTTAAATTGGCTCATTGAGCAGCGGCAAATACTTATGTACTCACTACAGTCTCAGCCGCAAAATGCATTTTTGTAATTAAATGGGATATTATACAAATGATCCGATGACCGGACCGGGGTATTGAATGACAGAGTGAAAGAGCCGTTGACAATTGACTGGAAAGCGGATCGTTGACCAACATGAGCACGTGTTAATTGGCATTTTAACTGCATTTAATGCGCATCAAATTAGATGCAATCACAACAAGAAACACGACGGGATATGAAAGCTTCGGATGGAGAGCAAAAAGGTGGAAAAGAGATAAACACAGCCATAAAAGGGAGAGAGAGAAATAAGATTGCTGACCCGTGCCATGTCGGTGGGCCAGCTTCCTTCCGCTTTTGAGCTGCTGGCCGATCGCAGACAGGAACAGGGCCTAATCAATGCAAATCAAGTCCAAATTAAATGCAAAATTAACGCGCGCCAACAAAGTCAACAAACGGAAGTTGGCACTCATCGATCTACAGTTGAGCCTCACGATCTTTTGACCACACCCTTTTTTGGCCTATTGCCTGTGTAATGTGAGACGAGCGGCCAAGTTGTAAAGACGCATCGTTGATATCTTCATGGGCCCATCAGCTATATCCGGTTATGTACTAAAGGGCTTCCTTATGGCCCCAACTAACAGCAATAAGAATTTGTTGTTAGTATACCCTGCAGTCAGTGTGGCTGCAACTGGGTTGCATACAGTCTTGCTTGAAGGTAACTAAATTGAAAACAAATCAAAATGGAGTAGATTTTATTCTTAATAATGTATTTTATACAGGGAGGGAAAAAGGAGATGAAACTATTGGCCTAAATTAACCTAGTAAAACTCAAGTTAATTTTTTATTTAATAAGTAAATATATTGCTAATAAATTCCATAATAAATAACATAATAAATAACATAATAAAATAGTAATAATAAACAAAACACACAAAAAGGCGAGTTCAACTTTCAAGCGTTCCCTTTTTCTATGTTGTTTCCTTCGAATTCTCAACTGGTTCCAGCAGCACAGAATATAGAGAACAAGCTTGAATCGTTGGTTGAGGCTAGCTCAAATCGTACTGATGAGGAGGAATGACATCTCCTGAAACAGCTGTATATCAAGTCTAGCTCTTTGTCTTGTGGCAAGTATTGATTTGTGTTTTGTTGTATGTTAGTATATCTGTCATTTCAACCACAAATCGAGTCATCTAGCATCCAATTCCACAAAGTAAAAAGGTCGCTAAATATAACAGAAATATTACATTTTCTAATGAAAATTATATTTTGCTCTTTTTGATATAATAAAATATAGTTTAAATAAAGGAAGAATATTCCATTTATTAAATGAAAATATTCTTTTTTCTTTGGAAAAACCTTTACAATATAATTTGTAATGTGAAGACTGTAACCAATTCGCTTTAAATAACGAACAAGAACGAATCGGTTTAAAAGAATATTGTAAAGGGCGTCGGCAGCTTTTCAGTAAGGGGGGAACCAAAACAGGTTTAAAACCTCCTCTTCTCTCTTTGTCTTCCTTTTAAGCACTAGGCAGTCAAGTTTTAAAAACAATTTTATGCAGATTTTGGAAGCTAAATAATGTAATGTCACATGTGTATGGGGGGCAATGGCCCCCCTCTGCCCACTCTGCCTACGCCCTTGCATACTGTAGACTGTATGAGTGTCATATCCAAACTGCGCTTTATTTCATCATCACGATCAGATCTTATCGAACTATCGATAAGATTGACCGCGATGCTTTTCAAAGTTATCGCTTATGTTAATTACAGATGTTCTTGAATATGTTAATAATATCGATATGTTTACAATAGTTCTTACTTTACTAATTATAAGTATGCTAGTATTGCATACTCCACCTTATGATTGTACTAAAACAATACGTTCATATCTATTAATAAATGTTAGTACCTTAACATTTTGCAGTTCTCAATCCAATTCCAATCTACTGTTACTGAATCAAATTGACAAAATGGAACTAAAAACTTTTATATAAATACACGTTTCGGCACGAAGCGAAACTAAAAACCGGAGGCCATAATTGTCCCAGTATAAGTTCGTAGTTCTATATTTTAAATGAAATATTTATGTATAGCTATAAATTTAAATTGAAAAGAAAAGGAAAATTATAAAATACTGATATAAATTTATAGTTGAAATCAATATGTAAATGTAAATGTAATTAAGAATGATTAACTAATAGAATAAAAAGCAGACTTATAAGTCTCATGCCATACTTATAAGGTCTAAAGACACTAGCGCTATTTAAGTGCCATCTTGAACTTGTTACAGGGCATCCTCTAGTCTAGCATACCTCACTCACTGCTCATAGACTTGCTAATTAATATTTGAAAGCACAACATGTTGCCATAGTACTAATATCCGGCGTCCCACTCAACTGTTGCTGCTGATGATGCCATTGATGAAACTGCGCGCCCGATGGATGCTCGTGTAGATGCCCGGGTAGCGGGCATTGGCACATCCCTGGCCAGCGGAGACGACGCCACAGAGTTGGTTGTTATAGATGGCACCGCCACCAGAGTCACCGGTGCAGGTATCCTTGCCACTGCTGCGGGCACAAAATGTAGAGGATTCTATGTCGCTTCTGCCGCCATACAGGCGCCGACACATATTCTTGCTGATCAGCTGCAGTTGCACTGTGCGCAGCTGCAGCGGTGTATTGTTGTTGCCGAAACGTGTGGCGCCCCAGCCGGAGACACGCATAACACTCCCGGCACGCCACTGCGCGCTGCACAGTGGAATTGTGGCAATATTGTTCCCCTGCATGGGACTCTCTAGCCGCAACACAGCCACATCCATATTTACCGCATTGTTTCTATATGTGCTGGGCACATTTGATCTTGCCACACGCCTAACCACGCCCTGCTGGTTTAGGTTGGTAACGCCGCCCTGAACTGTCAGTCGATTTGCAGCAATGCCGTAAACACAATGAGCCGCCGTAATCACATAGACTGTTGTCACCAACGATCCGCCACAGGTGAATCTGCCATTGTTACGCAAATTCACCACATGGCCACCCACTGCCGATTGTGTGGTTGCCTGGCCGCCCACAATTCTTGGCTGTATTCCCTGGCCAGCAATTTGTTGTTGTTGGCCGACGCCAAAGATCACGCAGATCAGCAGCAGCACTTGTAGCCGTAGACAATACATGGCCAACTAAATGTGGCATACACACCAAATGCCGTTTATATTTGGTATTTAACTTGGTCTTAACAGCTGTGCAAATAGAAGTGTTTTTTAAACTTTCTTGAAGTTCCATCTGCCTGAGAAATGTGCCAAAAATTAGAGCAGGGCTAAAATAGTTTAACTTAAATAGTCAAATTAACCTTGTTGAAAATCAATAATGAAATATAGATATATTAGAAATTTTTATACAAATATTATTTGTTTATTCAATGACAATTAAAAGCAGTAGATAACAATTTGATAGAGCATTTAAAATGAAATTAGCAAACAAGATTTTAAATTAACAAATAAATACTTAATTTCGGTTTAATGTATATTTTTATTAATTAATGCAAAGTCAACTAAAAGCACTTGCTAACAAACATTTAAAATAAAATTAGCAAACAGTATTTTAAATTAACAAATGAACTATAATTTTGGATATTTTATTATATTTTATTAATTAATGCAAAGTCAACTAAAAGCAGTTGCTAACAAACTATTAAGCAAACAGTATTTTAAATTAACAAATATAAATAAATCGATATATAATTAAGTTTTAATTTACATTTTATTAATTTCATCAAAGGGATTTCAATTAAGTTCAAAAGACAATACTTTAAATTAACAAATAAATTAAATTATATACAGTTTTAAATGAATATCTGAAAATATGAAAAGTTTTTATTACTATTTTGACTGTTAACTTTTGTTTGCTTTAAGTCATTTTACTTTACTTTATATCTGCGCTTTTAAACATTTTTAAAATACTTTCTAAATAAACTATATTATTGGTAAAAACTGGCAAATACAAAAGTCAAAACAAATTTAGTTTAGTATTTATCCATTTCAAACATTTAAACCATTTATTATACCCTGTAGGGGTATATTAAGTATGTTGAAAGTATGTAACAGGCAAAAGATAGCATGGCCGACCCATAAAGTATATATATTCCTGATCAACATCAATTGCCGTATCAACACAGACATGTCCGTCTGTCTGTCTGTCCGTCTGCCTGTCTGTCCGTCTGTCCGTCCGCTTGAACGAAAGAATCTCAGTGATGGTAAGAGCTAGAAGCTTGAGCTTGGTCTCAAAGCACTGGAAATATTTATAGGCACAACAAGTATATCTTTTTTTTGATGCCACGCCTTCTTGGCCAACAAATCAAGAAAAATCAGTTTTGTAGCTAGTCGCAGTCCCGACTGTTTAACTTGTTATTAAAACTCTAATGCTACTCGGGCTAATACTTAACTATTATAAATTAGAGGCAGTATTTTCTACAGCTGTTGAAATTAAGTTGAAAACTCAGAACAAAGTTTTAATACATATAAGAAATTGTATTATAAAGTAAATATATAAGTAAAAGTGCCAAATTTATATGTGGTTTATATATTAAATATTAAATAATATATAAAATAAATGGTAGCTGCAGATATTTTATAAATTGCACCCCCGATAAATCATATCCTGCTTATATCCATGATGTTTCATAGTCTTACGACGTTTTAGAATCTGAACTTTACCGGAGTGCAGCTGGTTATTAAAGCCATCTAGAGTCGAGATTTTGTTAATAATAAACACTACTTTTTATAATCTTACATATATATATATATATCTATATATGATTTATCAAATATTTTACATAGCCGAAATTATGCCAAAGACAGCTAAAAATACAGAATAAACTATCAAAACTGTTGACTAAAACAATAATCCATAGCTTGCAATAAAATCAAGCAAAACTAATCAAAAACCACTACTTACTTATTATGCTATTTTCCCTGTCATTTCTTATTATATTTTCTACTCAATATATTACAATAGAAATTTCCAATGATTTTATACAATTCACTAATTGATATTGATAATACTCATAGAGTACTAGTCGTAAGTATAATGCACAAATCAAACAACAGTATTCTCAGAGGTCATCTACGAAATTGAGTGCTAATTGAGGTGTAAGAAAAACTTTGATCAATTACGAAAACTTTTGCCATTGTCGTTGTCAGTCGGACAGAAATACAAAATTAGTTGATTGAAAGAGGAATAAAAATACTACAATATCTGAACAAAAACTACCTGCTTGCTAATCAGGCAACAAAATTATTATTATTATTATTATTAAGCCACGTCAATTAGATTTGTTGGTGGCACACAACACAAACATCGAATGCCAATTGAAACATTTGCTGTGAGTTCTATGGAAATTGAAATATGCAATTAAGCAGCAGCATGAATTGGTCAAAAGAGTGTGGAGCGGGGTGTGTGTGTGTGTGTGTGTGTATGTGTGTGATTATTAGTTTATTACATCAACAACAAATCTTAACAAACGCTAATTAAGACACATATAATCGAACGTGCTAACAACGGACAATGTGGACAATGTGGACAACTGAAGCCAATAATAAGCCATATTGTATACAAAGCACGGCAACAACACATTCTACCAGGGGGGGGGGGGGGGGGGTTGAGTGGGTGACAGCAGGAGGGCAAAGGAGTGGACAGGGGTGTGTCAGCCATTTGCAGCCAGGGGGCGGCGCAATAAAGTTGTCGAGGCCAAAGGACACTCGTATTCAACTCAACAGCTTCGGCGACGAAGCCCCGAACTATGCAAATGTTGCGCTTCGCTGGAGCCTCGACTTTTTTTTTGCTGCTGCTTCTTCTTTGAGTTTGTAATATTTGGTTTGGTTTTTCTTTTTCTCCTTTTTTTTTTGGTTTTATTCATAGCGTGAGGCCATAGCCACCCACGGCCTGTGGCATTTGTACGACACGCCCAAATTGTACAAACTGTTCAAATAGAAGAGAAATACTAAAAAAGGGGGACGTTCATGGTGGACAGCTACCACCTTTTTGGCTGGGAAACCAACCACCGCACGGCGACCACAACTGGCAACTGGCAACTGGCAACTTACAACTTACAACCCGCAACCCGCAACCTGCAACCTGTAAAAAAATAAAGGAAAAAGGAAAAAGTAAACGCGGTGGCGCGAAGCGTGAAAATGTAACCGCAATGTGGCAACGGCAACGACAACGACAACGGGACACAAATGGCAGACAGGAACAGGAACAGGCGTTTGCTTATGTAGCCAGGACTTATGTCTGTATTGGTGTGTGTGTGAGTGTGCGTGTCTGTATGTGTGTGTGTGTGTGTGTGTGTGTGTGTGGGTGTCTATGCATAATACATAACCTGACAGACACTATGAAAAAAGCAGCGCGTAATGAAAAGGACATTTTTAGACCCTGTTCTTAAGCAAGCACAAAGAGTCTATTAAGTTTGTCAAACAAATAAAGACAAGACTACAAATATATATATATATATATATATATATATATATATATATATGTAAGATTATATATATATGTAAGATTATAAAAAGTAGTGTTTATTATAAATGGTTCAATGAACGGTGATTAACAAATAAAAGAGATAATATCATATATAATTCAAACGACTTCAAGAATTATGCAACTTTCTGCTGACTGACGCTCACGACGACTTCTTGCGACTCTTAGCGACTTGTAGCGACTGACTTCTCTTCTTCTTAAGTCTATTGGCGTTGCCCCCTCTCCTTAACCAGCGTTGCCACCTTACATATATATTAATCAGCATTAAGAGTTAAGTGTCGGTCAAGCAACACTAATCTAATTGTTTAGATATTAAATGGCATTTCTTATGAAATTAATCATTATGCAAGTATTATAGTTATGTATAGTATTATAGTTAGTTATAGCGTTTTCCAATAGGGTGATTACTTTAGTCCCATACTGTATAGTATATCCCTTCATTCTTCATTAGCAATCAATCATGTTTAGTGTTAAAGAAGGCTAATTTAATTGTTTATAATACATGATATTTGAAATTAAATTAAACATTAATCACGTATCATATTGCCATATAACAAAAACTGTAAAGCAATCAAAATAGACTAAAGTTACTCAAATACATTCTTTTATGTGCCTAGACTTAATACTATATATATTTAATTTCATAAATATAAACTGAAAATAATTATTCCCTGGTGTATTATATAAGATATAAGGTTATAACTGCAGTTACCTTATATTTACAACTAATTCCCAGTTGCCCCAACCCCAGCCAGTATATACCTCATGAAGAGCAAAGTACCGACTAATCAAAGCAAATATAATTATTTATATTAAATGGTATTTCAAATTCAATTAAACATTAGGAAAGTATAATAAGGACATATACCAACAATTTTAAACTAAGCTATAAACATTAAATTTCCTCAAACACTTTTTACGTTTGTGGCAAGTAATAACATAGTATATAAATATATATACATATCGAAATTCATAGGTATAAGCAGGATATGATTTATAGAGGGTACCTTTTTCTGATATTTCTGCAGCTACCTTTCATTTATTATTTATCGCTTAAAAAAGAGTTTTCTATTTATTCAGTAAATATATAAAAATCAATATAATATGGTTGTTTTTTATCTGCAAACTCTGCTTATTGAAATGAACTTTTTTTGGAGGCAGAAAACTTTGGGAGACTTCTTCAGTTAAATATAAATTAATTAAAGTGTTGTAATGTTGGCAATATTGTTTGTAACTAGCGCTCTAAACATAGTTTATATTTGCAGTGCTGGGTTGTTAATTAAATTAAATTAAATACATTTAAATAGCCAATATTTGCATGTTCGTTTGACCGTCTATTAAACACCTAGCCAACTATAATAGCTGGGGCTTTTTTGGTGACAATACTTCAATAGACTTCAAGTAAGTTATGGTATTTTCCTACGCCCTTTCCGATCTCGGAAATAATGAATTATACATAATAAGTATCATAGTCCTAATATACGTTAAAATTACAGCACGATTAAATAATACATATATTGCTTTTCTAAATTAAATTAATTGATTATTTATTATAATTATTGTATTTAATATTAATTTAAATTTTATATTATATTAAATTTTATTTATATTAAATTCATATAATCATTAAACGTGTATTATATAGAAGACTAGCGCCCTAAACATAAGTCGTAATTGTAAAGCTGTAATAAATGCTATTTAAATAAAATTTAAATGAATTCTGAAGTTATATTTAGTATCAATTTTACACAGTACTGCCAAAAAAAGAAGAAGAGTATACTGGCTAAATTTTAAGTGCCTTTAGACCAAAGAAATTGGCTCAAGGTATCTTAGTATGGGGTAGTGTCAAGAGTTCTCGACTTCAGCTTTCTTACTAGTCTACAGTTAAAGCACAGGGTCTCTTACAGTCGATTGTGCTAGTCTGTAGGCTTTTCTTCTGCTTATAGCTCACACATAGACAAACACGCACACTCACACACACAATCACACACACACACACACACATACTTTTAGGGGCGTCCATTGAATCTTTTGCCTTTCTTTGGCCCAAACGGAAGTGAATGGCACATTATGTTGCCGCTGCTGCTTGACATGGTCATATTGCTGTTGCTGTTGTTGTTGTTACAGTTGTTGTTGTTGTTGCTGCTGTAGTTGTTGTTGTTGCTCTGGTTGTTGTTGTTGAACTGTCGTCATCAACGTTGTTGTTGGCATCCGGGCCGGGGTCGAAAGGGCTCAAACATGTATACTGAAGTGCCTGGCAATGTTGCGGCCTAAACTGTGTAGCCACGATAATTGGGTGGGCAGACAAGCAGCAACACATACAGACACATATTTCTATAAGAGTGTGAGTGTGAGTGTGTGTGTGTGTGTGTGTGTGTGTGTGTGTGTGTGTGTGGGTGAGTGAGTGCTATGGCCATTATGTACTTGTACGCATTAGAGCGACATAATGTCAGCTGAAAATAGTTGTGTAAAGTTTTTAAGCCACAGTAGAAGAAATAATTCTGTATCCTTCCATCGATTTTCTTGATTTACTGGCTTATCCTGCAATTTATCGTGCAACATTTCAATTGATATTCATTACAATTGAATTGAAACACACACACACAAAAAAAAAAAGAAAAGCTCAATGAATGCAACGACATCAACGTCAGCAACAACTAACAGAGATTGCAAGAAGTGGGAGAAGGGAGCGGGAGCAGGGAGCAGGGAGCAGGGCGAGTGCCGAGAGCAGAGTCATCATCAAAATCCCATTAGCAGCGTATTCAAATGCGTTCGAGTGTAAAACAAGCCACATTCAATGCCCCACACACACACACACAGAGAGAGACACACACAGAGAGACACACACAGCGTCCATATGCCACACAGCGTGTCAAAGTGAGAGCTCAGTCTCATTCAGTTACAGTTACATTACGCATCCGTTTGTGCGCGGACATTCCAATACCAATACGTATTTCAACCCGAATACCACTCAGAACTCCCACCCACAATTCATATCAATTTGCCGGCACTCGAGAACCTTTAAAATGAATGCCAATGGTAGCCTACTTACAGACCAATCGTAATCCTTTTCCCCCAACAACAACAACACCAGACAGACAGACAGACAGACAGGACACTCATCACTCGTCGTTCAATCAAATCATCCATCATCGAATTCACCGAGTCCTAGTCTCCATAGTTGTTCAGGCCATTTAGTTGTTGCTCCACATTGGACACCATTTGTGTGTTGTCCTAATTGGCATTTTGTTGCTGTCCTTTTTGCAAAATTAGTGCCAATGGATGTTCAATCGAATCTTTGAATGCCTCACTGCATTCGACCAGAACATAGGCTCTCTAATTTGCGTAAATACGTTGCTGGCATTCCAGCCAACAACATACATATTTCACACATTTTCAACTAATTAAATTGGACACTTTTGGCAAGCTGATAACATTATATCATATTATATTGCAAAACTGTGGCAGTCGAATTCCACAATTGGTAAAATACTTAGTTCTTTAAATTTAAATTAACTTTGAGTAGAAATTGTATTGAATTGTATTTGATTTGTATTTAATCAATTTAAATTGTTATCTATTTGGTAATGTGATGATTTGTGGAACTCTCTTCTTATTTTTATTAAAATCCTAGATAATAAATTGATTTTACTATTATTATTATTATTATTATTATTATTATTAGGTTTATTCGTGTAACACTCATCTATTCTATGGATATTTAATTGATTATTGGCTCCTTTATTTGCCTAAGCGTAGAGTTCCATTCAAATCCGAGTATATATTTCCATTTTCAACTAATTAAATTGTACACATTTGGCAAGCTGATAACATTACTATATCATATTATATTGCAAAACTGTGGCAGTCGAATTCCACAATTGGTAAAATACTTAGTTCTTTAAATTTGATTTACATTTGAGTAGAATTTGTATTAAATTGTATTTGATTTGTATTTAATCAATTTGAATTGTTATCTATTTGGTAATGTGATGATTTGTGCAACTCTCTTCTTATTTTTATTAAAATCCTAGATAATAAATTGATTTTACTATTATTATAGCCTGTGCCCATTAAAAATGGGCAAAAAAGGCTATAATGAATTTGTGTGAATGTATGTAACAGGCAGAAGGAATCATCTCCGACCATCTAAAGTATATATATTCTTAATCAGTATCAATAGTCGAGTCGATTGACACCTGTCCGTCTGTCTGTCCGTCCGTCCGTCTGTCCGTCTGTCCGTCCGTCTGTATGAACGCGTGGATCTCAGCAACTATAAGAGCTAGAGACTTCAAATTTGGAATGTAGGCTCCTGAACACCATACGCAGATCAAGTTTATTTTCAATTTTCGATATCAAGTCCCGTTGGTTTTAAAATTAGAAAAATCACCATAACATAAGCAATGTTAAAGCTAGAGACTTGAGATTTGGCACACATGATAAAAAGCTTGGGCTTAATAAGTCCGGAAAATTTCATCGCGATGCCACGCCCCCTTCGCCCATAACTCGATAATGCTGATAACAAGAGCATTTTTATAGCTAGAGACTTGAGATTTGGCACACATGGTAAGTATCCTACTCTCAATGTGTGCTACAAATTTCAGTACGATCGGATATTGAACTCAAAAGTTATTCAAGAATCAAATTTATGCCCGACGATATAATGAACGAAAAGACGCGTTTGTTCATGTATGTTTGATATGCCTTTCGTCTGCTGTGGCGCTAAACATAAACAATCCACAGCTGCAGTCCAGTGTTGCCAGACTATCGCAAGCTACCTACTCTCGATGCAAGCAAAATCGACTTCAAGCGATATATTTAAATTATGTTGAAAATACTTTTCTTTGAAGACCTGCACAGGGTATCCTACTGTCGCGCCCGCTCGACTGATCGGCTTGTTTTTATTATTATTATTAGGTTTATTCGTGTAACACTCATCTATTCTATTGATATTTAATTGATTATAGGCTCCTTTATTTGCCTAAGCGTAGAGTTCCATTCAAATCCGACTACATATTTCCATTTTCAACTAATTAAATTGTACACTTTTGGCAAGCTGATAACAATATATCATATTATATTGCAAAACTGTGGCAGTCGAATTCCACAATTGGTAAAATACTTAGTTCTTTAAATTTTGAGTTACATTCGAGTAGAATTTGTATTAAATTATATTTGATTTGAATTTATTAAGTTTAATCCATTTGAATTGTTATCCGTTTGGAAGTGTGATGATTTGTGGAACGCTCTCTACTCATTTTTTGGCCTCTGTGGCGCTAAACATTGTATCGGTAAAAGAAAGCTGAAAGCTACACTAAAAACTATACATAGTGTCGGCGAAGAAAAGCTGAAAGCTACACTAATAACTATACATAGTGTCGGCGAAGAAAAGCTGAATGCTACTGGCTACCATAATATTAATATTAGCAATGGTTTTCACACATGTTTATCAATATAAAATGGCTTAATTTAACAGTATAACAAATATTTAACAATTTTCTGCAAGTTTCATAGCTGTTGTTCTTATAATTCTTGATTATAATTTGAATTGACAATTAATAAACTTATAAACTTATTATAATAGCAATTTACTATACTTATTATAACTATGTTTGTTCGTGTAACTCTCATAATTAATTGTCAGGAAATTAAATACAATAAGGGATCGTTAATTTGAGAATGCAAAGAGCTCCATCCAAATACAAGTACTGATTATCAGTTACATATTAAAATTGGTAATTAATTAAATTGAATCGGAATGTTAAGAATATCATATATATATATTTGCCAAATTGTGACAGACTTAACATAAATTATATTAAATTGCTTTTGATATGCAGCTATAAAATTAAATGTATTTAAATTATGTTGCATTTAAAAATAGTATGCATTATGGAAGTCTCTTTTGAGATTAGAATTATCTTAAGATATAACACAAATTATATTGTTTTATATTATATTATATATATAAATTGTTATTGATTTTTTTAATGCAATACAATTTATATTATTTTCTGTGTGTATTTAGAATGATTCATTGAACGCACTTTCTAACTATCTTAGGGCCGATTTCTCATCTTGCCTTTTGTCTTAAAGTGTAGATAAACCTGCCGATAAGAGAAATTTGATTTTCTTGTCATAAATTTAGTCCCAGCCTCTCGATAACTTACAGGGCAGATCATCCTCTCTGTAAGTTTTTATAAAGAAGGAGTAAGATGTAAAAGTTGTAATATACATTAATCAATTTATTTTCATTCTTCTAATAACTTCTTTTACTATAAATAAAATGTTTATAATTATTAGTGAAACTCCTCAAAGTGTCAGTTAATTATGTAGATAATTAAACCACTTCTTTAAATATTTCAAAGCATCTTCTCAATGTCTTTCTCCCACCCCGCTGTCTCTTAAGGTATCGTTAGAAATTGTATATAATCCTCTGTGTTTATCTAAACGATTGCGTTCAACTACTATTTAATAATATATTATTATCGGCAATTGATATTTTTGTCATACACGCATACATTTTACATGCCCAGAACATCCCTGAAAATCCCTGAAAATCCCTGAATATCCCCTTTGCACTTTGACTCAGACTCAAAGTACAATATTTGAATGTAAACATTGCACAATAAAGCGCAATTCGTAGCTGCTTTGAGTCAATGAATAAGTGAATGAATGTATGAATGAATGACTTAACGATGCTGCTGCTGATGCTGATGATAATGGGGACGAGCCAACGACCCTGAAATGCCTTTAAAGCGAATTAGCAGACCACACGCGCTAGTTGCCGCTCCCCCCATGCCACATTGCCACATGCCACATTGATGTATTCCTTTGGCATAGACTTTGTGCGTACGCACACTGGAATCAGCGAACATATTTGATTGCAGGGGAAAGCAGCAGGAGCAAGAACATATGCTCAAGTCCTTGAGTGCACAGAGAGAGAGGGAGACTGATGCTGTGCTGCTCTAACACTGGTGGTTGCACGCCCCGTCGCGTCGTCTTTCCATATGCTTGCGATTTGGATTTGATTTGATTTGATTTGATTGTGGCGTCAACTTAATTAAGCTACCAACTACCAACAATGGGCAACAAATTGAAGTTCAAGACGTTGTTGGGTGGACAGACAGACAGACGGACGGGCGGACAGACAGACGATACATTCGACTTTTTGCCGTCGCCAAAGTCATTGAAACGTGTAATCTGCAGCACGTGCGTTGTGCGCAACGCGGCGCCGTCAAAGGCCAGAACTTGGCATTCTTTTTTAGACCCTTTACTTTAAAAAGTAAATAGGGTCTATTAAGTTTGTCAAAAAAAAAATGTGCGTAACAGGTCGAAGGAAGTCCGGCAGACCCCATAAAATATATATATTCTTGATCAGCATCACCAGCCGAGTCGATATAGCCATGTCCGTCTGTCCGTCTGACCTGCTGTCCTGCTGTTTGAACGCCTAGATCTCAGAGACTATAAGAGCTAGGGTCACCAAATTTGGTGACAATACTCCTGTGACCCCCGAAAAGGTCAAGTTTGTTTTAGAATTTTGCCACGCCCCCTCCCGCCCCTAAAAATCGGAAAACCCCGAATAACTCGAGTAATTTAAAAGATACAAGTTCCAAAATCGGCATACATAAAATTTACTTTCCTTTCGATGCGTACTAAAAATTTCATCAAAATCGGACAATAAACACTGGAGATTTGAAGCAAGCAAATTATCGAATGTACAATGGCAGGAAATGTGCAGGAAATGTGCAGATATGTTAAGATTAACATTTGTATGTTAAGATTAACATTTGTATGCTAAGATTAACATTTGTATGTTAAGATTAACATTTGTATGTTAATAATTCAAGTGTAACATAAGCGATTATATTTAATTAATCGGAAGCTAATCTGAGCAGCGTCAAATTTATTTAGGTGTATATATAAGTCTGTAAGTTTGTAACTGTTATTTCATTGTTGAAGAATAAGTAAAGGGTCTCTCATAGTCGATTTCGACTGTAGCCTTTCCGACTGTTTGTTTGTGTATTTCGGCTAGCGGAAACTTTAAAGCCGACTACAGCGGACTACATAGACCAATTAGTTGGCGTTGGCGGCACCGCTTGCCACCTACCGGATGAGAGCTGTGTCTTGCGCTGTGGGGCGGCGTGTAATTAGTGTCAGTTGCAAAGTCACATTTGGTTGCAACGCCGGCAGGCCCAAAAAAAAGATGTAGGCACGAGATGTGCAGGTCGCAAGGATACTACAGCCTGCCGACTGCAGACTGCAGACTGCACCCTGCTCATTCATGCATCCCTTGAGATAATTACAATAATTACCTGCGTGAGTGTAGACCAAAAAAAATGAAAGAAAAGGAAACTACGAAAAAAGCAGAGACCCATTTCTATGTCATTGTCTGGCAATAATATGCTCATCCCAGCCGCTGTCTGTCTGTCTGTCTGTCTGTCTGTGCACTTTGCGTTTCGCATCGCCAGACCTTTAAAATGTATCTAAGCGTGTGCGTGTCTATAATTATCCGACGTTAATAATATTCAAATAGCCTCTAAATATATCCAAAAACGGAACTCAGTCAGCGCCTAGGCCCAGATGCAATTCAACGATAGGCATTCAACCGCACACACACAACTCTTATCATTGATGAACCCGATCCTGTATACATAGTATAGCAAAACCAGAGCTAGCTAAATTGTTGGCAAAAACAAAAATAAAACAAAGTAACCAAAAGGTTAATAAACCCCCCGAGCAACATGTGACCCAAGTGGAAGGCCAGTTCGTCAGGCCAAATAACTGGCAGAACCGCTAACAAAGCGCACAGCATACAGCCAAGAAAGAAATTCTTATCATACCGTGTGGTAAAGAAACGCCGGCACGGGCAGCGGCAGCAACTGTGGCAGCAACTGTGGCAGCAACTGCGTTGCGTCTTTTGCCTTTGATCTGCTGCCGCCAAAGGCGAATGCGACTCGATGCGATGCGACTCGTTGCGACGGGAAATGAAGCGTTCGGTTCGCTTCGTTGTTGTTGTTTTGTGAATGTCAACCACAAGCAACCAACAACTCTTTGCTGGCCGAAATTATTTTTTGATGCAACTGAAAGTTTGCATTCCACTTGTTGTTAACAA
Organism: Drosophila histrio; assembly: GCA_958299025.2. Classification (NCBI taxonomy): domain Eukaryota; kingdom Metazoa; phylum Arthropoda; class Insecta; order Diptera; family Drosophilidae; genus Drosophila; species Drosophila histrio. The sequence continues at coordinate 23,473,197 of OY729167.1, forward strand.
AACGCCGAGACGGCCACAAAGGAAATTCTCACTATTCCCCCTTAGCAAACATTTGATTGGGATTTGAAGCTGCAGCTGACTTTGAGAATGATGCGATTGAGTGAATGACAATGACATGACTTGGCTGGCACTGGCTCTGGCTTTAACTCTGGCTTTGACTCTGGCTTGGCTTTGACTCTGGCTTGACTCTGGCTCTGGTTCTGACTCTGGTTCTGGCTTCATCTGCCGCTTTGAATGAATGCTGGCCAAATAGCTTTAGACAGGCGTGAGTACATGCGCTGCAACAGACAACAATACCAGCAATAACAACAACAAACAGACAACACCAACAAACAGACAACTGCAATAACAAGAACAAGAATAACAAGAGAACAAGAACAGAACTACACTCAATTGCAGCTACAGAAATTGTGACACTGTCGTCTGCCATTGACGGGAATTCGTTGCCAAAACTGAATTCATGCACTGATAAAAATAAAGCGCGGTATAACTAAGTACTTATGCACTAACCATTAAAACTGCATTCATGAAAAAAAAAAACTATAAAACATGCTTAAAATTAAAGCTTATTTGAATATAAAACAAGCCCAACAGTCGGAACCCCGACCGTAATATACCCTGTGGCTCTATAGGAACCCGGTCAAATTCACTCCCGATGTAATTCTCTGGTAGTTCGATTTTTCACAATTTATGGGCGAAGGAGTCGTGGCTTTGTAATGAAATTTTCTAGACACATCGAGCCAAGGATATTCATCATGTGTGCCAAATCTCAATCAAGTCTCTAGCTGTAAAATTGCTCTACTTATGAGGTTTTTCGATTTGTGGGCGTGGCATCGTAATGAAATTTGCTGGACACATCGATATTAATATACTCAGTATGTATGCGGAATCTCAAATCTCTAGCGACAAAACTCTGTTTGTTATGAACTTTTTCTTGATTTGTGGGCGAAGGGGGTGTGGCATCTAAAAGAATAGATAAACGGGATCTACCTGCAAATAATACCAGTGCTGGGAGACCAAGTTCAAGCTTCTAGCTCTTACCATCTCTGAGATACTTTCGTTCATACGGACGAACAGACCGACTGACAGGCAGACGGACAGACGGACTGACAGGCAGACGAACATGGCTATATCGACTTGGCTATTGATGCTGCTCAAGAATATATATACTTTATGGGGTCGGCCATGCTTCCTTCTGCCTGTAACATACTTATAACAAACATATTTTATACCCACAGGATATGAAAAAAAGAAAAAACAAAGCACTTAGAATTAAATAATACCATATTTATATAAACGTTAAGTTACATTAAAATGTACAAATTTGCTAAAGAGTAATAATTTGTAATCAACATAGATTCGATATGTTTCTTTATTATTTGTTACTCATAATTAAATATTTCTGTATTTACTATTAAAATTCCATTCATGTACAAATCAACTATATTTATTTATTTATAAAGAACTAACTTTTAATAGTAAAATTAAAGGCTAGCTTAGGGTTAATGTGATCCATGGCATTAGTGGCTTTCAGCTCAGACTGAAATTATTCATTAAACTCTTTAATTTAAACAAAATCATACTTAAATGTTAAATTTCTTATATGAATATTATAAAACCAAGTTGGAAAACACTTAAAATGAAATATTCCCTATTTAGTTTAACGTTAAATCATATTTATTTAAAAAAAAAAGTCACAAGAGTTAATTGAATTGTATTGAAATTAAATATGTTTCTTAATATTTTTCATTTTAATTTTTAACAAAACAATTTATATAGTTTATTTAAATATTCGATAAACATATTTAATTTAATGTATATTAAATTTAATTCAGAATTGTTAGAAGGTTTTAGTTTGTCTGAAAAGATGAATAGGTCGGTGGATACTCTAAAGCTTAGACTATAATTCATTCAGAGTAATATTTCCGTAATTTTTAACAGCCAAGCTAATGATTTGTATAGTTATTTAGGCAGCGTGAGTTGTCATGTTTGAATATAACCTGATAGTATTGATTTTTAAATAAACAAATGCTTGATTTTAATGTGAAAGATAATAAAACTCAATTTAATACGAAACGTCTAGTTATTTAATGAGGTTTAATAGTTAAATGAGTCCACGTTAATATTAATATTCCCTATATTAAAACAGAACTTAAAGTGTACACACTTTAAATCAATAAGAAACGTCTTTAGTAGTATAAATATTTGTTTCAATAATGAAATTTCAATTGATTTTTTTTCACTGTGTGTGCGTGAGCCACAACCAGAACAGTTGAAGCGCAAGCTGCAAAGCTGCAAGGCTGACAATGTTGCCTGGACCCGGCTTGGGGCATGTCTGCACGTTTCCCAGGCGCGGAAATGCTGCCGGGCGTGCTATGAAGGCGGCTCGCTGACTTTGTACTTGTCGCCGCTTTTGTTGTTTGGCCCAGCATTTGAAAAATGTCACATACTGCGAGTTCAGCTGCAGCGGCCAAAAGAACTGACCGACAGCAATAGCAACTACAGCAGCAACAGCAACTGCAGCAGCAACAGCAGCAGCAACAGCAACAGCAACTGCAGCAGCAACTGCATCGCATGCCAGCGGCAACTTGCGCCGCTAATGACTTTGTTTTTGCTCAACGCCTCAAGTCCAAGTAACTTCACTGCCTCAAATTGCTTGCTCAGGGCGACGCTGCTAACAAATTGTTCACACGCCAAAAATCATGGTTAAGTGCCGCTGCTGTTGCTGCTGCTGTTGTAATTGTTGGCAGTTGCCTTTTACCTGTTGTCAGTTGGCAGTGTCTTCACCCAATTAAATCGCATAATTAATTTATTAGCTGCCTGCCAACAATTGTCGCGTTTTGTTCTCAAATTGCCAGTCACTTAAATTACGTCGATAATACGTATTAAAAATGCAAAATAGATCACAGCGAAAACAAAAAGGCAAATGCAAAATAATAAAACACAAAATGGTCGTTGCGTTGCGTGCGTTTGAACTGCTTGGCACTGCTTGCAACTACTTGTCTGCTTGCATGGCCTGCTTGTCAGGATACGTTCGAAGCAGTGCAAAACGTGTTTAGGGTGACCAGATATTTGCTTTGTTTTGAATGTTTGTGTAGCAAGCAAAATAGTTGTGCATTTGTTGCAAAGCTAAAACTTGATTAAATAAATAAATAAAAGTAAATATGTTTAATATTTAATGCAGTATAAAAACTAAAACCATAACAGTCTGTTTTGACTAAACAACAAGTATATATTAATTTTCTTTGTGTATTTAAATAATAGAACAACTTTTAGCTTTTAATTTGCTTGATTTGCATGAAAATAAATATAAATAAATGTTGTTAAATTTTAAAAGAAGAAGCGATTGTAGAAAAATATATCAAAAGTATTTGTTACTTTCTATAAATAACAATAAATCTATGTCTAATATTTAAATTGATTGTTTCAGCTGCAAATTCAGGGAGTTCCAGTTACCAAAACCCACTGAAACTCCCATTTGATTGTAATATGTTTTTTTTATGTCAAAATTCTTTTAGTTAAATGTGACAATGAGCTTTATTGATATTGCTAAAGTTTGTGCATAAATCAGCTTTAACGTATGATTTTTATCAATTGCCGGGCTTTACAAATTTCCAGGAATTTTACAGCAGGTTGCAACTGATAGTTTCTATACCGATTCCTGGAAATGTGCACAGAAATCAAACAATAATTAGCAATATCCTTAGAAGCTCCAACATTACGGACTTGTCTATGCAAATTGCCATAATTGTAAAAGCCAATATTTGAGCAATGTTGGAAATTATGAGGGCGCTCCTTGAGAAATGAATATGACAAACAAATAGTGGGCACATTTTTGTTTGAATAATTCAATGTAAATTGAATTCGAATGCGAGCCAAAGGGTCACGCATGACGTTGTTATAAGTTCCCTTTTTGTGACTCCGACTTATGTCACAGCTTGAAAAAAAGTGCACAATGACCAATGGCCAAGTTAAATAATTCACAAGGACTCAAAAACCGTTTGACTGGGGGAATATCGAGGACAGCTGTCCAGTAATTGCAATCGATAGCAAGTGATTATACTAGAAGTACATACTCCTCCATTGTCTGTTGACTGTCGTCTGTCGTCTGTCGACTCGATATGAATACGATACATATGCATATGCATAAAGCAAATCGAGTCAAGCCAATTTACTAAATCGCTGTCAGCAAAATTTGTTGACATTCTAATGAGACAACCAAAAAATAGTTAGAAAAAAATAAGAAACAAGCCAAGACCACGACCACGAATACGAGATCTTATTGCTGTGACAGTTGTACCGCAATAATTGCTGGCAATTTAATGTCTTTGGGCCGGGACAACGGTGCGTATGCAAAACTAAACCATGAAATGATTGCACAAATCGACACAAACTTGAAAACAGTAAACGATCTTGAAGATCAAACCGGGCTGAGCCAAAACCACAGTCCACTTTACTCTGCCACGGAACAAATACAAATCTCATTGGCCACTTAAGTGTAATCAGTCAGCCAGGCAGGCAGTCAGCCAGGCAGGCAGTCAGGCAGTCAGGTTGCTGGCCAGAATCGTGGCACACTCCAAAGCGCAACAATTGCAGCTCATTACGATCGTCATCAGTATTATCATTATATTGTAGTATATACGATCGGGAGTGCGGCAAACTGAGTACTAACTGAGCCATCAATTTGATTGCAAGCCAAAATTGTAACACCCGCAATGGTTGAAATTACAATAAAGACGAAACGAAACGAAACGAAACGACACTTAAATTGCTCTTGGCCTGGGCCACAGTTTGAGAGTCTCTTCTTCAATTGCCACTTTGCCGCTCCGTTGAATTTTCACTTTCGTCTCAATTGGCAACAATTTTTGGCTCATTGCGTATTTTATTGCCAATCATTTTGTGTGTAGGTTTTTTTTGTTTGCCGGACAGCTTATAACTTTTGCTTTCCATTCAGGCTTTTGGTGTGAGTTTTTGGCTGGTAATTTCCATAACAAATTGTTTGTGCCTAATTGAGTCATTAGCCGGTGGTTTGGATTTTAGCTACGCCTACACATAAAGCATAGCTCCCGTTGCTCTCCATATGACACACACACACACACACACACACACACACACACACACAAACACACGATCGTCAGGCAAATCAACACCTCGTCCCATCATCAATTGGCCAAGCGAGCGCAGCCAAATGATTTCTCACATCAATTTCTCACGCACTAAGTGAGCCACTTAGCGCACATCAAAAATCAATAATCGATTAAATAATTAGAAAATTGTGAAAATTACTGTAATTTTGAAATCAATTCGTTGCACACACACAGACAGATACACAGCATCTTGGACGGATGTGAATTCATCTTGCCATCAGTGTCAAACATCAGAATGAAGCCTGTTGGCCCAGGCATAAATAATCACATTATAATCAAAATAATATTCAACGAAACTGTTGTGAAGCCTACACATACTACATACTAGGCTGCCTGGACCGTCTTCGATTCAATTTAAATGGAAAACACTTTCCTAAAAGTCACTCCAATTAATATTCGCGGCGTGGCGCGATCACCGCGACTTGATAAAGTGCGGCTCATATATTTTGTCATAAATTTCAAACGCGCTCGACAGCTGGGCTGCTCATCAATCAGCCCGTCAGCGTCCGTCGTTTGGACCAGATTGCGGATTGAGGACCCACAGACCCGTCCCATAGGCCAGCTGGAGCGTGCGCGGACTTTGGCAAACACTCGATTAAAATCAACTTCAATTTGTAATAAATCAAAAGTCCTATCAAAATATATGTATGTATGTTGGGGGCTGTGTGTGCGAAAAACAAAAATGAAAACAACCCAAGTAAAGGATCCCGATCCAATGAAGAAATTTGCAAGAGAACTTCCACCTTGTGCTAAACTATATATACTACTTATGATATATGGTTATTGATTCGATGGAAATGTGTGTGCCCAAGCCAAGTGCAGAGGGTCAATTGTAAGTACACACAGCTCATGGCACAACTGAATAGCAGACCAGACCAGATCAGATCAGATCAGAGACGAGACGAGCTGAGCTAATAAAAAAATGTACTAGACTTTACTTAAAAGTATTTCTTTTTAGCTTTGTTAAACGTATCATATATCATTTAATCCATTTGTCCGAGTTTAACTCTGTCTAAGCTCGTAGCTTAAGCTAAACTGCTGCACAATTTGATAGGCAGATAAATTACTAATCGTCTAAGATTGATAACAAATATGCTGGTTTAGAAATTTAGCAAAAATATGTATTTGGTTGACAATAAATATTTAGAATAAATAAAATATATATATAAGTAATATATTTAATAAAATATTAGCTTAACAAGCCGAAGAGTCGGGGCAGGAGCGATAGTAGGAGCGGAAGCGATATTAGAGCGGGAGCGATAGTAGAGACGGGAGCGATAGTAGGAGCGGGAGCGATAGTATGAGCAGGAGCGATAGTAGAGACGGGAGCGATAGTAGGAGCAGGACCGATAGTAGGAACGGGAGCGATAGTAAAAGCGGGAGCGATAGTAGGAATAGGATCGATAGTAGGAGCCGGAGCGATAGTAGGAGCAGGAGCGATAGTAAGTAGGAGCGAAAGCGGTAGTAGGGGCGGTAGCGATAGATGGGAACGATATGCTACAGTTGAAGCCGACTATAAGGGACCCTTTACTTACTCTGCAAATCTCTCAAAGTTTTCCTTAATAACCAGCCCCATTTCCTATTGAAAATATAAGAGCAATGCAAAGAAACTTGATCCAAATATCTAATGCAATTCTTGAGGTTGTAATTATTTGCGTAAAATGGGCAAAGTCCCTAACAATGCGTTGTAACGTCAATGTGCTCTTCCTCTTCCTTTGGCACGCCTCTGAGTAATATTGTGTTTGAATAACTTCCGAGTTTATTATCTAATCAAGATGAAAGGATGATGAAGGATACATTAGGACTCCGATGTTTGTCCTGTATACCAAAATTCAGGACTCTAGCTTTAATAATTGTAGTTTTATGGGATTTAAAAAGATTTGCTTTCGATTTACGGGGGCGGAAGGTGCGGTGACAAAATTTTAACACAAACTGGTGCTGCTTAGCTCATAATCGGACCAACATACCAAATTTTGTGACTCTAGCTCTTATGGTCTCTGAGATCTAGGCTGTTATACAGACATACAGACAGACAGACGGACGGACGGGCAGACGAACATGACTCGACTGTTTATGCAGATCAAGAATATATATTCTTTATAGGGTCTGCAGTCTTCCTTAGACCTGTTAAGTTTTTTTTTTGAAACATAATAGACCCTTATACTTATTTAAAGAAAAGGGTCGAATAACAAGGGTCAAACAAAAACAAAAGAAGATTCGGTTTGCTGGCTCTAACTACGAAAATGTCATATTCAAAAGGGAGTTTTTCCAAAATAAATGCAAATATAAGCACCATTTATCAAAGACAATTATAGATTATAAAGATATTTATATGTGGCTAGAAGTAATATATAAAATGTACATATTATTATATATTTCAAATGAAATCCTTTTAAACGAAAGTGTCTAGATTTCGAGTGCTGAATATAGTACTAGAATCGGCTCATAAGACGCTTTGGTTAAACCGAAAAACCCGCAAAGAACCGGTTAGCTTCAGAACCGGTTAACAGCCTTGCTAAATAGTGCAAATTCTATAAGAAATTCATTTAGCTCTGAACTGAACTGATAAACAAGTTCTAGTCTCAATAAATGAAGATATAATTCAACACTCAAACTTAATAATATAATATAGTTATAAAAAAACTAAATTAATACAATTTATATTGCTTTAATAACTAATTCATTAGCTGCTTAATTTCAATTTCCAATCAATTCAAATCAATTTTAAAATATGAAAAATTGCCAGTGAGTTTTCCGAATCAAGTTTATCATCAACTAAATTGTTATTGAGTGAATAGTATAATAAGACTGTCTCGATGCACTTGAGTACTTTTCTTTCTATATTATATATATATATATATTTATTTTTTTTTGATGGAGTCATTGCCAGGGGCTTGACAGATAGCTGGAATTAACTGCAAAGTATAAAAAAACAGTGGAAAAACAAACCTACAAAGTCTGGCGTGATGTTCAAGTCTATCAAACAGACACTCAATAAAAATGTCAGTAGTTGGCTTTTGTTTTTGTTTTTTTTTTCATATTACAAATGTATTTATGTAGATGTATTTGTAACAAATAGTATATATATATATGAGTATATGTATATGTATGTATATAGTTAGTTATATTTCTCGCCTGAGTGTTGGCGTTGATTTGCGGACTGACTTGGGGTCGTGCCAGTTGTTGTTGTTGTGGTTGCTGTTGTTGTCGTTGTTGCATGAGTCATGAGTCGGGGCTGGCTTTGGGTTTTAGCCATGGCTTGTCGAGATGTCGTGAGTTATTTTACATTTGCCAAAGGTGCTATGGGCCCCACATGCATGTGTTGTATAGTCGCAGTTGCAGTTGGTTATCGTTGGGTTATCTTGGCACGAAACAACCAGCATGTTGTTGCCGTTGCCGTTGCTGTTGTTGCTGTTGCTGTGTTGTTGCTGCTGTCGATGCCAATTGCGCTGTGAAATGTGCTTGCAAAATGCCGCGCGTCAATATGCAAAATACATGCCACCACAGGCACAGCAACAACCACAGAAAGAGCCACAGAAATGGCGACGGCAACGTCAAACGGAGAAGCAATTGGAATGTGACCGCGGGGCATTGGTGGAAACAAGTCAACCAACCAAGACAATGAATTCTTAGCTGTATTTGCAGCGTCTAAGCGAACCGAAAGTGAAAAAAAAGGCAACAACAACAGCAACAACAACAACAAACTGGCCACGATTCCGTGTGATTTCCTTTGGTTGCCGTCAGCGACGCCGACGCAGACGCCGACGCCAACGCCAACGCCGCATTCAAATCGCTCTCTATTGCCGTTTGTTTGGGCTGGCAAATTAACGTTTTTCCTTGAATTTTCCGACACCCGAGTGGATCATGATTTGCCGCTTTAGCGCAAATCACCAAATATATCGGCAACACACACACAAATCAAACTATATAATTAACCAATGCGGCTGTTTTTTTTCTGGTCGAATCTTCGTCCATCGATGTTCATGTTGGCATTGGTCGTGATGTGATTTACTTCGTGCACAGGGCCTCAAGTTGGCATTTCTGGCTGGCTGGCTGGCTAGCTGTTCTGGCACTGTGCACGCAGCCAAATGCCATGTCCCTTGGTAGATCTTGAACCCTTGTCGGATGCAGTAACAGAAACTGGAGACTGCACGAAATTAAAGTGTCTGGCCGAAACCGCAAAAAGACGTCCATCAAGTTGGCGAAGGGCAGCAAAAGCCAATAAAATTGTCATGCATTGACAAATAACATGGCCAGGCTTAGAAATAGATAGACAGGCAAAAGAATCCAAGTGTCGGCAACAGCAACAAACAACAACAACAACTGAAACCAAGTCAAGGGAAAATGGCGTTTAAAGCAGCAACAACAAAAGAGTTAAAACGTTTCTTTGCTGGCTTCACTGCTTCACTGCCTCTGTCTGTCTGTCCATCCGTCTGTCTGTCTGTCCGTCTGTCTGTGCCTGGGCTGCAATGCGGCTCCCACGCCTTCAAAATACAATATGTTAACAAACACGCTGCCAAGTGGCTGACAGCTTGGCCAGCGGGAGCGGGAGCGGGTGCAGGCAAATGGGAGAGGGACGCGGAATTGGCAACGGCAACGCTGCACAACTGACGCTGAAGATTTCTTGTGAAAAAAGAAATAAATAAATTTAAAAAAAAAAAAGAAACGAAACGAAACGCAGAATGAACGTAACTGCAATGCAGCCATGCTGCCAAGTCCAAGACGGCCAAAAGCAGAGATGGCGACGAAGACGAAAACTTCAAGGGCCCCCAGCCAACCAAGTGGAAGGAGGTGGAGGCGTCAGAGACGTCAGAGACCAGCAAAACGTGCGCAGATTTCCAGCAGACGATAAAGCACAGAGCAACAGCAACAGCAACAACAGCAACAACAACAGCAACAAACAAAACTAAGATGAAAAATAAGCAGCCGAATGAGGACTGGGCCTGGTCCATGGCTGTGGCTGTGGCTGCGGCTGTGGCAGCCATTTTGGCCTCAACTCGTTGCAGCTGCATACAAAAAAAATAAAAGAAGGTAACTTCAAAAAAAACGTCTCGGCATGAAACTGGCAACAGCAACAACACAAACAGCAACAGCAACATCTACGACAGCAACAACAGCAGCCCCAACAGCAACAACAACAACAACAAATGGCTTGCATGCAAAGCGACAGCAGCCAAAGCCAATTTGAAATTTTCAAGAACACACAGGCATACATATGTAAATATGTATGTATGTGTGTATAAAGTATCTGTCAGATACATTCGCTGCATCTGCATGTACGAATACGAAACTTAAGCCTTCTTGCCATTGACTGCTGACATCGATCAATGTTGTTGTCTTAAAGTTTGTTGTTGTTGTTGTTGTTGTTATTGTTGCTGTTGTAAAGCTAGTTACAATTTTTTTTTCAGTTTGTCTTTTGACTTTTGGCTCGCCTGACATTGAAAGACACCTTTCGACTTCGACAACTGAACTTTGACTGTCAAATTGACTCGATCGTCGGTTTGGGTTTACTACGATATACTATTGCCAAGAACATACTCGAAATATAGCTATATAGAAGTATTGAAAGTTAGTAGAAATTCAACAAGTAAATTCTTTATTTCTGCATTTCAATTTTGCATTTTTAAGTATACTTCAATATTTACTCTTTATTTATTTACTAATATATAATATATGCATTAAAAACATATACATTTTATGTAGTACATTTTATTATTATATATTTAATTTTTTATATTTATTAGTATTAAATATTATATATATTATCAAGGGCGTCGGCAGCTTTTCAGTAAGGGGGGGGCCAACACAGGTTTTCAACCTCATCTTCTCCCTTTGCCTTCCTTTTAAGCACCAGGCATTCAACATACAGTCATTACAAAAATTTAATATTCTTAATAATTGTTTCTTTTAATAAATTCAAGTTTTAAAAACCATTTTATGCAGATTTTGGAAGCTAAATAATGAAATTTCACATGTGTAGGGGGGGGCAATGGCCCCCCTCTGCCCCCCCCCTGCCTACGCCCTTGTATATTATAAATATTATTATTGTAAACTATTAATATACGTTTTATTTTATATTAACAGAGCTGATACAACCACACGATATCAGCATTATTTCAAAAAAAGTGATCTCCCGATTGTTGATATATCGATACCTTCCTTCGTTTCGTATCGATATATCAATGCCAGCTAGCAGAGTTGTATATCCTTATCGATACCTTATTCTAGCAACAGCTTTATTTAAATTCTAATTCAAATTATTTCAAATCTAACATAATAAATAGTATATGTAGTTTTAATATGTTACAAACTACGATGCCAAGAAACATGTTTAATAACAGCATTAATATAATTAATATTATATTGTAACGTGAATTATATTAACATTAAATAGTATACATATATTTAACGTATTCATTTTTAAGTTTTTTTTAATATAAATTAAATTAAATAATTATATAAATTAAATATAAATCAATTTTCTATATTTTTATATTTAAATAAAATAGTTGTCATATTTAAAAGAACGTTTTTCATTTTTCAAATCTAATTTATTAGTTTGGGGCAAAAGTAATCAATTATTTTGTGTCAACTTTGGTATTTGTTGTTTGGTAAACTCTTGGTCACACTGATTTACACTTTGGCTACTTGGAAAGCTGGGATGCCCTTTTAAAACATACTGTTGTCCGATTTTTTGATAGATCGATTCCATTGAGAGTTAGATTTCATATTATATTCATCATTCCATTCGCAACTAAGTGTTTTTAAACTCAAATAGAATATGTATTAAATTCAAAACTAAGTTTATTTACTAATTCAAATAAAATGTATGCATTTAACTAAATAATGTCGATTAAAAGCAGTTGAAACAACATTGTTTAAATATTAAAATAAAATAAAAAATGAGATTATTCCGATTAAAAAGAGTTGCAACAACATTGTCCTAAAATTAAAATAAAATAATGAAATTAGATTATTACTTAACTATTAAATGTAAATAAATGTCATATTCAAAGGAGAGATGTTGTTTTAAATAAATGCAAATAGAAGTATTATTTACTAGTAATCCCTGAAGTCTGTTTTACCCCTTTAGATTTATTATCATATTATAACTAAATTAATCTAATAAAATAAAATAAAATAAAATAATATGAAGTGCCATTTACTAAGAAGAAAATTAAAATTCATATAAAATAGTTGTCATATTCAAAACTAAGTTTATCAGTTCGCAAATCAAATACGAGTCGATGTAATTTCATTTAAATCTTATTTAAAATTATAATAAATATACTATTTCATACCTAATTCTTTTACTAGTATTTCATTCCTTTTATTACATATTATACCTATTACAATCTTAGCTATAACAACGTCAAAAACATCAATTAACAACATAGTTTTAACTGATATTGCCTGGGCCTATTCAACACCAACAGCACGTCAAGTCAAGAGCAGATCTGGCCACGGAGATCACAGATCAACAAGTGAAATGTGAGGCAAATTGAAGGCGCTTACTAATGATAATGTCCTCGCGGCATTTACAGTTGCAGCTGCTTTGATGATGTGGCTTTTGGAATGATGTTGCAAGCAGCGGCAAGCAGCCGCAAGCAGCGGCAAACTGCTGCAAGCACACGCCCTCAAAAGCTGTGCCCGTAACTACTACTATACAGATATTAGGTGGCCTACAACTATTACTTAATAGGCAACAGGCACGTATCCTGCGTCCATGGCTCGAAGGCAAATCGGCGCGGCCAAGACACTCCTTTTGGCCAAATGCGAAATGCGTGTAATTAGCCACACAGCGTTTCAAATTGCAAACTGCAAACGTTGCAACGTTGCAAGTTACCAGTTGGCAGTTGCAAGCTGCAAGTTGGCCAAAGATTGCATTAGGCTCTCTGGCTCTTTGGCCATGTCTATGTTTCGTGTAATTTCCGCTGGATTTTTAGTGCACTTTAGCTAGCCTTAGCTCTAACCGTCTAATGATCAGTCTCTGGTCAATCGACTAAGCCACATGTGTGTCTGTGTGTGTGTGTGTGTATCTGTGTTTAGTCTATAAACTAGTTGCCGCCACTGACCGATACATCAATTAAATTTGCATTTTAATTTGACGTTTCGTTTTGTTTTCGTACAAACGTTGCGCACTTGGTGTTTTGATTTATATGGGAGCGGAGCATGAAAAACGACAAAAAAAAAGCACTGAAAAGCTGTTGATCTTGTTAAGGTTAGCCTGATGGTGATGGTGATCTGTGTGTTGAGCTAGTTTTTTTCTGCTGCTTATTGAGTCAATGGAGCAGCCCCAATGCCATGCGCCTGTCAGCATTTCCGTTCAACGTGTGGCGCCACCAAAAGCAACACTGTTGCACCACCAACAGCACCACCTTGAGAGGGGGTTACTTTTTGCAGACGCATGCAATTTGAGCTATGGCTGTGCAGCAAAGTGTTGCATGTTTAAGGTAAGTTAGCCCCAGTGTCTCTCCCCTCTCTCTCCCTCTCTCTCTCTCTCTCTCCACTGCCACATGCCATAAACATTTGCCAAACAACCACAAAATACGAAACGTGCGCGCAAAGACGTTTACATAACGGTTGCCAGTTAGTACAGTAGTAAGCCAGGCCACAGAGGTCTAACACCCACCCACAATCACAGACAGTGATGCCACAAAAAAACATAACAAATCAAGGGACAAATGGGTTGAAGAGGTTTAAAAAAGGAACAGAATATTCTATATAAATAAATGTGTAATGATATTAGAAATGTTTAAAGATCAATTGCTAGAAACGAGCTGGAAAATAAATGTATATATAAGTCAGTTATAGGCCAAAAGATGTGATTGCAGTTACACTAGTTGCTATCTTGTTAGAGTTTAAGAACTATGTCAGAAAGATGCCAAATTATGTAGCTTTAAAATAAGAGAAAAAGGACAACTAATGATAGTAGTCTGTGTAATTTGTTGCCTCATAAAAATGAATTACCATATTAGCTACATACGATATATATATGCCGATTTACGTCAATAGAGAATTCAGTCTTGAACTTGAACCCGACTCACAGTAATTATTGTTTATTACGCACACAGTCAGCGCTTTAATTCCAACAATGGCAATTCAGGGCTAGTTCTAAGGGTATTCCAAGGGTATTCCAAAGGGTATTCTAAAGATATTCTTAGGGTATTCTAAGAGTATTTCTCAATAATTATTCCACAGTTTTTCCTTAAAAATGTGTACATTTCCAAATAGATATCTGATATTTTTCCTACTGAATCAGTTTTAAGTATAACCGATCTATCCGTAAAAAGGCTAAATGGACAACACCGTTACACACCCACACAATGGCTACCCCAAAAAAACCTGGCAACTCTCCATCTCTGTCAAAATGCAAGGCGCGAATTGTAAATTTGCAAATGCCGGAAACGCAAATTTTCGAAACTTGTTACCCACCGCAGTCGCAGTTGCATTTGCAGTTGCTGGCAACAACAACAAGAACAACAACCACAACAGCAATAACAAACTTTTTTGGCCAAATATCTAGCCACAAAAGTTAAATTCGAAATTGGCCCAGTCCATGCTGCGTTGGCGTTTGGCGTTGCCTGTCGGAATAGAACTTTGCATTACAATTGGCTGCAATTTCTGGCCCTTTGCCTTTTTGCCTTTGTGATGGGTTCCTGGCACGCAATAATGGCCGGACTAGTATTGCTATGCCATCGGCCTGGGCTGTCGAAAGTGGTTTGTCTGCCAAAAAGTATAAGAAAATAAAAAAACAAGCCGATCAGTCGAGCGAGCGCGACAGTAGGATAGCCTGTGCAGGTCTTCAAAGAAAAGTATTTTCATTATAATGAGATTTAAATATATCGCTTGAAGTCGATTTTGCTTGCATCGAGAGTATTTAGCTTGCGATAGTCTGGCAACATTGGACTGCGGCTGTTGATTGTTTATGTTTAGAGCCACAGCAGACGAAAGGCAAATCAAACATACATGAACAAACGCGTCTTTTCGTTCATTATATCGTCGGGCGGCGCAGCGACTGCGCTGCTACTGCGCTGCGACGCATCTGCATAAATTTGATTCTTGAATAACTTTTGAGTTCAATATCCGATCGTACTGAAATTTGTAGCACACATTAAGAGTAGGATACTTGCCATGTGTGCCAAATCTCAAATCTCTAGCTATTAAACTGCTCGTGTTATCATCTTTTTCGAGTTATGGGCGAAGGGGGCGTGGCATCGCGATGAAATTTTCAGGACACATTAAGCTCAAGCTTTTTATCATGTGTGCCAAATCTCAAGTCTCTATCTTTAACATTGCGTATGTTATGGAGATTTTTTCAATTTTAAAACCAACGGGACATGATATCGAAAATTGAAAATAAACTTGATCTGCGTATGGTATTCAGGAACCTACATTCCAAATTTGAAGTCTCTAGCTCTTATAGTTGCTGAGATCCACGCGTTCATACAGACGGACAGACAGACGGACAGACGGACAGACGGACAGACAGACGGACAGGTGTCAATCGACTCGGCTATTGATACTGATTAAGAATATATATACTTTATATGGTCGGAGATGCTTCCTTCTCCCTGTTACATACATTCACACAAATTCATTATAGCCTTTT
Organism: Drosophila histrio; assembly: GCA_958299025.2. Taxonomy (NCBI): domain Eukaryota; kingdom Metazoa; phylum Arthropoda; class Insecta; order Diptera; family Drosophilidae; genus Drosophila; species Drosophila histrio. The sequence goes on from OY729167.1 coordinate 23,488,956, forward strand.
TTGCCCATTTTTAATGGGCACAGGCTATAAAAAGAAGAATAGCCGACGGATGCATAAATTTTGTATGCTTTGCTTTGAGACGCGCAATAATTAAAATGCAACCAAAATGTTGTATCTAAGTTGAGCATTTCATTTTTTTGTTTGCTGTTTTTTTGTTTTCTTGTCTTTTTGTTACGTTCACGTCGAGGCTGACCTATCATTAACGCTTGCAAATGATGCACTACATCCGCCAGGAGTTCAACAATAATTCTTAACCCCTGCGCACAACCAAACCAATCATTAGGCATACGCATGACGGGCCAGACTCTCAGACTCTCAGACCCCCAGAACTGGCTTCAAGACTTCAAGCCCTGGCAGACGCATATATCACATCCCACCAGGGACGGACAAACGAGCGGGAGACACGCGTTTCTTGCACAAAATTCCAACACGTATCAATCTGAAAATGGTGAAAAATGCCAACGTCCATCCAGCTGGCCAATCGAAGCCTGAGCCTTCAGATCTCTTCCTCTACTGCTGCCTTTGCCTTTGGATTTACTTTATTTATTGGCGATTGGCCTGTCAGTCCAAACCAGACCCGATTGACCTCAGCCATGGTCCTTTTGCATACACGTACGTATTTATATATATTTATTGTGCCATATTGTATCGACATAGGCTGATCTGTTTCAGTATCTTTCTGTGCATCGTTTCCAGCTCCTTTTCAGTCATAAATCAGAAATGTGTAGAGCCTGCGGCCCAGCACATATGCGTGTGCATATTCATGAGTTTGATTGAAGTTATAAATCAGCCGAAAAAAACAAAAACAAAAGTGGACTCAGGAATCAATATACTATATTAAATGCCATCTATCATATCGGTATGATACAATAAAATCAATTGAACTAAGGGCTAAGGAAAAGGGCAAGAATTGAATTGAATTAAGTTTGCTGCAGTTTGGAGACTAGAGATTTAAATATAAATTAAAACATAGTTAGCATTGCAGTTCAAAGCAGTACATGTAAGTGTAGCAGACCGATAGTCTGTTAACATTCCAATACTCTGTTAACACTATCAGCACTAGATTGTATACCCTACCATCACTAGATTGTGTATCCTGCCGTCACTAATCCTCCAAACGGAGTAGTTATCTCGCTTTAACCTATTAAGACAGTGGAGAGAGACCTAGCTTGATCTCGCTCTCGCGTTATGAAATACAGCGGTGTGATGCCAGAGTCTGTCGTTTGATACAAAGCAGACGTCGTCATAGAAGAAAACAGTGTCTTTTACTTAAACGAAAGAATTACACAAGTTAATAAAATTTAAATGCATATTTCCCTTTTTAAAGCCAAACTAGCTGGCTCTCTTATATACTTGAACACCTGCTACAAAACCAACGTAGCACTTTCTATGGCCATGTCTTGAATTTGACTTGCATCACATCCGCAACGGTTGTGCCACAAAAAATGCTTAATTAATATGACACATATCGAGAGCTGTTTTGGCCACCGATCGGTCGGTTCTTTTTTTAATATTTTTCATTCATTTTCAGTTAAAGAAATGCGCTAATGAACCAAAAACCAAATGTTTGTGGCTTGAGTTTCTCGACGCTTTTCGCAAAGAGCGCCGAAAAGTCGCCAAAGCATAATTAATCAAGCAACATTCTTAGGGCTATGGCTACGTCTTCAACTTGAACTTCAACTTCGTCTTGGTCTTGCTCTTAGATTGGAGTTCCGCTTTTTGTTCCTAGCAGCATTTGGGGCTTTTGTGTTACCTTCTTTTTTTTTGCCGGGTTAACTGAACGAAAACGCAGTTAGCTGAGCGCAAAAAAACAAAAGCAGAATAGTTTTTAGCTACGAGTGATATTAACATATCATTATTATAGCCATTAGCACTTTTAATTGATGAGTTTTTCTGCTGCCTGCCGTCCACGTCTTGTCCACTCTCCTCCACTGGCCACTGCAGCGGCTCCACTGGCTTGCCAATCATTTGTCAATATGCTAAAAACAGAATAAAAACGACAGAAGAAACCGACGGAGTCAACTGTAGTCAACCGTTGAAGATGGCCGCGGGATGAATACTCGTATGAATACTCATCATGAAGGGTTCAGTGAAAAAAAGCAGAAACTCTCATTGGATTGAATACGTAAGTATATGAAATGGTATCACTACTAGTGTAATCCATTCGCAATAGCTTAATCATTTTATTGCCTGCTCTGACAGCCAGGCAGGCATATCACTTTATTATTAGACTAACTAGCACCAACAATTTTTTTATTTTTTTATTTTCACCTTCAGTTTATGGCTTTATTTGTATTTATTACTCTTCCGTTTGGGTCTTGTAAATATTTTATGAATTGTGTAAAATAAGTATATTCACGCAACTATCACCTGTCCAATTAAGCCAGTTTCTTATTCTTATGCTTATTAACACAACGAGCTGCCAACTTGCCCAGAGCTCAGGTCTTATGATGTTAGTGTGTATGATCTGTAGTTGATTCTTTAGAATTTAAACATTTGATTGGATTGGGGCAGTATAAACATTGGTAACTAATTAAAATTATGAAAAACTTAAAGCCTATGGCAACTAGTTACATATAAGTACAAGACATAGGTAATCTATAATTTATTTAGATGTAATTCCTAGCGTTACAAGTTAAAGCTTTTACATTAAGACGCAAGTGTCTTCCTTTTAAAATTACATACGGAAAGAGAAATAATTCGTATAAAATAAATAAATATTTAGGAGTCTTAAGCATAGTTATTTTAACCTTTACTATTATTTAAATAATCTTAAATATGATATATAGTATTAATAAATTAATATATTTATATATTTATACCCCTGCAGAGGGTAAAGCAGACCTGTCCGAGCCTATAAAGTATATATGAGTCGATATGTCCGTCTGTCTGGTCGTCTGTCTGTACGTCTGTCTATAAAGTATATATATTCTTGATCAGCATCAACAACCGAGAGTCGATATAGCCATGTCTGTCTGTCTGTCCGTCCGTCTGTCTCGTCGTCTGTCTGCCCATCTGTCTGTCCATCTGTCTGTATGTCTGTCCGTCTGTCTGTCCATCTGTCTATCCGTCCGTCTGTCTTGCGTCTGTCTCGTCGTCTGTCTGTCCATCTGCCTGTCCGTCTGTCTGTCCATTTGTCTGTCCATCTGCCTGTTCGTCTGTCTGTTTATCTGTCTGTCCGTCTGTTCGTCTGTCTGTCTGTATGTCGTTTTGTTTCTATGCAAACTATTCTCTCAGTTTTAGAGCTAACTGGATAAAACTTGGTATAGATCAGTCTTTTTGCTGTAGGCAGTACATATATCGGAACCGGCCGGATCGGATCACTGTATCATATAGCTGCCATAGGAACTATAGGTCGAAAATCATACTTTTGTATAACAAACTTTTTTGTTTTTGCACATATCCTAACCAAACTGACAAATTATGCATTTGGTCATGTTTTATATATCCTTACCAAATTTGGTATATATCGGATCACTATATCATATAGCTGCCATAGGAAAGATCGGTTGAAAAGTGCAACAGGGTATGAAACCTTGGGCATGCCAAAAATAACAAAGAAGACTGACTCAGGGCACCCTAATGTCCCTCCCAATCCAATTCTCCGACTTGTTAAATTACATACTGAAAGAAAATTAATTGACATAAAATAAATAAATATGTAGGAGGCTTAACTATAGTTGTTTTTAATTTTACTATTATTAAAATAATATTTATTATAATATATAATATTAATAAATTTATGTATTAATATTAAACATTACTTTATAATTCAATACTCTTTTTTAAAGTGTCTTATATATTTTTTTGGCAGTGGTTATACTATTTTTGATAAGTATTAATATAATTTATCTACTACATATGGTTAATAAATATATCATTAGCCATTTGTGGTGTACATATTAGTATTAAAATGCAGCTATATACGAAATATTAAATAAATTAGATTTTATTCATATGATATCTAAAAAACTACACTTCAATTCAACCAAAAAAAAATCTATATTTTAAATAATATAATATAATAATAATATATATAATATAAATAATTATACTTCCCATATTTTCTCGCTTTAATAAAGCATCTTTTTAATATATATGTATTCAGTTGAAGGGAAATTTAACTGGGTAGGGAATGCCACAGTAAATTTCCCTTCAACTGAATATATATTAATAATTTACTTTTTTAAAGAGCATCTCAAGTATCTGGAGGTTAAATTTGTGACAGTCACAGCAGTTTCATTTCCCTCTGGATTAAGCTAGATGGGAAGGGAAATTTACTATGGCATTCCCTACCCACTTAAATTTCCCTTCCCATCTAGCTTAATCCAGAGGGAAATGAAACTGCTGTGACTGTCACAACTTTAACCTTCAAGATACTTGAGATGCTTTGTCGCCTCACGCGATCTTAGGAACTTTGCTTAATTAGTTGTGTATTTCTAACTGGACTCCCCGACGCTGGGGTCAAACGACAATAACAACAACAAGAAGAGACAACATTTCTGTCTCCCTTTCATTGATGAATTTTGACAGGTTTTTTTTCTTCAAGTTTTGGGTTAATGGTTTGTCTGTCTGTCTATATACAAACTCATATGTAGTATATATACTTTGCATGTACATCAGGTGATCTTAACGTTCTCTTGTCTTTGTTCATTAGTCGACGACGGTGAAAATTCAATTATGGTCTGTTTTTTTACACCTTTTTCGGTAGAGAGGAAATCATTTAAGCCAACTTTTTGTAGGGCCAACAAACGACTTGCATGTCTCATTGTGATAAGACTGTTGAACATCCAAAAGTCTTGGTTTATAGCATGACGCATTTAACATTCCTTTTGCTGCCGAATTCCACTGAAAAACTCAACAACGCGATATCTAGAAACATGCAATTAAACACGCACACTCACATCTAATACCGTTATTTGCCTAGGTGTGTTTTTTTTTTATTTTTTGTTAGGCCCACAAAGACCCAAAGACTGCCCAGAGCGCATGTCCCTTTTCAAAGGCTTGAACTTTATGTGGAACACACGCCCTCTGACCAAGGGGCAGCAGCAGCAGCTCAAAGAGCACATCCAAATCCAGGCCTGGCGCATGTTGGACACAAGTCTGTGCTCGATTCCACAGAGGGGCACGCCTCCAGACGCCAATTATGTTGGGCCAAGCCAAGGATGCGCCGCGAGCGCAGGATATGCTCAAACTGCGGCGCGTTGTAGTTGCCGCCGGCGATTAGCACAGAGGGAAAAGGAAAAATAAGAAGACTAGTCGCAAGGGCTACAGCTGAGCGTAGTCGACTGTGAGGGAACCTGTACTTAAACTGTAAAAATGCATACACACGCGAGCAAACGAGCAGTGAGCTTTGTTCGTGGTGTTTTCTTAGTTCAAGTTGTTTCTTAAATAACTTTCAAGTTTATCATCCGATTGCAATGAAATTTGCGGAACACATTGCGAATTATTTGCTTAACATGTGTGCCAAAAATGAAGGCTCTAGCTTAAAACTAGCCCTGCTAAAACTATTTCTTAAAATTCATTCTTAATTTTCAGAAGCGAAAAGGGATGTCACAAAATTCTAAAACAATCTGCTTCTGCTTAGTATATAGAGGAACCTACATACCAAGTTTGCCGTCGCTAGCTCTTATAGTCTCTGAGATCTAAAAGATTATACAGATGGTCAGACGGACAGACAGGCAGGCGGACAGACAGACGGACAGACAGACATAACACTATCAACTTACCTACTGATAATGATCAAGAATATGTATACTTTATGTTTAGAGACTACCTGACTTCCTACTGTCTGTTACGCACTCCTTTTTCACCTTTTGACAAACTTAACAGACCCCTTGTTACTTTTTCAATGTACAGGGCCTAAAAACAAAAGTTTTCTTAACTTTTGATTTTGTTGTTCATAGCGAATTAATATCAAATACAAGCCGCAAGTGACGATGGCCACAACAACAGGGGGGGCCGTGAGCCCGGCGAAGAGAGTTGCGACAATTGGCCGGCGGCCTTAACGGAAATGGAAATGATGCGCGCGGCAAGGAGGCAGGAGGAGAGCATGGGGGGAGGGAGCGTAGTGTTGGCAGCAGCACAGTGGAGCAATTAGGCAACGTCCCATGGACGTGGGGCATTAAATTGTGAGCTGAAAGTGGCAGATACATCAAAAAAGTGAACGCAATCCATCATCTGGCGAATCACGGCGTGATGAGTGCCGCCAAACTCCAGAGTTTTAAAGTTCCAGGCTCAGGTTGAGGTCCAGGTCCACGTTTCAGTTAACCACATTCACTTGTCGGCATCCTTTCGTTTTTGGCCTGTATGATGATGATGATGACTGACTGACTGCAGAGTTTGCCTTTTGGCGCGTTCGCCGCACGAGCTAAACTCGGCTAAAAATTTATGCCTAATTTTGTGTCTAAGCCATGGCTCTAAATACCGTTAGACAGGCGCAGTTTAAGCTTCAATGTGTGTGTGTGTGTGTGTGTGTGTGTGTATGGTCAAGGTCACATTTAATTGCTGGCGATGTCGACTTCCTCTATAACTGGCCGCAGTTTCTAATGCCGCGTGATCTACTTTCGGCCGACCGACTCAATGGCAATTAAAACAATTACCTTTACCTGTCTCCATCTATATCTGTAGCTGTAGCTGGTATCTGTATCTGTATCTGTAGTTGTAGCTGTATCTATAGCTGTATTTGTATCTGTGTTCTGTGTGGAGGGCTTTTCACTGGAACTGCTCAAGTCGCAGCCACATCACGCCCATTAGCGACAATCAATCTCGGCCACGCTGCAAGAACTACAGCAACAACACTAGCAACACCAGCAACATCAACAACAGCAACACCAACAACATCAACAGCAACACCAACAACAACAGCAACTTCAACAACAACAGCAACTTCAACAACAACAAATCCAGTGATAAAGTTTTTTGTGCGCTTGTTTTGGTTTCAGATTTTGCCGCTTTTTGCCGTTTGGCTTTTTTATTTACGAATGCGACTGCCAGATAACCCATAATTATGAAATTATTATTGAGCGCCAAGTTAGACGTAAAACTTGGCTATAAAAGAAAAAAAAAATGCTTGCCAAACATAAAGTAAAACTAAAATATTATAGATATCTTTATGCTTGACTTTAGTCTGCGCTTGCCGTCGGAAAAGTAAAATCATTTCATTTTGTCTGTAGTACAGGAAGTCTATTGAGTCAGAAATCAGTTTGCTGCCGGCGCAGGAAGTTGCATAAAAAGAGTGTTGAATAAAATGTATAATATTAAAAAAAAAAATACCTCTGCTGTTGCTTTAATTGATACATGAAAACAGAAAAGATATTGAGAAAAGTCTGAGAGCTAAAATGGATCATTGTTACTTAAGTTAAAAACTATATATTTTATATTGAGATAAGTCTCAGCGTTTCAATTTAATTCTGCTTAATGTAAATTAATTTTAAAAAAAACTGCTGTTGATTTGTATTGATATAAAATAACAAAATACGTATCTATACGAGAAGTAAACATATTTATCTCATATTAAGAAAAGTCTTAGAGTTCAAATTTAAGTAGTTTAGTTTAAAAAGAAAACTGCAGCTGTAGTTTTAATTGATATACATGAAAACAAAAAAGATATTGAGAAAAGTCTCCAAGTTGAAGTTGTTTTATTTTCAATTGATATATAAATTCGGGAAGTAAAAGAAGAGAAAAGTCTCAGAGTTTAAGTTCAATTATATTTAGGTAATTTAATTTAAAGAGAAAACTGCTGCTATATTTTTAATTGATACATTAAAAAATATATATATATTCGAGTGCATACAATTTATTTCGTATTGAAAAAAGTCTCAGCATTACAAATTAATTCTTCTTAATGTAATTTAATTTTAAACAAAAAACTGCTGCTGTTTTTGACAGGATATAGAGTAACAATATACGTATCTATACAAGAAGTATACATCTTTATCTCCTATAAAGAAAAGTCTCAACGTTATGCAAAAGTTCAGTCTTCAGTGGCAAGTTGCAAGTTGCAAGTCTCAGTTACTGGCCATTTAACTCTTCTCCGCATGCAACCGTGAAAACAGCCGAATTTATGCAAAATGCCCGCTAGCCAAAACAAACAAACTGTCCAAAAGCCAAAACTAAACCCAAACCCAAACTCAAAAAACAAATGTGGGGCGTTCTAGGAATTGCATAAAGGAAACAAAAGATACACTGGCCAGCAGGATGCAGCTTGTTATGTTTCGCATTTTGAATATTTATGAAATGCCAACGGGGTTACTGTGCAGGTCCTGGCAGCACTTGTTTCTCGTGCCACACGTTGCACACGTTGCACACACATTGTAAATGCCGTTATGAGTTATTATAAGTTGGCAGGAATAAAGTCTGCTCATTATACGGTACCCTAAAGGCGCCTAGAACGGCAACAGGTTGAGTCCTTGTGGGAAAGGACTGCAAAACGTTGCTAAACTTAAAACCCGAATGGTATAATGAGTCGAAGCTTTAAAAGAAACTCTTCCTCGAAGCTGAAGCCGAAACGAACCTCTGTTTTAATAATAAATAAATAAATAAACGATCGGTTTGGGAAAATAAAAATGACTAGTAATTTTACTATCTATAAAATAGTTTTAACTAAATTTTATAACCGTGGAAAATGGTTATTATAAAATTATTCTAAGTTAGATTCCTCAAAAACGTATTAATATATTGATGCAATAATTGTTTAGGCTTTAAAACATCAAGAAAAATGTTAAAACAATTAAACAAATAAGATTATTGTTTGGTATAAAATTGAGCCAAGGTTCGAAACAATACCTTGCATTCTAGGGTTACTTAAACCGTTCCCTGAAACGAACCAAACCCAGTTTTAAACTTTAGACCCTTACAGCCTTGTTTATAAGCCCAACTCATTGCAGCCCATTACAATGACAAACTGACAACACCGAAACTTGCTTAAATGATATGAAAATGAAATAAAATAAAATACAAAGCTGGCAAGAGCATCGGCAATGCTTAAAATCTGTGCTGCATGCATCCTGCCAGTGACGGATCGCAACAACACACAAGGACAACCTGTAATTTTCAAATCTGGCGAAACAAATGCAAAACTGAAATGTATCTTATGGATTGCGTATGGGCACAGAAATGGCGAGGCCGACTGACTGACGATGCTTTCAATGCGATCAGGAGCAACAAAAGCAAAGAGACAGAGAGAGAGAGAGGGAGAGAGAGAGAGAGAGAGAGAGAAAGAGATGTTCATCGGAACGCATGTTCTTTGAAAATTGCCCATAATTATGCGAACGAACTTCAAACTGATTGTTTCTACCGGCAGCAGCAGCAGCGACGGCGACGACGACGGCGGCGGCGGCCATGGCTGTCCAAAAACCGCGTCTGTTGCATGCAACATGCCCGAGTGGTACACAAGGGGCAGCGACAGCAACAGCCCGGCATTGGCTTCAAGATCGACATTGGTCTGGGCCGGGACGGTACGGAATCGTCCGTTTGCTGCAGTGAAAGAGAATGACTGTAATTACGCATCACTTTTTCTTAATTTTCATGCTGTGCAGCTCTTCCTCTTGCTCTTCCTCTTCCCCTTCCTCTTGCTTGTGTTTGGGGCGCTGTGCCCACCATTTTGGCTTGGGAAGCTGCCATCGAGGATTTGGACACTGAACTTGACCCACAAGACAAGTATGTTCGTATGTTTGTATGTATGTATGTATGTATGTATGTATGTATGTATGTATGTATGTATGTATGTTTGTATGTTTGTATGTATGTATGTTGCGGCGGCGGCCACTTGTGAGAAATATAAATACGTCCCAGAGTTTTAGAAAATTGCTCGTTGCGTGCATGTTTTCGAAAAGCGGCTTGAAAACATTTTGCGTGTCTTTTGCTTTTGGTTGTTTTCGTTTCGTTGTTGAAGGAAGTACCTTCAATGAGAAATCTAATTTAAAAGATACAAAATTTTAAATTATGGGGTTTTCTATATTGCCAAAAAATGGTTTTGGCTTTTTTTCTTCTTTCTTGTTGCTTATTTTGTGTATGATTGGGGCTACGTGCTGTGAAAAGGTTCATTTCAGATGCCAGAGTCGCGATACGTCGACATATGACGGAAGTGCGGAATGTCAAAGTTTTTGGGTCAAAACTTAAAATGAAAGGTAAAATTATAAGCCCTTAAGTACATATTATATCATATAAAAATATATACATTATTATTTATGTAGCTAAAAGTAGATAAACTCATATTTAGCTATGCATAGTTAGAATATATATGTTTTTTAATTATATTATGAATATTTTTGAATTTCAATTCATTTCTGCATACATTTACAAATTTACTTGTAAGACCAAACCATAGGTGGCGTCTTGATGTTTCGCAAAACAGACAAGACTGGTGTTCAAATTTGGCAACTTTGGTTTGCAGAAATGGTTACATTTCTTGAAATGACGCCGCACGAAAGAAAAGAGAACTGACGAACGCACATGACTCACTTAAATGATCTACCTTATTTAAACTATTTTCGAATTAATATTGTGTTATTATTTATAAACTTATTACAGAATTAAACAAACATTTAAATTGAAATCAAATTGTGCGCCATGTTTTGAAAGTTTAGTATTTAGTACGATAGTACTATCGATAAATAATATCGAAATTCTGTGACTGCTGTTAGGCTCTCTGTTAAATTCACCTCTGTTACGAATGGTTAACAGACTGCTTCGAGCAATTTCAAAATAAGACTCATTTAATATAAAATATTAACAAAGTATACTATATATAATTAAGGAATTATTCAACACGTTTAGAATGATTTGTTAATTTAAATCGAAGACAATATGCAGTTCTAAATAATTGTCACAGTTTAGAGAACTGTTAATAACAGTTTGGAGACATGTTAAGTCGCTATGTTAAAACATATGGTTTTGTTTTGTTTTAGTCGATGGACTCGCAAATTGTTATTTATTAATGAATTTGAAAATCCGTGGCAATGGAAACAGACGCAAATATTGCGGACTTGACAGCCGTCTCGTTTGCCGACTTTGAGACAAAGAACAGAGATGAGAACACCAGCTTTGATGATTACGGACAGTGTCAGCCAAAACACGATTTGGCCATGTCACTGGATTTATCACTGGGCCAGAAAGCAGAGCATCTCTTTGCCACCGACCAGACTCCAACGCCGACGCGCCTTATTAAGAACTGTGATGAAGTGGGACTCTTTGAGGATCTGCAACATGTCAACCCCTTTGATATTGGCTTTCAGCGAGCTGCCGAACAGAATGCCGTTGGTGGCCATGCGATGCCCGTGACGCCGACGCGTTCCGAGATGCCGCCAACCGATGGCGACTCGCTGCACACACCGCAAGTGTATCCGCTGGATGCAGCAACAGTGTCCACCGCTGCCGCAGTCGCGAGCAGCGACAGCAGCAGTCCACTGGATGTGCCCGTAGCCAATGTAGAGGATCTACTGAAGACGCCAGTGCCTGATAGTGTTCCGCCGGCGCCGCCGCCGCCGCTACAGCTAATGCAGCCACAAGTAATCACTTGGATGCTGCCCGCACAGACTTTCGCACTAACCACACTTCCTGCCAGCAACAGCAAACCGTTGAAAAGTGCCATGCCCACACAGAAAGTACGACCATTGATTTTACCCAAGCCCAGTGCGGCAGTCAATCCCAAGACTCCAACAGCTGCCATGGCACAGAGTACAACGCCCGTACACGAGCCCAGCAGCGCCAGCCTAACGCCCACCTCACAGCTGCCCATCAAGGAGCGTTTAAAGGCCATACTCAACAATAGTTACCACAAGAAACAACGCAGCTTCGACCCGCCAGCTCCCAAGGCCATGTCAGCGGTCAATCGTAATGAGGACACCATGGTGCGACGTCGTGCTGCCGCCTCCCGTTATCGGCACAAGATGCGCCGCGAGCACATAGAGATTAGGGACCACAATGAACAGCTTCAGCAGGAAATTCGCGTGCTGCGTGAAAGAGTTGCAACATTGGAGCGGCAACTGCAGCAACAAAACAACAATAACCACATTCCTGGTGGTAAGACTATAATCCTAAGCAAATTATTCCCTAACTCAACTCCTTTTCTATTTCCCAGTTGTGGCTAATCAACTGCAAATGCCACCCTCCAGCATACACCTGGTCATCAATGTACCCAAGATGATAGTGCCTTCCTCGGAATCTAGTCAAAGACTAGATAAATAGTGATTAAATGTATAAAACACGTACCCGCTCACTTAAGTAATAGAATTGCTTGTACAATTTATTTATATTTAGTTCAACAATGCTTAAATAAGTGGTGCCCAAAATGCGAATTTGCTACCACGCGTGGTCTAAGCTTAAAAAAAAATGCTTGCATACACCCCCTGTATTTTACGAAGAATGCATTCAGTGTATGTGCGTGGGCACCAGTCAATTTAAACACATGGCCATAATATGTTCATAATTTATTGCAAGTAAATAATAAGTTATGTGTTGTAAATAATTATAATATTTTACAAATCTTAATGCTGATTTTGCACTGAAAAAAGAAGGTGTCAGTCGTGTATATAAAATCATTTGTTAAATTAAATATATATTAATATAATAATAGAAATATATAATATTAAAATAATATATTAATACATAATAAGTAAAATATTTTCATTGTACTATCAGGCTCTATACTATATCTTAAAATATAATGTGTATAATTATTAAAAATTATTATAATATTCTACATATTCTAATGCTGATTTTATGCTAAAAAAAGCTTCCAATTGTATATAAAATAATTTGTTAAAATATTTAATAAGCATAATATTTTCATTTTACTATTATCGAAACTTTATACGAATTTCGTATATTTTTATAAAAATTACAAAAACTGGGACAAAATACAATTTGTTTTCGTTCTTTTTAAAGATAATAATAAATATTTGTATAAAAATGTCTCATTTAAAATGTAGTATTTACCCAAAAAGGATTATTTACTACTTATTGCAGTCAGTGTTTAAAATATCCGAGAATTCTCTCTGTATTTCTTGAATTGAACGCTCGATATCACTGAGGGGTTCGGCGGCTGCTGATGGTCTCCGTGTTGTCGGTGATCTGTCCAGTCGCTCCAAAGTCATCTGCAGTTGGGAATTATTGTAGTTTTGATTGATTGGAAACTTTCACACACTTTCTGCTTACCTCACGCAGTTGTTGCTGCAGCTTATCACGTTCCTGGCACATCTTTTGAATGTTACCATAGTATTTCTGCGCCAGCGGAGCTCCCGACGTATCCGAGTAGTATTTTTGTGCGAGTAATTCCATATTCTGATTACGTATTTCGTCCTCGGCAAAGATCATCTCCTGATTGTGACGACGACGCTCGCGTTCAATGGTGTGCATCAAGAGATCAATGTCTTTCTCCATTTCCAATACCTTGCGACGCTGTTCCGATTGCTGCAGCTTGGTCATCACTTGACTCTTCCGCTGTCGCACTTCCAGTTGATAAGTGAGCAGCATTTTACGATGACAGGCAATGCGTTCTTCCTCCCGCTGTATGGTCTCCTGATAGAGTTTCTCCATTTCCTTGACGCGACGTGTGTGCTCCTCCTGCTTAAGACCATTCTCCAATCGATCCATTATCTGCAACTCCTCCAATTCCAGATGACGTATACGCGCATCGATCTCCTGATGCTGTTTCTGCAACATTATTGTCTGTTGCTCCTGTTCTGCAATCCAATCGCTGGGATATTTAAGAAACTTCGGATAAACGCCCTTGGGAATAGGAGAAAAAGGTGGCAGAAAGCGTTGTGGATGCATTTGCGGTGGACACTTCTTCATTAACTTGCGAGCACGAGCAACCAACTTGGCCACATCCATGGGATTCTGTTCGTGAAAGAACCTTAGCACTGCCTCCTTGTCCGGCAGACGTAAGATAACCTCGCGATTCAACACGTTGTAGGCAACAATAACAAATACTGGGAAATACAGAGGTTCCGTCACAATGTTGTCCCACAGCACCAACCATTGTTGTTCCTCCAACACCTCGGCAAAGGCATTAGTCAGCAGTGACCAGGCATAATCCTTGGGCTTCACCTCCATTGCCTGATAAAACTTCGACAGCTGTGCATCATTGCCTTGCAATATATTTTCACACATGGCCAAATAGTTTTCCGGTGGCAACGGATAGAATTCAAAGCAAAGCTGCAGATGATTAAGCAACAACGTTGCAATAAGCTCAAAGACTACCAGTCCGTTCTTAAGCAACTGCTTCACAAAGGGAAACACCAGATGTGGCATAAACTCCGCGTAGCCAAAGACCTTGCACCAGTGCGCCAGGCAACTCCACACTTTGAGCACACCACGACGTTGTGCATCGCTTTTAAACTTCAGACTACGTGCCAGCTGCTTGACAATTGGTGGTTCTCCCAGTTTAAGCAGCGCCTGAAACTGTTGACCATTGCAAGGCAGCTCCAGCAGTGAACTCCATATAATAAACCTATACTTTTCCGGATAGCAGCCATATTCGTGCAGCATTGCCTCCAAGCGATCTCGCTTGAGCAGCTGCCGCAATTCCTGATTGACGGGCCCACTGACATGTCCAGGCAGCTTCGGTTGCTTCAGCACTGCACGCAGCTGAGAGATGCACTGTGTCTTCGCCTGTAGGGCATTGTAAAGTCGACATGTAGACCAGACATTCACCTCGCCACACTTGGACAGCACGCTGAGCAGCTTGCCATCGCGACTGATATTCAAACTAACTCCATTCGAGCGTTGCACAATCAACTTATGCTCTGTATTCTCCAGATCCAACATGACAGCCTGACCGCGTGCCGTAATCCCGAACAGTATACGTTCCTTAGGCTGTGGCAACAATGCAATTTGCTTTAGTATAAAATCTCGCAGTCGAAATAGTTTATCTAGATCGAAAGACGCAGCGCTGAGCAGCAACAAATATCCATCCAATGTGGTGAGGCACAACTTATTGCCATTCGGTGAGAAGCTGTAGGTGAGCAGCTTACCATCGGCAAAATGTTCATCCTCGCATTCGAATGTTAGATCATCCTCTGCATTGATATCGTCCTCGTCCTCGCCACGTAATACAAATTCTGGTATTGGATTCTCATTACGCTGCAGACGTAATTTGCGGTCACGTGCTTTTATCGGCTGGACAACGTGCACTGGTTCTCGGGAATGCGATGACCATGTGCTGATGGAATCGTTGGTGAAACAGGTAAAGAACTGATCCGAATTGGGTATATATCCAGCGAATTTCAACGTATGCTGTGACCGATCAAACTTCAGGCGATGCGACACTTGGAGGTTCTTTAAATTAAGCAACGCAGCCTCCGGACCAAAGCGCATAATTGTATTGATCGCGGTGCCGCTCTGCAATCGATTTCCCCATGATATTTGATCGACAGCAGCATTTCCCACCTCATTGCGTCTGCCCACCAGTGACTTCTCCACATTCATCACAAACACTTGTCCGTTCTCGTTGCCCACAATGTATTCATTGGGATGCAAGGGCGAGGCATGCAGCAGCGTTGCCTGTGGCAAGCGGATTGTGAGACGCCAATAACGCTTGCTGACAAAGTCGAAGACAAAGATGTTGCCGCTGTTGTGGAAGTTAAGGGAAGAGTCGAGTTTTAAGTACTGTGTATTCAAATGAGGTTTCTTCGGATTAGATTTATTAATTAAGCAATCGTTGTGTGATTTAACATTGAATGTTATTCCCATACGGCATCAGCAGCTCCAATCTGATAACTGATTTCTCGCTGGAGTTTTCATACGACACCATATCTCGAAATCATAAACCAGTATATCTTTGGCATAGATAATCCGACTTGGACGAATGAAGTTCCATTCAAAGCGTATTCATTGGTAGCAACTATCCACACCCAATAAATGGACCCAACCACGAGTTTGACGAAGATATGCAAATGTCTATAACTATAACTAACTAAATATAAACTCTGATCACTTACCGCCTATCAATGACAACCAGTTTGTTGCTCATCTCATTGAAGCAGCAGGCGGCAATGCGCACACGCAGTTGTCGATCCACATTCTTGATGGTGTGATGCACGGTGAGAATATTTCTAAAGAAGACAACAGATGTTTAGAATTCTTGTTGACAACTTTAAATCAAAAGTTCTTGTGTATTTTTACCCCGTCTCGTTTTGCTGCAGCTTGAAGGCATATTTGTGCATTGGTTTGTCTGCTTTGGGCGTTGAAATGGGCGGCGCGCTTAGTGGAAGTGCGTGGCAGGATTGCTCTTCCTCTATCTCCTCCAGTTCTTCAAAGTCACTCTCGTTGTCCAAGAAAGATTCCATATCCGATTTTAGATCCCATTCGTCCTCGTCGTACACTGTGTCCTCCTCCTGTTCTTCTGCTCCATCTTCCTCCTCCTCTTCCTCCTCAATGTAATTTGAAGTGGCAAGCGAAATACCTTCATGTTCACTATTTGTTGAACGCTTTTCCATTTTATTCAACTTTTAAATAAACAATAGACATTGCTTGGTTCACAAGCGATCTGCTAGAGCTGAAACGATAGTTATTATATCGATTTTTATGTCGGAATAGAAAGGTATGCTGTTCACAGCGTTTGCTGATGACAAATATATTTGTCAATAATCGATATTTTACATACATAGAATAATAATTGTTGCTATCGATACTAATCTTTCAAAACAGCTTGGCTTGCCATTTAAATTAATTTTAAAATTGTTATTTACACACGGAACAGTATTGCCTTCTTTAAAAAAGCTCGGAATTAACAAAATATCTAAATATATTTAAGTAAAAAAGGAGTAATAGAAAAAATAAATGCTTTAAAATGGAAAAGCTTAAATGCAACAAAATCAGGTTTTTTAAAATTTAAATCGCAATACTTACGCGCCACCGTCTGCGAAACATAAATGCGCCACCTATAGCTTTGTTTTTACAATGGAAATCGCGGTGCACTATCGATAGTGCAAAGTCGCCAACGATAGCCGAAAGACAACATATATCGGTTACTATACGATATTGTATATTGTTATTTTCGTTAAATAATTGTTATTTGAATATATATTTATATTTATTAATGTGAGATTGACTGTTTTCTGCGATGGAGCGAACTGCACCAAAAATTGCTTCATCCAAAAACCATCGAGGGGTGCTTAACACATGACTGCCTTCCAGTTTGGGGCCCAATTTACAGATCACACTTAAAACATGCCTCCATATGGAGCATCGAAGTTGTCTCCACGCATTGCGTATCCCAACATGGTCGTGTAGTTAACAACGTTAGCCATCAGCGTCAACACGCACGCCGTCCAGGTGATCTGCAGGATATTATGATTAAAACATTTGTCATTCCATATTTTTGTTGTTACTCACAACAGCGGAATGTGCCAGGACAATGGGCAGGGCAAATGCACTTAACACCATACCAGCCGTGAGGAACAGCGCAAATTCTGTCTTCGGATTGGTTTCACTGCCAGGGGTGGAACGCTTTGCTATTAACACTGGCAGCACCGATAGCACGTAAAAGAGGAGCACGAAGAACGGATAGAATATCTTGGGAGTGGGAACGGCACAGGCAAGAATCAAAAATGTCATTCCCAGACACGTTAAAAGTGCACTTATAACCAGCCTGCAATAAAAAAGTATTATCAACGATTTTGCACAAAAGTATGTATACACAGCAGGGGGAGGATGCGGGGGCTGTGACTTACGCTGCAGGTGTTGTTGTTGGTTTGATGTTGGTTGCAAACAGAGACAAGCAAAATATATAAATATAAATAAATTAATATGAATTACTCACAGAATAAATTGCGCATTCCTTACCTTTTATTGCTGCCATTTTTAAATTTGTTTACAATTTTTCTTTGTCGCTCGGCTAAAAAATGATTCACGAATAACGATAGTGTAGTATATCGATAACAAGAATTTGATAAAAGCAGTATTTTTAATTTTTGTTAGTTTTCGATATACCGATTAAAATGAGATGTGTTGATTTTCATAAAATGCGTTAATTTCTGAAATTACTAAAACGATGTAAAATTAGTGTAAATTATATTTAGTTAATGACAGTTGAAGCAATTATAACTTTCCATTAAAAGTATCATTCGTTCAAGCCTATCGATAGTTCAGCACTGCAAAGATATCGATATAAAGGAAAATCGTGCCTCTGTCTGCGCGGTAACTCAAACTTCAAATTCAAAAGTTTAAATTCAAATTTATAATCCGAGCTGCATTAAGTTTGTTTAATTTTATAATAACAAACTTAGATAACATAAATGATGTTAACAAATGGAACTGGCTAAATTAACAGCAATTGCTTTGCACTTTTATAGATGAAAAGTTAAGATTTTGGTTTTAAGACTAAGAAACTAGTCGGAAAAGCTGAAGTTAATAAAACCTGACTGTGAAACGCCCTGTACTTATTATCTAATCACTTATACACAGGCAAATTATTTTCTCTTCTTTTGACTTTAAATGAATGTCGTAAATACTTCAATTAAATTCGTTAAATTGTTTTTTAAATAACATCCGAGTGTATTATCCGATCATGTTGACATATTCTGAATTTTCAGCTGTAGCTTTAAAGTTGCTCTGTTAATTGGATTTAGGCGATTTAAAGGGTTTCTTCACTCTTGTATTGATACATATATTGTTAATAATAATAGCTAATTATTTAATACATATGCTGCTACAATCGATCATTGTTATAACTTTTATCTGAGCACACAGTAAGTATGCAACAGTAAAATTTTCCTGTGAATAGAAAGCTTTCCCGTCTTTCGCTTATAATTTCATTGATAAAAATAAAATGTCCTATCCCAAAATGTAAATGGCACGGCGCGTGCTCGACAAAAGCACGAAGGGGTGTGTGTGAGTGTGTGTGTGTGTAAGTGACTACGTAGCAGCCACCTGCTAGCTGCCAAGATGTCGACTCTGACATCGGCCTTTTCATGAATGCATGAATGTTGATTCAAAGAATCCCTGCACACACACACACACACACACACACAGGCAATTACCTCACGAATACACACACACACACACACACTGGCAGTCGGACGTGTCAAGCTTTTCAGTGGTAATTATAGCGCATGCGCTGCTGCTGCCTTTGCTGCGCTTTGTTGTTGGCTACCCCAAAAGCTGCCCGCAACATTTAACAGTGCGGGGGCGAGCATAACATTTGCGTCACAGCTCCCATATTGCTGGATTGGTGCTGTCGCTGCCGCCAGGCTCATTCAGTATAACGATATACGTTGACGACGAAAGAACGCCACGGAAAATTGAATAATAAGCAACGTTGAATGTTGAACGCAGGGGCAACCTAACAAGTTCAACACAATTGACTGCAACTTGAAGTAAAATTGAAAGAAAAGTGCAACATTTGACATTTATGGCAGCCGGTGCAAGTGCGTTGACATTCCAGGAAATCATTAAAACCATTGAAATTGCGACAAATTGTAATTAGCTAAGGGAAATTGCGAAAAATATTGCACGCCTACGTGAAAGAAAACCACCAGCTGCCCGATTTTGTGTGTGTGAAAATCAATAAACACTGTGGACGTTATCGCTGCTGCGGGTCTAAGGAGGCAAGCATGTTCTGGCCATTTTAACCGGCCATATGGCAAGTGTGAAGTGTTAAAAAAAATATAAAAAAATAAAAGAAATATAATTGCAACAATATTGTACGCTAAATTGACGTCACAATTAACTGACTTTCAACCAACTGACAACCAAGAACAACAATTAAATAGAGAATCCTTTAAAGTAGTCAGTATTCAATATGACAAAGCGAATGGAAATAACCTGCGCACTGATTGCAATCCTCATGTGCAGCATATTGGGTCACTGCGAAATGTCCGTTTACCCAGGTAAATATGCCTAAAAATAGCACAACCAAGCAACTAAACTACCCACACACACACACGCACACACAGGCACACACACACCTCTTGCAACACTAACAACTACAAGTGAATGTAATTTGAACTTTTGCGTCGTGAATGGCGCAGGAAAGCGAAGCCAACCGCTTGCCACTTCGTTTTGTGTATACTACTGTATACTAGATGTGCATGTATGTATGTCTGTGTGTATGCATGTCGCTATGTATTCTTATACATATCGAGTATCAAATATTCACGAATCAAACCAAAACACCCACGCGCACTCACACCTCAAAAAGGCCGCCCACAAATACTATATATATGTAAAATGCTGCACCGTTCAACTGTATGTGTGGCTGTATATCCGTTATGTCTGTGGGTGTATGTGCAGCTCCTTCCAACTAAAAACTTGGGTGGTCCTTCGAGTTTAAGCTGCTTGCTGCAGTTGAGGCTTAGACTATATATTTTATAGCCTACTTTTCAGGGCACCGCAGCAGCAGCAGCAAACGAAATGTAATAAAGCTTTTCCAAGCGCGTCACAACCATGTCTGAGTGTGTGTAACTGTGTGTGTGAACGCGTGTAGTAATTGGTCTATTTTTAAACATAGGCAATTAAATTGACTTTTGTTTGTCTATTCCGGCGGCTTTTTTTTTTTGGGCGGGTTATAAGCAGTAACTTTTCGGTTTTTTATACCCTTGCAGCGGGAATAAACATTTTGTCTAGAAATGTGTAACGCTTTAAGAAAGGCCTAGTGGCATATAGAAAGTATATCTCTCTGTGTCACTGGCTGTTCACGCTAGTGACGAAAGCACACAACAAAAACTCACACGTAGTGAAGTTTGCTGTGTAAAAAGTTTACTAACTGAATCTGTATAGATATTTAAAACGTTTTCTAAGCAAACTCTTCTATTTAGTTTATGGAAACAAGCGTTACAAAATTAACTTTTAGTTGGATATACTTTATTGCTCTTTGAGTTATCTAAGCTAAGTTGACAGATAAACAAGCTGCTATTGTCTTATGCATTCTCTGCAAATTTGATTACAATTGGACTAATATATCATATAGCTGCCATAGGAACAGTCGCTTCTAATCCAAAATTTAGTATGGAAATCTTCTTTGTTCTTTGAGCTATATTAACAATTCTTACAGATTATGTAACTGGTATTGTCTTAGACATGCTGACCAAATTTTGTTAAAATCGGGACACTATATCATATAGCTGCCATACGAACAATCTGTTGAAGTTTGACATTTAGTATGAAAAACTATGCTGTTCCTTGAGTTATCTCAACCAATCTCACAGACACACTATCTGCTATTGTCTTATACATTCTCTATGAGAATGGTTACAATCAGATTACAGATCAGATTGTTGTTCAACATTTAGTATGAAAAACTTCTTTGTTCTTTGAGTTATCTTAACCAACTTTAGATATTATATATCAGTTGTTGTCTTATACATCCTGATTCAATTTGGTTACAATTGGACTGATATATCATATAGCTCCCATAGAAACAATCGGTCGTAATTCAACATTAAGCATACAAATCTTCTTGTTCCTGGAGTCAGCTCAATCAATCTCACATATAGTTAATTTGAAATACATACTTCCCTATCAGACTTGCTTAAAATTAGACAACAGTCAAGAGTATTCAATATTTGGCTATCCAAAGTTAAAGTTTCTATCTTGTTCTTTTTATTTTGGTGCCTTTTGTTTTCTATTTTGGGCGCTTTTATTTTTGAACAGCAAGTGGCACGCAACCTCGCTATGACGGACTTCATTAGCATTAGCATTAGCATAATGAGAGTCCAGAACATGCCAGTTTGCTAGCTTGCCAACTTGCCACCTTGCCAGCTGGCCACCCTTCCACCCTTACCACCTTGCCGCACCCATTTCAGGTCGATTAATCCATTGCATTTTTGCTTGCAGGACTGCGACGTCGTCCCATTCAGCCGGCGACATTGGAGACCCAGCAGTATGAGCAGCTGATGGAGGAGCACGCTCGCCGTCGACTGCAGCAGCAGTTCGAGCAGCAGCTGGAGCTGATCAAGCTGAAGATGATGCGTCAGCGCAAGCTGCTGGAGGAGGAACGCTATCGTCAGCGGCAGCAGGAGGTGCAGATGGCCGAGTCCGAGGAGGAGTACGAGAATAGGAACAGCAATGGCAACAGCAATAACTTCAATAATCAGCAATACGATCAATATGACAATGTTGAAGGCGATGCTGCCTATGGCAGTCCTCTGGACACCATGCCCGATGTACGTCCGCCGCCTCCGATGCGTCTGCCGCTGCCCAACTTCAACAACTTGGACAGCGTCTTCAATCGCAACAGCGTGCAACGTGAACGTATTCCCTTCGCCGTCGGTCCCAATGATGCCCGGTTCTTTGACAACGCCAACGATCCGTCCGGCGAACTGGATTCCCGTGCCCTCGATGATTACGAGGAGTATGCACCGGCACCGGAAACTGCACCGGAAGTCGTTACGGCCAAGAGCAAGCTGGCCGCGTCAGCGTCAGCACCAAAACCCATGGAGCCACCAAAACTTTTAGATCCTGCCACCGCCAACTTCCATCGCATTAAGCCACAATCCGCGGCTGCCGCAGCCGTTGCCGGAGTCACTCTGCCCCAGTCCAAGGAAGGCACCAATGAGATTAGCGCACTTATTGACAAACTGCAAAAGCAGAGCAAGTCGCCGCAATTGGCACTTCCGGTTGGCAACAGCGAGGCAGCCGAGCATATGGTAATGCGTCAGCATATGGGCCTAAACAGCGAGATGGGCGTGTACATTGTGGCCCTCATTGCGGGCGTCAGTGCAGCAGTGACAGTGGGTCTACTAGCGCTGGGAGTTACCTGGTAAGTTGACAGTGGCATATACTATTAATATATATAATATAAAGACTGCTTTTACCGACGTCATCGTATATAAGAGTTATTACTTAGTGTAATCGTTTAAATTAAAAGTCACACACAGTTTCGTGTCTCTTAAAAGACTAACACCGGCATCACACCGCTGTATTTCACCATTTCCTTTAGAGCGAGATCAAGCTAGGTCGATCTCCATTGTCTTAATATGTTAAAGCGAGATAGCTAATCTATCTGGATAACTAGTGATGGGAGGTTATACAGTCTGGTGATGGTAGGGTATACAATCTAGTGGTGGTAGGGTTAACAGAGTATAGGAATGTTAACAGACTATCGGCCTGCTACATTAGTTACTTTTGAAGCTAGCTTTACCTTAAAATAGGAAATAGGAATGTACTAGCTGAAACCTCCTTAATGCTTCCCCCCATCAAAAACTGTAACTAAAAGTGCTTTAATTTATCTGTTTGCAGGTTCCATAGTCGCAGCAAAGCTGCCGCCGATGTGGACTATCCGGCATACGGCGTGACTGGGCCAAATAAGGACGTCTCGCCGTCGTGTGATCGCAAGCTGGCGCAGAGCGCCCAGATGTATCACTATCAGCATCAGAAGCAGCAGATCATTGCCATGGAGAACTGTCAGGCAACCGATGGCAGCTGTGGTCTGTCGGATGTGGAGAGCGATGATGACAACGAGGAGGGTGACTATACTGTCTATGAGTGTCCTGGTTTGGCGCCCACTGGTGAAATGGAGGTAAAGAATCCATTGTTCCTCGACGAGACGCCGGCCACGCCAGCTACGGGTGGAGCAGCAGCAGCCGCCACAACCACCACCAATGGGGGTACCAATGTTGGCACCACTGAAGTCGCCGCCAACAACAACATTACGCAGGCAACACCACAACAGCCTGCCACACAGAAGAAGGGCACCGTCAAGCCGAATATGAATCTGTTGAATGCTGCAGCCACGGCAGCTGCAGCCGAGGAGAAGCAGAAGCGTAAGGGAAAGAAGTAAATTGACTTGTCGGGAAATTTGTATCTATTTAATCTCCGTCATTTTCTTTTGGCAAAGTCAACTGCTTCGGCAATTGGTAAAGTTTGACTGATCCATTTTGTCAGCCAACAGACACAAAACAGACACAAGGTACGCGTATGTACATAACACACACACACACTCACACACATACAGTTAGTCAAGTAATTATTATTTTAATTTTTGTATATTTATAAATAAGTTAAAAGTGCAAATAATGAGCAGAATTGAGAAATACAATTTAAAAAAATTAAAAACAAATAGTTTCAGACTTTATATTTGTCAAAATAGTTATGTGACAGACTGTACATATACACCTACATACATATGCACACAGTCAGTCAAGTAATTGTTTTGATTAAATAGAAAATAAATATATTTTTTAAATATTATTATTCCCGCTCTTGAAATGAGCTAAAAAATAAAAAAAATTAAGAACTATTGATTTTAACTAATTTTAAACAATATCAAGCAAATATCTACATATTTTATTTGGTCAAAACAATTACTTAACTAACTGTATACACATATTTACTTACACAAACATGCAGTAAGTCAAATAATTGTTTTGACAAGAAAACGAAAACTTTCTGTTGCCTGGAACAACTTTAAAAACATTAATTTTTTTACCTTGTCTGCACAATTACTTGACTCACTGTATATAGAAAACAAATACGCGCGCGCATGTATAGCATTATGTACTATTCCTAATGAAAGTCCATGGAATTAAATTCCGCGGCTGCAGCAAAATGAGTAAACACAACTCTCTCTTATCTTCCCCTAACTGTAAGCTATCTATCATAACATATATTATGATGTATCTCGTAATCGTAATCGTATCATAATCTTATTGCTATGATCTAAGACAAACACACAGGTAACCAAACCAACCCATTCCTCCCACTCCCACTCACCTGTCCTGACCTTATCAATGTCAGTGTCACTGCTTCCAGCTGAAGACAACGAAGAAATTGCGCAAGAAAATCTTCTTCATAAGAAAATATGGAACCATGTGGCGCTTGTCAGTCAAAAGCAGAAGTAACGACAATTGCACAATTACCGTCTGCAAAAGGTAATACTTAACCCTCTCCCTCCCCCCCCCCCTGTTAACGAATATGCTACTGATTCTATTTACATGCTACAATCCAACATGTGTACTTATTTATTGTATTATTGTAATTTAACACTTTGTATTGTACTTATACCATATACTATATCAAAAACAAACAATTTTTGGTGTCTGCAACACGAATCAATTTATAACAAATATTTTAAAGTCTGCATAACAACAAAAACAACAACAAATACAACTATACTATACTTTATATATTGTATATTATATGTATTATTAAAGTAACATAATAATATTATTGTAACAAAAGATACAAATTAATTATGTATTTACTCTTATAGTAATATTTCCCATTTATATTTTCTAATTTTACTTATTGTGTACTACGCTTTGTGATCTTAAATTATCTGTGTCAATTTAGAAATACAATTCTGGTAACCAACATATACACACACACACACATACATACTATATACATGTATATGATGTCTGATGTATGTTTGTATGTATTATGTACTTATCAAATATTGGAGCAACATCTATAGAAGGAAAGAGAATTATTTACAAGTAAAACTTAACAATAATTTCCTGCACATTCATGTAAAGTAAATGAAAAATGACTGATAACACACAAAAAAAAAAAAGAAAAACAAAAAATACACACGTCTATTGTACAAACAAAGAAGAAGATAAAAAAAGAAACGAAAGATAATGAAATTTATTTATTAATTAGTGGAAAATTATTGAAATGAAATAGTAGATGTTCCAAGAAGTTCCCCCAATTCAATTGTATTTTAATTGCTGTACATAAACATAAACTACTAATATGTGAAAAATATTTACTAAATCTACAACAACGTAAACAATTGCGGCCGTAACAATTACAATACACAACAACAAAGAACAAAGAGAACAAAACTCACGAGTTTAAAAATAATAATAATAATAATAAATGCAACTTAGATACTATAAACGCATCTACAATAATAAGTGTAATAACTAATACTTGAAAAGAAAGAAAATGATATGAATGGAAATTCGACAACTGCTAAGCAGATTTGAACAAACAACATTATTATTATTGATCTACATACTATATTTTATATTGTTTTCAACAATAAACAATTGGGAAACGTACTTTGCAAACAAACTGTTTGGCTTATCGACTAGACCGTTGAGCGGCAATGTTGAGTTTGAAATATATATTTTATGGAGTTCTCGCGAGAGACCGATAAAAATAAATATATGCAGAAATTATAAAAATATATATCCTGAAAGAAATCCAAAAAATACATAAATATATTGTGAATAAAAAGAGAACATAATTTATTGTATAATAACCATAATAACACAAATTATACAATATGCATACAAAATAAATTAAACTAACCCAAAAAGAAAATGTTGTTTGATTTCATTTAGTTTACCATTTTCAAAAAATTACACTTAAATTGTTTGGCGGGCTTTGTAAAGTGTTGCCACACGTCATGGTGTTGCCAGCCTGCTGGTTTTTGTTAATATTCAACGACATTTTACAACACTAACGCTTGGGTATTTACTTGCTAGCGCTGGACGGGTCACACTGCAAACTGCAGAAGCCAATCAGTAATTGCGACAATAATAATTCAATATGCGTATGCCGCGCGCGATTTTATTTCATATTAATTAATTAACAAAACAAAAAAAAAACATTTTAAGTCTTGCGGGCATTAAAACGTGCGGAAAAGTCGGTGTCGCAATCGCTGCTACAACTTCGCTGCTGCTACGCTGTGTTGTTGCTTTAATTCTGTTTTTTTTGGTAGCCGAGTGAAACTATTTTGGCTTTAGAATTAGATACAGTGCCAGTTAAAAATGGTTCGTTGGTTCATTAATACGGATGCTGTTGCTTTTCTTGTTTAGGTAAGTAAAAGGATGAAGACTATAAATAAATGTCTAGCTGCAAGTCTATTTTGGGCAGGTCAAATCGTCGCATTTCTATCAAGTGCAATTCTCTTTTAAGTTTTTTTTTTTTTTTTGTATATATACATTTGGGCGTACTTGTCGATTACGAAACTGGGTGGGCGCTGAATGTTGGGGGGCGCTGTCTGTGTGGGCTGCCCTCAACACCCCAACCGCCCTCACTTTGCATGCGATGTGCTGCTAAGCATTAACGACGCTGCCGACGGCATACACGAAATTGCGTGTGACAACCAACCATCAATTGGGGGGGTCAGAGTTAAGGTAGGGTGTACTCATATATTCATTGTCATCGATTTGTTAGGGGTGTGTTGCTGTCGTTGTTGTTGTTGTTATTATTGGTGCTATTCTTGTTATATTGCCGGTAAATGAGTAAACGTGATTCATTGCAGAAACAAATCAATAAAAAAAGCATTTAAAGTGGCTTCCTTAGTGATAAACTCGAGCGTTAGATCATGTGATAAACAAATGTTATCAGACACCCGCAAGAATGCTGAGATATGTATGTTTGTGCATACCAGTGTTGCCGATCTAGCCCGTTTCCACACAGATCTGTTCATTTTAGAATTACTTTAGCTACTAATTATTTCACTAGAAACAATCAAATTTCAGTCTTACTGTCAGCTATATATTGATATATTAGCTAATTTGTTGTCTAATATAAACAAATAGCATTTAAATTATAAAAGCGAACCAGTAAAACTGAATTTTTATATTTAATATTTACACTTCCAAGGAAAAAACTATTTGTGCTAAACTCTGTCCTTTTTTTATTACATCAGTCTGGCCACTCTTTCCCTGGTTCTCTTTTGGCGATTATTTGGCATCACTGTTACACACACAGACACACACACACACATGCAAACACAACGCCCCTTGCTAAGAAATTTGAGTTTCACTTTGTGGAAATAGTTTACAGCTGTTGTTTTGGTTACTTGTTAAACAGGATGCGCTCAGTCTGTCCGTCAGGCAGTCCGTCCGACTGTCAGGGGTAGACCAGATGTTTTTGCCTGCACTGTGTGTTGCAATTGTGTAGATACGAATACGTTGTCGAATTCAAGGCTTCATGCGTGGCTTTCAGCACTTCTGCACTTCAGTTGGCCACTCGAAAACTATTCGTACTCACACTCACACTATGGGATACGATTCTAGGTACGCTTGTGTCGCGTTGTGACCCACTTTACAGCGCACGGATCAGAGCCAGAGAACAAATAGAAATCCACGAAACGCAGCGCGTCAGCAGAAAGAAAAGCCAGAGCCAAGCTCATTATTGTATTGCTTGGCCTTCCTTCGCTGTTGTTGTTGTTGTCTTTGTCTTTCTTGTTGTTGTTTTTATTCAACTAGCCAGCGGCTTTGTTTTTGTAGTTTCTCTTGTTACCCAGCGGCAGTGATTACAAGTGCTTAATACATATGTATGTATGTATGTGTAAAATGATAATGACGCTTAGGCAAACAAACAAACATACAGACAAAGTGTCCATTTATATGCACTTGACTTCATTTACATTGAAATTGCATGCGATTAATTATTGATAGAAAATATATAAACCCGAATAGCTGCGATTAATTAAATTCTCAATGAAAGCAGAACGTATTCGTATCGCTTTTGGCAGCTCAATGATTGCTGCTCTATTTACACAGTGTGCAACAAGTACAGTAGGCATTCCACAAGTGCACCACATACTAGGCATGACAAATGTGCCAAGTCTAGCCTAGAAGCGAAAAACGAACAGAGATCGTTGAGAGAGATGTGCGTGATAAACATAAAGAAATTAATTTCTTTATGAGAATAATTTCAAGGAATTTTGCCAAATAAAATTCTTTGTCAAGCTGTACGAATTCTCAAGAATATGCGTTTAATTACAAGATGAAATAAAGAAAATATGACAAACACCCTTGGGTTTAATCGAAGTCAACATATCAGGCGATCACTGTATACATACATATGCATATGTATGCACTTTTCACAATCGCATTGCCGTCGGGGCGAAGGTTAATTTATGTACAAAAACACGCTTACGTATAACGGGGCTGCGGCATTTCCATAATAACAAAAACAACAAATCTGTGGCGGTTATTGAACTTGACGCGCTGTCAACACTGGCGACATCAACTGACCTTGCCCGCCATCTTATATTTTACACTGTGTCAAAATATACAACCCACAAAAAAAAAAAACAGAAGATTTCCATTTTGTAAATTCTGTTGAAAAAGAAGAAAATGTAATGAAAGAAAGCTGCTGAAAGATCGCATTGAGGGTCAAGCACTTGGTTGGCATGGGGGGTACTCAGTGTGTCAGTCTGATGGTGGTGGCAAATTCCAAATGTATCAGGGGGAAATTAACGCCAACACACATTTCTGGGGGATGCGTACTACATAAATGCCTACTCGTACATACATATGTACATACATTCATGTGGAAACATATGTGTAGGAAGTAGGCACGTTGCAGGCCGATAAACAAGCGGTAGTACAATTTTGATTTCCGCGAACTTTTGCAGCTGTTTTTGTTTGTTTTTACGAAATTTATGTAAAAACAATAAACATATTTATTGGGTTATATACATAAATAAATATATACATATGTGACTCTGCTTGTTGTGGGCAGAGTTGCCACACATTGAAAGGGTTAAAATAATTAATGTAGCTAGAAATAGCTAAAAGTATTTGGCAATTTATTTTTTAAGTTTTGTATAAAGTTTTGTTGAAAGTTATTGATTGAAATATGAAATGTGCTTTTTATCTTTTATATTTCTGTATTTGTGGGATTAAGAAATAATTATTAAAAAAGTTGTGAACAATGTGTTGTTTTGTTTATAAATTATCTATAATATTGTACTTTTTAAATTATAAAATTATATACACAACATTTGTATACCTTTGCAGAGGGTATTAAAATTCTGTCCCGAAATGTGTAGTTGGATTAATTGTTTACTAAGTGGAGTTAATTTACTTTAGTTGTGTTGAATACAAAGCTTAGTGTGTGAATATTATCGCCGCATTAAACCTCTTCTTCATGAGTGTAATCGTTGATCGGTAATTAATCGATACTTATACGATAGTCCTGTAGCTGCCAGAAAGTAGGACACTCAGAGTGATGCCAGATGTACAAACTGATACAACAGTAACGCATAAAAGGAGGCATGTCCGTTAGTATAGAATATATAAAATTAGCTTGATTCCAATATTCTACTTGTTGAATTAAACTATTTTAAGTGCCCTTAATATATGTATATTTTCGATAAGTACTAGACTAATTTTCTGCAGTGTATTGTAGTTAGCTGACAAGCTGAAAAAGTAGTTAATTCATTTAGTAAAATGCACAGATAAATTAGATTACATTTGTTTGATTCTTGCAATTACAAAGCAGCTAAAGTGGCAACACTGTGGGCGTTGGGCGGTGTAGCTTGATCATCACGTGGTGGTGGGCGGTGGGTGGTGGTTGCTGGGAAATAAACAAAGCGGCCAGGCCAACAACAGGCAGAGACGCCTCCACATTTTCATGTCCCAGACCACAATTCCAATGCCCAACGCCCAATTTGTTGTTATACAAATTAAACTACTTATATCAGTCTCAGAATGTGTGTGCGTGTGTGTGTGTTGTGTGTGTAAATATGTTCAGGTGTAGCGATCAAAGCTAAACAAAAGTATTCTGCAAAAAGGCGCAAAAAGCAAAAAGGCATAAACAATAAATACTTATTTACATATGGTCCAGTTTATAAGACTTAAACGTGGGAACCGTGTAAATGTAAATAAAGCAGCAACAACATTTAATTTGCTCATAAATCAGACAGACAAACAATACACACACACACACACACACACACACACACCCGCACACACACACACTCACATGATGTCAGTTAATTTGCTTTAATTGCATTTGATATCTTCATAAATTGTTCTACGTCTCGAAAACAATGCAAAATATATTGGCAGCTATATTACATATGCGAATATCTAGAGATACTACATACATATGTATGTACTTAAAGATACATGTCGAAACGTATATTTGAATGGGGAATAGTTCAAATAGGCAAATAGTCAATAAAAATCCATTTGCTCAAAACTTGAGGCAGTCTGGAAATTAAATTCAGTCGCTTTTGTCTTGCCAGAAATGTATTTTCTTATATAGACGAGATGTTTCTGGTGTGTCTCATGCATAATTTATATATATATATAGAAATTTATACTATATCAGACTACGCTGTAATTGAAAAGGCGTCTTTAGAATTCCATAATTATCTGCCATACAAAGGAAAACAATACAAAATTGGAGCAGACATTAGATGATAGTACTACATATGTATATAATAAGATAAGCTCTTTTATCTTAAGAGAATTGTTTCAATTTCTATTATTACATTGATAACATCAACATCTATTGAGTATTATTACAAATTGTTTGATTCTATCAAAGAAAATCCATTTAAAATTAAAGTTGTACTTCTTATCAATAATTATTTATACAATTTGTTATTGTTTCTTATTATTTATTGCTTGGAATTCCAAATGAGTAATGGAAATTAAATGGTTTTGGGGTTTACCTACGTATTTGTACATTGATAACTGATAACAAGTTAAATATGCAAATGGAAATTAATATATTTATATGTGTATATATATATGAGAAACTTTCCAGCAAACATGGAAACTCTTTTCTTGCTTTCTTTAGTGCATTTAACTAGTGTAGGATAAGAGTTTGACTCGCGACTCGTTTAACATTTATACTAAGTATATAATTGCATGATTCTTTGTTGCGGCACTTGGGTTATTTTGATATTTGATATGCCATTTTTAAATCGAATGATTCCATTTCTTTATTGATTAATCGAAGCAGAACCAAAAAGGCAATGGCAACGTTAACGTCACTGCATTTGATCAACATTTGCTGTGGAATGATTATGACTTAATTGAAATTAATTAGACGGGGTCGCGTCTTTGAGGAATGTATGGCATGTACTATAGTATATATAGCTGTCTATAGATATATATATATGTACATATATATGTTTGAGTATATATATAGACAGATATTTGTAGTGCACATGTGTGTGCTTATTAACGCTTGCTCAACTGGATCTGTGTACTATAAATGTACAAGGTTATTATACGTAGGTATTATACATGATGCATATGAAATGCTGGATTTTGTTGAACTTAGCGAGAGAACTTACGAGTGATTATAGTTTTAAAAAAATATATATAATTTATGAAATTATAAATACTTGTTGATTTTTATTGTTGAAATAGTGAAATGTTAAACTTATTTATTGAGACAAATAAACAAATTAGAAAATAATAATAACACGTTATTTAAAATCATTATAGCATAAGGCTTGTTCTTCAGTTGAAGATTGGAATAAATAATTATCGACAAATATCAAAAAAAGTATTGTAGTATTCTTGGTATTCTTATGATTTATCCTTATGATTTTTATGATAAATATTTAGTATATTGACATACTTAACTCTTATTTCCGACCCCTGCTTAAATTTCTAGGCAGTATTCTACAAGATTTTCCTCTTTCTCACTTTCTATATGCACTCTCTGTGTATGTTATGGATTCTATGGGTTCACTGACCGTTTTGGTGACTTGTTTTTCCTAAAAACTTTCCGCTGACTCTGTTCGTATGCATGTCATTAGCATTAGTGTTATTGTTGCTGTTGTTGTTGTTACTGTTGTGCGGTGCATTGGCACCCCCAAAAGTCAATCGACAGCTACAACAACGGCGGCTACTCACTGCTGTTACCATAAAAGACCAGATCCAGGTCTCTTCTTGCTGCTGCCGCCCGCCGCGTGACTCAACATTGGAAATTGAGCAGCGGAGCGTGCCAAGCTTGATGCTTGGCATGTTGTTGTATTGTTGTTCTGCATTGTGGCTTTTGTTGCAGCCGTGCACCACATAAAAACACACACACAAAATGGTTATTCAGTTAACAGCAAGTCTGAATAGAGTGCGGAGCACGAAACAACGTCAAAAAGTTTATCAGAAAGCGAAGCGAGCGTAATCAAGAGTTTAAACACAAGTACTAAACAACACTCGACATAAATATACACAGAAATAATAACAACAAACAATAATACAACTTATATGTATATTTGCAGATTATTGGTCAAGTGGTTATTGAATGATAATCGATTGCCATGATGCGATATTCGGAAATATCACGGGACCTCTCGACGGATAATCTGCGCTACTCTGAGGTAAGTTAATGGTTTACACTTTCAACTGCAGACGTTTTCATTTTCCTTCCCTCCTACGCAGCTGAGCAGAAAACCAACAACAGACTATGTGGGCTACACTGGACAGACATTTGTTACAGCCTCGCCTACAACTCAGTCGCATTATCAACACAACGGACAGCAATCACCACAGCAACCGCGTCAGTCGAAGCAGCGTAGTCCTAATGGCAATGCCCATACAATGGCTTGTTTGAGACAGGACAAGGGTCAGAAGGAGCTGCTGCAGTCGGAGCAGACTATGATACAACAGCCGGGCAGCAAGACGCTGAATATTAAGAGCACGCGGCGCAAGAACTCCATTGGTTGTCTGACCAGCTTCTCCTCGTCGCCAGACTCGCCGGGTTGTTACTACAGCATAGCGTAAGTGTGCAAGCAAGCAATCACTTGCCCCGTTTCTTTTTGTATTACTTGTACTTATTTTGATTATATTGTTATCTCATTTGCAGTACAACCGCAGCGCCAGCAAATAAGACGCAAAGTTTGCCGGCTCATGGTTCTATCAAGCAGCTGGATGCGGTCATTTTGAGTGCATTGCGTGTACCCGCCGATCTGCTGGCCAACCAGATAACCCTGTTGGACTTTCCGGTCTTTGCGCTCATCCAGCCGGACGAGCTGAGCAGTTGTGCCTGGACCAAGAAGGATAAGCATGTGGTGACACCGAACATTGTGGCGTTTACCAAGCGCTTCAATCACACCAGCTTCTGGACAGTGCAGGAAATATTGAATGGCGAGCAGCCGAAGCAGCGTGCCGAAATAATGACACACTTCATTAAGGTGCAGCATGAGAATTTTTGACAAGAGAGTCAATTAATACTAATAATTTATATACTTTCATTTAGGTGGCAAAGAAACTGCACGAACTGAACAATCTGCACTCGCTGTTTGCCATTATTTCGGCCATGCAAAGTGCCAGCATTTATCGCTTGAAGAAGACTTGGGCCTGTCTGTCCAAGAAGGATCGACAGTCGTTTGAGCGACTGAGTGACATATTCAGCGATCAAAACAACTGGGCCAATCTACGCTCATATCTGGAGAGTCTGCGGCTGCCCTGCATACCGTACCTGGGCCTATTTCTAACCGATTTGATCTACATTGACCTGGCACATCCACACAAGGGCGGCTTGGAGCCGGAGCAGCGGCGCAACAAGATGAATAATATACTGCGTGTCATCTCGAACTATCAGCAATCGGATTATCAGCATATTTCACCGCATGAGTCGACGCAAAAGTATCTAACCTCCATACGTTACATTGAGGAGTTGCAGAATATATTTGAGGAGGATCAGTATAAGTAATTGATCTAATGATTTAATTGTGTGACAAGTACTAAAGTCAAACTCTATTTTAAACAGACGTTCGCTGAGTCTGGAGCCTGCTTCGCCGTGTGGTCCCAGTTCGTCGTCGTGCAGCTCGAAGGAATCATTTAATGTGGAGTCGGTGACCCCAGCATTGGGCTGTCTGAATCTCTCGCCGGCTAAGACCATTGGTTCGATGCGCATGGCAAGTGGCACTAAGTTTGTGCCCGGCCATCGCAAGTGCCGCAGCCTGGGCACCAAGTAAGTTGCATTTCTCTGCCACGTCAAACAATGCGCGCCTTTCTAATTGCCAAACAACACTCTTCTGTGTCTCGTCCCAAAATCTTTCGATTTCGTTTAAAAACCACCACTCTCGACACAATCTCACTGCGCAATTGGACTGAACATACTATATTGGGGTCCTAATCAATCAATCAAAACGTTAACATTACTCTACTATTACTATTTCAATTGTTGTTGTTGTTGTTATTCATGCTATTATTCTCTGCCATCACTTTTGCTTTTGCTTATGTTCTGTTCTGTAATCTGTAATCTGTAACTTGTATCTGTAAATTGTAACTGCAACTGCGCAGATTTCGCAGCAGCAGCTTGCCACGCAACTTTGCACAAAGGTGTCAGTGCTGCATTGTGATAATTGCGCCGGGCATTGGCACGATCTCGAACAAGCGCTGCAGATGCCGCCGGTGAGTGCCACAAATCGTAGCCAATAGCCAATATCTAGGATATTCATTATCAAATTGTATCAGTTGTTTTGATTATCATTTGAACATTGCATCAGTTTGTGCACGAACCAAATGCTTCAAAAACCACAACAAACACAACACAAATTTAGCTGCTGCTTTGGGTGTCAATTAATACTAAGCATTTGCTGAATGATTTACGTTTCTTTTGACTTCATTTTGTTGTCACAATAACAGCTAAAATACTGTTGATATATTCTTTCATAATTTATTTGATTATCTTATCTTTTACTGACAATAATTGCATTATTGATCATACTGTATTCATTTTTTAAAGATCGAGAAACTTGAAAGCTAAAACCGACACATTTAAGTGCAAACTTTGCAAATAAATTAATAAACACTCATTTTATGTTGTACACTTAGATAAATGCATAATATAATACTCAATAATGTTGATATTTGTTGCCTAAACTATAAAGTAACTAAAATAATATGTTTTTCATATAGAAATATTTAAAAGTATCAACTAAATGTTGATTTGAAATCTTGTTAATATAGGAAAACACCGCTTTAACAAGAAACAGAAACATGTTGAGCTTTTAATATAGAAAACAACGCTTTTAAAAGAACAATTCAAATGTTGAGCTGATTATTCATATCTTTACTTAAACTTTATCATATTTACAGCATATGTAAATATATACATCAACTTTGTCTTTTTTAGTTTATGTAATTTAAGTCGAATTAGACGCTACGCTTTTCAGTTGCCAGCGAGATCAACATCCATTGCTTTTCATAGAGTTAAAATCGTTAAAAATCGCTTATATACAAATCTATTTCTCAATGTTTCACACACACACTCACATACACCCGCTCAGTTGCCTTACATTATGATTTGTTTATGCCATTTGATCGCTTGCCTGCATGACGCCCCTTAACGTATATATATACAATATATATTGTGTTATTAGCTATAGCTAAAATCTTCTCCGTCTTTGCATTCACAGCATCTTTGGCAAAATTGCGCCGAACAATTACGACGGACATCCGCATCATTTGCACCTGGAACACGATCAGAGTCAGCAGCCACGTCATCATTTGCTCGACGATTCGGTGCTGGAACACAGCGATGCGCTGTCGAATGCAGACTTGACCTCGCTGGAGAGTGCCGAGGGCATAATGTGTGATTTTGCGGGCAGCGATTGCGATTTGATGTCGCCGGAGGCAGCTGCCGCAATGCAGGGCTGTGTGCGACGCAAGACGGTGCAGAAGGAGGGACGCAAACCGGCGGTGGCATCGTGGCAACGCTATTGGCTACAGATCTGGGCCAATTCACTTGTCTACTTTCCGCCCAAGTCGTTCAAGGGCAGCGAACGTGGCGACTTTAAACGTGAGCCGTGCAAGGTGTGTCCGTTGGAGGGCTGGTATGCCCATGTCAGCGATAATACGAAGCACAAGAATACCTTTGAGCTATACCACCGCACACTGGGCACTGTGTACAAGTTTCGCACCGACAGTCCACAGATGACGCATCTCTGGACGAATGCCATTTGCAAATTGGCAACGACACGTGTGCCAAAGCCACTGCCGGCCAATCTGATGTCCTTTGAGTGAGTCAGCAGGACACACGACGAACTCTTACCACTTCCTCGAATACAAATGTAGTACTCAACAATTAGTTGTAATTAGCTGTTACTCTTATGTCACACGAAGCAACCACAGAAACATTCCCGCAGCTCTCTCTCTGCTTGTTAACAATATAAAACGAAAATAGGAACAACAACCAATAACGAACAAACGCAACGATTTCAAAATGCTATTTCAAAAGACTGACAGAGAAGTAAAACAAGATAATGATAAAGTCGATCGATGGAACAAACAAACACACACACACTCAATTACAGACAGGATAATCACAAACTGATATTGGCTAAGTCCACATTATGGCAATTTTTGTTTGTTATGCTGTAAACAACAACGTAAACAATGTGTATCTTATTGTATTTGTATCTTGTAATGTACTTTAGTAATTAAACAAATCAATTACTACGACATTTAATTTTGTATTGTTCATATGCGCGTAATTGTGCCATATTAATTTTAAATGAATTAATTAAGTTTACAACGATTTATTGATAAAAAAAAGCAAAACACATCAACCAAACTTTATGCAACATTTGTATTGCCTTCTCCCTAGAAAATATGATTAATTTTCAAGCAAAACTACTTTGTAACAAAGAATCAAAACTATCGAAAACCAAACAGGCTTTAAATTATAAATGTTTATGATGATGATTAACAATATAAGAGAAATGCTATCGAAATTTATGTATGTTGTTTGTGCACGCTAGACTAAAAAACTTTAAGTAAATAGTTTTATATGTTGCATGTTAAATAGACAATATATGTTATTATATACAGCTTGAATTCTACGAATCGAAAGTGTTATGTTAACTACTGGGAATTGAGGCATTTGAAAGCCCACGAATCAAATATTATATACTCTACAGTCTAGACATAGTATAAATATGTATATAGGTATATATTTACTTTAAGCTTTCTCATTTTCTTTTGCGAGTTTTACCTTAATCATGTAAGAAATGCAAAAAAAAACAATAAAAAGAAATAAAATTAGAGTTGCTGTTTATTTGTCGTATTATATAACGCAATGTTTGCTACGTTATTTATAACAATTTTCACGCGTTGATCGTGTAAATTGCGCGAATTTGCAATTCATTTGCTTGGCGGTTTCTCGGCGCACGTTGTGCATTTAAATAAGTGGCGCCATTGACTTGCGAGTTTTATTATTTTTTATTTAACATTAAGAGAAATGTCTAAAGTGCTGTCAGTCGATTGCGAAACATGAAAGGGACCACAACCAGTGACAGGATGATGGGAGTGGGTATTACAAGAGGCAGGAGGAGAAGTGGTGTGCTTACATTGCTGCTGCCTTTGCTGTGGCTGTTGCTGCTGCTGCTGCTGTGCCTGGCCATTGAGCCGAGTGTGGGCGGCAAAACAACCACCATGTAAGTTTCAAGTTGTCTAGTAATACACAGCGCGAAAGAAGTTGTACTTAAAGCAATATACTATTACCTGGAATTAAGTATTTGACATTGTTAATATACAAATACTTGAAGGGATAACTTCTGTAGCAAGTCTTAGCAACTTTTGTAGTGTCTGCAAGCTTTTAATACTTCTTCACTTACTTTTATACTACATATGTGAAAGCGTTTAACATGCTGTTAATTTCTATAATTTTATTTGACAGCTTCAAGTGTTGTTTGTTCTTAAAGAAACATTTTACATGCTTTGTAGCAGTCGGTAGTATTGATAGATGAAGTAGCTTGTTCTTGTTCTTATTTAAGATATTATGGCATAAAGTTAATGAATTTGAAGTACCTAGAACAAGTTTAAATTCTCTTTAAATTAAGGAATTCATATACTTGCTGCAAGTATGTTTTCAACTCACCTTTAAGTTTGAAAATACTATTAAACTTGGACCTAGGAAATCGTACTTAACTTCAGTAAGTTGTGGCAATCGTAAAGAAGAAATATGACTTAATAATATATCACATAAAAATAGATCTCAAGCCAGCCAAACACAACACATATAAAAAGTAGAAAGGTTGCCAAACATCCGAAATATTTATCGTTTTATATATCAACAATCAAAGTTACAAAAGTGACATTTTAAGTACAAAATACTTCATTTTTTCGCTCTGTGTACGAGGCTAGCAAAACGACTTTCACTAACTGAATTTGTCACTTTCATGCAGCGTGCGACACACGGACACCATCGATCCACAGTCGGATGGCTTCTGGACGAATAGGACCACATGGAATGCGCGCTGGGTGAAGTATTGGCGGGCCAAGCGCATCTATGAGCCGGTGTGGAAGAAGGTATGGACACCCACGATACACACCGAGTGGGTGCCGCTGCCGAATGCCCCAGAACCGGATGCCTGGCGGAAGCCGGACAATCAGCAGCTGCATGCCGATGAGGATTAAAGAGACTGCAACCACCAGACAAACAAACAACTGTATTAATTTTTATGTGTATTTATTTTATTTATTTATTTATTTGTTATTATTATTAAACACTGTCTAAGTCTAAGAGATAATTTAAAGTGACGCAACGAAAGGCCTTACAAATCTAACGACTGGTGTGCAGCTATTTACATGGAGCTTGTATCCGGTTGGCATTTGTTTTTCGCTTTATTTTGCATAGTTAGGCGCCCGGAAACTTAAAGGATTGCGTTGTGGCGGCAACGGGAGATTTGGCCGCCGCCAGCGTCTTGGCTTGGAAATCTGTGTTAGCCACTGGCTTCAGTTGCGTTGGCTTTGGCGCCGATGCATTGTTATCATCGCGTTTCCAGACAACTTTGTCTTTTTCCTGACCGACGCCATTGTCTTTGCGATCCCAATCCCAGCCGACATCGTGATGATGATGATCGTGATGATGATCGGGTGTGGGGAACCATTCGGATATTACGACAGGCTTCCAGATTTTCTTCCAGCCAGGCACCCAGATCTCCTTCCAGCCAGGCACCCAGATTTGCTTCCAGGCTTCCTTCCATTCCAGCTTGTCGGTCCAGATTTGTTTCTTGCCTGGTTTCCAGTACTGTTTCCACGCTTCCTTCCATTCCAGTTTCTTTTCAGGCACCCAGATTTGTTTCTTGGCAGGCTTCCAGATTTTCTTCCAGTGTGACTTCCAGACCACCTTCTTCTTCCACAAATCGTGACTCGTATATTCCCAGCCCTCCTGATCCTTGCCCAAGAACTTTTCGCCGGGAATTCCAACCTATGATAAATCAAATAATGTTAGGAATATTAGTAACAACAACTTGCGATGTCGTCAGATGATTCCCATTACCTTAACTAATTCGGGTGTCCAGTACTGCTTCCAGTCGGGCACTTGTATATCCTTCCAGGCAGGCACTAAGATCTCTTTCCAATGGGGCACCTAAATTAATTTGATTTTCATTTATTGATTGTATAATTTAAAAGCAATAATTCATGTTTTGTAATGTTTTATGTATGTCTGTCAGTCCGTCTGCTTGTCTGTCCGTCTGTCCATCTCAAAGATGTTAGGAGCTAGAAGCTTGAACATGATCTTCCAGCACTACTTATGTTTGCAGCTAGCTCAAGTATATCTATAAAAGTCTGTTTATATATTCACTTACCCATACTTGCTTCCAGGCAGGTACCTGAATCTCCTTCCAGCCTGGAACCTTCACCCAATGTGGCTTGTAAATCTAAGGAATAAATGGAATTCAGCTTGAATCAAGTAGATGACAAGTAAATGTTTTGTTTAAACCTTTTTCCATGATGGATTCCATATTTGTTTCTTGGCCGGATTCCAGATCTTCTTCCAGCCCTCCTTCCACGTGACTTTCTTCTTCCAATAGCCAGGATCGTGATGTTCATGATGCTCGTGATGTTCGTGTATATGTTCGTGCACTTCTTCATGGCCACCAATGCCGATGTCAAGACCTAGACCAAAGCCGTGACCGATGCGCTTCTCCGCGACGGCATTGTTGTTGTTGTTCACTTGGGACTCGGCTGCTTGTTGATCACCCACAGCTTTGGCATAATTTCCACCAATGGCTACACAAAGTGCGCCGAGCAAACCCAACTGAAAAAAAGCAAATTGCGTTAAGTGTTAGTCAACAATAAAACAAAAGACTTAAGCAACGAACGTGCGCCCGTTTAGGGATCAACTCAAAATTCGCAACGATTATGTTAATTAATATAATATTCTTCATATATGAAGCGTTAAAGCCCAAACTGGTTTTAACTGGGTCAACGCGCGTCGTCATCTACCTGCTTGCCCCATTCTCTCTGTAAGCACACACACACACACACACACACACGAGCAATATTTGCAATGGGAGTCGAGTCATTGACTGTCGTTGACTCCCCGTATAAAAGTAAGAGTGATATGTTACGTCAGCTCTTTTGGGGATTGTTATGGAGGATTAATATGGCAGATCAACATGATAATGCCTGACCCAGCTGCAGGTCAACGCCATTTGGGGGCATATGACGATGCTGTTGTTGTTTTGTGTTGTGTTGTGTTTCTTTTTCGGGCTGGGCCTTTTTCTTTATATGGTCAAAGGTGTCTTGTCATTATGCAAATCTCTAGCTTTGAATACGCGTTGGCGTTGGCGTTCCCAACAACGCTGCAGTGTTGCCAGAAGTGCTAAAATAGCTAATTTTATAAACAAATAGCAGCTAGAAATAGCAAAACGCGGCTTATTATATATTAACAATTGTTAAAATGAATTTTGCCAGGGCAGAATATTAATTTCTCAATATAAACTGCCATTTGTTTGTCTGTAATATATTTGAGATAGTGAATTTATTAATTGTCTATCTGTTAAGCTAGAAAAGTAATCGGATAAGGCTTTAAAATAGTCAGATTTCTAGCTAATGGCATAGTCTAGCTATAAAATAGCTAAAAATGACAACACTACAACACTGCTATAATTTTAAGGCTCTGTTTTAATTAAATAATCTTTTAAAATAGTCAGATTTCCAGTTAATGGCATTTCCTTGCTATTGCTACTTTAAAATACCATAGTCTAGCTATTAATTAGCTAAAAACGACAACACTGCATTGCTGTTTTAATTTTAAAGGCTCTGTTTTTAAGCGATTAACTTGCGAGGTCAAAGTATTTGGCGTCAATTTGCTGTCATCTTTGGCTTTGGGGGAATTTCACAAAACAGCTTTTAATCAAATTACAAATTCAATCCAATCAATTTGCGCTCGAATGTCAACTAGACTCGATTATGAAATGAAAATTAGCGCCGGCAAAAAAATTATCTCATCGCTTGCACACTTGAGGGTGCTAATTGTGCGCAGACGCAGCTGACGACTGCGCAGTCACAGTCGCAGTCGCAGTGGCAGTGGCAGTGGCAACTGTAGACTAAACCGCAGCTTCCGCTTCAGTTGGTGGGCAGTGAAAGTGGCAAGTGCTGGGCTGCTGCCTACTTCGTATGTAATCTTGACGCGACTGGTTTTGCCAGAGCCAGAGTTGGATCATCGATCGTGAGGGAAAAGAGCGCTCGACTCAAAAATGCATTTCATGGGCAAGCGCTAATGAAACCATCTCGCCGTCCTCGTATTTGTGCGTTTTTAATTGTTGACAATGCGCCTCAAAGCGATTGAGAGGCAATCAAAAGAAAAAAACGCAAGAGGAAAGAGACAAAAAAAAAACACAGCTCCTCAAATGTCGTGCTATTGACAATGCGCACAATGCCAGGAAAGTGTGCAAGTTGGAAAATCGATTATGCAAATTAGTTAAACACGCAGATATGTGTTTTCCTTTTGACACAGTGACAAGATTTTTTAATACTCAGTCTATTTTATAAAATTCACTTAAAAATAACAACTATTTTTCAACGAAAATGTTTAATATTTTCAATTGTTTGTCAATTTACTTTGCTGCAAAAATTGCTAAAAGTAAATTTGTACAGAAATTTATAATTGAGCGGAATTTGGAACTTAAAGATTGAATTTTTAAGAGTGATTTGATTTGATT
Organism: Drosophila histrio; assembly: GCA_958299025.2. NCBI lineage: Eukaryota > Metazoa > Arthropoda > Insecta > Diptera > Drosophilidae > Drosophila > Drosophila histrio. The sequence continues at coordinate 23,531,521 of OY729167.1, forward strand.
TCTATCTTAATACAGTAACGAAATTTTAATTATTATGGGTTATTTATTTATATTATATATATTTAATTTAATGTAATTATTATGGTTTATTTATTTATATTATTTATTTTTAAATTATATTAAATATTATGGTTTAATTATATATATTATTTATACATTAATTAATTGAAATATTATGGTTTATTTATATTTAAATTATATAAAATCAAATGGTTTATTTATTTATATTTAAATTATATAAAATATTATAGGTAATTTATTTATAATATTTATATATAAATTAAATTATATATTATGGTTTACTTAATTATTTTATTTATATTTAAATTTTATAAAATATTATAGGTAGTTTATTTATAATATTTATATATAAATTTATTATTTATATTAAATATTATGGTTTATTTATTTGTATTATTTATATATAAATTAAATAAAATAATAAGGTTTATTTATTTATATTATTTATATTTAAATTAAATAGAATGCTATAGTTTATTTATTTATATTTAAATTATTTTAAATATTATGGTTTATTTATATTTAAATTATATCAAATATTATGGTTTATATATTTATAAAATATATATTTTTAATATATAAAATATTATGGTTTATTTATTTATATTATTTATATAAAAATTAACAAAACAAGGCAGCTGTTCTCCTTAAAATTCTTTAAAATTAATTTGGATTCTACAGCTATTTATATTATATTAAATTGAATAGATTTTAAATTCTACAAATAATTATTATATTTATTTTCAAAAAGAACAAATATAATTGCCATTAACAAAATGGTATATTTCTTATATATGTAGTGACCTTTTTACTTCATGAATTGACTGTTATTCAATTGTTAATTTCAACTGTACAATTTGTTATAATAAAAGTAAAATCTCCCAACTATAAAAACTAAAACCTGCACTTAATATTCATATTTGATTAATTACCTAAATAAATAAAAACTCAATGAAATACTTTATCTATTAAATAGCTAAAAATCAATGCAAATTTATATTGATTCCAATCTTAAGCAATTTTGCTAAATGCCAAGTTTAATTTTAGTTATAAAAAACGATTGTCATGTAATATTTAATAGTTTAACTATGCCAAAAACTGCGCATTAAGTGTAACATTACAAAGTTCGCTCTTCGCGCCTCTCTAAAAAACTGTAAGAAATTTCTGAAGCATTTCGAATGTTTGCATATGAATATGAATATGAATGTGAGTGCTCTTTCTTTTTGGCAGTTTCGTAAACAAATTAAACGCATCTAAGTATTATAAAATTGCAGTAAACTGTATTCCATTAGTTCCACTTGGCTGCCAAAAACTCTACTCTTACACGCATTTCACTATCTTTACACACTTGTTGACACTGTTGTAATTACCACAAAATGCCGCTGGATCCTCATGGCACCCGTTGAAACGTTGGCTAAGGGGTTTTTGGGCCCTAGACCAAAAAGTGTAACACTAATTCACTACTTCACTACAAATATATTTAAAGCCACCACTCGTTGGGTGGGCAACGCGCGCAACTCTTTTGGCCACTTTCGTGGATGAGACTGTCGCACTGGAGATTTGGCAGCCAGGTTAAATAGACGGCGCACAGGTGTAGAGAGTCGCAGTCACAGTCACAGTCGCAGTCACAGTCACGATAACGATAGCGAAATGAGAGCGAATGCTCCCGCCGAACTGGCGAACGAAATGAAAACGAGAGCGACTCGCCGAAGACCTTGAATTCTGATAACGGTTTTGTGTGTAAACAATGACAGAGCCGAGAGCTTTTTTTTCTTTGGTTGCTCTGAAAGCTCAGCTTGGCCGGTATTGTCTCTTCTCTTTTGTGCTGCTCATTCGCATCTGTTTGGCGCGACGTGACTTGGTACGTGCAGACAAAGCAGCGGAGTGGGTAAGGGAAGAAGTCGACTCGGCTGTGTAAATGCTGATCCAAATGTTGTAATCACCGTCGGACTTATGGCAATAAATGTTATAAATCTTAATAAAAAAAAAACAATACCAACAAAAACGACAAAAACGACAACAACAAGTTTGGCGCAATGCAAATTAAATGGAAATGGCACGAAATGGAAAAACAACAAATAGTACACGGAGAAAAAAGAAAACAATGTAAATCTCACTATATAAACTTTGATTAAACACTTAAATTTCTTTATTAGACCCTGTACATTAAAAAAGCGCCAAGTGTCTTATAAGTTTGTTTAATATGAACATATTTATATTAATGTTAAATCAAGTTGTATTATTATTTTAATTATAATTAGTATTATTTAATTTAAAGTCAATTTAATTGAGTATTGTTAATGTTTAAAATAAATATAATTAGCTAAATATGACACTTATCATTTTGAATTGTTTTTCACTGTAGTTTTACTTAATCAAAACTGTCATTAAGAATATTTTCAGTTAAATCAAAGTGTTGTATAGTTAATTTAAACATTAATTATAAATTTGCGATTAGTCCTACATCTATATTTAATTATAAAACCCTATCAATTTTTATCAGTGTATGAAAACGCACTGACAAAACACTTGAACGGATTGCGTCTACCTTTGTCAGATTGCTGGCTGGATTGTAAGTATTGCTGGATTGTCACATTGTTGCTTTGTCGACGAACTCTTCGTTTTGGGGTTTTTGATTATTTATATTGCTGCGTTTTTGGGAATTCTTGTTCAATAATGACAATATGAAGGTCGTCACGTTCGTGAGGCGTTTGATGTGCACACACAGCCAGGGACTGTGGATTGGGAACTGAAGACTATCAATTAGTAGTATTTAATGTAATTTGTAAGCCAAAGTTGGTACTATAAATACGGTTAAGGGCAGCCGCAATGTATTGCGTGTGCCAAATGGACTCTAACAAAACTGTCCACACTGCATATTATCCACTGTCCACAGTCCATTGTCCACTGTTGCTAGCATTTTTACATGTGCAACAATGTGGCAACATTTGGCCGCCAAACTAGCCGCTAGTCTGACGGTTTTTGCTTTTTACTTATTTCCTGCATCTTTTGCTGCACTTCAGTTTGCACATATTTGAAGAGTCTGAAAACATGCGGAATTCCATTGGTCCGCTTCATTTTCAAAGCCAAATTAATTGCATGTTGATTTAGTTTTTAACAATTCCCCCCGGTTTCTTATGAATGAGCAGATAGATAGATAGATTTGCCCACTCGGCGACTCAGTTCCAACATTCGCATGCGTGCGTCTGTGTGTGTGTGTGTGTAGGCTTAGTGGGCAGCTCATGGTCAAAACAAAAGCCAACAAATTATGTAACATAATAAATATATAATAAACATGGCAATTTAATTGCCTGATAAAACATTCAACTTTTTTTTAAGCTACCATAAAATTATTTTCTTTTATTTGTTTTAAAAGGTTTCCTGCTATTGCAGCTATTGTCAAGCAATAGCCATGTATTTAAGAATAATTAACTTAGCTTACTCTCTATTAACTATTTGGAAAATCAACAAAATTTACTTTATATAAATATATAAAACTAATTTTAAACAGTTGCTTGATTAAAGAAATAATTTAAATGTATAAAAGGGTAAATAAAAATATAAATATAATTTAAATAAATATAAATATAATTTAAATAAATATAAATATAATTTAAATAAATATAAATATAATTTAAATAAATATAAATATAATTTAAATAAATATAAATAAAATCTAAATAAATATAAATATAATTTAAATAAATATAAATATAATCTAAATAAATATAAATAAAATCTAAATAAATATAAATATAATTTAAATACATATAAATATAATTTAAATAAATATAAATAAAATATAAATAAATATAAATATAATTTAAATAAATATAAATTAAATCTAAATAAATATAAATATAATTTAAATAAATATAAATAGAATCTTAATAAATATAAATAAAATTTAAATAAATATAAATATAATTTAAATAAATATAAATATAATTTAAATAAATATAAATATAATTTAAATAAATATAAATATAATTTAAATAAATATAAATATAATTTAAATAAATATAAATATAATTTAAATAAATATAAATATAATTTAAATAAATATAAATATAATTTAAATAAATATAAATATAATTTAAATAAATATAAATATAATTTAAATAAATATAAATATAATTTAAATAAATATAAATAAATTCTAAATAAATATAAATATAATTTAAATGTATTGTAGAGTAAACATATTAGTTTATTTATTAAATTGTATATCAATTATATATTTGTATATTTTAGCATACATTTATAAAATATAAATTGTCAAGTATTTCGAATATTTTTGATTATTTTTTAAAAATAGATAGAGTACAACTTAAGCTAGTTTCAATTGAATTTCTTAATAGTTAATATATAAAGTAAAACTAACTGAATTATTCAATTTTATATTGCTGTAAAAACTGCAACAGTTAACAATTGCTTGATTAAATAATTAAATAACTATATACAGCTGTGATTTATATTCACATCGCGAAGATCTAGCCGCTGCCTTTAAAAACCATAACCCTAACAAATTGTTTTCACTTAAAAACCGCTAATGCGTTAATATCTAACGCGCCAAAGAGTTGGTCTATAAGGAAGTGCCAGGTATATCAGGTAGTTCAACGGACAAGATTCGCACCCCAAAAGGAAAACTAAACTCATATTAATATTCATCAAAGTAAAATAAATAAAATAAAGTGATATAGACGGCACCTGGAGTGCAGCAGTTTCAGGAAGCGCAACTGGAACTCGAACTGAAACTGGAACTGGATCTGGACTGCGGTGCAAATGAAATGCGTAATGCGATGGTCAAATAGTCGACTTGGCTTGGCTTGGCTAGCCCAGGGCCATGGCTTCCTTGTGGACGACTGTCTCTGGCCATATTCATGGTTTCCTTTTGTGACTGGATGTCTGGGCTGTGTAGTGAAGTGTTATGGCAGGTCGACGCATAACTTTGACGCTGCCAGCAGCCGTTGAACCACTTTTACTTTTCGTCTCCAAATCCAAATCAAGATCGTGTGATGGCGATTTGTTTATTGTTTCTCTTACAAACATACGTATATATTTGTATTGGCCACTGACTTGCCATATCGTGGCATTAATCAGTCAATGTGTTAAGTGTTTAAGGGTGTGTGTGATCGATCGTATGTGTGTATTTGCAATTGGTTCCGGCATGAAAATTGGAGCAGCTTTTTGGCTGGCACTTCCTGAACCACTACTGATTTGAATAGCCAAAGATTGCAGTTTGCAGATTGCAGAGATTGTGGTGCGTGGGCGTGTGCCAAGCATATAATTTATTGCACACATTGTTGAGTTAAGCAAGGGGAAACTAAGTGGACAGTGGACAGCTGGAAAAGGGGCAAATTATGCAACAAAACAGGTAGACAAGTAAGTGTTTGGATAAGCTTAAAACAAGCAAACATTTAATTATATTTTGTCAAAGAAAAATACATGCTCTTGGTTGTTGATATAGCTGCTTATAACAATCCGATCTTATAGGTTTAACATTCAGTAATAGAAATGTGTTTGTATTTTGTCAATACAATTATTTGACTAACTATATGCGATTGGCCAATGAACTGGCTGCTTCTCACTGAGCTGAGCCTTTGCCTGTGCCTTTTACTTCCGATTGACATGTGGCTTCCTGCTTGGACCACCGAAATAAGCAAATGCTGCCACATTTTGGGCCGCCTTTGTCGAAGCTGGCCGAACCACTTTGTGTGTGTGTTACGCTTACAGACAGTTGACAACTCCAAACTCCGCACGCACGCACCAAATGGCAATCGGGATCTTGTAGTCCTTGCAGTTGCTGTTGTTGCACTTTTATGGCTTGTTGTTATTCGTTTTGGGCATTTTAATTGCACGCCTGTCGCGCCCACTTCGCGCTTGAACTTCCCTGAAAGTCGCTGCAAGTTGCAGCTGCAGCTGCAGCTGCAGTTGCAGTTGCAGTTGCAGCCAACAATAACAGCAGCTTTCAAGGTCAAACAAATGCAATTTCAACGCGACCCCATTTGATGTTGCAATAAAAGACTTAAGACACGAACCCGCCAGTCATACTACAATTGAATTGTCATAGAAATTTCAAGTCACGCATTGGCGTCCATAACAAAGACAACTGCATGAATTATGTCTTTACAGCTTTATAGCTCGTCCGTTTGTTGTTGGCCATTTGCATAAAACTAATCGACACACACCTCATTTGACAAGAAAATAAATTTAACTGGCAGTGGCCAAATGAGACGCACGGGCGCCAATGGTAAACGGAAATGCAAGCGAGATACTTATGAGTATAGTATGTATATATGTATCTATATGTTTATGTTTATATGGGTGTGTGTGAGAGCGGCACTTGTCAGTTGACTGATAAAACTGGTTCTTTAGACGTTCGTTGACCGTTTGGCAATATCTTTGTTGCATTGCGCAATCGTTTATGGCCATGACGTTGTGCAGTTTCAATTTGGCAAAGGCAACTAGGAAATCGCAATCAGTCTGCACTTCTTGCCAGTCATGCGGGTTCTTCAGCCAGCTGATTAACAACCAACCAACCAACCAACCAACCAACCCACCAGCCAGGCAGCAACTTGGCATTTAGGTTAGGTGTACAGCGCGCAATTCATGCAAATTTGTATGTGGAGTTAATTTTGAGGTATTTGCTCATTGGACTCATTGGGCGTAGCCAATCGTTGCACACCCTCACACCACACACACGTCAGCTGGTGCTAATCACATGTATCTTTGAGTTGGGAAAGCCAAGCAATCACATTCAGTTGGTCAGTCAGTCAGGCAATTGCAGTCACGCTCGCCAAATGCATGTGGCACATGCAAAACTGATTGCATAATTGCATTGCAAAGTTACACGGAAAATAAAAATAGATATTTCCGTTTATTTGCCAATTGCCAGTTAAACACACCATGAAATATTTATTAATTGTCTGGGGTCAAAAGGCGGCAATATCAATGCCAAAGGCTTGCAATCAAGTTCGTTGTTTAAGTCTTTTGATGTGCGCTTGAATAACTTCCGTTAAAGTATGGGCAGTTTTATAGCTGTGACCAGCTGGCGAGACAGTAATGTATCAAGCAGCTTTGAGTTGCTTACCAAATGTGCAGCATGCTTTTAGGGGCTGCTTAAATTGTTTGCTGTAAATTATGACCACAGATGGCGCCAGTTTGCAAACTAAGCTTACCTGGGTAAGCCAGAGATGGCGCCACTTAATTGTTACAACGTTTATTGAACTTCTTAACTTACTGAATTCTTATTATAATTAATATTTCTATCAGCATCAATTAGAAATAAATAAATTGAAATATTTTATAGATTGCTTTTAACTTAAAGTTTTCAGTTTTTTGGTTTCTTTCTTACCATAATATGCAATTAACTGCGTGGTTTGTATTCTTAATAGAAATATTGTCATATTGTACCATAGATAATATTGTCAGCGTACACAGCTGCAGTTGACATATTGCATTTTTGGTTTAGAACAGAATGTTAATAAGTACATTAGCTTAACCAAGTACATACTTGGCTTAAATATGCCAACAATTTGCGGTCGGTGACTTTGCATAAGCTTTGATTGCGAAATGAATTTGTCAAACGCTGCGAAAGACTTAAATGTGAGTGCATAGTAGTTGCCATTTATATATCATTTATTCAGCATTTAACGATGCTGTGAAAACACCTCGTAAAAATTGTAAAAATTCGCAAAACAATTGCGATTGCTACGCGTCTAACAATTGCACATTGTCTCCCCCTTAATACACAAGAGCTGCATAACAAAAATTACAACATGCAAATATTGAAGAGGGTAAAAAACAGATAGAAACAAAAAAAAACAAATCAGTCAAACGTTTAAACGACAAACAGCCTGCTGGCCAGGGGGAGTGAGGCAGGGAACATGACAAAGCTGGCGTCACATATTGGCCATTTAGCGTATCAGCTGCGAGAGTCGGCCAACTGCTAACTGGTTAATAATAATGCAGCTCGAGGAAGTCGTAAACTGCAATTGCGTTGAAGCGCTGTAATAAATTCAAATCCCCCTCCCTGACCCCCTACCCCTACACTCACCATTCAGAGCAGACCAGAGAAATAGAGAAATAGAAATAATATAAAAATAGAGTCAACCGCTTTTTAGGCCAACAACACAAATGTAGAAAAGAAAGAAAAAAAACAAAAGCGACAACAACAATTGATTGACAACTAATTGAATTTGCATATAATGAATGAATGAATGAAAACGGCAAGCGCGACAGCAGTTGGCCCAATTTGTTGTAGAGCAGCGAGAAATTAGCTAAAACTGGTCAGCTTAGGATTCTGCCTGCAGTTGTCGCGTGACTAAACAAGTTTGTGGCCTAAGTCTTTTGTTGAACAGGCTGCAACAAACTGCAGCCATAACCATAAGTACTTACAACGTTGACAACGCAATCTTTTTTGCATGTCTGCCCCTTAATTATTTGACTCAAGTTGCCACATGACATATTAGCTCATTTCTCTTTTCGCTGTGTGGCAAACTGGCGACTGACGACTGACGACCTTGTCGTCAAATGATTGACTTGGTCTGCTCCAGTTCTCTGCGCCACACTCTTGTTTTCAACCATTGACCCAATTGCCAACTGGCTGCAGATCAAGGCGTTGGCAGCGTCAACTTCATCTGCAGCTGATGCGTGCAACAACCTCTCGGCAGTGTTGCCATTTCACGCTTGGCGTCGCCACCTCACGTGCCGCTTGCTCTGCCACAGTTTTTTTCCCTTACTCTTTGCGGTTTGCTGAGGTTGTTGAGGCTTGTCTTGAACCTGATAAATATATAAATATAAATTTCAGGCGTTGTTTTTGTGTGTGTGTGTAAACAAAAGATTTATTACAATAAACATTTCTCGCTCTTTATTATAACATATTTTAAGTTTTTTTTCTTCTTTTTTTTTGCTTTTTATACAACAAATTTATTTTTATTACTTCTTTTCAATTTACGTTTCGAGCCGTTCGTTTGTTTTGTTTGTGGCTTGTGCAATGTGTGTGTGTGTTGTTTTTGTGGCTGCTGCAACAATTAAAACAACAACAGTTGACTGCGTCTTGCTTCACTTGTGCGTAGAGTTGTTGTTGTTGTTGTTTTTGTTGTTTTTTGTTGCGCTTTGTCTTGTTTACTGTAAAAATGTTGAGTATTAAAATTTGAATTTCGCATGACAGTTGTTGTCGTCTGCATTACATAAAATAAAATGCTGAGAGGCTGCGCGCAGACTCGCCACTTGCTTTTTGATCAGTTGATCAGTGGCTCATCATATTACGCATACGCCGCGTGCTGCGTTGGCGATGCTTTTGAGCGATTAGCTAGATTAACTGGACACTGGGTACTTGATTTAATGCCTAAGCCAAGCAAACACTTAAGACATGAGCACATAAATCAACAGGCAGCTTGAGGTAACGAGTCTTTGTGCAGCAGCAACAGCAACAATAACAATAACAGCAGCAACAATATCAATTAAAACAAAGACATTTTCCAATTTTGTAACTGAGACAAAAGAAAAGCCTAAAAGCCAGAAAATGTGTATAACGTTGGATTATAATCCAAGCTACTTCTAACAATGCAACTTATCCGTCGTCGTGAAGTTTTTTTGAGTTGTGAGTTATGGAAATTGTTTTGAAAAAAAAACATGGGCTTTACTTTATGACATTGTATTGATCTTGATGGGGTTCGATATGCAGACCTTCAGCAACAGATTGTCATTGACTTAATTATGTGTCAAGTTGTGACTGTTTTCCTGCATAATTGCTGATAAGTTGTTTATTGTGTTGGTGAAGGAAAAACAAGCTGCAAATCAATTGGAAGCGGAATGTCTGATTATTTCAAAATATTTCCTTAACAATATTTATTGCTATTTATAGAGAAATAATGCTGCAATTGCAGAGGCTTATTGTTCATAATTAAACTCAATGCTATGATCGTATTCGAGTCACTGTGAAATATTTGCAAAAGAGCCTTCAAATATATACATTTTGCTGTGGGTGTTATTACCCACCAATGTGCCACGCCCACTTATAAATTAAAGGTCCGCGTCCGCGTGTTGATTTGTGTATTTGTTAAGTGAACTGAAACATCATTAACAAAACTCTCAGGCGCCTCTTAACGCTTTGCTTGAACTCGAACTTTTGGTCTGTCTCTCTGTCTGACTGTCTGGTCTTTTGGTGGAACTCTTACCTAATCGCCACAATTTTGCGGCCAGTGTCTGGTGTCCAGTTTTGGGATTTGGCTGCAACTGCCACAGCCACAGTCACAAGTTGCTTCCTCGGCTGCTGTCGCCGTTGGCTGCTAACTTGGACTTGGACCAGCGGCAGGGGAAATGTATTGGCATCGCATTTTGGCACACAGACACAGAGCGAGTCAATTAAAGCGGCAGCCGCATGTTGCAACAACGGCGACCGAGTGACTTGGACTTGTGTTGTATGCAACAGCGCACACAGTGGCTTGATTTGGCTATTTACTTTGCCAAATAAAAAGCATAGCTGCTAATGCAAATAGTAGTTGATTTGAGTAGTTTTAATATGAGTAAAATATCTTAAATATTGGACAGTAGATTTTATGTCAACAGTTGGTTAAAGTTGTATTATGTTTTTATGGAAATTAACATAATAAAAATTAATTAAGATCAAATTAAAATACATCAATAATATGATTGTTAACATATACATATAAACTCATACTTAAAGTAATATAAAATAATTGAAATAGTGAAAATAAACATATATAAATGCAAGGTCTTTAATTAAAAATAACATAAAATAAGTGAAGTAGAGAAATAACCAAATTATAACTTTATCTTAAACTTTAGTTGAAATTATATATGTTGAAGTAGAAAAGAAACAAAACTATATCTTTTTCTTAAGCTAAAATTAGATCAACATATGTCAATTATATTTTAAATAATTTATTAATAATCAATTGTTTCAACTTACCAGTATTTCTACTTCTATTTCCTGTAATAGTGATATTAATTTATATATATTTAAGTATATAATTTATATTATATTAATTTGTATATTATCTATATTATCTACACTTAAATATCACTACAGTAAACCTAATATATTTGACAATTATAATTTTTCCTATTTTCCCATGACAACAAACTTAAATTCCAATTAAACTCTTATATTTTCTGATAGTAAATAATTAATGTCAGTTATAGATTCTTTAATATTCCTTATATTATATTTTCAAGTTCCTGCATTAAATCTACAATTGCTTTTATAAAAACCACTTCATTTCATGATTTGCCATTTCTCAAAATGCCCAGTTTTCAGATTTTTGACCACTGTGCAGCGTCTCCCTTGCCATTGCCGCCCCCCCCCCCCCCCAAAACCTTTTGCCGCAGCTGCATTCAACTTCAACTTGAACAGGAAGTCAGGCGTTATTGTTATTGTTGTGGCTGCTTATCTGGCCGAGATGCTTCCTTGAGATTTATTTGGCATCAGCATCGGATGCCAAGTTGCTGGTATTGCTGTTGCAAGTGGCAAGCACCAGTTGCTGGCAAGTTCATATGCAATGGCTTTGGCTCTTGGCGCTTGGCCTACCCCGTGAAGATGATGTTGCCGTCTGATTGCAAACAATCGTGCAACCAAAAAAAAACTTGCCCCTTTTATACCCTAGTCGACAATTGCTGCTGCTGTTTTTTTGTTGTTGGTGGCAGCTTATCTAACTGCAACTTCCGCGTGTCATGAGGCCAGCAACATTATGAGTTGCATCTTCAAACTAATGGCCATCTAATGCCAAAAATGGTAATGTGAATGGGAATGGCAATGAAGCTGTTGCTTGAAGTTGAAGATGCTATTGCGCAATCGTCGGCGGCCAATGAAAGTAAAAGGAGTACTTGATCACATCATCATCATCATCAGCATCATCATCATCATCTTCACTTTGGGTGGCATCTACTTAAACTTATTATTATTATAATATGTGCTATAATTAAAAATGAATTTTAACACCATTTCTGTGTTATATTTTTTTTATAATATTTTTTTATTTCATTTTTTGTTTGTTTTGTTTTGAAATTTTGTACAGTTGTTTATGATTATGTTTATGGTCTTCGTTTACGTACATATTTACAAAGCTTTAATGCACAATTTTCACTTGTTTTTGTTTTGTGTTTTTTTGAGCTTCATTCTTCATTGAAGTTGAATTTCAATGGCAAATCCAAAAGGCCAATTAATTAATTGTTTCATGGAATATGAAATGTTCATAACTTAAAGACAAACGCGCGCATGACTAATTTGTACACTTAAGATACAGATACAGGTACAAGACAGAGATAGAGAGACAGAGATAGAGACAGAGATAGAGACAGAGAGAGAGAAAGAAAGGAAGACAGAGATAGAAATATAGAAAAGCGATTGAAATTTGTATACAAAATGCATTCGGTGTGTGGGGATGTTGGAGAAAGATGATTTAGGCCAAAGTAGCTGACTTAAGTATATATTTAACAATTCAAGTGTGAACTTTTTTTTTGGGGGGTGTTTTTGTGGTCGGGGGGCAGTTATCAGATAATATCAGTGCTGTCGCATAGTCTGCGAAATGTTGGAGGGGGCGGGGAAAAAATGGTTGTGGTTGCAACTTAATCCCAGCCATGTCCGTGTCCATGGCTAATTGGCACCCAGACCTTTTCCCACACCGGCTTCCAGACCTTCTTCCATTCCTGCACCTTGACCTCCTTCCAGACGGGCACCTGCACCGATTTCCATTCATCCTTCCACGCCTGCTTCTTCTCGTTGGCCCAGACTTGTTTCTTCTCGGTGCGCCAGATTTGTACCTTCTCCTCGACCCACGTTTCGCGCTTCTCCTTGATCCAGATTTGTTTCTTGGATGGCTTCCACACCTGTATCCATTCGTCCTTCCACTCTAGTTTCTTGTCCTGTTTCCATTCTTGCACCTTTTCGGTTTTCCACTCTTGCACCTTTTCTGTGCGCCATTCTTGTTTCTTCTCGGTGCGCCATTCCTCTTTCTTCTCTGTGCGCCAGATCTTCTTCCACACGGGCTTCCAGACGAGCTTCTTGCGCCACAGATCGTGACTGGTGTATTCCCAGCCCTCGTGATCCTTGCCCAGGAACTTTTCGCCTGGGATGCCCATTTTCACCTGCGGGGGAAAGGTGGGTTGTAGTTGAGAAGCAGAAGGGCAGATTGTCTTTAGACCCTGTACTTTTGAAAGTACCAAGGGTAGGGAAGTCTGACTGTCTGACTGTCTGTCCGCCTGTCTGTCTGACTGTCTGACCGCTTGTCTGTCCGTCCGCCTATCTATCCACCTGTCTGTCCGCATCTCTATCTGTCTGTCCGCCTGTCTGTCTGACTGCTTGTCCGACTGTCTGTCCACCTGTCTGTCCACCTGTCTGTCCACCTGTCTGTCCACCTGCCTGTCTGTCCGTCTGGCCGTCTGTCTATCCGTCTGTCTGTCTGTCCGCCTGTCTGTCTGTCTGTCCGCCTGTCTGTCTGTCTGTCCCCCTGTATGTCCGGCTGTCTTTCCACCTGTCTGTCTGTTCGTCTGTTCGTCTGTCTGTCTATCCGATTGTCCATCCGTCTGTATGATCACCTAGATCTTGTTTTTTCTTACCCATTGTGGCTCAAACATTTGCTTCCAGTCTGCAACCTGTACTTCTTTCCAAAATGGCACCTGGATTTCCTTCCAGAACGGCACTTGAATCTCCTTCCAGACGGGAACCTTAATTTCCTTCCAGACAGCCACCTTTGTGGGCACCCAAATTGGTTTCGTTATCTTCTTCCATTCGGGCACTTTGATGTCCTTCCAGGCGGGCACTTCACGTTCCTCAATCTTCGGCTTCTTCACGATCTTCCAGTCGGGCACTTGCTCCTCCTTCCAAACGGGCACCTGTTGTGTGTTTTTATGTGTGTTTGTAGTTGTATCTTTGTTTTTATTTAGAGTTTCTTTTAGGTTACCTGCACTTCTTTCCAAATTGGCACCGACACCTTTTTCCATTTCGTTTCCCATGCTTCCTTTTTAATGGTCTTCCAGACCTGCACCCAATCCTCCTTCCAGGTTAGCTTCTTCTTCCACACACCTTCCGGCGGATGTGCGTAGACAAAGCTAATCAATAGCGCGCAGCTGGCGCCGAGTAGCTGTGAACAGCAGCAGAGAATATCGATTAAGAAATTAGCCCAAAATATACAGAATTATAAGATTATAAACTAAGATTTAACAAACTTAATAGAGCTTTAAACTATTTTAAAGTAAAGAGTCGAAAAATGTTAATATATTTATAAATCTATTAGAAAGCCATATAGACTTTTTCATTTATTTAGTTATTAAGATTTATTTACTAGTGCTGCAAGTCAAAGCTTCTAAATTAAGCAGCTAGTCAATTTATATAAATTGTTTTTTAAAGTCTCTTGGCTCTTAGTATGTTTTTATAACAGGTATATATATTTTTATTTGTTCAATAATTTACTACAATACAATTGATTGTACAATGTTATAAAATAAATATGTGTGCAGTTGTCTTAATTATAGTTTTTATGATTATACGTTTGTGCTAATTTTATATTCTATATTTATTAAATTTACATATCCTGAACTATTTTAAAAAATTAGATAACTAAAGAATGTGACAAAATAAATATGTAGAAAATCGATTGAGGAATGTTAAAATTTAATTGCAATTTAGATGTCTCAACTATAGATATTATTATCATTATGCTGTTGTGCTAAATTGTATTTATAATTATTTATAAAATATCAATTTAAGTATGTTGTAAAATAAATTTGTAGACTATCAATAAAAGAAAATAAATATTAAATAAAATAAATATATAGAAGTCTTGACTATATTTATTATTATCATTATGCATTTAAGCTAATTTCAATTTAATATTTTATAGTTGTATATATCCCTATTTATTAAAAAACATATTTAACAATATTATATAACAAAAGTATGTATAAGTATTTACTCTTCTTACTATCATTATGCTTTTGAGATCATTTTTATATGATATTTGTTTTAGTTTTCGATTTCTTTCATTATTTTAAATATTTAATAAATATCTATAAATTGTTCTTTAAATTCTTTTGGCATGTTATTTATAAATATAAACATTTAATTTAAAAATGTAAAAATATTTCTTTATAACATACATAGACTTTTCCCGAATTAGCAATAAGTATTATAAAGTAAATATATAGAAGTTGGGGGTTTTCTCCAATCCTTGCAGTAAATGTTGCATTATTTAAAGCCATAATTTTGATTACTCCCAGACCTTTACAGCTTTCTAATTTTCTTCTTTTCAGTTTTAATTTTAAATAAAATTTAATTATAAATATAATATTAATTGTTATTTTTCTAATTTTAATTTATTTTCTAATATTTTTTTTAATATTTTCTAAAATTAATTTAATATTTTCTATTATTATTAATATATTCTATAATTTCTTGTCGACTGTTTTTAGTCGTACTAAATAAATAAATAAACTATTGTTATTATTATTAATCATTTTGATTAATTTGTTTTTATATATTTAAATTTATCATTTCTTTAATTATTTTAAAGTATTTTATTATATTTATATTTTTAAATATTTTATTATATTTAAATTTTTAAATATTATATTATATTTATATTTTAAACATTTTTTTATATTTATATTTTTAAATATTTTATTATATTTAAATTTTTTTTCTTAATTTATTATTTTAATATTTCTTTATTTTTCTCTGTTTGTTTTTAAAATTATGATCACTTCATCGATTCGCTTCACAATTAGCATTTCAGCAGTACTTATATATTTTCACAGTTCATTCATGCTTTTTGGTTTTTCAGGATATTTTGTCATGTTTTTCTTTAGGGGGCCACCACCATTCACCGTTAGTTTTAACTGATTTGTGATCATGCACTATCGACACTAACCAACAAACTGAGGGATCTCATGCTTGGAATCCCTGTACCACCAACAGCGCGTCAATACAAAAGAGCTGAAATGTGCCTCCGCTGAGGTCTTCTATGAACACTATTCGCATTTCCCTACATGCACATCTATTTATATTTTGAATGAGACGCGCCAAAAGAAACGCAGCGACGTCGACGGCGACGGCGACGTCGACAGCAGCCAAGCAGCGGCAGTAAAAACAGCAACAATTTTTGGCCAAACAGTAAAAAAGAAACAACATGGCGTAGCAGCTACAACAACAACAACAGCAGCAGCAGCAGCAGCAGCGGGGATACGCTCGAGCCACCGCCGACGCTGCTGTCGCTGACGCTGTCGCTGCTGCTGTAAAGCTCTCAGGCTCAGTCACAGTCACAGTTACAGCTTCAACCTCAGCTTCAGTCTCGGCTGAAAGCGTTTGCTTTGTCGCCCAATGTGCAAAATGCACGCAACATTCGATGTCGCTGCTCGCGTCGCAGCTGGCGTCGCTGTCAGCGTCATTGAAAGCGAAAAGCCCACGTAAGAGAGTGAGAGTAAAGTGTGGAGAGTATTTAACCGACGGATGGTCTCGACGATGACTTGAACAGACGACGATGACTGCTCGGATTTTCCCAAGGTAAAAACAGACGTCGACGTCGACGTCGCAGCCACAGCAGCAGCGGCATCGCAATCTTCAAACAATTTTGGCCTCTTTGGTGTTGGCGCTTAAGTATGTGTTGGCGCTTTGGGCTGATCTCAAGCGCGACTGGCCGAGAGCTAGAATGTGTCGACGCGTCTACTGATTGACACGCAGACGGACAGACCGATAGACGGACAGACAGATGGACAGACGGATAGATGGACGGACAGACAGACGGACTAACTGACTGATTGATAACACTGATCGACATGGTTTTAACCACACGCATTCTGCAAGCTTATTAAAATGTTACTACAAAACACAAATTAATTTGTTTCTGTCAATCACAAATTTGTTGTGACAGCCACTTAAGATATGATTAATAATTTATGATGTTGAGGAAAATTTGGAAATTGATTTTTGACCTACAATTGTATACAAAATTATGATTGTAATGAATGAATTGTGAATTGAATGAATTGCCTTGTAGAATATAAAGAAAACTGCTTGGGAAAGTTTTAAAAATGTCGCTTTATTTTATATGGAACTACAAAGCAAGTAACTACAAATATCTGTTCAAATAATTACTTTCTAAAAATCATTGGGTTTGTAATATGTCACATAAAATACACTTTCTATCAAGGCTGTAATACTTACAGAATTTCGGTAAGGGTTTAGATAAATGTTTCGAAATATAGAGCAAGATTGAAAACCCCTGAACCCAAGTTTGTTGCTAACAACTTGATTCTATTTTATAAAATAAACTGTATAATTTTCTCAATTAAATTAAGAGTTTTTTAAGTTTAGATAACTTTATAGAAAACCCAACTTATGATATTTATTTCTTTCATATTAGTTATTGTATTCATAGTATTCATATTAATCATTGCCTTCAATTCAATATCAAATAAATAAATAATATATTCAAATGATATGATGTAAACATTAACAAAACAGACAAATAATAATAATTTAATAATATTAATTAAGTAATTGGTACTCATTACAATAATGGGTCTTCCATCTACTTACTTTGCAATGTTGTTCAGTCTAATTTCTCTTAGAATGTAAATTTCATTTTAAATAATGTAAAAATAATTTATATATATTGACGGACGCTCTTATTTATAAGCTTTGTCTTGTAGCGCTGGGAAGCTAAATAAACAAATAAATAAATACAATTATAGATAGTCAATATAATAAGTTTAAGGACTGGGTTTATAATTCAGTATAATATTAATAATATATAATAATATTTAATATTTATAAAACCCGAAAACTCGAACTGTTTCTGTAAGGTTCGATTCAGCAGCCATTTTTTCAGCCCTGGTTTCTAAACTGAAATCTCAACTACTCTCTTTTCCGAGAAAGAAGCAGGAGAATTATATATTGTATTATTAAGAAATATATAAAAATATATATTCTTAAAATTTAGTAAGCAAAGTATAAAGTATTTTCTATTAAATGACAATTATCTTATATTTTTAGTTGTAAATTGAAAACTGTTTAGAATATAATTTAGTTGTTAATTCAATATTGTTATATTCTAATTGTATGTTAAGTTCCTCTTATAAAATAAATATGCATGCCATATTTTCCCAACACATCTATTATCCATATTACGCTGTCAAAATACACCAAATAATGCCATAAATGTCTGTGTGACAAATTGAAAAGTTAACTTTTGCCCAACAGTGTAATTATGTTGTTAAATATTGATGTACCCGCGATACTAATTGGCCCGTTGGCTACTTTATAAGGTCAGCGGCATGGACTGTGGGCGTCGCTGGGTGCTCCAATAAATGGTTAAGTGTCTATACGTGCATGCATTTCTTATGACATGTTTAACTCGGCCGAACTGAACTTGAGTGAGTGAGTTGACGACAAACAATTAGCACAGTTCGATTCGCCAAAAGCGGCCAAAAGGCATTTGGTGTAAACAATAACATTTAACAGCAAACGACCTTCACAACGGGACGCAGCATGAAGACGTAAACTTATGACGAAGGCAATAACAACACTTAGCTGAAAAAGGTACGCTGGCATGCTTCAGTGGCTCTGGGGGCCACCGGGCAGTCGGCAATCGACAGAGTCTAACACTAAATGGCATTTAACAATTTTTTTTAGCATGGTAATAAGGTGTGCGTTTTATGACAGACCCCCAAATAGAAAACTATACAAATGGCCATTATATGGTTTAATAAATACGCAATTAACAGTCGCGGCCAAGAAGTGGAGGAGGCTAAAATGTGTGTGTGTTTTGCTGCACTTTTGGGTTGGGCTTCGATGGAATCGTAAAATAAATATGGAAAATTGAAATTAACTGTGTACACACACCACTGTGCAGCAGTGATTACATCATAAGCCAAACCGCGGCCCGAAGAAAGAAGCAGGAGTTGCTGGAGTTGCATGAAATTGCAGTTGCGGCCTTCAGTAAAACAAAAACAACAAATACAGCAAAGAAGCGCACAACAAGCAGACAATCAGACAATCAGACAACAATCAGACAACAACCACAACAGCAATTTACAAAATGAAACTTGAAATTAGGTAAAGCGACACAGGAAAATGAAACAGAAACAGAAACAGATACGAAGAATGTGCAACGTCAGCCACAATAAAAGCCAAAAAAAAACCTGGCTCAGAGCAGGCTTTTGTTGGCCGGGCTAAGAGCGTGTGCATGCGCAGTGGGTCCACTTGACTTGGTTTTGTTTTGGCTTGAGTTCCACAAATGAAATTGAAATTGAAATTCCTGCAACGTGCAACACGCAGATTGACAACGACAAAAAAAAACGAGTCGTGGTTCAAGTTTTGCTTTATTTCGTTTTTGATTTCTGATATTTCAGTTACAGTTTCAGTTTTCAGTTGTCAGTTTTCAGTTTGGCTCGAAGATGGCGCTCCAGGCGCCGTAAACACCTTTCGCCTTTGTCTCAATGACTGGAATCCCTGCGGGTTGCATAATTTACTGCATCTCTTCATTGATCTGGACATTTATGTAGGTTATGCATGTGGCCGTAAGTAGTTTGGCATATAAAACTGAAACAAGTTTCTTAATGACAACGTGCAGCATGTGAAACTTAAGGATTGTTGCCGAGTGTCCATGAACAAAAGTCGGGTCCATTCAATGGTAATGTATGGCATTAGTTGTTTAACAAATTGTCATGTTCGTATTGGCTTTATTGACAATATTTTGCACAACTTTTATAACATTTCAAACAGTTGACAAGGCAAAGCTCACTTAATTGCGTATACTTAATCTCATTATGTATACTTCGCAATTGCAGCTGCAGCAAAATGAATGCCATAGCTCTATTGAAATATTTTATAGTTTTAATAAACTTACTTTTTCAAACTAAAATTTGTTTTTATTACAAATATTTTTGGAGTTAAATGTATGAGAGTTTCTAAACGAAATTTGTCTTTATTAACTAATAATTACTATTAGAAGTATATTTTAAATAATTCGATAAATGAATTATTAGGTAAATAAACAATTATATTTGTTTTCTTAAATCAATTTTAAAAATAAATAAATTAATTAGTATAATTTAAGTTATCAAACTGTTCACTGCTATAATCATTTTTTTAGAGTTAAATATTAAATGGTTTCTTATCCAAATTTGTCTTTATTATCTAATAATTACTATATAGAAGTATATTTTATATATTTCCACAAAAGTAAATAAACAATTATCGAAATTCTCTTTGTTTTCTTAAGTAATAAGTACAAATTAAAACAAATTATTTGAATGGAAAGTATATAAAATACTTATAAAAATTAATTAGTTGTAAACAAAACAATTCGAGACATTATTTAAGATAAATTCAAGTCATGTTTATAGATAACCAGTCGGAAAGACTAGAGTCGAAGTTGACTTATAAGAGACCAATTACTTATGCTGAAAAAAACAAACTAAGATACTTATACACATATAAATTATAATAGTATTCTAAAGTAAAGAGTCTAAAATGAATTATTATTAATTCAACAATTAGCTAAATTAAAGCAAAGACTATAGAACATAAAGATAACCTGCTGCCATACAAAAAAGTGTACCAGTCAAATTTGTGATTGGGATTTATCAAAACTGCCAGTAAAATGAATATAAGTATAAGAAGTACTGAATTAGACGTTCGTTTGCTAGCGATCGCAATGGTCCTTTTGCTTGAGATGAACTCTACGTCTGATTTTTGAGCGGGAGGTAACGAGTTCGAATCCTAACGATGTCAATAAATTTTTTAATTCTATAAGAGAATTTGGCTTCGTTCTCGTGTTCGGCATTTGCTCGGCAAATTTAACGAACTTTTGTCTGCGTCAACAGCTAGACCATGATGAGAAATTATAACAAGGTGGTGGGTGGGTGTGTATTCTCTCGCTCTCTTGCGGGGCCACGACTTTGCTCTCAGCACTGTCGTGAGAGAGACGACAGAGATAGATATATATAGAAAATCTTGGTTTGTTTTGTTTTCTTCTATACTCTTCACTCCTTTTCGTAACTTTAATTTATGTTTATAGATAAAATACATTTGTTACTCTATTTTCTCAATTAACATGTAATTAATTAATTATAATTATTATACACTTAGAGCTTGTGCAGAAACATTAAACAATTAGCTAAGCTGCTTAGCTAAATTGAAGTTAATTTCTATACACACATACTTAGTTTAAATTAAAAACGTATTAATCGTCGTACTTATGTTGTTGCTACACTTCTTGCACTTGCCTAACTAATGGGATTTGCCCTGCAATGTTACACTAAAAACAACAATACAACATTACAGTCTCAACAATAACAACAACAACATACGAGTGTTAGCTTGTATTTAACACACTTTATGGCCTTCAATCATAGACCTTTTATGTGCTTTAATCCCCAATGTGTCCATATTTTGCTGAGCTGTAATCCCACTCTCTCTCACTCTCACTCTCACTCTGTCTCTTTCACGCTTACTGCAACATCATATTCGATGGGTAAGCACATTTGACATATTGAAACTGTAATTGCTTATTGCTTTGACTTGGCTTGCGGCAAAATTTGTTGCCCCGATTCGTTACGTGTTCGCGCATCGCGAGTCCAGCCATGTTGAAGTTGCAGGTGCGCAACGTCTCGGCTCTCAAGTGTTGACGGTAATGTTATTGTTACCACTCTTTGCGGCTGACCCACATAGAGCGTAAATGAAATTACAGCTGATTGCAGCGCACCCAAAATTGATTTCTGTTGCCCACTGTCTGTTGCCAAGTTGCATCATCAGAGATGCCTCGTAAGCCGCCTCATTGTTCCAGACAAAGTGCAGCCAATTAGGCACGTCGTTTTGTCAGCGCAATTGTAATTAAAGGCAGCATTAATTGCTCAGTTAAAGCTGGAAGCAGCCAACACCACAGGTGGCCAGTAGAGAGCTTGGCCAACAGAAAGATCTGCAGATCGCTCGTTTTTTTTTTTTGTGTGCGAAGGTCGCCCGCCTGGTTAACAGCATGTTATACGGATCAGCAGACAAGTACATACATACAGGTAGATTCAAGTATTAGCGGTTATTTATGACAGCAGCAGCTTATAGATGTTGCAATCATTTTGATTATGGCCATAAATACAACATGCAAGCGAGCAGAAGATGCTTATAGTTGTTGGCTAACAACTAAGGCGTTGTCCTTTGACTACACACACAACAACAACAATGTATAACTGTTGCAGTTATTGGTTGTTGGTTGTTAAACCGGCTTAAAGCAGTGTCTGCCCCACAGGCTCAGTTGTTTGGTAGTTTGGTGGCTCGATTACGCAACTGGGCAAAAGCAAACGAAGCCAAGCCAAGTTAAGTTAAGTCAAGTCATTTATTCGCACTGTCAGAGGTCTCACATTCCAATTTGCGTAGCGTCGCCAACGTCTGCGACTCCTGGTCAGCTAGAGTCATCTGCATTTTGCAGCTGCTGCTGTTGCAGTTGCCGTTGCAGTTGCAAATTTCCTCATAAGCCGCTCAACGATGAAGACACCTGAAACCAGACTGAGGCTATAATATTTAATAGCCACTCTGACAAATATTGTTAATTGAAACTGCATTTGCAATTGCGCCCAGTCGACGGTTGGCATTTGGCAATAGTCGTCGCCCACAACAACAGCCAAGTTGCCCATATTGGCCAGGCTCTTAGCCCAAGCGGAAGTATTGAGATGCCATCTTCCTGTAACCGGAGACACAATTAGATATTGCGCAATCGGCGTGGCCCGTGACTAACACACACACACTCACACACACACACACACACACACACACACACACACACACACATCGATATGTGGCGGACGACAGCTGATGCAGTTGAAGATGCACCGTGCATCAACCGTGTTACGTCACACTCTCCACGACTTTCACAAGCAGCGTGTGGCACTCTCTTTTAACTGGCCAACTACTTGGGTACACTCAAAAAATACCTGCTATTTAATTACATGAAAATGTCTCTCTCATTGCCTGTTTCTATCTTCGGATTCCTATCTTCCATCGATATCCTCTCTCTCTCTACTCTATCAACTCCCTCAGCTAATAACATCCCAAATATATCATAAGTTTATACAAGATGCTAAGCAAATGGCAAAAAAGAGTGAGTCGAAGGCCCAAGAAGCTAGTGCTCGTTAAATCTTCATTAAGTTCAGTATTTTATACCAGATTTAATTTGTTAAAATAAAAAACTTCACTCTCTTTAGATACTAAACAAAAATATACATAAAATATTTGATATTTATTGTATTTAACTGATATTACCAAGGCTGTGAAAACTGGTCCTGAACTTTGCAGAACTGGGTGCAAAACTATCAACCTTTATAACTGTGTCAAAAGTGAATCGTTTTTTATAGCTTTTATGATATTTATTTATTTATTTTATTTATTTATTTACTTACATCCTAGTGCTACAAGATTAACTTACGTTTAAAGCACTAGTCACAATTACAGTTGCTTCAGCATTCAATTAGATAATTAGAGTATATCTACATAAATTTAATCACTAAATTTAATTCATTTGGAACACTTACATTTTATTTAAACATTTTTAGATTATTTTTATACTCTTAACATATATTCTGTAGGGTTCCTGTAGGACACAGAGTATACTACAATCGGTGTTCCAACTGTTCGGCTTGTTATACCCTTTACTTTAAAAAAGTAAAAAGGGTCAATTAAGTTTGTCAAAATGTGCTTAACAGGTCGAAGGAAGTCTGGCAGACCCCATATAGTATATATATTCTTGATCAGCATAAACAACCGAGTCATGACCGTCTGTTCGTCTGTCCGACTGTTTGTATGAGCGCCTAGATCTCAGAGACTATAAGAGCTATTTTTTTTATTAATTTAGGACAATTGAATAATTTTTAAAAATATTCCTTTTAAATACTCGTTTTACACTTATTCCAAGTCCTCTTTTGGAGCACTTAAAACTCTCATATTCTAGTCAAAACTTAACAGTTTAATGTTGTTCATTGCTTGACTTCTAATTGATGCTGCTTCTAAATTTTGCTCATTTGGGATACCTATGTTTCTTCGTTAATATTCTATTATATCTACATTTTCCTGCAGTGTACTGTCTCTGATTGATTGCCTGATTGATTGTCTGCTACTTAGCTGCTACTTGAAGACGGCAACAGCATAATCAGCAGTAGCAGTGGCAATAAAATTATCAGCTTCAATGCAAATGAAGCTACAAGTATTTATTTTATGTGCGTGCGAATCTTCCACATCAACGGCAGGCCAAGCGTCATGGGGCAGTGGCAACAGCAACAGCAACAAGAGAAACAACAACAACAGCAGCAACAACAACAGCAGCAACAACAACAACAACAGCAACAACAGCGTCAACCAGCGCGGTTTTGCTCATTAACACGTATGTTAATTCATTCAGTTGTTGCATTTGTTGCTGTTGTTGTTGCTGCTTTTCTTTCTTTTATGTCATTTATTCATGTGTAGTTAGTAGTTTGTTTGTCTGTTGCAACTGCAACATTTGCGTTGCATTTTGTCGTGTACACTTTTTGTACAATTTTAAAGCGTTTCACTGCTGTTCCGCTTGCTGTGGCATCCACCAAGAAGGCGGCACAGTGGAGTACAGTGGAGCACAGTGGAGCACACCAACTGATGCCTATCGCATGGAAGGTCTTTGCATGCAGACCGCAAAACCTCCATTTTCCTCAACAAGTTTTCCACGCCAATTAACTCACATTCCCATCAGATCTTTTATATAATGGCTTGAGTTTTTTTTTTTGGCGTTGACTTTCATGACCAGCTGAATTACATTTTAAGTGCTTTGAGACATTTATTAGGCGGCTTTAAAGTCTTTATTTATAGTTTTAATGCAAATTTGACAATATATTATATTTAAATGTATTTAACACAAGTTTAAAACAGGAAAAAAACAGGCCATCAAGTTTGCCTGTTTCCTCTGGTTTTAAACTTGTGTTTAATAAATGTAAATATTGATTTAATATTGATTATATTTGTCATATTGTCATATTTCATACAGCAAATGTATTGGAAAACTTAAGAAAGGAAATTGTTGAGGTGTTATAATAATAAATGTTTTAATTGAGAGATTTATTTGTACTTCTTAATAAGAATATGTTGAGAATTACGTCAAAATTATATACTTAGTCTATCTTTTATCTTTATAAGGCAATGACATTACTCACTGCTAATTTGATAATATATTTCAATTAATAAAGAGAAGATGAACACTTGAGAAGTTGAATGTTTGTAGAGTCAATAAATTGAAAACTCAAGGATGCCAGACTTAAAGGGGATATCTAAATAATTATTTAAAATAAGAGTTTAGTTTGTAATCCTACTCAAGAATATATTCATAATTTTTCTTAAAAATTATATGCCTAGTCGAACTTCGAGTCTTCTATAAAAAGAGTGATAATTACTGGAAGAGTCAGCTGGATTTTCGTACAGCAAATAAATTGTAAACTCAATAATGTTAAACTTGAAAATCAAAACAAAATAATTATTTAAAATAAGTGATTAGTTTGTCATCCTACTGTAATAATATCTTC
This sequence comes from Drosophila histrio, assembly GCA_958299025.2. Lineage (NCBI taxonomy): Eukaryota > Metazoa > Arthropoda > Insecta > Diptera > Drosophilidae > Drosophila > Drosophila histrio. The sequence goes on from OY729167.1 coordinate 23,557,099, forward strand.
ATAATTACTTCAAAATTATATAACTAGCCTAACTTTGAAATTTACTAAGCCAATCACTTTGCTCACTACAAATTAGATAATATATTTAAATGTATTTAATACGAGTCAATAAAATGAAGGGGAAATATTTGAAGAGTCAGTTGAACTTTTATACAGTAAATAAATTGAAAACTCATAGATGCCAGACTTGAAAATGATATCAAAATATATTTTAGAAATAAGAGATTTGTTTGTAATCATAATGAAGAAGATATATATATATAATTACTTCAAAATTGTATACTTAGTCGAAGCTTGAGCTTTATACAATAAAATACTTCGTTTAGTGTACATTCGACAATATATTTATATGAAAATGAATTATAATGAAAGAAAGAAAAATACGTGAAGATACTGTTGGATTTTCGTACAGCATTTAATGGTATACCAGACTTTAAAATGATATCAAAATTATTATTTAAAATAAGAAATAAGCTTAGATGCTTAGTCTAACCTCGAGCTTCATTCGGTGTTCATTTAACAATATATTAATATTTGATTATATATTTTGACAATGAATTTAATACAAGTCTATAAAGCGGAAGTAAAATATGTAAAATATTCAAATGGATTTTGATAAAGCAAATAAATTAGAAATACAAGGATGCAAGTCTTTTAAGTAATACCAAAATAATGTTATACCTATTAGATAAGTTACAAAAGCTAATTTGAAATATAGAGCTGAAAGTCCCAGTAGCTAGAGCTCTTAAATTATAGTAGGTTAAGCATTTATTTCTTAATCTTCATCTTAATAATAATAATAGTTAAGAATATATTAATAGTCACTTCAAAATATTACAATTCCTAGTCTAACTTTCAAGCTCCATGAAGGCAACCACTGTGCGGAGATTCCCTTTTGGGGAACTGTCATCTGCCAATTGTGACAGTTGTAGTTACAGGTTGGTGGCATATAAAATGAAAAGAAATACCCGCTGTCTATGCTTTGTTTGCTCTAAGTTTTTCTTTTTCCTTTTGTCGACTTTACTCATCATTTTGCCGCACATTGACAGGCGGCGGCAATAATAATGCCAACAAGGAAGTTGGAAGCGCATCTTCCACGCGCGTCCAATTATGACAAACGACAACGGCACTCGCCCTCTGACGACTGTTAGTCATGTTGCATGTCACGAGCACGAGGAACTGAGCACCGAGCTGTGAATTATGGCTTGCAACACCTGCAACACCAGCAACTCTCTGTGGTTACCCGACAACGACAACAACTTCGACATCGACATCGACTTTGGCTTCGACATTGTCATTGTCGTTGCCAAAAAAGACGACGCAACAATGTAACTGGAACACAAAGAGATATGCGAAGGTGGCAACAATTGATGATGTTGCAGTGCCAAACTTTGTGTTTATGACTTTTGGTTTGTTGCAATTCTCAGCGTATTGTAATGTATATGCCACCCATAACCTGCTGCTGCTTACCAATCTAACAACAATCTTAAGCAACTGGGTGACATAATCTGCCCAATAATGAACGCAATTTGGCAAAGGCCAGCAGGCCAGCAGGCAATGCAGGGCATCGATATTTAAGTACTTCAAATTATTGGCAATTTGACTATGTGATGCGATTTGTTAAATGGCCCAGCACGAGTCTCACGTTTACGTGATCTGCGTTATATCAATGATGGACACGCCCCCACGCGCTGTCGCAATGGACTCCTCCAAAGTTAGCAGCGTCATGGCATAAAAATTGAATTACATTTGGGTCAACAGCAATTTAATAACACAAAAATCATACCAAAAGCAATCTAATAAAATCATCTTTGAATTGTATAAAATACACAATTTGCCGTTGCTTTATTTTGATTTAAAAAACAAGTGGAATAGTCGCAAGACCGACCGTAATATACCCTGTGGCTCTACAGGGTACCCGCGCAAATTCACTTCCTATGTAATTTGTGGGCGAAGGGGGCGTGGCAACGTGATGAAATTTTCTGGACACATCGACACCAAGATATTCAGCATGTGTGCCAAATCTTAAATCGCTAGCTACAAAACTGCTTTTGTTATGAGCATTTACTTGATTTGTGGGCGAAGGGGGCGTGGCAGCCAAAAGAAAAGATAAAATTGAACTGCCTGCAAATATTACCAGTGCAGGAAGATCAAGTTCAAGCTTCTAGCTCTTACCATCTCTGAGATCCTTTCGTTAATACGGAAGGACGGACAGACAGACAGACCTACGGGCGCACAGACGGACCGACGAGCCGACAGACATGTCTATATCGCTATATTCTATATTGCTGCTAAACAAGAATATATACACTTTATGGGGTCGGCCACACTTCCTTCTGCCTGTTACATACTCTTAACAAACTTTATATACCCATACAGGGTATAATAATTATGAAATAGGCGCTATTAACGCGAGCGCGACCTTTTGACTTTCAATTGCTGGCGCTAAGCGATTTTACCTTAAGCTTTAGCTCAGCGAAGGTGTCGATTAATTAGTGGATGCCGCTTTGAAGCGATGCCCAAACAACGGCATTGAACTTCAGAAAACCCCAAACATTAGCCGGCTAATATCTAACATTTGACTGGAAATAGATGTTATGATGTTATATTGATGATTGAACCAAGTATATATCAACGAATAATGCGGGTGTTTTGACTGGAGATTGTAGACTGTTGACGGGTGGCTACATCATTAAATCATTGGTACACGCAGGTCAAGATTTGTGCACGCTCATTGTTTATGAGCTTGCCACTTACCTGTTGCCAGTTGCCAGTTGCCACCAGGTGTGAGACGATTTCAACTCTGGTGTTGCATAAGAAGCAAGAGTTCCACTTTCAGCGGTCACTTTCAGTCTTTTTCAGTCTCGCACGCAATCGAAACTCACACAACACACAACACACACTCTCAACATTTCATTTTCTTTTTCTAATAATTTTAATATATTTATGCGTGTGAACCGAAGCAACTACCGCATTGGACGACACTCATAAATCATCAAGTCTCGTTTTCTTTTCACAAAAAGAAAAGTGAAATTGTCATAAATACTAAAAAAAAAAAAACAAAAAAATGCAGTTGGTGCATGCTTATTATTGGTTTTCCAATGATTCATCACAAAAAACGTTTGTTAGATAATTCAAATGAAAATAAACTTTGTTTGCACTGTAATTAAAATTGACAACAGTAAAACTTTGAATTTATTTCAATAGCGCGCCACGTTTAACGAGTGTAGGTCTTTTACAACACTGGTGAAAACGTAACTAGCTGTTGTCTCGCTTATGCGCCTGTTAGTCAAGTTGGTAGGCAACAAGTTTGTTTATAATGCGTTAAAGCGAGATGGCTATATTGTGCGAACTTACAGTTTTGAAAGCATTGCAAGCAGAGGTGCTCGACGGTTACTTTTTAAATTTTGCTGGCGCTTGTTTAAAATGCAAACTTTGAATTAAAAGCATATTTAAGGCAACTAAAGGCAGTCAACTAATTTTTTCACATTACAAACTACGTAACAAAATTAAACGAATGTACTTTTGCTTTACATTAATGTCTTTATTTATTAATTTATTTATTTCTATTTACACTCACACACATTTGAACTTAATAAATCGATAGATCGTTAAATACTAAGGCTCGTTTTGTCTGACTTTCAATGGAAGTGTAATTACATCTAGGTTGGAAAATAATTTAAATAATTATTAATATTAAAATTAATGATTAGTGATCGTTTTGCATTGCATTATACTATACTCATACTCGTACTCGTATCTCTGTGATGTTTATAAGCTAAGTCTTTATTTTGTTTTCTGAAATGCACGAAAACGCGTCTCAGCTGCAGTCGACAGAGAAAGGGGAAATCCCCCCGCTTTGCTTGGACTGCAGTGGAAAAGTGTTTTAGGCTTCTACTATTTACTTAACTAAAACTACTCGTAGTTTGCGTATTTACAGGTTCTATGTAGAACTTAGACAGGTCTGGGAGAAAACTACTCAAGGTATTCACTTCATGTAGTAACTGCTGGGCGCACGGCCCGAGGTGTAGGTGCTCATGGGTATACCCTGTGGACCGGGTATATGATTGTTGCCCGACGAATGCGTCACCGACTGATTCTGCGAGCCATACAAATGATCGACACTGGAGTTCCCGATGCCATGGCCGGAGGGCTCGTAGTCCACATCGTAGTAGATGCCCGACTGGTTCTGCAATTGTAAGTGAAAGATGAGAGACTGCATGTGTGGAAGAGAGAAAGGTGCAACTTACCGCAATGCTGCCATTACTGCGACTCTTTGGGCGTGGCACTTGAAAGTTACGACCCAGCAGATCGGCGCGATCCTCCTCCTCGCTGGAGCTGGAGTTCTCCAGAGTGCGCATTCCATTTGCACGTGGACCCAGGCCAAGTCTTCTAAGTGCAGTTAAAAAGAGAGTTAGCAAATTGTTGAAAATACGAGAAAGCAGGTTTATATTCGACATGCCGAAGAATTGAAGAATAATTGATTGAGATAGGTATATCCAGAAACAAGAAAGTTTTTCATACTAAAGTTAGATTATTAATCGATCGTTTCTTTGGCAGCTATATGATATATTATTAGTCAACTTTCGTGTATAAGACAATACCAAATACTTAATTCGTCAGATTGGTTGAGATATCTTTAGAAACATCAACGTTATATCTCAACAAAAGTCGGATTATCAAGATAGTTTTCAAACTGAGAGACTAGTTAGCATAGAAGTAGACATAGAACAGACAGACATAGTTATTATTGACACGACTCTTGATGCTGATCAATAATTTAAATATACTTTATGGTCTGCCATGCCTCTTTCTGCTTTTTATTCACTATTTTAATATATTTAATATACCCTCAGTATAGTGTATAACAACAGAGGCTAACTTCATACCTGGGTAATGGCACTGGCGGCGCCATACTGGCGCTGGGATGCATTTGCATGGTGCTCTGCATTGACATGCCACCGATTGTGCCCATTCCTATGGCACCGAGATTCGGATAGGCAAACATGGCTGAAGACGGCCGCGTGGGTCCAATAGGTTCCGCCTGGAAAGCAATAAACAAATAGTAAGTAAATAATATTAAAAATAATCAAGATAATAATATAAATGCTAATAATAATAACAGTGATAATATATATGATAATGATAACTATAGTAAAATTAATAATAAAAATATAAATTATAATGAGAACTATAATAACAAAAAAATTATGATGACAATGATAATTAATTATAATGATAGTAATATTAATAATAATAACTACAATTCTAATGGTTATGCCAATGATAATGGTTATGAAAGTTTAAATATTAATAAAAATAATACAATAATCATAGTTATGCTAATGATAATGATGCTGGTAATGATAATGGTAATGATATTGGTAATGATAATGGTAATGATAATGATAATGATACTGGCAATGATAATAATAGTAATAATGATAGTAGTAATGACAAAGATAATGAACATAATAATGATAATAATAATAATAATAATAATAAAAATAATAATAATAAATAATAATAATGGTAATGGTAATTACAGTATATTAATAATAATTACAATGATAATAGTATTAATTATAGTAATAACAATTATACTAATAATGCAAATATTATATATTCAATTAATAATAATGATAATAATAATAATGATAAAAGTAATGACAAATATAAAGAAAATTAATTATTAATAATAATAATAAAATTTATAATATAATAATAACACAATAAAAAATAATAATAACAATAAAATTAATAATAATAATAATAATAATAGAATTAATAATAATAATAATAATAATAATAATGATAATGGTAATTTATATTAATACAATATTAATAATATTGATAGTAATAATACTATTAATAATGATAATAATAATAATAATTGTCAATACATTTATACTAATAATACAAATAATAATGATGATTATAATGATAATAAAGACATTAACGATATTCAGCTACCAATGCTCAATCTCGCATTGAACTCACCCCGTAGTGATTCGTCTGCGCCATGACATCGGCTATCTGAGCCCAGCGCATGCGATCCTCCAGTGTCACTTGATAGCCAGCCTGCGGCAGACCCGCCGACTTCAGCGGTGCCGTGTTCATGTAACCAAACACAGGTGAGCCCATGGCATTCTTCTGTTCCCGCTGCCAGCGACGTGACCACATGATGAGGCATACCAGAGTCAGCACAATGATGATGACAGCCGCCACAGAGGCGCCAATGGCTACGCCCAATACTTCGCCATCGATCTCGCACTGGGCACCATAATGACTTGAATCACAGGCACAGCTCTGGGTGCCCTCCTCGTTGTAGCTGCAGATGCCGCGATTATTGCAATATGCATCCGGACACGTCTGACACTCACGACCCGCACGTTGCGGCTGATCTGCCCAAGGATCACGCAATCCCGACGCGCAGACGCAGTGGAAGGTGCCCCAACTATTGCTGCACGTGGCACTCGCATGACAATCGTTCAGTTCCGGCGATTGACATTCATCGAGATCGTGCAACGCCGAGACGGCGCCCTCGGGAGAGCTGACATACAGCACGGAGTTGCCAATGTTGTTGTTGCGACGATGCAGCACGCCCAGCAGATGCTTCTGCACATCGCTGCGCAGATTGGGACGCAATGTCTCAACGCTCTCATCCAGCTGGAAGAGATGTCAATAGTTTAATAAGTCTCGATAAATCAAAATGAATTCAAACTCACCTTCAGTGTCAAATTCACATAGACGCCACTGCCACCCAAATTGGGATCACCACGATATATATTATTCACCTTGGCTTCCATGAACTCATCCGAATAAGGTGTCATCGACATGGCAGAGTCCAGCTGCAGTAGCAGAAATAAGGGATTAGTTTAATGCTCAATTAGTTGCTTTTGCAGTTACTTACTGCGCGCACTGATTCATAACTCAATTGTCCATAGGGTTCACTATTGCGATCCATTAATTTGGTATCCCAGACAATGCGATGCTCGTAGATGCGATCCACGCGCATGCCCAGATGGAAGGAGATCACACGACGACAAGGCTCACGATGCTTGCGACGCGAGTAGCCTGAAAGTGGAATAAGGTAGATTAAATCAAATAGATTTAAACTGGTAATAAATAGAAATAGATAGTTAAATAAATAGGAAACTGATAATTTAATCACTGTGAACAGCAGTCCATGCTAGTGACGAAAGCAGACCCCAAAAACTCGCACGTAGTGAAGTTTGCTGGGTTAATATAATAGCGCTATAGTTCATGTGTGTCGATGAAAAAAAAGCTGAGTGCTACACTAAAAGCTACACATTGTGTTGAAAGCTGAATGCTACTGTCTAACGTAGCAGTTGCATTCCAGTGCTGTTTATTGACTGCTTTTGATATTGAAGAAATGACTGTTTGAATAATTAAGATGTCTACATGATGAAATGGATATTAAGATTCTAATAGCAGACCTAATAAGGCACAGACTATGACTGAAATATTGTGAAATATTATTAAGAATAGCATCGACTTATAGTTTTTATGTAGAGTCTTTAAATGACTGTTTGAATGCCTAAATGTCTAGATGGTTCTCTAGTTCCAACTGATTATGTCGGAAGAAGCAGTTGAGTTTAATTAATAATAATATTCTAAGAAACGTTAGAAATACGACAAGTCTAAGACTGAAATATCGTGTAACATTACTAATAATAGCATCGTTTTATAGTGCTTATGTAGACTCTGCTTAAAGTTGCTATTCCTGCCCACTCACCTGGTCGACAGTGACAGCTGGAGACACCGTTGTCGGTCTTGCAGCGTTCGTGCTGCGCCTGATCACAGGTGGAATCATCGCCCACAATGCAGGTGTCAATTCTCACAGGCGGCTGCGTGGGTCGTTGGCGATAATGTGGTCTAGTGGGTACCGCATTGGTGGTGGCAGCTGTTGCCGGCTTACTCTGACCCTGTCCCTGCCCCGTTCCGTGTCCTTGGCTTGTGCCTGACTGTGGCTGCAGTTCAACAACCTCCGTTTCGGGCACCACATAACCACCGCTGCTTTGTGTGACTGCATGATTTGGTATAGCTGCACCACCACCACCAGCACCACTACCACCAACAACACCACCTTCCATTGTCACCTGTCCAGGCAGTTGGGGCAATCGTGTGGCCGGCGTTGTAGCGCCTACGGGCGGATCTGTGGGATCACCAAATAGATTGATGTAAGTGCGTTTGCCATCGATTGAGACGAAGCCTTCGTCACCTGATGCCGACACAATGATGTCTGCCTGTGGTCCCAGACCACCTGCTCCCGCTCCCGCTCCGTACGAGCCATAGGGTTTGATGTTGATCGTTTGCTGGGAACCACTTCCCTTGGGTCCCGGTCCCTGTATTGCCGACAGCGTTACATCAAAGATCTCACCATAGCCGGGCGGCAGATGCTGGCGTGTGGGCTGAATGGGCTGCTGTGGTGCCGCTGGACGCTGAGCGGGGCGTGGCCGACCGCCAGGCTTGAACTCGGGATCGTCCAGCACGATGCCGGGACGGGGATGATAGGAAGCGGGCGGAGCAGTTGGATGGGGCGTCGGGGCATTGGCGGTTAGCGCTTTTTCAGTGGTGCTAGTCGTGGTGGTGGTGGAGGTTGTTGAGGTCGAGGTGGTGGTGGAGGTTGTTGAGGTTGAGGTGGTAGTGGTTGAGGTGGTGCTAGTACTGGAAGTGGCTGTAGTAGTCATAGGTAGCTGGGACGTGGGCGCAATGACGTCCACAACAGGCAACTCGCTCAGCGGCAACGTTTGAATGCTGCTCGTTGTGGTTGCAGTAGTTGCAGTGGTTGCATCCAGGCCAGGCGTGCGATTGGCTGTCATAAAGATAACCTCCTCGGTGGAGGGATCCAAATCGTGACTGATACTCTCACCGCTATCCATGGACATGGGCACATAGCTGGAGGACGTGCCCATGACTGTGTTGACCACCGAGCTGGTCTCAATGATTGTGGTGTAACCCTCGTGTTCCTCCTGTGGTTTCTTCTTCTCAACGTTGGGTTTTGGCTTGTGCTTCTTCTTCGGTGCCTGCTCCTTGGCTGGGGCAGTGGGTGTGACTTCTGCTGGCGGCTGCAGTTCATCTTCCAGCTCACCTCCGGCGTCTGCATCCTGATCCGACACTTCAATGTACTGTGCATTTGCATCCTCATTGGAGAACTCCGAGTCGTAGGTCGTGTCTGTTGGCTGAACTCCTTCTAAGACATCTGAAGCTATCTGCGGCTCCTGATTTAACTCCGGCTGCGGTTCCGGCTCTGGGGGACGTGAAGGCAACAATTGTGGTACTGGCTGTGGATGATATTGCGGCAAGGGACGTCGACTGCCGTTGACACTCGTTGTGATCGGTGGACGTGGCTTATTGCGATACCAGGGCGGTCGATTGCTAACGAATCCCGGACGCACAGGCACAATCTGTTCCGGTATGGGCACGCCCGTGATAAAGGGTCGCTCCGGGCGGTCAAAGGGATACGGCGGCGGTCGCATTGAAGTGCCCGGCTTTTGGGCTTCGTAGTCAATGGGCATGGGTTGCACCTCAGAGATTCTGGGCGGTCCTCGATTGTTGATGCGACTCGCCGACGGACGACGTTGTACGCCTTGTGTATTGGCATGAACATTCACATTGCCATTCAACAGCTTCACAATGCCCGTAATGATGTCCTGAATGTCCGGATTGCCATTCTGGCGTGCACTATGCGGCGACTGTGTCGCACTGGCCACTGCCATCATCGAGCTGGCAGTACTGCTCGGACTCGGCCTGATAGGGGACCCCGACGTAGGCGGTCGCAGGTCCCCTTGCACTAAAAAAGTCTGCTCAGTGCTGGAGCTGCTCCGGCTGCCCGAGTTGCTGCTGCCAGTGCTACTGCTGCTGCCCCCTTCTCCACTCAAGGTCTTGCCCGCTCTGATGCGCTGTGTGCGCTCCGGCTGCTGTTGTTCCTCCAGGTTGTCGTAGGTGCCCGTCGGCTTGATGTTGTAGTGGAAGTAACGTCCCGCGGAAACATCCTTATCGCTGCTCCCCGCATAGTTCACATCATTCGGTCCCGGATGATGCTGTTCATGGAGTATGGGCGATGCGGAGCGTTCCACACGCGCCCTCGTCTCGTTCTCCACCTGTGCCTGGGATTGCGCCTTCTCGGGCATTGTGTTCGCATCCGTCATGGTGCTCTCAATGCTCAGACCCAACGCCTCATTGTGGCTGCTGGACTTTGGCGATATCTGTGAGATGCCGTCGTGCTGGGCAACTGCAAGTAGAGATGAAGAAGGGGAAGATGAGAATCTCTGGCTTTTTATATTAAAAAACAATATTTTTAGGAGTCAATTAAAATTTAGCTTAATTATCCTGTTTCTAGTATTTCCCTGTCAGTCCGTCTGTCCTGCTGTATGAGCATATAGATCTCAGAGACTATAAGAGCTGGAGTAACCAAATCTGGTGACAATACTCCTGAGGCCTCCACAGATAATCGACTATGGCTGCATTGGCGCAATGGTTAGAGTGTCGAACTTTTGCGCTGTGGTTCTGGAGTTCGAAACCTACCAGAGGCACACTTGCTTTTAGATTATTCTTCTTTTTAACATTTATTTAGGTTTATCTATTATTTTCTTATTGAAAAGCATCTCTCATAGTCGAATTCGACCTTAGTCTTTCGTCTGGTTTTAATATTAAATAGTATTTTCATTTCTCATTTTCTCACACTCATAACTCTTATTTGCAAACACAGAAAGAATCAGATGCATTTCAACTGCAAATGCGCTGACAAAACAAAAGCGACGCGGTTTCACTTTTCAGTTTGGTCCCACCTGCTACACATGCTACATGCCACATGCCACATGTGGCTCTGCCCTGTGCTTTGTCTTTGTCATTGTCACACACATCACACACAGAGAGAGACACACAGAGACTCGTATCCATATAATATGCACATTTGCATTTCTTAGAAATCCAAACCTAAGGCAGCGAGATCTCAGTTTCAGCCTCAGTCTTCAGTCTTCAGTCTCAGCTGGCAGGCATCATTTATTTTCGATGTCAAGTTTGTGTCTTGAGTCTTTTGTATTCTTTTCACTCTCGCACATCGCACATCTACGCGTGTAATTTGTGTATTTGTTTTTGGCTTTGTCTTAAAACATATGTCTAACCACATGCCTGGCGACATCTGAAATTACTGGTTGCCTTTTGAAGCCAAGGCTGTGGCTGAACAACAAACAAACCTCTTGCATCTGCGTATCTGTCACAATTGCCAAAGCCTCATTACTTATTACATTTCCCCCTTAGTCAGCTAGCAGTCCGCACAATTGCACAGCTAACTCCCACTTTGGCGTCCGTTGGAGCCTAAAGACGAGAATTTCACAAATTGCTACGTGAAGCGTTGAAAAGATGCCAACTTTTATTCGCATTGCTGGAAAACAAAAACTCATTGCTTGCATGCAAGAGCTGAGCTACTTATAAGATACACACACGCACACTCTCTCAGATACACGAGGGATGTGCATGTCTGCACAACTTATTCAATGGAAATCAAATGAAGAAATGTTCCTAAAAGAAAAACGTGGACAATGAGCGATCTGCAAGTGAAAATTAGATAACAATCTAAATAAAACAGCTGGGTGATAAAAGAGATAATAGAGATATGGAATTGAGAACTAAAGAATTGATTCTAAACACATGGTGAAAATAGGATTATAAACTGACTAATTTTAATGATAAAGGGTATGTATGAAAAGAAACATCTAATCTAAATATAAGAGCAGAATTATGATAGAGATACTTATTTACTACTACTACTACCACTATTACTACTACTACTACTACTACTGCTACTACATCTACTACTACTACTCCTACTACAACTACTACCACTACTACCACTATTACTACTACTACTGCTACTACTACTTGTACTACTACTACTACTTGTACTACTACTACTACTTGTACTACTACTACTACTTGTACTACTACTACTACTACCACTATTACTATACTACTACTACTTCTACTACTACCACTATTACTATACTACTACTACTTGTACTACTACTACTACTACTACTTGTACTACTACTACTACTACTACTACTACTACTGCTACTACTTGTACTACTACTACTACTTGTACTACTACTACTACTACTACCACTATTACTATACTACTACTACTTCTACTACTACCACTATTACTATACTACTACTACTTGTACTACTACTACTACTACTTGTACTACTACTACTACTACTTGTACTACTACTACTACTACTACTACTTGTACTACTACTACTACTACTTGTACTACTACTACTACTTGTACTACTACTACTACTTGTACTACTACTACTACATGTACTACTACTACTACTACTACTACTTGTACTACTACTACTACATGTACTACTACTACTACTACTACTACTTGTACTACTACTACTACTACTACTACTTTTACTACTACTACTACTACTACTACTACTACTACTACTACTACTACTACTACTACTACTACTATTACTACTACTACTACTACTACTACTACTACTACTACTACTACTACTACTATTACTACTACTGCTACTACTACTACTACTACTACTACTACTACTACTACTACTACTACTACTACTACTACTACTACTACTACTACTACTACTACTACTATTACTACTACTACTACTACTACTACTACTACTACTACTACTATTACTACTACTACTACTACTACTACTACTACTACTACTACTACTACTACTACTACTACTACTACTACTACTACTTCTACTACTACTACTACGACTACTACTACTACTACTACTACTACTACTACTTCTACTACAACTACTACTACTACTACTACTTCTACTACTCCTACTACTACTACTACTACTACTACTACTACTATTACTACTACTACTACTACTACTACTACTACTACTACTACTACTACTACTATTACTACTACTACTACTACTACTACTACTACTACTACTACTACTACTACTACTACTACTACTACTACTACTTCTACTACTACTACTACGACTACTACTACTACTACTACTACTACTACTACTTCTACTACAACTACTACTACTACTACTACTTCTACTACAACTACTTCTACTACTCCTACTACTACTACTACTACTACTACTACTACTACTACTACTACTACCACTACTACTACTACTACTACTACCACTACTACTACTACTAATTAAATTAAATTTTACTTTCAGTTGCAATTAAATATAAATAAACAATTCAGCTGAATTTTACGCTTAGGAATTTCAATTACAATTTAGTGAAAATTGTTATACTTATAAGTTAAAATAATAGTATGTGCATTGGCTTTCTACGCATTCACGCTTCACACTAATTTCCAGTTACCTTAAGTGCTTCCTTACGTCTTAAAATCAAGATAATCTAGCCAGAGAATGAAATTAATGAAATTGACACCTGCTGATCTTCTTCAAGCTTTTTCCCACTCTATCTAAGTTTCGTCGCGGCTTTAAAGCATTCAATATAATGTTTTATCAATGGTTTCTTACCACACACACACACTCTGCAAAGAGTTATCTGTACTTTCTTTCTTCTTCTCTGCGGCTCTCGTGATTTATGACTTGCGATCGTTGACTTGCCCCCGGCAACATAGTACGAACCTAGAGTACAGCACCTCCAGCTCCGACTCCAACTCCGACTCCGACTCCAACTGGGACTCCAGCACAGGTGTCAAGAGCTTGTGTCAGAGCTTGGCAGACAATGCAAATGTTTAACTGACATATTAGCGCGATGCTTGTGGTATTTTTGGAGGGCTTTAAGGCTTGAGGTCTTGCGAAGTGGGTAGGCAACCAGTTTAATATGATTTTTGGGTTTACGATGCCGCTCATAATTCACACGACACTGAACAAACACGTTTAGTTATTGAGCTTAACCCAATTACGATGCGGTTTTTTTTTTCTGATTAAAATTTGGCACACATTTTACTTTCACCTTCATGCGATGGGTGGAAAAAAGTAGAGCACCGCAACAAGTTGATTGATAAATCAAATATTATTTGTTATACATTTCACTTTCTATACACATAATTGGCGCTTCCTTTAAAAGACCGAAGAAGAAAGAGGTGGTAAACAAAAACCAACTTAGCCCATAAATATACTTATATTGTATGATCGAGCATTGCATTTTCACTTTCCTTTGCAAATTTCCACTTGTTTTTCAACATATTTTGCGCTATTATTGATATAAAATTGAATTTGTTGCAGGTAAAAGTCGAAAAGTCGTAGCTGCCGGCTCTTAAATTACCAGCAGAGACAACAACAACAGCGACAGCAACAACTACAATGGCAACATGGGGAGTGGGTAAGTGTAACACAATTTCAAAAAATTGAATCTGCTGTGGCATGCAACACTTTCACGGACAACGAAAGTAAAACTTTAATTTGCTGTCTCTGTTTAAGGCAGGCAACTCCCAAAGCGTTTTTGACCAGATAACCATGGAGTTCAATGCACCAAATCGAAGGCAAGACTTCAACTCTTGACGATGACAACTACGACGACAAGAGAGTCATCAGTTCCAGCGCTTGCCTACACTAATTTAAACGCTACTTTGAGCCCACGTCGAGGACAGGACAGAAGGCGCAGAAGACAAGACTCACAGCCCTCAAACTCCAGCTGGAGTTGCAAACTCAGTCGAAGTCGACTCAGACTGCAGGCAACCACTCGTAACCCACACGCGGCACCAAATTGCCAATTTCAGCGCCTCCAAATTGCCGGCAGTCGCCCGACAAGCAATCACTTTCTATTTCTAAGCCGTTCCACTGCTCAGTCTACTAAAATTTCAAATTTAAAGCTGTTTCACAATCACAACATACTAGCAGAAACATGCTTAAAGTGTACACAGCTAGCGACAATAATTACAAATTTCCACACTTATGAAATGCAACAACAATTTGAGTTTTCAATATTTAAGACACGTATGCAAGCATTACGCATACGCAGTGTTTGCCGCGCCAACTGCTCGAGCTGTCAGCTGACTTAATTTGGCAGTTGTTTGTTGGCTTTAAGACGGGCCCAGTAAGTGCTTTGTAATGTCTAATGTCTAATGTCTGCGATTGCGCAACTCTCAAGTAAGGTGCGAGGGGAGTGCGTGTTAATGCGACAAAAATGCGCTACAATTTATGGTTGATAATTACATAAATATATTATTTAATAATAAGTGAAGTAAGTGAAGTAATAATGCAAAGAAAATATAAATATATATATATGTATTTACTGTGATACAATTTAACATTATTTATCATTTATATACATTATTTAATAAGTGAAGTAAAGAAAGTAATAATACATATAAAATATAAATATTTCCTTTGCTACAATTTAACTTTGTTTATCATTTAAATATATATTTTTATAAGAAAAGTAAGTAAATTAATTATACATATTTAATAAAAATATTTATATGTATTTCCTCTGCTACAATTTAATTTTGTTTATTATATAAATATATTATTTAATAAGTGAAGTAACTAAAATAATAAAACCTATATAATATAAATATTTATATATATTTTCTGCTCTACAATTTAACTTTCTTTATCATTTAAACATATTATTTAATTATTTAAGTATTTAATAAATAAGTATTAATAATACATATACAATATAAATATTTATACGTATTTCCTGCGCTACAATTTAACATTGTTTATCATTTAAATATATTCTTCAATAAGTGAAGTAAGTAAATTAATTATAGAAAGAAAACATAAATAAATTAGTGTAATTAAAAAAGCATAAATAAAATTTGTAGCACTAGGAACTAATTAATAAATTTGTTAATCATAAATAATAATTTAATAAATAAATTAAATACAACTTAAGGCTACAGTTTCTTTTGCTTTAAGATATCTCCCAAGTCTTTTTTCAACATAACTAACTGACAAAAGAGATTTATTTGATGATAAATGCTTTTATTTATTTTATTTAAGCTGATGAAACCAATAATCAAGATGCTACATATAATAAAAATATATATATACATATTTCCTATATATTTCCTATATATTTAACTCTATTAATTATATAAATATATCTTTTAATAAGTGAAGTAAGCAAACAAATAAAAAAACATAGAAAATAGCGCCAGGAATAAATAAATAAGTAATTAATAAATAATTATTAAATAAACAAATAAATAATTAAATACAACTTTGAGCTAAAGTTTCTTTTGCTTTCAAATATCTGATTCTATTTCTTCATAACATAACTAACTGACACAAGAGATTTATACTATCGTAAATGCTTTTATTTCATTTCAAGCTGATGAAACCAATAAACGAAATGCTATAAAATCATAGAAAGTACTTGAGTTTTAGATTGCAATCCAATTCAAAGCGAACTCTGTCATAATCAGCCATCAATTGAAAGCTTTAAACAATGTGTTATTATTTACTGGACAAATATCTTTCATTTTATTTGCCGCTTTTGCAATAAAAAGTATCTATGGTCTGGCCAAAATCAATTCTACTTATTTTATGCGGCTTAAGAGGGCTCTCTGTCAGATTTCTATTTAAGATTGGCCCCAAGGCGCAGTTGTGGACTCAAATCCAGTTGAAGACTCAACACACACACACACACACTCTGACTGTTGCCCATTTCAAAGTCAAAGAACTGAAGGCAACGCCTCATACAGAGAAAAAACAGATATTACAAGTTATCTTGGCACGTCTTTCATTTGAAAAAAACAAAAAAAACGCTAGAGTCGAGTCTTTATACTATAGTGTGGAGGGGCGTGTCTGGCAGCTGACTTCAAACTGTAGCATTAAAAAAATTTTGATTTAATGCTAATTGATTCTGGCAACGCTTGGCTAACTTTTTGTGGGCGTCAAGCAAATGTTGTTGTGGTTTTTTTATGGCCAGTCAAAGAAAGTTTGTGTAATAAATATTTGTCGAATGTTTGTTGTTTGTTTGTTTGGATGTTTGTTTGTTTGTTTGTCGCAAAGTCATGCCGCGGCCGAGCCCAAAGATATTCATTAACAACACAAACAAATTCACTTTGGCTGCACTTGTGCAATCAAAGCGTTTTTCTGGCTTTTTTTTTTGGTCTGCTGAAAAGAACCCAAAGTGCCGCTTGTTGTTGTCGAGGAAAAACTTGAAGATAAAGTGTTTTGCAATTAACAACGTGACGACGCGGACAGTGATCTCTGTTGTTTATCTTGTTGTGCGCTCAGGTGAAATTGAAGAAAAGATTTAATGCTGCAGATTTGAAGACCATGACCGTGAGGTGTGTCATATGAAATTGTTTTTCTTTTTTAGTTTTTTTGAGCATTTGCCGCGCGTGTCATGCAATTAGATATGTTAATTTTCCAAAGCAATAGCGTTGCGGAGTCGCTGTTGGGTCTGCAACTGCAACTGCAACAGCGATTGCAACTGCAACTGCAACTTGCAGCCATTGTGTCAGCAGAAGCGAATGACCTTAATCAAGGTCTGAGTCTGTGGCTCCAACTGCTAAACTCTGCCACTGCCAGTTTGCAGTTTATGTAGGGGCCTCTCGTCCGGCCATGGCGGCCTTTTTAGACCCTGTACTTAAAGTACACCAATGGGTCTATTAAGTTTGATAAACACAAATGTAGAAAACAGACAGAAGAAGGCTCATAGAGTCTGCCTTATGAGTATATATTTTATTGAACAGCCTCAACAACATGTATAACAAAAGAATATATAACATTTCTAATTTAAAACAAAGCGTTTATAAGTTAGAAAACTTCTTTAAACTCAGAAATTGTTTACTTATGTTACAAAGTAATTGTCAAATTAATTTTCTATTTTCTAATTTTGTTGTAGTAAAAAATAGAAATACAATATCTTTATTACTAATATTTCTGCTTTAAAAACAAAACTGTTTACAATTAAGAAAAGTCCCTATAACTAAGAATTTGTTTACTTATGTTACAAAGTAATTGCCAAATTAATTGTCTATTTTCTTATTTAATTGTAGTAATAAATAGAAATACAATTTCTTTATTCTACAAATTTTTGCTGAGTGCTTAAGAAAACATTTTATAATTATGGCAAATATGTTTCTATATTCTTATTTTCCCTCATTTTTAAGTAAAATATTTCTAAGTCAATTTTTCCAGCCGATTTAAGAGCCTTTATCTTTTGACTATCTGTATGTTTTCTTACAGCATAAGTACAGGGTCTCTCACAGTCTCGACTGCAGCTTATTCTACTAGCTATTTCTTCTCTTTTACCCTGTCTAAGCCAAACAAAATTTATTGGCCAGGCTTGGCGTGGCACGAATCGCGGAAAGTTACGGACATTCGCTTGGAAACTTCCTAAATAATAGACACACTTAACAGCCTAATTGTCTGATATTTATAATTAAGGCCCTGGCAACGTGCAACTATAACAGATTCCAGGTGGAGAACAAAGCAGCCACTAATAAGCAGCAAATGCCAGGCAGATTCAGCCAAATGCCTTTAAGTGGCTTGGCCAAGAACACACAACAACAACAACAATAACAACAAGACCAACAATCGTGGCTTGTAAATTGAACTAGCTGCAATTTAGTGTAGATTGTAGATTGCTTATCTTCGTGGCCAGGCAGCAAGCAAGAAGTCAAAGGGAGTAGAAGAAGCAGAAGAGCTTGCAACAGAAATAGTTGAAATATTTGCTTTTCATATATAAACACGCAAAGCGAATATTTGTGTTGTTCGCCAAAGGGTTGGAAGGTCAGTGAACTGACGCTGCAGTTGTTGATCGAACTGCAGCAACAACAAGTTATTGTTATTATATAGTAAGTATCTAGCGCTCCATATACTGGACCACTAATTGAACAATTAAAGCTGATTAAATGCTGGCAAAATGGAGCAAATACATTTGCCACAGAATGGGCACAACAAGCGGCAGCATCACAAACGCCCCTTTGACGCAAGCAAATCCGCAACTGGCCGCAAATTGTCGTGTTTCTTGTTGTTCGTAATGTGACCAACTTGCTAGCTAGAAGAACGCACAATTTATTGATTGAAAAGCGTATTTCTCTAACTCTCTGTCTTCAGCTCTCTTCTGTCTTCTACTCGGCGCTCAAAAACTGTGTCAACGTGCTCCCCAAGAAAACGGAACAAGTTGCGACCAATATGGACAAACGGGTGACTCTCAATGGCCAGTGACAAGTTCAAAAGCAATGTGTGTGTGTGTGTGTGTGTGTGTTGGTTAGCCATCAGGCCAAAACTTAAAAGATGAACAGCAACAAAAAATATACGTTTACGTTTTACAAATGGCCCACAGAACCGGCTTATATATGTTAGCCAGAGACGCAGTCTGTCAGTCAGTCAAACTGCTTTTTATTAGGCTAACTCTGACGGTGTGTGTGTGCGTGTGTGTGTGTGTGTGACTGTCTGTAGCTAACTGCACGTATTTAACGGCATTCTATTTCAAGTTTTACACATTTTATATGTCGTCGTCGCTTCGCAAATGAAGTAGAACTTGCCACTTCTCAGTCAGCCAATTGTGCACGAATTTCATGCCTACGGCTATAGCAAGTGTCGCACCTACACATCATATAACAAGTGTTGTCTATAGACTCGGTACTTTAACAGCAGAAAGGGTTTATAAGCTTTGTGATAATACATATTGTAGACATAATAATCATAATAAACAAATAAAGAAACGTAACGTAATGGAAAGTCACGCATTTAAACATATGTATATTTACTTTTTACAGATTGAGTACAGGGTCTCTTGCAGTCGGGCTTACCCGACACTCCCCTTTCCTACTAGTTCTAATTGTTATTGTTGTGCCAGCAGCAGCAGAAATATCTATATAGTTTCAGTGCATGCCAAAAGTCAAGTTCGTTGCCTAAGTCTTTTGTTTATATTGCGCAGAATCTTTACATTTTTTTCTCGAGTCCAAAAGAAAGCCTGTAGTGCTAACCAATTTGGACACACCAAAGCCATATATGTAAATGATGGCATATTCAAAAAAAAAAAAAGAATTCCAATTCCAACCGGTTTCTCAGCATTCAAAATATCACAAACAGCAAAATGTTTTCATTGATTACCATTCAATTGTATCACAAACACACACACACACACACACAGACATACAGACATGCTGTCTACCTGAGAGTTGCAGCTTCATCAAGCGGAAAGGTGAACGTTACTTGCCGTCCTTCTGTTGTCTTTTGTCTGTTGTCTGTTGTCCGTTGCGGTTTTCGCTGCCTTTGTGCAATTTGGCGTCCTCGTCTGTAACGTGTTGAGAGTCCAGGGCCAAGAACGAACTTGACCAAACGAAATCAAGATAAATTGTGGGTTCGCGGCTGGGTGTGTGTTTATGGTTATGTGGCTGGCAAAACTTTCGTTGTGCTGAATTTCATTGTACAAATTTTGGCTCTGACTGTGGCGGTGGCTGTGGCTGTGTCTGTGGCTTGGGAAAGGGAAAGTACGAGTATGCGCATGCAGTTATTGATACGACTTCGACAACGACAACAACAACGACAGCCACAGCTTCAGCTCTAATTGAATGAAAAGGGTGGAGAAACGTTTAATTTAATTGGAGCTGAGAGTAACATATCCCACTACCTGAGACAGATCGAATCTTTTGGCATGAAATTGGTAATTTCCCCTCAAAATAATGGTAAGTTAAATGTAGTGTGAATTGTTGGCAGTGTTAGATAAACTGAAATATATATATATTTAATATAAATAAATACTTAAAGTATTAGTAATTATTAGTAAATACCTAATTTATTATTAAATAAATTATTTATAATTAAAATTGATAAATTTATATGTTAGCATTGTTAGATAAGCACAAATTATATATATAATATAAATAAATACCAAATGCATTATTAAATAAATTATATTTAATTAATATTGACAAATTTATATGAAGTATGAACAGTTAGCAGCGTTAGATAAACTACAAAAATATATATATAATATAAATAAATACTTAAAGTATTATTAAATAAGTAATTTATGTTTATTTCATTCATTTAGATTTAATATTCATTTCATTCATTTAGATTTAATATATTAATAAATACAGCGAATTTATTGCCAACTTGGAGCAGCTGTCATTAATCTCTGATAAGGCGACAACGCACCTGTTCTTTGGTATACGTAAAAATGTAATAATTAATTGCATCAACATGCCAGCAGGCAACATGTGGCCCACCAGGAATGCAACAGCTACAGCAACAGCAACAAATGAAACCTGCCACTTGACCCAATAAAAAGCAACGCGATAAATTTTTGAAGCGGCATCTTCAGTCCCTGGCAAAGTAACAAATTTCTGCCTCCTCTCTCTCTCCCTCTCTCTGTCTCCCTCTTTTCCTCTCTCTCCCTCCCTCTCTCTGTCTTCTCTTACCACTTCATCTTTCACTTGGCACTGCAAGTGGGCCATGTAACCGAAATGTGCCAAAAAGCAGCGTGGAAAAAAATGAAAAAAAAAGTGTGGAATAAGCACAGCTAATCTGAAAATATAAGCAGCTTTTAGCAGCAGCAGAGAAAACAAGGGAAACTGAAAATAGCTGTGGAAAAATGTGTGTAAATGCAACAGGTTAAAATTGTCAATGAAATTCGTGACTTCGTATTCTGACCCAACGCTCGTATCAATCGTATCGCAGTCAATGATGAATTGCAATCAGCCCGACGCTTAACTGTTTGCTTGGTTTTCTTTATAAATTTTTGGTACACACACACACACACACAAACTCATCACGCTTTCTAATGGCGTTACCTTGATGATGTTACCTTGTTGTTGTTAAGGTTGTTATTGTTGTTGTTATTGCTGTCGATGCCTCGCTTCGTCGAGCGACACTTTTCCAATGCACACACACGAATTTCAATTCATTGGCGTTAACATTTTCGAAAGCCCATAGCAAAGCCCCGTTATTACCGTTGTTACCTGTTGTTAACTGCTTAAGAATCTCAATTTTTTTTCTCTTCTTCTTAATTAAGCTGCTGTAAACATAAAATTTTCACTTCACCTAATTTTTTTGCGATCCATGAAGAATGCATCTCTATACGTTTTATGTAAAAATTTCTACTCGACTCTTTTATGTTAATTAAGTCTTATTAACTACATGAAAGGTTTGCTTTGGAAAATACCAACATATTTGTTTTAAATGGCCCAGTAAACAGTAAAGCAGTTAGCTTTAATTGATTCAGCGGTATTTGGTATGGGAACCACTCTGGCAGTTGTGGCAGTTGTGGTGGTTGTGGTGGTTGCTCATGTGGTGCAGTTTAACGGCTCAAGTCAGTGGCTGAGTGTTGATTTATAATTGAAATGCATACACTTATGCATTCTTGTTTTTAAATGCTCTTTCTATAAATAACATTAGTTGTAGTTGGCTTAAAGGCCTGAGAGAACTCGGTTAGAGCACGCTATTGTGGCACAGTGGAAAGCATTTTTCCTTTAAAACTTTTAACTGTTTTAATTGTTGCAGTCTTTAGTTGAAATTATATATAATTTATTGAAATTTTTTATATTATGCCATATTTTCTTATATTTAAATTATCTAAATAAATGCACCTATTGCTCAAATAGTCAAATAATTATAGACATTGGCAATACTCTCTTTAATTCATTATAGATGCAGCTTTTGTTTAAGCCAACTATTATCGAACTGCATCAAAGGCAGTTAAGAATAATAATGTTTGTTAATTAACTTTAATACACGCATGTCACGCACTTTGCAATTGGCATACAATCAAACTGGGATTGGGTTAAGCCCAGGCCAATGAATCCGGTATGAATAATCACGCATTACACACAATTATGCAATACAGAAATAAACGAATAAAACGAATGCGAAAGACAAATACACGAATGTGCAGAGTTGACGTCAAAGCAATGACGCATCTGACAAAGACTTGGAGTCAAGTTGTGCTCCAGATGACACAGAGATGGCTGTGTTTCAACACCAACTCAGTTGGCTAAGAGTTAAGTCTTGGTATAATCAAGGCTTAGATGGCATAGCGATGGGAGTAGATCATTAAAATGTGATTCATTTGATTCACACAGATGACAAAGAGTTGAGTTATAATCAAACATATGTTACATCTACAATATAGAAGTGTTGAGTTATAATCAAACATAAGTTAGATCTATAATATAGAAGAGTTGAGTTATAATCAAACATAAGTTAGATCTATAATATAGAGCTGTAATAATATAGACAGCAGGTTCAGAGATGAGTCCTAGTATAAGCTTATTAAATACCTACAGTTAATTAACTATTTCTTTTGGCCAAACAATAGAATCACATATTAAATTTTGCAAAAGGAATACAGAAAATGGTATAATGAATTTGTGTGAATGTATGTAATAGGCAGAAGGAGGCATCTCCGACCCTATGAAGTACATATATTCTTGATCAGTATCAATAGCCGAGTCCATTGACATCTGTCCGTCTGTCTGTCCGTCCGTCCGACTGTCCGTTTGTCTGTATGAACGCCTGTATCTCAGCAACTATATGAGCTAGAGATTTCAAATTTGGAATGTAGTTTCCTGCATACCATACGCAGATCAAGTTTATTTTCAATTTTCGATATCAACCTCCGTTTGTTTTAAAATTAGAAAAACCACCATAGCAAAAGCAATGTTAAAGCTAGAGACTTGAAATTTGGCACACATGATAAGAAACTTGCACTTAATGCCCACAATTGGAAAAAGCTGATAACAAGAGCAGTTTTATAGCTAGTTTTCTCAAAATACTTTTGTTTTTAGTACCTGCACAGGGTATCCTACTGTCGCGCCCGCTCGACTGATCGGTTTGTTTTTTGCTATATTACTTATTTCATTATAATGACTAACTGTATTTAAAGTCCATAAACAAGTATGTGAATTACTTTCTATGTCTAAACAATCGCTTGTCATACTGCAGATGAAGTAATCTAACTTATGTGTGAAACGCGTAGACAGCTGTCAAATAAAGTCTAAGAATGTCAGATCACAGTTTTCTTTTTTTGGGTCAAACCCGTATATTTGAACAAATAACACAAAATTAGCATAACTTTGGTATGCCAAAAAGTAGCGAAGATTGTCCGGAATGCGAAGACAAGCGTATAAGTTTGTACGGGTGCTGCTTATCAGTCAGACAGACTGACAGACAGAGAGACAGACAGACAGACTGACACCCAGACAAGCTGCGTGCTTATGGCGTTGTTGGCATACTTTAACTCAAACACAAACAAACTTAGCAAGTACGAGTACTCAGTGAAGAATTTGAGTGTTAGTGTGAGCATCCAGCTATCTACTTTATGTATCCATTCATTCTGAGTAGCGCCCAATAAATTATGTACCAAAAAGCTGAGCTTTCTAAAGAGAAAGAAAGAAAAAAGCAGCAGCAGCAGCACGCGGCTTTATTCGTGCACAGTTTTTTTTTATTCTAGTTGAATTTTTCAGCTGACGTTTATGCTTCAAAATGTTATTAAACTTTGCGTCTTAAATTTAAATTGATAACTTGATAAATAAATAACTATACAGAGAGATTTATCTGTGATCATAAGCATTAAATACAAGAATGTTCTTTCACTTTTGCAGAGTATTTGAAAGTTTACTAAGTAGCTAATATTCTAATACTTTTTTGGTGCAAACTTGTCGGTTTGTTGACTGTGAAAGCTGCTGTTGTACAATGTCAACAATTAAAATTCCCATTATGTGTCTATGTGAAATTCTTTGAAGGTCTCTCAGCGACTTTACTTACCCGCTGTGTGGACATGCAGAAGCAGCAGCAATGAAATTGACAGCAGAGTCGCGGACAAGTGCCAAATGTGTCGCTGGTAGCTTGGCATTTTTGTGTTAGAGTTGCTGTTGTTGTTGCTGTTGTTGTGTTTAGAATTTGCAGAGTTGTCAACTCTACTTAATGGTTTACTTTGTATTAAGTTTTGTGGCTTTCGTCGCATTTTTGCATAAATTTTCTTTTGTCTGTGGCAGTTAACAATGCCTTACACTGTTTTATACTTCAGTTAAGTTTTGTAGATTTGTTATGGATTCAATATGTATTGAATAGAGTTTGGATATTGACGACTATACTACACTCCTCCGGCAATGTCCAATGTCTTGTTGTTGCTCTGAACTTTGGCGTGGCATTTTTGCAGAATAATATTTCAAGATTTACATATTTTAAGTAGCTGTAAAGAAATAAACATAGATAAATAGGTTGTTAGCTTAAGAAAAAGAAAGAAAGAAAGAAGTTTAGTTGATTATCAAAATGATTCAATGGCCAAGTTCGCTGCCTAAGTCTTTCGTTTGACACTCTCCCAATACCCGGGATGACGAGCTGCTTTTTTGCTCTCCAATTCGCGTGAGAATTAACATTTTGGTTGATTTAACGGGGAGCACTGTCCATTTAAGTGGTCAGAGAAAAATTTAGCATTACGTCAGCTAAAAAAAAAAGGTCAAACAAAAGGCAAAGGCCAAACAAATACGTTTATAAATCAGTCACACAGTGCTTCATAAGTGCCTCAAAAATACTTGTCAAGTGGCTTTCTAGTAGATAACATATGACACCTGCCAATGGACGAAAAGTGATTGAAATGCTAATTTTGATTGATGTTAACAAAATTCAAATACTTTGGCTGCTGCAGCGAAAGTTTAAGCACAATTTGAGCGAGGTGTCAAAAGAAAAAGTGAAACTCAAACAAAAAGCCACAAGCGATAAATCAACGCTAAGTATATTAACAAACTGTTGGCTGATCTTTGATCAGAATAGGTAACAGTAACATGCGATTACCTAATAGTTGTAACAACGACAGCAACAACAAAAGCGCCCTGCAATTGTCGATTAGCGGCTAATCAGAAGCCAAGCAACGATCGTTAAAGCGACCAAAACAACAATTGCCAGTTCAGCCTTAGCTGAAAGTGAAAGCACTCAGAAAGTACCAAAAAAGAGACAAAAAGAGCTGAAGATGAAGTGGAAAAGATGTGGAGTAAAGGTTGCTACGTGAGTCGTACCGAAAACGGAAAACCAAAACTTGAAACACGATTACGTTTAAAAGAGAGAGAGAAGGTTTGTCAGCGGCATGCCGAAGACTTGATGCTCTGGCAAAGCCGTTTATTCAATTTGCTACTAATCGTTCCTTTAGAAGCTAGTTTATATAGTAGTTAGATGATAGCTAAAAGCATAAACTGTGACTTTAATTGAGATATATTAAAGAACAACAAAGTAGTTTAT
This sequence comes from Drosophila histrio, assembly GCA_958299025.2. NCBI lineage: Eukaryota > Metazoa > Arthropoda > Insecta > Diptera > Drosophilidae > Drosophila > Drosophila histrio. The sequence goes on from OY729167.1 coordinate 23,583,292, forward strand.
ACTATAAGGTTGTTTTTAAACCAATATTTTCTATATCATATAGTGATCCCATTCAATTATTGCCTGCCATTTACCAAGTTTAATTCAGATAGCTTCAAAACTGAGAGATCTGTTTGCATAGAAAGAGAAGAACCTGACTATATCGACTCTATATATATATCAACAGTTATATACTTTTAACGCATTACACATTGAATGGCAAATTTAAAATACCCTCACTAAAAGCGAAAGATACAAGCTACAAACTCCGACTTCGACTTGGACTCAAACCAAGCCCAAACTGAGACTTGGACACATGTGCAGACTTAGTTGAGTCATTGAAAGAGATTTTGATAGGGCTGTTGTTGTTGTTGTTGTTGTTGTAAATGCTGTTGTTATTGTTTACGCTTTGAGTGCAGGAAGTTTTTCCATATGCCGAACCTTGAAAATGTTTGGCTGGGCTCAAAGTGAAATAGAAAGTTTTTTAATAACAACAAGAGCAACCACAACAAACACTTTACAACGTGGGCGTCTGTTGTTGTTTATATTGTTGCCTGTCATTAAACGACTCCATTTTGTTTCCAATGACTGATTGTAAGACAATGTTGTTGCTCAGCGCACGCAGCGACAAAAGGCGCCTGTCAACATGGCCAACAAGCTGAGCCGGGTTTATACGTTCTTCGGCATGGAATACACGACTTTGAACGGAAGTGTTGCATTGGTTCATAATTAGTTGAGCTGTCTTCCAAGTTAAATGACTCATATGTTGTTTTGTTGTTTTTTTGGCTGCCTGTGGGTTTCGTTGTTGCATTGCGTAACCCAAAAATGAAACCGAAACGTTGCATGTGTGAGCCAAAAAACAGAGGTTATCTTGGTAATATATTGGCTAAAAGGCATAAGCGAAAGAAAGACGCTGACTTGAATTGCATAAGTGTCTGTCAGCGACAGGAACTATAAACCTTGCTGTGGCAATTCAATAAATATTAGTAAACAAAAGACTTAGGCAACGAACTTGTTAAACAAGAGACTTTCTTTCATTAGCAATTTCATTGTCGCAGCTCACCTCAAATATAATAATCAATATCAATCATTAATCCAAGTTTCTATATTGATTTTATGATGGATTTGTATTCGTTTTGTTTTTGTGTAATTTCTTCTGTCTATTACACGTTATTTTCAATTATATTTTGCACAGATTTCACCGAAAAAAAAAAACCGACAAACTGCAAAATGAGGCAAAGGCAACAAATTGAAATTTCTATAAGCATAATGGACGGCCAAGAGACGGAGTCCGTCTTGGACGCGAATTGAAGCCGTTTGACAGCCAACCGCAGACAGAGACAAAGAAGAGACGGCGACGGCGACGGTTGCAAAAAATGCGGTTTTGTGGCTTCAAGGAATGCAGCTAAACTTTAAATTATCGAAAACTAAAATCTACAGATACTACTAGTAAAGACTGGAGGCAGGGGGAGTGCAGCTGTCGCCAGTGTTGGACAACGTGAAGAAGGTCAAGCTTTAAAAAAAAAAAATTGGCACAACGTCGCCAAAATGGAACAACTAACAGTACATTGTGAAGCTGGAACTGCAGCTGGAGTTGGAGTTGGAGTTGAAGCTAAAGCTGGAGCAATTTAGTGTACGATCCCATTGCAATGGCCAACATGTGTAGGCCGTATGACCGGCTGTACTATTACCTGGTCAACTGGCAGACAGGTTGCAGTTGCTGTTGCTGTTGCAAAGAAATTTGGTTAGTGAATGAATCTGTTGATCGTTCGGCCCGCTGGCAGATTAATGGCCAAGTTTATTACAACGACAACGACAGCGACAGCGACTTGGCTCGCATCCGGCACGGATATAAAAGTTGCAACAATGTCTCGGCTGTCTGCTTGGCCAATTAGTCGAGTTGTCTGCCCTTGTGCAGTTATGTTATTATATTTAATCAACGTTTTGTTTGTTATTTATTTATACATTTTTTCCAACTTCATTTATTTTAATTATCAGTGAAAATATGTGCACGAATATAAATTAAAAAAATGCTTGCAACAAATTTCACGTAATTTGCAACAATAGCGAAAAATAACAATAACAACAAAGGCAGAGACGAAGACAGAGATGAAGATGGAGACGTAGACGAAGACTAAGTTTAATACAGTGGCAAAAGGTAGCGCAAAAAAGAAAGTTTTGTTTTTTGTCTTGTTGTTGCTGCTGCTGTTGTTGTTGTTGTTATTGTTATTATTGTTGTTGTTGCTGTATTTTTGCTTTTCTACACACAATCACACACACACACACATAGACAACGCGACGAATTCCGTTTACATTTCGCCTTTTGCGGCTGCTTCTTCTTTCAATTTTGTAATTTATATGGCAACGTCCACGGCAACTTTGAGCTCGTTTTAGTTATTCACTTTTCATAGATTAACACACACACACACACGCACTCAGTTGACCGGCTTTGTATGTTGTTGTTGTTGTTGTTGTTGCTTCTCTTTACTTCTTCTTGCGTTTCTTATTTCAGCAACTCTTCTTTTGCTTTTACCGTCAACAGGTGTGCAACGCACGAAGACCAAACGAAAACTGAAATCTGAACGCGTCGCGTGGTAAGTTGAGTTGAGTGCGCTAAAGCTTGTGGTGAATTTGACTGTCGCTGTCGCGAGCATTGGTGAGTTATTAACAGAGTGGCGAACTCACTCACCACAGCCGCTGGCATGAGTATTTATATTGTTCAAGAAGGCAGCGAATGAGAGTGAATTAACTTTATATAGCTACTAAATAGTTTGCTTAATTCATAACTTAATGTAAAATTATAATATTTTATTTTACTATATTTTTGCAATCGAAAAACGAATTAAAAACAAACTCTTCTTATTTGGACTTCGCCTTAAAGCTAAAACTAAATTAACTATTCAACATTTTCAACAACTAAGTAAGTATATTTAAATTTTGTTTTATATATTTGTATAAAAGTCAAAAACTTACATATTTTAAACAGTGAAAAATAATACATAAAATCGCAGAAAAACGTAAATAAACTTTGTAATGTAAATTTATTTATTTATTAATTGTCAGACATTATTGTAGTGGAAAGCTAATATTAAGCTCATTTAATATACATAATGTAATATATTTAAGCCATTTAATATTGATACTATTTGGTTTTTAATGATATTCAAAGCTGTTAGCCAAAAATATGCAGCTATAAATTAAATAAAGAACTAAATTCATTATCAAATTAACAAAATATGCTACCACAGGGTATAAAAATGAAACAAAACTCCAGGCAAGTGTTTCAACCGTGAGTGAATTCGTCATCTTGTATATAATTCCACCATGCCTTGAGCCAAGCTGTCGTATGGTGAAATTGCCTTCGACTTCGACTTCGAACAACAACAACAACAATTGCAAGTGCCAGGTTATCGTATTTCTTCATTGTGCCGGCGAACTTTACAAGTTGCAACTGTTATTAGGCAAATCACAGAATAAGGAGCCAATTTTAAATTGTAGACCCACTGGCAATAAGCGCACATTAGCTCACTAATAGCTTCAGTTACAGTTGCCGAATGTCCGCTCTAACAAGCCGGTCATTTAAACTGCAGTTCTCTACGCCCATCTGCCTTATAGATGGGCCAGTCCAAGCCCAATGTCGAATCAACAGCGTCGAGTCAACAATTACCCCGTAAATTGCAGACGCACGAGATCAAGATTAGGCATAGACAAAGACAAAGACAAAGGCCGCAAAGCAATTGAAAATGAAAACAAGAAAATAAGTCGACCAACTCTAAGATACCTGGTAATAAATTTACTATTTAAATGCCAATTAATCGTAGCATACAATGAATATATTATTGAGTGTCAGTTTAATACTTAGTATATAAATGTAAGATATATTAATGTGGTATTGAAATGCTTAAATAAATGAAAAATAAGTTTAGTTTCATTAGAGCTTAAAGCAAAGAACTGATCAATAATGTATATAGTTACAATTTACATACACCAGCAATATACCCATGTAATCTACGAGTAACAGATATAACTAAGAAGGTATAAACTCCACGCAACACCGCAGCTCAGATACCCTACTGAAACTTCCAATTGACAGCTAAATAACTTAAGTAAAAAACTCACTGAAAACCAAGTCTTTGTCTGTATTCTTAGTGCATATTTGAAATCCTTTCAGTTCGTGACAAAGTCGTAAGGCAAATGCATACCACAAGCGTGTTTAGGCCCTGTCGTTTGATTTCCATTTCTATCGGCAATTCGCCTTCATTACACGAACTGCAATTGCTGCGTTTGCGGCTTACCACGAGTATTTGATTGCATTTTATGGCCCCTCCTTGCCCCACCACATACAGCTGCTGCAACATCAACAACAACAACAGGCGGCAATCACGAAGCGCGTTGGCGGTATTCGTTTTTCATGTCACCTCGTTTGGCAACGAAGAAAAATCCCGTCGAAGAGAAGCTGTCGACGAAATCGAACTGCAGCCCATGACAGAAAACCATCGGCCATGACCAGTGAAATTTTTGTTTACTTATCATCATCATCATCATCTTCAATTCTCACTTATTCTACTCGCATTTATTTCATTTTATTTTTATTATTTTTACACTTTTCACATATATCATTGTTTGGCAGCCGTTAATGGGAAAAACTTGGTCATAATTGAGCACGCTGGCGGCTTTAATAGTAGTTCTAAGCACTTGGGTATTAATGTCAAAGCTATAAGCTCAATCTGTGACTGATTGCGGTACTTCAGCCACTTGACCAATGCATTTTGCGGTCAATGCTTTTGCCTCTGCTTATCGAATATTTTCATAATTTATTTAATATTTAATTTACAAGTAATTAAAAAACGAACAATGTGAACAGCATATTTAAAATTAAATTGTTAATTGTTTGGTAACTGGGAATGCTTGAAATTTATTAAATATTTGTATGTAAATGTAATGAAACAATTTGGATTTTGAATTTTGTGAATTGCGTATAGGTTTAAAATTAAAGTGTTTTTAATATTTTGACAATTTGTTTACTTCTTCTGCTTCTATTCTTGATTATTGGAATATTCTCATAATTTATTTAACATTAAATATAAACAATACGATGGAAACTTGCGGCATTTGTCAATAAACAAAGTGGATTGTGGATTCTGTAAATTGCTGTATTAAAATTAAATTGTACCTTATATTTTAACAATCTGCGGCATTTGACAATAAACAATTTGAATTTGCTGATTTAAAATTCAACTTATAATATTGAATATAATATAATGTAAGCTAATAAACAATGTGGATTCTGAATTGCTAATAGATTGCTCATAAAACAAATCAGTTATTAATGTTTTGGCAGTTTGAATGCTGGTGTTTTTGTGCATAAATAATCGAAAACTCTCATAATATATTTAATAATGATAATAAATGTAAAGTAAACTTGCAAACACTTGACAATAAACAAAACGGACAACTGTTAATTAATTATAATATATACCATTAAATATATTATAAAGAAAACATGCGGCATTTGCCAATTAACAATGAGAATTGCTAATAAATTGCAGTTTTTAAATTGGAATTCCTCTTAATATTTTGGCAATTCGTACACGTTCTTGATTATTCGTATATTCGCATAATTTATTTAATAATGAAAACTTGCAGCATTTGCCAGAAAACAAAGTGGATTGTGGGTTTTTTTTTTTGGGGGGATTGCTAATAGATTGCTGTTTTAAAATGTAATTAGTATTAATATTTCGGCAACTCCGAGTAGCGCGGTGGCGTGGACCACAGAACGCTTGAGTTGCGCTTCAAATGGCTGGGATCTATGTTGGGGAAGATTAGCTTTAGATCCGGCGTGGTAGGTGCCACCGAGAAGAAGCTATCAATGACATCGGTGGGGCAATGACTTTGCATAACGATTGCGGCGCCGCGAACATGAGCTGCAAATAAACAAGAGTAAGCAAATGACATGGATAGTAAAGGAATGCGTATGTTATGCTTACAGCGACTCCAGTTGGGCACAGGTGGACGCTTGTGGGAAACCTTGCCCTCATCATCGGTGGAATCATCTTCGTGCAGCATTTCGAAAGTGTATTTAGACTTCGGTGGTGGCGGCATCATATGTTTGGCCTTAGCCGAATTCTGTTGTTGTAACTTCATTTGCTGCAACAGTTCACGTTCCTGCTCCTTGGCCTTGGCCTTCTTAAGACGTTCAGCCTCCTCCTGTTGGTATATTTTCCGTTGCAATTCCTCCATTTCCAAACGTTTGCGTTCCTCCAATTTCTCCTTCTTCAGACGCTTCTCCTCACGCTCCTTGGCCACCTTGGCCATGCGTTCCGCTCGCTCGCGATCCTTGGCCTCACGCTGCTGTGCCGCCTGCAAATGCTTCAGTTCACGCTGCTTCTTCCGCTCCTCAGCCAGCTGATGGAGTCCCTTGCGAAAATCATCACCGCTGTTCTCCCTGGACAATGTTTTGCTGGAACTGGAATTTGTAGACTTAAGATTCGTGCCGGTGCTCGATTTCGTTAGAGTTGTGGCCTTGCAGGCGCTCATCGGCGCCTTCTTGGCCACCGCCGAGTTCACAGGCACCGCATTGCCGCTCTGTGTTGGCGTAAGAAAACGTCCCAGCGCTGGTAGCTTGCCAATAAGTGGAGTTGTGCTTGAGCCGGTTGTGCCCTTCGAAAAGATAACAAGTTGGTTTAAAATGATTGACTGATTGATATAATCTTTAAGTAGTAGACTTACCACCTCCTTGACCCGCTTGGAACGCAGATTGGTCTGTGATTGAGCCGCATTCTCGAACGCCTCTACGCGCATCTTGACCGGACTTTGCAGCAGCGGACTGTATGTGAGGAAAGGAAACAGGTATTAGCAAAGATTGAAGAATGATCTAACTAATATCCTATTTATGTTTTTCTACATTTTGTGATCTTGTGATCTGTGATATAAAAGCAGTTAACTTGGCTTACTTGAACAGCTCGTGCGTACGCGTTTGCATCTTGCCCTTGACGGATGTGAGCAGCTTGGGCGCTGGCGGTGGTTTGCTGACGGCTTGTGGCTTTGCCTCATCCACCAGGGACTCATCGTCGGTGAGTAGACTATTCTCTTGATCCGCCTTTGGCATGCTGCCCTGGCGTGCTGTCTCCATGGACTCCTCCTTGTCATCGTCAGTGCCGCCTGCTTCTACCTGGAACGTTGCATTGCTTGCCAAGGTTACAGTAGCATTTGCTGCTGCTGCTGCTGGCACATTGAACGTGGTCTCTCCGTTGGCAATGGTCACCGTTTGATTGCCGGCTGGATTGGGCAAACCTTCGACGGCATCTTCGTAAATGGAACGTTTTAGCGGCTCCTGTGTTTCCGGCGTGTTGCTGGCAACATTGCTGCCCTGGCGTGTGCGCGAGGACACGGGCAGATTCTTGTCGAGATCACTGAAGCGTTCCACCTTGATGGGCTTGTGACCCTCCTTCTTTTTACGTCCCCGCTTGGCAGGTGCTGCTGTTGTTGTGTTGTTGCTGGCAGTTGTATTATTGCCGGCAGTTGTATTGTTTGCCGCAGTTGTTGACAACACGGCAGTTTCATCGGTCAGTGTTGTCTTTGTTGCCTCCAGCGTGGCAGTTATTGTTGATGCCGTCGAATCGCTGCTTAATTTCTCGCGCTTAACCAGAACACGCAAGCCAGAAGTTCTGACTGTGCTTTCAGCCGTCGTCGGCTGTTCCTCGGGCACATTGGTCTCTTCCACAGCAACTGCTTCGACTGGCGTGGGTATCTCCTTGCTTGCCACATGCGCTTGTGAGGCACGCTGCTCACTCTCCAGCTTGATCTTGATCATTTCATCGTTACTGGGTCGTCGCAATTTGGCGTTTAGCGGCGGTTCCTTTAGATTCTTTTCCGAGCGCGTTTTTGCTGCACGTTTTGGTCGTCCGGAACTTATGCTGGTTTCCGCTGCAGCGGCAACAGCAGCTGGAACGGGTACGGCAACGGGGGCTGGCGGTGGTGGCATTAACACTCCTGTGGTATTTATTTCATCTTCCTCTTCCTGCGCCACTGCCAGCAGCTGTGAATTGCTCATGCGCGCGCTCTGTCGGTGGGAAGCGTCGCCAGCAGTGGCAATTGAAGTATCTACAAGGCCAACAACAAAGTGAGTTTTTAAACTCCTTTACAATTTTACACGCCTATTTCACAACTCACCATCATCCTCATCTTCCGCCAGCGATGACAGACGTTTCGGTCGTTTCTTTGTCTGCTGCGGTGTTACGGAGCTGCTGGGTTGCTTGGGTACCACAATTTCAGGCGCTTTTGTTGTTTCTGTTGTTTCTGCTGGTGTTATGCCAAAAAACAATTGATCCAATTCTTCGAAATTTTTCTGCGACAGGAAAACAGGATATCTCAGTTGCTGTCATACCAATATACGTATTACACACATACCTTGCGTAGTAAACTCAATTCTTCATTGAGCTTCGACGCATTTCGTAATATTTCTAGTAAATCTTCCATTTTCACAATGCACACAAAACACAAACTGTAAATGTTATACCGTTTATTTCAAATGGCGGCAATGAGAAGCGCGTCACCAGGCCAAACACAAGCGCAAGCTAAACTGCAAAGCATCGATATGTACTCCCGATAGTTATCGATAGGCAGTGGTGACAACTCTATTGTGGTATTGTTAAATTGCCCAACACTTCGTACAGCTGTTTTCCCGCGCAAATATATATTTAGTTGTAATTATCTATGCAGTATACTGCTTTTAGTTATTTTCAATTGTGTCTGCAACGCAAATGAATAAATTGTACTTGTTTAAATGACATATTTTTGCCGGCAGCTTTGTTTATATCAAACGTGCTCGTTGCAGCTGCTGTTCTAACGAGTGTTGCAAAACATAAAACATATGGCCGACCAATAAGTGTTTCTGTACAAATTAACAATTTAAATGCTTTGAAAAAATTAAAATATTAATTTAAATATTTGTTAAAACATGTACAATGCGCTAGTTGCAAAGTAATTGTGATTTTTTAGCTTACGATGTTTATGTATCGAATAAATCGAATGCATTTATCAGTGTTGTTAGCGTGCTGCCAGGCATGCTGGGCCCAACCAGTGCTGCAAAATACTCAAATACATTGTTAAAATTCGCCAGAAATTCGCAAGCCAGCGAAAATTTAGGAATAACAAGGTAAACAAGCCAACTGCGCGCGTTGCGTTAACAACAATAAGATGTATATATGAGAAACTGGACGCGGCACGCAGACACTTGTCACCAGTAACCAATACCAACGCGTACAACACACACACACGCAGCTATGGGACTCGACTTTGATGTCGTGGAGTACTGCAAAGGTGTGAAAACAAAACAGTCGCAGCCGCCGTTCGCCTGTCCGGTTCGCGACTGCGATCGCAACTACAAAACGCTCGTCGGCCTGCAGGGCCACCTCACCAACTACGATCACGACAATCCGCAGCCGTTGACGCCAGTGCTGAAGCCAAATAGAAAAAAGGCGCGCTCATCTCGTGCACTCCACTCGACGCCCAAAGATAATGGCAGCGGCATTGGCGGTGGCGGCGGCGGCCTCGGCATCGGTGGCAACTCAGAGGGCGAGAACGGATCTGCATCAAGCAGAAGCAACGTGAATCCAGAGTCATTAGTGTCCTACAACGAACAGGAGGCAACGGTTACGTTCAACATCGATGGCAAGAGTGTTCGCCTGGGCATCGATGATCCCCTGCCGATGGTCGATGAGGAGGAATTCATAAAGCTGGTGGAACGTGGATGCATTTTAAACGCAGACGCGCCACCGCTGGAGGAGAAGGCGTCGTGGGCGCAGGTAAAGGTGCCTGTGGCGAATGTGCGCCAAATTGATGACTACCATGTGCCTGATGCACCGCCCAGGCCCTTGGCCTACTATCGCTTCATTGAGAAGTCTGCCGAGGAGCTGGACGGTGAAATCGAATACGATGTCGATGAGGAAGACTCCGCCTGGCTGGAGCATATGAATGAGCAGCGTGCAAAACAGAATCTCAATGCAATAAGCATTGATACAATGGAACTGCTAATGGATCGCCTCGAAAAGGAATCTCATTTCCAGGCGGCAGCAAATGGGACGCCAACGGGCGTTGAGGTCGACGACGATGCCGTGTGCTGCATTTGCCTCGACGGCGAATGCCAAAACACCAACGTGATACTCTTCTGCGACATGTGCAACCTGGCGGTGCATCAGGACTGCTACGGTGTGCCCTACATACCGGAGGGCCAGTGGCTGTGCCGCCGTTGCCTGCAATCGCCCAGCAAGGCGGTCAATTGTGTGCTCTGTCCGAATGCCGGTGGCGCCTTCAAGCAAACGGATCACGGCCAATGGGCGCATGTTGTGTGTGCGCTGTGGATACCAGAAGTGCGATTTGCCAACACCGTGTTCCTCGAGCCAATCGGTAAGTGATGCTGCACTTGCTGTTCTACTGGGTGTGTTGTTTAAAGCCTGCATCAACCTGGCAACCCTGTAACTATTAATGCCCAATAGGCTTGTGTCGGTTCAAGCGCCATTGTGACTTGAAACAGTACACGTTCCAATAGCTTGTCATGCAAAACACGAGTTAACTAATTAAATTGTCGGTTCTATGCCCATGGAAACCCTCAATTAATTCAGGGGCAAGCTCTCCCCGCGTCCCTTTGGGTTTAAAATTGTGCGGAATGCATTATTAGACCGTTCTTCATCGTAGACAACGCTTAAGCAGCTGTTACTATCATTGGAGAGCGTTATTGAGCCATGACAACCCTTTTTTACTGCCAACGGCATGCACAAGGATCGCTTAATTGCGTTATTTATGCCTCGATTGCTTTATCTCCAGGAAAAAAGGGCGATCGTCCGACTTAATCCTTACTGACTTTTCCTATGCAGTTTTTTATAGTCTAAAGTTTAATTTCAACCCTTAAAAGACAATATTTGACTTGAAACAGCCGCTATGCAGCCCGAAACACTACGAATAGAGTAGAAAACTAGGGAAAAACTATTTAAAGTCTTTAAACATATGAGCTATAAATATATTGATTTGGACAATTAAGGCTTATAATAAATATGATTTAAAATTTACATAAATTCAGTTTAAAGTCATGAAAAATTTGAGTTATAAATATATTGATTCAGTTAATTAAGCCTTTAAATAAATATGATTTAAAATGAATATAAATTATATTTAAAGTATTTAAATGTATAAGTTCCATTATTTGTTTGATTTGCCTATTTAAAATTAAATTAATTGTAATTTAAAATTAATATGCATTTAATTGAAAGTCTTTAAACATATGAATTACATTTATTTTGATTTGCCTATATAAAATTGAATTAAATATGATTTAAAATGAATATCTAGTTAATATAAAATAGCCTAACATATGTGTTATAATTTTTATTAATTTGTCTAATCTATTCTACAGATTCTATTGAGACCATACCGCCTGCCCGCTGGCGTCTCACCTGCTACGTGTGCAAGGAGAAGGGATTGGGCGCCTGCATTCAGTGCCATCGCAACAGCTGCTACGCCGCCTTCCACGTCACGTGTGCGCAGCAGGCGGGCCTCTATATGACCATGGATACGGTCAAGGATGGTCACAACGACAGCTCGGTGCATGTACAGAAATTTGCCTACTGCCACGCCCATACGCCTGCCGATGCCAAGCTGAAAACGAATGTGCCCGACTTTGAGGATACACGCCTAAAGATGCGAGAGGCACGCAAGGCGCTGGCCAAGAAGCGTTCGACGGCGCCTGTGGTGCTGATACCCACAATTCCGCCGGATCGTGTGCAGGAAATAGCGAGCATGGTGCACATGCAGAAGAAGCGGGAGTTTCTCGATCGCATCATTGCCTATTGGACGCTCAAGCGGCACTATCGCAACGGTGTGCCGCTGCTGCGTCGTCTGCAGAGTCAGGGCAACAACCATGGCGTGATTCAACGTAATGGCATTGAGGGATCGCCGGACACGAAGGAATTGTATCGGCAGCTCAAGTATTGGCAGTGTCTGCGCCAGGATCTGGAGCGGGCGCGTCTGTTGTGCGAGCTGGTGCGTAAGCGGGAGAAGCTTAAGGTGGCGTTTGTAAAGATATCGGAGGAGGTGGTCATGCTGCAGCTGAATCCGCTGGAATCGGCGCTGGGCAAGCTGCTGGATGCGCTGGAGACACGCGACACCATGGAGATCTTTAGGGAGCCGGTGGACACCAGTGAGGTGCCGGATTACATGGATATTGTAAAGCAACCCATGGATTTGGGTACAATGCGTAGCAAGCTCAAGGATTGTCGCTACACATCGCTGGAGCAGCTCGAGGCGGACTTTGATCTGATGATACAGAACTGTTTGGCGTACAATAACAAGGATACGGTGTTCTATCGTGCCGGCATACGAATGCGTGATCAGGCGGCGCCGTTGTTCGTTCAGCTGCGCAAGGAGTTGCAGCGCGATGGATTGCTGGAGCGCAGTCAGCGCTCGCATGTGGATCATGTGGAGGGGGAGGTGGAACAGGAGTTGCGACAGCTGCTGGCGGCGCCGGCCAGCGAGGATGTTGTACAGAAGCTGCTCATACTGGCGGACAAGTCGCAGGTGCTGAAGAATCCCAGCTATCGCACCAAGAAGATTAAGCAAATCCGCTTGGAAATCAATCGTATGCGCAAGGGTCTACAAAAGTCACGCTTTGCGGCGGTAAGCAGTCTAGAGTTTCAGCTTAATTCACACACACATATTCAACATTGCCAACTCTTTGCAGCGGCACGCGACGCACGCGCACTCCCAGAGTGACGACGATGACGAGGAGACGGGCGTGACGCCCTCCAAGAAACGTACGCGCAAGCGACTCGATAGCAGCGCCATGGATCTGGAGGAATCACAGGAACTGCAGACGACTCAGAACGATGACGACGATGACGATGAGGATGACTCTGAAGATGATTCGATGGCCGAAGATGACACCAGCAAAAATGCTGGCCACATGGCCCAAACGCCGCCCTGCAGTCCCGTCAAGAGTCTCAACAACAGCAGCTCCCCCGTGGGCATCAATCGAAGGTGCTTAAGGCATAGATAGTATATTCTTGATGTGGAGCTGAGAGACAGAGTTGATATTTCCATGTCCGTCTGTTTTTAAGCAAAGCAGTTGCTTAATTTTGAAACTATATAGCTTAAACTTGGCAGAGTTTCGACTTTTTGCTGCAGGCAGTAGATAAGTTGGAAAGGGTTGGATTTATTTAATGTATCTTATAGCTGTCAGAGGAAGAATCGGTTGAGAATTTACATTTTGTATGAAAAACTTTGTTGTGCTTTGAGATAACTCAACTAATTTTACAGATTGTGTATATGGTGTTGTCTTAAGCTGATTAAATTTTGTTATTATCGGCTTACCATATCATATAGTTGCCATAGGAACGATCGGTTGAATATTAACATTTTGTATGGAAAACTTTTCTATTTCTTGAGATATCTCAACCAAACTCAGTCATAATCTATGCATTTAGTCTTGTCTTACATATTCCAACTAAATTTGCTTAAGATTAGACCACTATATCATATAGCTGCCATAGGAACAATCAGTTAAGAATTCGTTATAGAGCTCCAAAACGATATTAAATCTTCGACTTGCCTTACTTTCTTGTTATTCATGCTTAATCCTTTTGCAGAACGGCAATTTTGCTGACGCGAAAGGCGCAGGCGGCACTCAAGCGACCCTCGGAGCCACTGACAACGCCCGTCAAGGAGGAGCACCACAATTCCCAGTCGTCCAGCACGCAATCCACCAGCGCCAGCTCCAGTTCGACGACTACAGCTGCCACTGCCGCCTCCAGCACGCTAACTGCCACGCCCACAGCATTGGCCAGCAACTTTGCGTTGACGCACAACAATACGGCAGCCGGGGCCGTGTCAGCTGCTGCCAGTCTGACGCCCACAGCGTTGTCCGTCAACCACAAGCTGAGTTTAAGCCTGGGCTCCAGTCTGGCGCTTGCCAAGTCGCCCAAGCGACCAGCGCGTTATCGTCGCCTGCCTTCGATGTCACCAAAGAAGTCCCCAAATCCAAATGCGGCGGCGGCAACAGCGAGTGGCGCACAAACAGTTGCTGCTGCTGCTGCCGCGGCTGTTGCTGCTGCGGTGCCGGCGGCGGCGGCGGCGGATCCATTGCCATTTGAGCGCATACCGGACAGCTTTCGGGTGTATAGAGCCAACAATCAGCGGGATGTCAGCGATAGCGACGAGGCGCCTTCGCAGTCGAGCAGTCCCTGCAGCAGTTGCTCCGACTTCAGTATGTCCGGCAGTTGCTCGGACTTTGACAGCGACGAGGCGAGCGATGGCGATGCGCACAGCGAGGATGGCGAAGGAGATGGCGACGGCGATGGAGATGGAGACATGAATGATGACTGTACCACAGATGCCATGGATCTGCAGCATGCAACGCTCAATAATACGCAGGGCAACGGCAACATGGCCATTAGCAGCAGCGACAGCAGCTCGGACAGCGAACAGGATCTGCTGGATGCCAAGCAGCGTGTGACACGCAGCACGCCGACGCCCCTGCTGGTGGCTGCGACGGCCAGAGGGCGTGGCAAGCGACGCAGTAATCTCAGTGAATCAACCAGCTCAACAGCGACGCCACCACCGCCTCCAGCGTCGACAGCGACAGCGCTCAATCGCAAGGCGGGCAACCTGCGCTCAGCGACGCCCACAGCCTCACCGCTGGTTAATAACATAAAGGCGCGACGCAGCAGTCAATTTAATGTGACGAATAACAATAGTAGCAGCGGCAAGTTGCATCACGAACTGGAGGAGGCGGGACGAGCGGCGGGCGCGTTTCTAGTGCGACACAACAGCGGACAGAAGGCAGCGTTAGAGCCGCTGCAACTGGTGTGGGCCAAGTGTCGGGGTTACCCTTGGTATCCAGCGCTCATACTCGATCCCAAGACGCCCAAGGGTTTTGTGTACAACGGTGTGCCGTTGCCAGCGCCGCCAACTGATGTTCTAGCGCTACGCAAGAATTGCCTGGACGATGTTGTCTTTCTGGTGCTCTTCTTCGACGTCAAACGCACCTGGCAATGGCTGCCCGCCAACAAGCTGGACATACTGGGCATTGACAAGCGACTCGATCAGCAGAAGCTCGTCGAGTCGCGCAAACCCGCCGAACGCAAGGCCGTCAAGAAGGCCTATCAGGATGCATTGCATTATCAGAGCCAGGTGTCCGATCTGGAGGGTCAGGGTCCCGATCCCATCATGTGAAAGCTGTTTGCCCAATTGCATTTAACTGCTGGTCGCTGTTGAATGCGCCCCGCCCAGCCCAGCCCCGCCTTGTAATTATGTTAATGAATAGTATATTCGTAAATGAATATACTAGTATATATATATTCGATTCGCTCTCGAAATAGTCCAGCCATATGCATATAGCTGTTTGTTTTGTTACTGAGACGAAGAAGGCCCTCCATTAGATTATTTCTCGTTTACTTATGCATATATATTTATATCCTCTTTCCACTTGTTTGTACATTTGTTGACTGTACAATTCCCCAGCAAAACAAAAACAACTTTGTGGTTAGAGTTTATTTCGAATTTGAATTCGAACTTTCCAACTTTCGAATTTCCAATTTTTACACTGCAAGTGGCAATTTCTAATTTTTCCTTTTGTTTGTTTCGCTTTGCTAAAGTTGAAAAACTCTTTGATTAGTTATTAATTTGTATTGTAAAATTTTGTAAAGTTTAATTCTATATTTCCCACCCCCCTCCGCCTACACGCAAATAGCAACAACAACAACAACAAATGGAATTTATAACCTCAAGACGTTTCACGAAAAATCAAATCAATGTTTAAGTTAAATAGTTTTAAGCATAAAGAAAAAACAAAATCAAGCTAATAGTTAAGCGTATATAAAAATGAAAAGTGTAAAAAAAATACAACAACAACATTTACAAATAGCATTAAATTGTGTATGAGTGTGTGTGTGTGAGTGTGTGAGTGTGTGAGTGAGTGTGTGAGTGTATATGTCTATTAAGTGTGTTCCGTTTTTAATTTCCGTATGAACAAATATGCAAAGTTTGATTATTATTACGATGTATTACGACGATGATGATGATGATTATTATTATTATTATAATTACGGTGTGTAATTAATGCAAATTATTAGAAATTAAGTGAAAAGCGTAGACAATTAAGTATTGTAGTAGATGCCGATAACAAGATTGAATATTGTTTAAATTTAAATGGTAAAGTAAAGTGCAGAAAATAAATGTTTTAAACAAAAAAACACGGCCAATGTCTTTCATTCACGCAGTTTGCGATTTGACAGCCACAGCACGAACAGCGTCACAATAACTCGATTTAAGCCAATTAAATTGGACAGTAAACGTGTTAAATGAACGCATAATAAGTCGAACAAGTCGGGATACCGATTGTAATATACCCTGTAGCTCTAAAGGGACCCGCTCAAATTCACTCAAGTTGTAATTCAATTTCTTTCAATTTGTGGGCGAAGGGGACGTGGCATCGTGATGAAATTTTCTAGACACATAGACTACAAAATATTTATCATGTGTGCCAAATCTCAAGTCTCTAGCTACAAAACTGCTTTTGTTATGAGCTTTTTCCTGTTTTGTGGGCAAAGGGGGCGTGGCATCCAAAAGAATAGATAAACTTGAGCTGCCTACAAATATTAGCAGTGCTGGGAGACCAAGTTCAGGCGTCTAGCTCTTACCATCGCTGAGATACTTTCGTTTATACGGATGGACAGACGGACTGACAGGCAGACGGACAGACAGACATCTGAAATGCCTGCAAATATAAGAAGTGCTGGGAGACGAAGTTCAAGCTTGTAGCTTTTACCATCTCTGAGATCCTTTAGTTCTTACGGACGGACGGGCGGACAGACAGGCAGACAGACAGACAGGCGTCTGATCTGCCGGCAAATAAAAGCAGTGCTGAGAGACCAAGTTCAGGCTTGTAGCTCTTACCATCTCTGAGATGCTTTCATTCATACGGAAGGACGGGCGGACAGACAGGCAGACGGACAGACAGGCAGACAGACAGACGAACATAGCTATATCAACTCTCTCGGCTATTGATGCTGATCAAGAATATACATATATATACTTTATGGGGTTAGCCACGCTTCTTTCTGCCTGTTACATACTTTCAGCAAACTTAATATACCCCTACAGGGTATATATAAATACAGCAAAAATAACAAATTACAAACACTGCGAGTTCAAATGACAGATTGGACAACTGGCGAGATTGTCGCAAATACGCAAATATACAATATAATAATATAAATGCCTTTCAATAAATTCAACAACAACAAAAAAAGAGACGCGTCATTATTTGCGTGTGTTTAGGCTGGCAAAATTATGAGTAAGCCTAATTGAATTGCATTTGTCAGACTCGGCTTAAAGTCACAGTGGCAACAGTTGCCACGATTGCTACATTGGCTACATTTGTGCCAAAGCGGGTATATCTATTTATTCAATGGCACATTGGTAAATTTGTATTTAATTTAAATTGTTTTCTGGCAATTACAATTATTAAATTTGCAAATATTCATTTGGGGAAAAAGTAATCCATTTTATTATTGTGTGTCAACTTTGGTATGTTTTGATAGTTGATAGCAATTGTTTGCTTACACTGACTTACACTAGGACTTCTTGGCAAGGTGGGATTCTCCTTTTAAATGCACTGTAGTTCGTGTTTGGATAGAATGATTCCATAGAGAGATAAACAGCCAAAAAGGCTATGTTGTGTGTTTGGAGGGATTGGAAAGGAATCATCAAAAAATATTAATTCAATTAAGGACTGCTTAACAATATTGGTCAGCGTTTTTTAACAAGGTTCATAGCTTTTTCAGAATAGAATTAATATTAAATTAAAATTATCCTCAGAATGGCAACAAGTCATTGAAGAAAGCGAGACATATTTGACATAAATCGGGTTATCCAAGCCGTAATAAATTAACTTTAAAAATAGTGCAAAATAAATGGATTTCTTTTTCCCCAAACTAATATATGCAAAATACCCACAAATTAAATTTATTGCAAGAAGAGTTAAGGCGAGTTTAAGCATTTATATATATATATATATATATATATGTGTTAAATAGCCAAATAAATTATAAATTTCTAGCTTTAAATACTTTCATTTAGTTACAAAAAAAAGTATAAATAACAAACATATTTTTATATAATTTGTTGCTTTGATAAATATATTAAAAATACCAATTAATATTAAATGAAGACATATATAAAATATTTCTTATTTAAAATATATGAGAGGGGTACAACTTTTGCCTGAATAGAAACTGTTTGCCAAATATCTGCTACATAATATTTTCATGTGCTTAAAGCTGCTAAATGATTGACAACAGGTGAGAGGAGACTCTTTATCACTGTCTCTATCACTATCTCTGTCACTGTCTCTGTCTCTGGCCGTAGACGACAACTTAATAGAACGCCCAAAATGCCCCAGCTCCAACTTGGCCTTAATTACAAATGCAAATTAATTTGCGACTGTCTGCGATTGAAGTTTATTGATGTGGATGTTAAGTAGTAAGTAGTAGTTGTTGTTAATCGTTGTGTGTTCACTTGACAGCATCGTGTAGGTCACTGTGCGTTGGCGCTCTAATTGATGTATTTATTTATTAAATTGCTTGTTGCTGTTGGCCAACACACACACACATGAAACGGAACTGCGTCTTGGCCAGACAATGAGACAGTGAGCAGGCCGCTGGCAATTGGAGCACGCTTCACTGTGTGTGGAACTTCCCAATTGGCCGAAACGAGTTCGCTGACAATTTCAATTTGGCCAAATGACGTAAATACGGCTGCTACTACAACTACCACAAAGGTTTATAATAAGAATATTTTGTGCATGAAAATAAATGGCCTTGGCTCGCGCTTTGTTTTATTTTTAAAAAAATGCCAAATGTTTAAGAAAGGCTTGTATTATTTATAAAAAAAAAATAAAAAATATTTAAGGCATGAGTGTGCCAGTTTCCCTTAGCCCAACAATTTATTAGCTAAATTTACCCAATTTTTTTTTCTCTCTCTTAAAGCTAAAATCCTAAATAAGCTGCTTTTTGTCTTTTTGCTGACGCGGCTTTTTTAACCATTCACAAAATATTCATTGAAGCGCAGTTGTTGTTTGTTATTTGTTGTTTTTATTGAATTGTGTTGGGGGTTAAATGCTTAAATTAATTTGCACGCAGCAAGTTCCGTACTGCAAAATCAAAGCAAACAGAAACTGGAGCTGTTTTGGGTTTTTTTTTGTTACTACTTAAGACCGAACTCCGGTCGCACGTGATGCTAACAACGTGGCCAATACACAAATCTGTGAAATATTTTTTTGGAATTTTGAAATATGCAGTTCAAGTCCGTTTATTGGCCATTAGCTTTTGTTTGCCTTGTCTCCAAATTCGCCAGAAATTATTTACATAAATTGGTAGTCACTCTCAGAGTGTGTCTCTCTGTGTGTGAGTGTGTGTAGAGGGAGGTGTGTGTGCTTCTTTTTGCTGTTGCCTTACAAGGTTCAGCGACAACAACAACAGGAAAAGCAACTTAAATATC
This sequence comes from Drosophila histrio, assembly GCA_958299025.2. Taxonomy (NCBI): domain Eukaryota; kingdom Metazoa; phylum Arthropoda; class Insecta; order Diptera; family Drosophilidae; genus Drosophila; species Drosophila histrio. Next base: position 23,602,819 of record OY729167.1, read on the forward strand.
AACAGTTGAGAGTTTTTCTTTATTATACCCTGTGCCCATTGAAAATGGGCAAAAAAGGGTATAATGAATTTGTGTGTATGTATGTAACAGGCAGATGGAGGCATCTCCGACCCTATAAAGTACGTATATACTTAATCAGTATCAATAGACTAGAATAGAGACGATTGACACCTGTCCGTATGTCTGTCCGTCCGTCCGTCTGTCTGTCCGTCCGATCGTCTATAAGAACGCGTGTATCTCAGCAACTATAAGAGCTAGAGATTTCAAATTTGGAATGTAGGTTCCTAAATACCATACGCAGATCAGGTTTATTTTCAATTTTCGATATCAAGCGCCGTTTGTTTTAAAATTAGAAAAATCACCATAACATAAGCAATGTTAAAGTTAGAGACTTAAGATTTGCCACATAAGATAAGAAACTTCGGCTCCATGTGCCCAGAAAATGTCATTGCGATGCCACGCCCCCACTCGCCTACAATTAGAAAAAGCTGATAACAAGAGCAGTTTTATAGCTAGTTTTCTCAAAATACTTTTGTTTTTAGGACCTGCACAGGGTATTCTACTGTCGCGCCCGCTCGACTAATAAGCTTGATTTTTGTTTGGATTTGTGGCGTGGTTTTTTGTATGTGACACGACCGCAGACATCTTAATGAAACCGTTGAGAGCGCTAATTAAATGTAATTAGCGCTTGAATCGTGCAAATGCGTATACGCCGCGTACGCCGCATGTTAGCCGTCAGCTTAGCGAAGTTCTCAATTGCAAGATAAGATAAAAAGCAACGTGCATATCTCGTCGTATCCCACAAAAAACAGCTGCTGCTGCTGCTGCTGTTCTAATTAAACGGACGTGCCTCCATTTCCATTAGCATTTTGCCATTTCCAATTTATTATTGAAGCGCGTGGTCAACAGAAAAATTAAAATAAATTGCGCGTTTGACGCACAACATGCCGAAAATTCTCATCCAATGGGCATCATCATCATCTCTGCATGCTCCCAAGTCCAGACGAGCATGTGACGTCGCTGTCGACGCTGGCGTCGCTGTTGGCGTCGACGTCGTGACTGTGGTCAGTTCAAGAAGAAAACAGCTACAAATATATATGTTTATAAATAAATAAATCTATACTAGATAGCGCAGACACAGACACTGACACGGGCACTTGGCAACAAGATTTCTAAATCGTTTGCAATTCCCTTGAGTTGTTATGAAATCTTTCGACAAAACTGAGAAAGTGGCTCAGCTGAAATGTAAGCATTGTATTGTGTATTGTGGGTTGTTGATTACGTTAAACGGTGAAATAAATGATATGCCAAATGTGACAATACACGCACCTTTGTCATGTGAGAGTGTTAAGATTGAGTCAGGAACAAGTGTGTCAAGAATGTGACGATGAGGGTGACGGTGACTGTGTTGGTGACTGTGACTGTTACATGTGATGGTGACATGTGACGGTGACTGTGACTGGGACATGTTACGACTTAACGATACCACAGGATAGTCATTGAATGTACTATATATAATACAGTGGAAATTCCCTGGAGTGAGGAAGTTCCATTAAACGCATATAAATCTTGAATAAACTGTATTAAATAAATTATAAGCACTTTACACACTCGCAAACACTTCAATTTAGTTAATAATAGATAGTTAAGTTAAGTTAAGAGAAGTTACATCTTTATACTCATAAACTACATGCTGTAAAAGTTCTCTAATAATATTAATAAATTTATAACAAGAATAACCATTTAAAGGATTAATATTGAGCCAGCAACAAGTGTGTCAAGAATGTGACGGGGACTGTGACTGTGACTGTGACATGTGACGCCTTAACGATGTCACTGGATAGTCATTGAATATAGATAATATAGTGGAACTTTCCTGTGGTAAATTGACAAGGCAGCAGCAGTTAAATACGATGAAGTTCCATTGAATTATAAACGCCTGATTTATATAAATTTTATTCATGTTAATTAAATTGTATTAAATAAATTATAAACACTTTACACACCCGCAAACACTTCATTTTAGTTAATAATAGATAGTTCAGTTCACTATAGAGAAGTGTTATATATTTATACTCATAAACTAAATGCTGTATATATTTAATATTAAAATTAAATGAATATAAATTGTAAATATAAAATAATAATACACATTTAAATAATCAATATTAAATAATCAATTATTTAGCAACTTAATTATACAGAAAACAGACACGTACACACTGGACTTCAATAGTAATAATACAATTCATAAATGGCAGATAGAGAGAGAAGTTCCATACATATATTAACTGTTGCATGGTATACCCAATATTAATATTAAATATTATTAATAATACTCGTGTTTCTTATAAACTTTATTATACAAAACACAGTCACGTACACACTTATAATAGAGATATTGGGCATAAAGTTTATTACTTAAAATACAATTCATAAATGGGAGCTAGACAGAGATGTTTCATTCTTTTATTTATTATTAATAATTAATGAATACTCGTGTTTCTTATAAACTTTATTATATCAAAAAACAGTCACTTGATTTTAATTTATAATAGGATTATAAGTTTACTATAATAAAATTCATAAATGGAAGCTAGAGAGAGAGAGAGAGAAGTTTCATTCATTTATAAACACTTACCTTGCATATCTAATACTAATATTAAATAAATAATAATAAATAAAATACTCGTGTTTCTTATAAACTTTATTATACAGAAAACAGTCACGTACACACTGGACTTCAATTTATGATAGAAATTCGTAGAATTAAGTTTCCATAATACAATTCATAAATGAGACCTAAAGAGAGAAGTTCCATTCATTTAAAAACTCTTGCCTTTCTTACCTAATATTAATATTAAATATAAATATTAATAAATAAATGCTCATGTGTCTAAACAACTTGATTATAGCAAAACACAGTCACGTACACACTTGAATTTCAGTTCGTAATAGACTGTTAGCTAGAGAAGTTCATTCAAATATATAAGTACTATTTAAACCCATGCCTTACATATTCAATATTAATATTTGGCAACTGAATTCGCACTTCTACAATTACACGTTTAACACTTTACTCAGAACTCACTGTGTCACATAATTAGCATGCAAATTGACGCAAGCTTCCTTTATTTTCTTTAAACAAAATGCTGTGAATTAATAATATATAAATAATAAATAAATGAGAACAATATAAGTATGTATGTAAATAAGTTAAGCAGCAGCTGCTGTCATTTACATTTAAATAAAAAATTTCCAATTGATTTTCACATTCTTTATGCCCGGCAATATAATTTAATTTGCATGTTTTTATTGCCTACCCTTATTGCAAATTTTTGCCCGGAGACACCGACAGCTGCCATATATGTATGTTTGTATAGTATGCAATATTTATATAGTATATATACTAAGTCTGTGAATTGCCCATATAACGGCGCCGGCTGAAATTAACTTGAATTTATTATTAAATGCCTGCAAAATGTGTCGAAAACCGGTTGAGCCCTGAGTGACTTTTGCGAGCAACTTGCCTCCCAACCAAATAACCAGCAAAACTCCCAACCCAAAACCGAGAAGATCATCTTCTGCTGACGGTCAGCGTCATGCAGGCGCGTCCCAACGGCGACTGTACAACAGTTCCGGCTAAAAATAAACCCCTGGCCATATTGGGGTCGGTACAATGTGATCTCTGTATTCCGAATTGATATTTTGACAAATGTCAGTCGCACTTAAATGATTACAGGAGTGCAACTACTCGAGGCAAGGAGGAGAAGACCGAAGAGGAGTTGGAGTTGGAGTAGTTGAAGTTGGAGGAGGAGCAGCTGGCTGCCCTTCGTATCGTTTAATTTATGGATGGAACTTGCAGCTATAAATTGACAGGCCTGTAACTAAAACTAGTAGTAGTAGAGCTGTCTCATAAACTGCACTGTAAGACACCCTGTACTGTATGCGGTAAGTAAAACAAATAAAAATCTAAGAACAATTAGTACAAATAATTTAAAAGTCAAAGAATTTTAATTCGAATATGTCTGCAGCGGGTTTCGAACCCGAGACCTCAAGCACAAGAGTCATGAACGGTTTCTACTCAGCCAATGAGTATTTTCCCAATTGGAATATTGTGTATATAGCTCCAATTCATACTTTTAAGAGACCAATAGCTCAACAGTCGTGAACGGTATCTACTCAGCCAATGAGCGTAATTCCAATTGGAATATTGTGTATAGAACTCCAATTTAAACTCTTAAATTCTGTTTGTTGCGTATCATGTATAATATCTCTGGTGTTTATTACCCAAACGCCATGAAATTTTCAGCTTATATCGCTAAAATAGTAAGCTTTGTGCATGACAAATTGTTATCTTTAAAAAGTTCCTTGTTATGATTTGAATCAGCTGTTAAAGTTGACGCCTTCTTCTGCCTGCAACGCACACTTGACGTTTGCCAGACTTAACTAACCCTTTGTACATTTGAAGTACAGGGTCTAAAAATATCTCAGACTTGACCTTCAAAATGATGCTAGTGAATGGAACGGACTGCATAACGGAAGAACAAACAGGATAAACACGACAGTAGAGTACACGACACTAACTGCAGATGCCAATGAAATGGATGGGCAGCCAATTAACTGTCTGGGCACTTTAGCTCTGGCTCTTCAGGAGGTAAAAGCCACAATCCAGGCAAGAACTCGCAGCATGTTAGCGATAACAGGCTGGACGATCGACACGCGAAACTGAGACTCGAGTTGAACCTGGGGTAAGAAGATATTTATTGGCGTAGCCAACTGACTGAACGGGTCGGCTCAAGGACAACGAACAGGCTTGCGGTTCTTTTCCCCAAACGAGGGACTATAAAAACCCTCGACTGGCGTCCAACAAGTCAACAGTCTTCCTCGATTCGTCGAAGTTGTAGCGAAGTTTTGGTTGTTGTCTCGCACACCCAAAAGTCCTACAAGTCGCAAGTCGAACTGAAGCCGTGAATTCGGCTGTTCAAATAAAGTTTTCAATTAATTCTCCCGTCGAGATGCGTTTGCTAATACTCGGCCTGTTGGCGTTGGGTGTCAATGCCCATACAATTGGCTATAGAAACAATCTGTTGGCCTTTACGCCGGCACGCGGTGAGTTCCCTGTGCAGGGAGAATTGGCTCAGGGCTATTTGCGCTATCTGGACAATACTGGTGCAGAGCGACTGGTTGGTTTCAACTATCCGGAACCACTGTACGGCATTCGCAGCGACTACAATCAACCGCAGGCCCAACAGCAGCAACAACAATTGGCCCAATTCCGTGCCTGGTGTGAACAACGTTACAATGCGCTGCGTATCGAGTTGGAGCGTCTGCGTGCTGAGGGAAAACAACCCACGGCCAATATACTGAATCAATTGGAGCCCCTGGAGCAGCTCATTAAGTCAAATGCCTTTGAACCGGTGCCTGGACTGAGTCCGGAAGTGCAACGAGCTCGTGACGAGCATCTGCGCATCTGGAACGAGAGTCGCCTTCAAGTGTTGCAGGCGGAGTTGGCTCAGGCTGATCTGCCGCAGTCGGTGGACCAACGGATCCTACTGAAGACTGAGGAAAAGCTGCCAATTAAGCAGACTTCCAGCAACTCTGGGCCACAGCCTGTGCAGGAAACAGACGAAGTGCAGCGAGCTCGAGAGGAGCACTTGAAGCGCTACAACGAAGCTCTGCAGGCACAGTTCCAGAAACCAGTCGAGACACCGCTGCTTAAGGCCAACATACCAGCCCAACAGCCCGTAGAGGAGACGCCCGAAGTGAAACGCGCACGGGAGGAGCATCTCAAGCAATACAACGAGGAGATCCTACGTCAATCCGTCGAGGCACAACAGCAGCAAAAGATTGAGGCACTGCCTGCGGTCACCATTAAGAGCTCCCTTCCGATTCCCATACCCAGTCCAGCTAATCAGAATAAACATGAACAAAAGATACAGCTACTCAATCAATCCAAAATCAAGGCCGAGGACAAAGTGGCTGACATCGAGGATCTGATTAAACTCGAGGAACAGGAACGCGAGGCGGAACGCTTGCGTGAACAGCAACTGCGGCGGGAGGAACAAAAACAGGCGGAGTTGGAGCGAGAACGCGAGCAACTGCGACTGCTGGAGGAGCAGCGATTGCAGGAAGCCGAACGCATCTCACTGCAGCAGCAGGAACAGCAGCGCATTGAAGCGGAAACAAAGCAACTGCAGGCCGAGCAGCAGATCATCTTCAGCTTGGCCAGCAGTCCCGCCCAGCCCAGCAACTACAAGTTAATTGCACCAACGCCAGTGAAGCCACAAACTCAACCACAGGCGCAGGCGCAGGCCAAACCACAACTTATTGCCCAGCAGCAACAGGTGCAAAATGGTTTCTTTCTGCGCATCCAATCGGGACCCCAAAGTGCGGAACCCATACCCCAAGGCCTTAGCCAGAATCCATTTCTCATACGCTACATTCAACAGCCACAGCTGAAAGTCACCCCCAGCCTGACTTCCACATCCGCTACTCCTTCCATTCCATCCAATTCGATTGCCACGGATCTCAGTCAACTGGAGAAAGCGACAAGGGAGCATTTCAAGGCGCATGAAATTGCACGGGAACAACTGCGTCTGGCAAATCTGCAGACACCGAATGCGAATCCCATTCCCTGCCAACACGAACATTGATCCATGACACGGAAACGTATACACACGCGCACAGACTCAACGTTAAAGCATTTGCACAATTCATCAAAATTCGATACCAATTCATATGCATTCATTACTTTACTTTACATAGGCTTAAAGACTCGACTCCTACTCGTACTCGTACTCATTCACGTTCACACTCATACTCATACTCGTACACCGACACCTGTAGCGATTAAGCGATTCATGAATATAATATATATTTTTTAAAAGAAAGAAAAAAAATGCACACAGTTGAGAAACAACGCAAAAAGCCAAGTAAATTAACATTGTATCATTGTATGTATTGATTTCTACACGAGTTTCTCTCGAATCGAATGGAGACACAAAGGAAGTTGCCACAATGCACAGTTATACGCGTAACAGAATTGTTCTCCCCCAATAATGCAAATCAATGGACTGTCGCCAGTTTGGCGGCTTCTCCTTCTTTAATAAATGCGCATATCGAGTTAAAACTAGAGCAACCAGCAGATGAATCTGTTATTCAATTGATGCCAAACAAAGAATCCGCTATATGGTGGCGTCGGATTCACTTGCCACACATGTGGAGGGAGATACGTACGTGTGTGTACGTGTTGCGGGGCACAGATAACGAACAAAAATTGATAGTACACTTTGGTATGCAAATCTCGAACTGAGACACCTACAAAATGGGTATCAATTAGCATATAGAGCCAATGCCTAACTGACCTAACTCAACAACGTTGGCGGTACAAACAACCGTTAACTGTGAATAGTATCACATATCATATCATTTGATTTTGATCAAATCTAGTGCAACAGGCAGCCAGCCAGACGATTACGTGGCGTATGAGTAATCAGAAGTAGTAGAAGCGCGTGTGAATAGGTGCCCCAGTTCCTTAGTGCCATATAAGGCCATAGAGTTGAGCATTTAGACAAGATGCAGCAGCATTTGTTTGTTGATAAGACAAACTTCCTTATCAACGAGGAAATGGGCATTTCCCGTCGTTGATGTCTCATCATCGCGTGGGAGAGTGCAAAGTTCTAGTTCTAGCAAATGATTCATTGCTGTTTAAACATTTGAAATACACGAATTGTTGCCTCACACCGCAGCTAATCAACAGCTGGCTGGCGAAAAACTCTGGCTAATCAAATGCCAATTTGATACGTAATGCCAAACACTTACACACATTAATACATTGATAGCCCAAAACTAAATTGGCTGATGAAAGAGTGGCCCCTAAATCCAAAAAACATGTCTGCTGTCTGCGCCAAAATGGGGTTATGTCTGATAAGTTGGCCTTAACATTGTCAATAGTGCGCAATTTAATGCTAGACTACACAATCGAACAAATCAAATATATAGATAGCTTAATGATGTGCTCAATCTATGCAATAAATAGGTAACAAACCGCTTCTAATACGCACATCAGAGAAGAGTTAAAAGAGTTATTTAACAATAAGCTCTAGCTATAATATATGTACATATATATATTCAGTATTTTCACTTGACAACGATTATTGCCATACAATATAGACAGCACTTGTAATACCTCAATACATTAAGTAATTTAATATAACAGAGTACTCTATCAAAATTGATTATTGATAAAGTAAATTTGACTCTGTAGAATCTATGTTAATGTAACGAGTTGCTGCGAAGCGAAGACGTCCAAATCCAGGGAGTCCGGCGGCGAGATCATGAAATACACGGTCAGTATAAATCTGCCCACCCGAAACAAAAGAAATAGTTTAAATTGTCGAAAAGATGGCGTTTATTTACGAAGATTTTATTGTCTGTCGCTGCGATCGTGTAACGCTGTTTTTCGGCTGTCAAGGGGGAAGCGGAAGTGCCGCCATCCTTTTTCTTGCAGGGACGCTTGCACTGTCAGGGTCGCTCCTGCTCCGCTCACTGCGGCCGTTCACTCGCCCCAACTGCTGAGCAACCGTTGTGTGCAGTGTCAACCATAGGCGCCAGGGTCGCTCCCACTCCGTTCAGTGCGATCGTTCGCTAGCCCCAACTGTTGAGTAACAGCTGTTCGCGGTGGCAGCCTTGGGCGACAGGGACAGTATTGCCATATTCGTCACATTAATTTATATTCTGTTCCTGTTACAAAAATGTATTTTATTTATATTTATTTATTTACTTATTTATTTATTATTTATTATGTATTTATTCATTTAACAGTTCAATTTTAAAAGTATCAATACATATTTTCTTTAAGAAAATGCTTTAATTGTTTTCAAAACTTGTTCATTGAGTTCTAGTGTCGTGTCAGACTTTTCTCGACCTGAAAAGTGTTAAAGTCCTCAACAAACTGAACAGTTGCGTTTGTATCGACTGTAAGTATATTATCCAAATACCACGATATGGCAAAAAGATAGATACCAGTTGGCAAAGGTAGTCTAAAGTTATCAAACTCGAGTTGAAAGTTATGCACAGTCATATTTCCCTAAGAAGCAAAAGAAAAATAGGTTAGTAATTAAGTTAAATTAAAAGTTTTCCACTTACCACTAAAGGACATTTTTTTCCCACTACATTTGTATAGTTCTTGAACTGTTTGTAGAGTAATGAAAAGAGAACATTGTATGGTTTCCTTAGAAATTGACAAAAATCAATCTTTATATCGTACAGCCAGGGCTTAAAGCCATTGGCTCGCTTGAAAAGTCGAAGATGGGCTTTAATATCGTTGATTGGATACAGCCAAGTCGCAACAAAGTTGGCAGTGTTCTTGTCACGGCCAATTGCCCGAATCCGACAGAGTGGTATTAAAATCAACGACTTATTATACGAAGCACACACGAAATTGGAAAACTTAAATACACCGGCTTCCTATAATATGAAAATGATTTATTTAATAAATTATTTAAGAGGATTCACATACTCACATTAAAGTTGCTTTCCAGACTTAGGATAACAATAAACAGCACGGATATAATAACTCGGTTATGCATTGCAATTGCTTTAAGCTTCGTTCTGAAATATATGAAATAACCTTAATACCGATCAATTTCTACTATTTATAAGCAGGATTGGCGACGCTTCAACGAATTTGCTAATTTAACTTAACAGATAAACACTAATTGCCTGGGAATCAGCCTGGTTTAGTTTATTTAATTGGCCCAAAAAAAAAATAATATAGATTTTATCCAATAATACATGCAAATGACGTTAGGAAGATATAAACTTTACTATTAGTGAATATTGAATAAGATTGACTGATAGAAAAAGCTGTGTTCCAGTTGCATTAAGAACCTATTAATCAGTGTACATAATATTTGTAGATATTCTTTGACTTATTACCAAACAATTTAATAATTTTATAGGCTTAAGAAACCAAGAATACAACTGTAGAAAAAATGAATAACAACCCTCGTTCTACACGTAATATCAATGCTAATCATTAGTTACGCATGAGCAAATAAATTTATTTCATAATATGTTTATTTAATTGCAATGCGAATTTACGCTCTGTGCTAATACGTTTTAAATTAGCTGGGGATCGTATGCAACTCAGACATTTATAACATCCTGATAGAATGAGAAATCCACTTTGGTGGTAAACTGTTTTTTCTTGTCGAACATCCAAGTCAAAAGCAGCACATAATCTCCGCTTGGTATGGGCAGTGTTAGATTTGAGGGATCGTAGTAGAAGTCCTTAACCATCTGCAGTCCCTATAAAAATAATAAATAAATAATAATTAATTGTAATATATAAGTTATTCAACTCTTACCTCATAGGGACACGTATGATTGATGGTCGAGAAGTCCTTTAAAATCTGCCAAAACAATTTGAATATTCGATGCTTACGCTTTTGCATAAAGACACAAGCATCAATGTTATAGTCAAAGATCGAGGGTCTATAGCCAAAGGCCTTCGTCTTCAGTTCTAGCCTTAAGTCGACAGCATTGACAGGATGTAGAAGTAATACTTCAGCATTAAATGTGGTCATATTGCGGCTTATAGCACGCAGACGACACTTATTGATGATGACCCACGACTTGTTCATTGACTCACAAACTGCATTTGTCATCTTACAGAAGGTTGTCATCTGCAAAAGTGAATAACAATATCACAATCTAATCAAAATTATACTTTATTCAATATAGTACATACATTGCAGTTGTTTATCAACATCAATGTTAGAATAACTACACAAATTGTAAGCTTCAGTTTTGGTATCATGACTTCAACGATTCACGTTCAACTGACAGCAAATATATTTTGAATATTTACATTCATCATCATTTATATACCTTTAATCGATTCATTAAAATCAAATAAAGTCATTAAACTTTAATTTGTTAACTTGATTATTATGTTATGGTTTCAAATAACATTATTAACAGATTAGAGTAGTTTGGTTAATGCATTCTTTAAATATAGCTTCAATTATAGTAATAGCTGTAAAATGTATTACCTGATATAGAATACATTGTAATAAATAGTATTTAAGAGTAGTTTAGTTAGTTAAACTCTGATGCCAGCTTTATATTTAGACTCTAAACATTTCAGTTGAAATCTTCTTAATATATACTTTTACTTGATCTAAATGAATATTATATTCATAAATAAATTATGTCAGTTACACTGTTCTGGCCTTATATAATGATATATTTTCGGCATTTGGTAATTTTAAACTTGTGCTGTAAGCTAATTAATACAATAATTCAATTTTAATTGCCAACGACGATAAAACAAACATTGTAAATACCAATAATAAATAAAACAATCCAAACAGTCGGGAACCCGACCGTAATATACCCTGTAGCTCTACAGGGACCCGCTCAAATTCACTCCCGATGTAATTGTCTTGTAATTCGTTTTGTTTTTCAATTTGTGAGCGAAGTGGGCGTGAAATCGTAATAAAATTTGCTGGTCACATCAACCCCAAGATATTTATTTATTATGTGTGCCAAATCCCAAGTCTCTAGCTACAAAACTGCTTTTGTTATGAGTTTTTTATTGATTTGTGGGCGAAGGAGGCGTGGCATTCAAAAGAAAAGATAAATTTGACCTGCCTGCAAATATTACCAGTGCTGGGAGACCAAGTTCACGCTTCTAGCTCTTACCATCTCTGAAATCCTTTCGTACATACGAACGGACAGACGGACAGACAGACGGACAGACAGACAGACAGGCGTCTGATCTGCCTGCAAATATAAAAAGTGCTGGGAGACAAAGTTTAAGCTGTTAACTCTTACCATCTCTGATATACTTTCGTTCATACGGACGGACAGACAGGCAGACGGACAGACAGACAGACGGGCAAGGCTATATCACCCCGTCTATTGATGCTGATCAAGAAAATATATACTTTATGGGGTCGGTCATGCTTCCTTCTGCCCGTTACATACTTTTAACAAACTTTATATACCCCCGTACAGGGTATAAGAAACCTCGACTCAATCGTTAGTCAAATGATTCAAATAAATTTGTACTCGCCATTCGAATTACAATCAGTCAAAGTATTTCACAAGCTCAGTAAATATTTAATTTTAGCTTATTTTTAACTTGGCCCGAAGAGGAATCGCCGCTCAGGTGATTCCCCACAGCGAAATGCAAACAACGGCACTTTTGGCCAACCTCCAATTATCCACTCTCCGCACTCTCCATACTCTTCACTTGGTTGTTTGTTTTTCTTAGGAACTGCGTCGTCTGATAAGAAATACTTAATATATATACGATTATACTATATAAGCTGATACGAATTTTCCTCGAGCTTTGTCTAGTTGTTGTTTTGTTATTGTTATTGTTATTGTTATTGTTATTGTGCGCTTATTTGTTTCGCTATTTATGCAGAAGTCGTTGGCTAATTATAACTTTGCGACAAGCTATTTTTGTTCCTGTCCAGCTATTTTTGGATCGTCCCACAAGTCTTTATAATACCAGTCTACAGAATATCATTTCTTGTTTATTTTGGCCTAATTGCCGGCGATCAGTTCACAACAGTTGCCGGGTTGCTAACCCCCCACAAAGCATATGGCGGAGATAAGGTTCGTTCACGCTATTATCACACTTGGGAAAGTGGGTCTTTTCAGTTTGAAACAGTTTTATGCATGCTTGAACTTGAGCATGAGACATCGAAGACGACAAACCAAAGTAGCAAACAGAACTGATTAGCTCTGATAAGATATCGTATAGGGCCAATAGTCAGTGTGGGTCTGGTCTGGCAATTCGGCCGAATGCATTTATTATGACATTTATAAGTACAAATTGGTCAAATTGTTATTCTTATTTATAGCACAATCGGACAATAAAAATAGAATATTATTCCCGGAAGGCTCTTGGCTATCAGTTTGCTAGATAGATGCCCAAGTGTAATGTTATTGAGGCTAGGCCAAAAACCCCTTAATTCCAAATAACTACTTGATGACAAACTTTATTTCTTAAAGGTATTATAACAGGTATAACTACCCTATACCTAATTATTTTACAATTATTATATTTGGCTTAATATAATTATTCGCATTCGTTGTCATGCCACCAAAATTGACATTAGCAAAACGTGATGTGAGATAGTCACATGTTTGCGATAAGACTAAATAGTGCCTCATATTGTGGTACAGTTGTTGCCTGACTAATACATAAATCATAATTATATGCTAAGTAATAGAATGACAATAACAAACGAGTCGAAAAGTGGGTACAAAGGTTGAATTTTTGCAGTCTCTAATGCTTATGGAACTATTATAGAAATAATCTTAATGCATATTGTGACGAAAATGGCAATACTGTCCCTGTCGCCCAAGGCTGCCACTGCGAACAGCTGTTACTCAACAGGTGGCGCTAGCGATCGGTCGCACTGAACGGAGTGGGAGCGACCCTGGCGCCTATGGTTGACACTGCACACAACGGTTACTCAGCAGTTGGGGTGAGTGAACGGCCGCAGTGAGCGGAGCAGGAGCGACCCTGACAGTGCAAGCGTCCCTGCAAGGAAAAGGATGGCGGCACTTCCGCTTCCCCCTGACAGCAGAAAAACAGCGTTACACGATCGGAGCGACAGACAATAAAATCTTCGTAAAAAAAAAGCCATCTTTTCGACAATTTAAAGTAGTTCTTTTCCTTCGGGTGGCCAGATTCACACTGACCGCGTATTTTAGGATCTCGCCCTAGTTTTTTGTCGCCTTCGCTTCAAAGCAACTTCTCTCTCTCCCCGCCCCCCACCAACATTTAAATCCGCTCGACCAACTGCCAGTGACGAGCCGACCGGCAAAAATCGTTAAATGGTAAACATTATAATAGTTAATGAACTGATTTATATATTGAGTACGGCTAATTTTGCTCTGTAGAATCAACCAGAGAATATAATTTAGTTCTTTGTAGCTTTAAATAAGTATTTAATGCATACACAAATATTTAAATAAAATATAAATATTTATTTTATTACATTATTATTTTGGAAATAAACTTGATCATTGAGATCTAGTGACGTGTCAGACTTTTTTCCACCTGAAAAGAGTTAAGGTCCTCAACAAACTGAATAGTAAAATTTGTATCTATTGTATGTATCTTATTCAAATACCAGGCAAAGGCAACTAGATAGTCACCAGTTGGCAAAGGCAGCTTAAAGAACTCGAACTCGAGTTGAAAGTTAAGTAGAGTCAAATTACCCTAAGAAGAAAATGAATATGTTACGTGCAGGGCAATTAATTAAAGTAATTCATGTATTTCCTACTTACCTGTAGAGGGCATTTTTTTCCCACGAGGTTTGAGTAATTCTGCATTTGTGCGTAGAATAATTTGAAGACAACATTGTTGGGTTTCCTTAGAAATTGACAATAGTCAACCTTTAAATCATACAGCCAGGGCTTGAAACCATTGGCTCGCTTGAAGAGCCGGACATGTGTTTTAACATCGTTCATTGGTTTAAACCAAGTCGCTACAAAGTTAACGGCGTTCCGGTCTCGGCCAATTGCCCGTATGCGACAAATTGGTATTAAAATCAAGGACTTATTATAAGATGCACATACAAAATTTGTAAATTTAAATATAAAGGCATCCTATAGTAGTATGAAGAATAATGATTTAAATAGTAGTTAACTAATTGAGGATTCACATACTCACAACAAAGTTGCTTTCCAGAGTTAGGATAACAATAAACAGCACAGATATATGAAATCGATTCTTCATTGCAATAACTTTCAAACTCGAACTGAAATGAATATTATTTGTATTTCTACTATTTATAAGCAGGAATTACTTAGAACGCTTCAACGAGTTACGTAATTTAACTTGATAGAAAAATACTTAAATTGTTCGATGATAAGGATAAATTGACTGGAAATCAAACAAATTGACATAAAAAACGTTATTTCGTATAGTATATTTTAAAAGTTAAATAATTTTAATGAAATAAATACTCTTTTCTATATATATATATATAATTTTAATACAGACTAACCATCAATATTATTGTTCAATGATAAGGATAAATTGTCTGGGAATCATCAGTTTATTTAATTGACCTTACAAAATATTATTGTGCGCAGTCTGTTTTGAATAATTTTAATAGAATAAATACTTATTTATTTACCTATATACCTAAGAGTTTTTAATTGACATGTGGGTTAGTTTGACAAGCTTTAAATGTAACTTTATACAAAAAAAGAGATAATTATCTTGTATATAAATAATATATAAAAACACTTAGTTAAATAATTAATGCTAATCATTGAGTTTTAAATACGTCATCGAAGTGAATTTATTGAATTAAAAAATATTCAAAATTTATTACGCTAATGGAGCTGTTTTCTACATCAATCTTATTTGTTTTTTTTATAAAAAAGTCGAGATAAATTCAACTCTGAGTATGCGTATGTTTGTATACGCAAAAAAGCTTTTGATTTCGTTTTGACGTCATGAATATGCTTTCGTCATTAGTTTTCCTTTGGCGATTATATAATGCTTAGCATGTTTGCCGCTCAATATGTAGATTAGACGTACTTATTTATAGAGTACGAAAAAGTGTTTAAATTATAGACTACAACAAAGTTGGCCGTGTGCTTCCCCAAAAGAAATGCATTTCTTGGAATTGAGTAGGCGAAATCTTTATTTGTTTATTATTGTTTTTTCTTTTTTGAGTATTCCGCCCGATACGCCCCCATATATTGAGTACATAATACTACACATAAGTACTTTACGATAAGCACTTTGAATATTGACGACGAGTTTGGTACATTAAAGTGTATGAATATAACTTCATTAAACAAGCACTTAATGTTATATAATCATTAAGAATCCATTTTTAATGCCCGCTGTAAAGTTTTATTAATATCTCTGAATGCGCGTTGAGATTTTCGGCATTGATAAGTGAGAAACAAGAGATTTTGAATTACGTGAGAAAGTTTTATGACATTGACGTAGTTAGAGAGGGTGGTATTGGTGGGTGGGTGGGTGGTTGGTTGGCTCGGCCAGCATAACGGTAAACGGCAACACGCTGCGTATGCGCAACGATTTGCGTAAGCAGCCGACAAAAAAACAAAACAACAACGACATGTGCACAATCCGCCGATTGTACAGGAATTTTAAACATTCTTTATCGAATGCTTTGGGGCGATCAATTAAAATGCAATCGTAACTGTTGTTTTTACAGTGCCTCACAAAAAACGTGCTTAAACATTTCGTGTTTTCAGGTGCCGTCGCCCCACTGAGAGCGTCGGACCTTGAGATTGACTAAGTTGCTTTTTTTTTGTAACCCCGTCTCCCCACACACATTATAAATTCCGCTTATCAGTCGACAAAGTTTCTTTTGCCGTCTCATGGCACGCGCTTCGAAAGAGAGAGAGAGAGAGAGAGTGAGAGAGAGTGAGAGAGTGAGAGAGTGATAACGATGCTATCACAGATATCGCCTGGTAGTCTGAGTTCTTGTGAAATTCAACGCAATCATGTTAACTGGCGCCCCAATAAAAAGAGTGCCCAATTCCCTACTCCAACTGCCCTCAGTTCCCCAGCAATTCACCATGAGAAAAGCGCAATCAATGTGGCTACAACAAAGCCCCAAAAAATATTAAATATAAAAGCACGAACCAGACTGGCAAATTCGCATGCTATTTATGTACACACACAATTGGTGTTAATTTCTGGTCAAAAGGTTTTGTTTAAACCAATAAAGTGGAGGTAGCAGCAGCAGCAGCAGCTACAATTGCTTTATGCGTACTGCTGCAGGTGCAATTGCGTTTTAGATTTTGGGTAAATACTGTCTAGTAGTACTCACACTTGTACTATATTTAGTTTTATCATTTGCAGCTCTACTATTATTATTACTATACATAAGTTATTACAACTGCTGCGCATTAGAATGGCACAGGTAATGTTTGTTTATTTAGTTGTATCTTTATGTGTAGGTCGGCAAATCTCAATTGTTTATTTTCCCAAAAGAAAATTGTGCATTCTTTCCACAGAAATTTGGGAAATTCAGCTGCTGGGAATTCCTTAACTGTTTCAATTTCACATTGTCAGAATGTAAAGCACCCGCTGACCAAATAAATCTTATCAGTTTATTGTCTACGTTTCTCGCTATTCATGATTATACTCTCATTTTTTTGTGTTGGAGATTTTCCCCTACAAATATTTGCCATAAATATGATTTAAATGTGTTTAAATTATAAAAAGAAAACTGCACTTAACTTACTTATTTGTTTTCTTTATTTGCTGGGATTTCCCCTGTAGCCCTTTGTCAATTTATTGTGTACTCAAACTGGTTTCTACTAGTACTTAACTTTACAATTTACAATTTTCATTCATAACAAATACTATGTATGTATTTCCACTCGTGTGATTTTCTCGTCTCGTGTTCGTATTGCGCAGCTCTGAGATTGACTTCATATCAATTGATTAGATCGTGGAAAGTTAGATACAATTAAACGTAAACAAACCGAAATATGTGCTATCAAAATAGTCTGATAAATGTTGGAAATTTTGGCAGTTATCTATGCTATTTGGCCTGATTTGCAGTTGACGGAGTTGAAGGTAGCAGCAAGTGGGGGAAATAAACAGTAGATACGAGGGTGGTAAAAGCAGTTCCAATAGCTGTATATAGTTAAATACTATCTATGGAGAGCTAGAGCTTTGTTTTTGTTTTATATTTTATAATTTAAAAAAAACTTCTGCTAATTCCATTTAATTCCCTTTTTTTGTGGAAAAAGCCTTTATGACTTTTTTGGGGTAACTCAGTAAACGGCACTCGTTAAGCTCTCTTATCGCTTTCTCTGGATGTGTAATCTCTCTTGGTTTATACCCTCGGCACTGTGGCAAAATAATACACAGAACGCTTCTATAGAAATTCCCAGAGATAATCCGTGTTTAGGGGCAGCATTCAACACATTTTGATAACGCAACGTATTTTTCGCATTTATGAGGAAAATGACAATAACAGAAAAAAATAAAAATGGCACGAATACGCAAATAAAATAAAAACAATAATAATTCGCAGTTACATGTAGTAAAAACAAGTTTGTCAAGCTTAAGTGAATTTTAATATAATCAAAACAAATAACAGTTAAAAATGCGTCAAATCTGTGCTAAAACTAGACTCGCAAGTTTATGTATTTTGTAACATATTGTATGTATACTCTATATAAATATATGTGAGTATATATTTGAGTTCGACTCTCAGTCTCAGTCTCAGTCTCAGTGTCTGGCTGTGGTGCACGCCTCGCAATTAGCACGCTTTCATGGCAATCACATGTACAGCTATTGGTATCGATTTGTCTCTGCGGCTATCGTCGAATGGACAGTTGAACGACAATCAAAAGTTGTCACGAATCAAACGAGTTTGATCGGAGAGGTTATTGGGTGGTATTTTGCCATTACGGCTATTCCGTTTGACGTACGGATTAAGCTTAGAATATGCTAATTTGGGGATAGCACCAGACGGCAGCGTTATTTATATATGAATCATTGCCTTCAACGATATCACCATTGTCGTTGGAGTTTGCACTCTGTCTTGTTGAGTCTTTAAACGGGGTCGTCTGCCTTGAACATGGCCAAAAGCTGAAGGGGTGCTTCAGCCGCTGTCTCTGTCTGAGTCTCCGTCTTAGCCTCTCTCTCTGTTTCAGTCTCCCTCTCAGCCTCTGTCTCTGTTTCAGCCTCCATCTCAACCTCCAATCGATAGTTTAATTCGCAGATTTGCATCGACAGTCACGCTCAACACTTCCCCTTTGTTGAGCAAATACAATTGAGTAAATTGTGAACTACCTGTAAAACTTCTCACAACTCATAAGTAACCCAAGTGTTGTCAGTGTTATTGTTTTTGGAATATGGGTAAAAGGTATTCCCCCTGCCATGCAAAAACTAAGTCAATCCCAGCTGCTCAGTCAATGGGCACATGTCTCATTACTCAATACGTCGCATGACTTGGCCAAAACACTCGCCAAACACTCTTCATTCTTGTTCTTTGGAATTAACGCTGTCGAGGTGTAAAGTCCGGGGTAAACGTATTGAATTAAGTAAGCAATAATACACTTATGCATATGATTATTGTTAATTCAAGCTAAAGGGAATAATTAACGCTTTATCTGATACTTTAGCTGTTACTTATATAATTATTAGGTTAGCGAACTGCACTAAGTAAATTAATTCGATAATTACAACTAATTAGTTAATTGAATGTTCAAAGATTGTAAGCAAACTATATATTTATTAGGAATTAGTTAAATTCTAGTTCAGTTAATGAATTCTGGGTATCAGTAATAGGTGCAATTTCTGATTAAACCTTTTGAAATGAAAACAATTTGTTGCATAATCATTGATCAGATTAAATGTAAGAAACAGGTCAAATGGATAGATATAATAGATAGATATCTACTTAAATGATTGATAAATCAGAGGAATTAGTGAAACTCTAGCTTAGATAATTAAGTCTAGCTATCAGTTATAGTTGAAATTTCTGATTAAGTCACATAAATGTCAGAGATCAAAGAGTAAGCAATAATGAGAGCTGTCTCCGTCTGTCTTTCCTAGATTTAGTTAATAAATCAGAGGATTTTGCTTAGATATAGTTTAGTTATTAAATTCTGGGTATCAGTTATTAGTAGTTAAAAGTTCCGATTAATTAAGCGATTAATTAAATGAAAGAAAGAGATCAATGGGGTAGCAACAAGAAGAATAATCTGTCTCTCCTTGACTTAGTAGTTGATAATTTGAAAGGAATTTGTAAAACTCTAGCTTAGATTATGAATTCTGGTTATCAATAATTGCATAATCATTGATCAATCAAATGATAGAAAGAAATCAAATGACTTGCAGTAATGAAAACTTTCTTCCTCTATCTTTTCCTTGATTTAGTTGATTAATCAAAACAATTAATAATAGGCTGACAGGTCAAATGATTGTCCGAATACTTCCGTTTGTCCGTAAACGAACTGACCTATAACATTGTCTCCAGGCCAATCAGTTAAGAGATCTACTGATAACATTTATATGAATTTCTGTAAATTGTTTGGCACGATGTCTGCTGTCTGGACTTTGATTAACATTAAAAAATCTCGCTGGCGAAACGTGTCAATGATCGTTAACTGCGATTATTTAATTGTCATGGCAATCTTTTCCAGTTTTATGGTACAGCTGCTCATTCCGGTGCTTCGAGCTGGTTTTTTGGATCGTTTCCGAGCATATATCGTATATATAAAATTACTATACGTGTTCTATTGATAAGAACGTGCCTACATTGTGGATTCATTGGGGGAATACCGCTGATAATGTGTCCAATAGATGGATCAGTTTTACTGGCCTTACTTAAGGGATTTGTTAGGCTTGACGTCAGAAATTGTCATGAGTTGGTCACTGTAACAAAATTCCAAAATTGCTGAAAAATTAAACTATAATATTTTGGGTTTTCTCTCATTTTATTTGGTTTTCTTTAACCTTATTTAAAATTCCCAGTCAATGGGAAATTTTGCTTCAAAGAAACGCAGAAAATACCCAAAATCTTTTATCGTTCTTTGGTTTCCCCTCTTGGTTTTTTCCCCAAAATGTTTTTATCTGTCATTTTGACAGATAAAATGTGAATTCGTCATTTCTGAAATTGCTGTAAAAAGAAGAAGAGCTGAAAATCTGTCAAATGATAAAACAGTAAGGTTTTGGGTTTTTTTTCAGTGATTTTTATTTTATCAAAAATTCTTTTCTTTAATTTTATTGCTTAAAATTAAATAACATTTTTTTGTTATATTCTTTTTTTGTTTTGTTTTAAATTGTCGCCGGTTTATGGGAAAAGCTAACATAACAAAACTTTAATTTTTAAAAACATACAAATTACAATATTTTCTGTTTAATTTTTCTGTTTTTTTGTTTAACAATTAGAATGGAAATCTGTTCACTGTGAACAAAATAATCGTAAATATCAATTATTTAATAATTTGTTGAACGCTTTAAGCGAATTGGATGAAAAACCAGCAGCTGGTCACGCGCTTATGTGTGTGCGCGTGTTATGTTGTGTGTGTGTGTGTGTGTGTGTATGATTAAAGAGAGGCAGAGAGTGTGAGTCCCCGTGTGTGTGAGTGTGTGTGAGATTGCACTTCCGCAGCAGCCGCCGTGTTGTTGTTGTTGTTGTTGTGGCTGCTGCAAGTTCCATTGCATTCTCTGCTCCAACGAAGGTCGTCGGCTGTCTCTGTCTCTATCTCCTTCACTCTGCTTCAATGTAGCGTATGATAATTGGCCATCGTCGCAGCTTAATCTCCTTCTTTAGCTGTTCCTCATCTCCTATATACACTTATACTTTTATATGATATATATATATATATATTTATGTATATGTAATTGTGGGATATGTCCCAACGTCGGTTTCCGCAGAACTCTCCAAACGTTTTGGGTACATTAACCTTGAATTAACTGGTTGCTGTTTCTTAGCTGCTTTGATCATCATCAATTTTAAACCATGTTTTGCCCCACTGTTCATACGGGCTGTTCAATTTCCATGTTGAAATGTTCATCTTGCAGTGTTTAAACGACCGGCAGCTGGACAATGGGATGTTGCGGTGCATCCCAGTGGGCCTCACAGTAGTCGACCAATTGATTCTCGGCCTTGTTCAGTTGCTCCTCCAGTTGATCGCCCGACCAGGTCTTTTGTACCAGGCAGCACGATTCGATGCTTTCCTGTCCCAAAATGCGACTCAGCTTGGTGGCATCGTCCACCTTGATCACATAGATGTCGTTCTCATAGCAGAAAGCTTCCAGTAGTACTTCATGCATATGTGTGGCCGAATCGCCGTCCTTGGGTACGGCCATCAGGCAGAAGAGCGAACCCTCCGGTGACTTGGACAGCACATTGATGGCTGCCGACAAGCCGACGATCACACGAGATTCAGCTTGGGCACGAAGTAGTGCAGATTTAACGGTGCGACCGATCGGCATATCGCAATCGGCCAGGCTCTGGCTGTGTGTGTTGTAGTGTTGATGCATGTTGACAGATTCCTCAACGACCATTTTGGATGAGTTGTTAATTTCTGAACTTGTCACTTGAATTGGAGCTATTTTTACAGCCTCTATTTGCACTTTTAGTTCTTGCTTTGGCTTTATTTGTATTGTTGTTGTTATTGTTGTTGGCACTTTTGTTGCTTTTGTGTTGAGCTTTGTATATTCCTTGGCAATTTGCGCTCTATTAACTTTTGATTATGAAATTCTTTTCACGTTGACGCTGCGCGCTTTAAAATCCGTTAACCGTGCTTCTTTCAATTTTGATTTGCAATTTCACAATGAATGCTCCACGTTGGCGAGCAAGCGCTTTTATAGCTGCTCTCTCGCCGCCATTGAATTTCATCAGAAGAGCGCGGGCACGCTCTCGCTCTCGTTCTCTGCAATAGGGAGCTTTTTATTTTTGGGGAGACCTGCTCACACACACACACACACACACACACAGCTGCCATACAGTTGACTAAGGCCAGCCGGCGTAAATCCCAATCATCTATCTCTGTCTCACACTCTCTCGTGCTGCGTGTATGCGTTTGTGTGTGTGTGTGTGTGATTTCCAAGTAATTTTCGCCTGACGCCTCCGCTCTCATTTTAAATGTGAAGCTTCAGCAAAATTGTATATTTTATTGCGCCCAGCACAATTTATGTACCATTTTTTATACACTACGAGGGTATATAAGTTTTGTGGTTGTTTTTGTATGTAACAGGCATAAGGAGGCGAGATCAGCATGATCAGCCGAGTCGATTTAGCCGTTCGTCTGACTGTCTGTCTGTCCGCCTGCCTGTCTGTCCGTCTATTCGTACGTATGAACGAATGTATCTCAGAGATGTTAAGAGTTAGCAGCTTAAACTTAATCTCTCAGCACAGCTTATTTAATGATTTATAAAAGCAGTCCAAAATAAATTATAAAAACTTTAAAATAACATTAGAAAATACAACTTAAATTATAATTATAATTATAGGAGAATTACATCGACTGCGAATTTAAGCAGCGATCTGTACTACCACAGGGTATACTACAGTCGGGTTGCTAACTGTTCCGCTTGTTTTTTGTAGCACCCAGCACATTTTTGTACCATTTCTTTATGTTGGGGAATTAGCAAAAGATTTCCATTGATTTGGGCAATTAGCAAGTCTTGTTTTTTGGGTTTTTTAAACATTTAACTTAACCAGAAGCGCAATAATTAAACAGATTATCAATCGCAATGGTTACTTATCAGTTGTGCAAGCTGCACTTTCACTTTGTGACCCGATTCAAAAGTTTTTCAATGAAAACCATTAAAACTTAACGCTTCCATTAAAATTAATTTTGTCATAGGTTTTCGCACAAATTTTGCTCACTTCTCAGCTGCCATTATCGTGTCAATTTATAGCCGTTCTTTTAGCATTTATTTTGATGATGATTTTTCAGCCATTTTCACCCATTCGCTTTTCACGCGAACTAGACGAATTTCGGGCTAACGTGTTGGCCACCACGTTGTTGTTGGTCATGCAATTGGCTGTGGGCCAAATGATGGTCAACAGGTCGTGCAACTAAGTGACTCAAATTTTGCTGGTACCTAGCCATCAACTCATGACAATACATAGTAGCTGACGTCAAAGTGGCAGCCGGCCAACGTTGCGTATACGCTATATGTATATCTGTCTCATTGATGTTTAATTAATGAGTGCGCGCGACAAACACTTGGAATTGAATACAAGTTTGTGATTGTATTTCGCGTGAAATTTAGTGAATGAAATTTTGTTGGTTGTGGGGGGGATTTAAAAACTTGTCAGGTTGCCAGGGAAAAATCTTCATCGTCTTTTTAACCTCTATCAAATCGCAGTTGACGGAACTACATACATACTATAATTTGGTCAACCTTGATAGCATTTGATGGATGTTGGGGAGAAACCAAATACGCCATTGCTGGGGTTCAACTACCGCGTATATTTTCAGTTCGTTAATGCATTTTTTTAATGAATTATTTTATTTATTGTTGGTTTGGTTCTCTTTTGATACGGCAAGCATATTTTTTTGTTGACGAAGGGTGCACAGTTTTTTTATTTTTTTGGTTTACATATGTAGAATAACAAGTTTTATAAATAGCCCCACCTGCTTAATATCACGTACATAAAACAGATATATATGTGTATACTATAAATAATTTATATAAGTTGAATGTACTGATGCAATTTTGGCTCTTTGTGGGATACATGGATACAACAACTCCCTTGACTCATCCGCCACCCTCCAGACGGGAACTTCAATCAAAACCAAACCAATTGCATTGTCCCCCCATGATGTAGAAGCAACCAGCTCGTTCCCACAACAATTTCTCAGTCACAAGGAAAGCGTTAACAAGTTTAATGAACTTCTTGGAAATGGAAATTTTGTATTGCATTTTCACATATGTAGAATTTTGGCCAAAACCAAAACCATTGAACTCTCTGATGAAGAAAGAGTTTAGCTGGCAGTTTAGAGCGCGGGTTAATCACCTCAGGGGCCAAAACAACAAAAATACACTCCCCCAACATCTGCAGGAGGGTCAGAAAGCACTGACCTATCTGAAAGCCAAATGTAAATATTGTTAACTTGCTGCGCATATAGTATAAACAAAAACACGGCTTGCAAAATGCTGCTTACAATGCAGATTAATTAAAGCTACGAGTATCTGGTTACTAATATCAGGCCATAACAATTTACGCGCCAATTTCGACTCATCCGACTCGATATTGGCCAATGAACTTGAGTCGAGGTCCGGCCCTGTTTTTTTACTACTACTACTACTACTACTACTACTACTACTGCTTACGCTCAACAATAGTAGTAGTAGTATGAGTAATGGTATCCCTCTAGAATTACAATTGGCTTAAGTTGATTCTGATTATGACTCTGACTGGCTCTAGGCAGCATGCATTTATCGCATGATAAACGCTGTGAATTTGGGTTGGGAAGTTTCAGTTGCTGTGAATTACCACATGAAACAAGTGGCCAATGCGTGGCTGGGAAATGTGTTGCACTTGGCGATTTGTGCTTTTTGGCAGATGATGTACAGCCAAGCAGCAAGTGCTGAGTCATGGCCGAGATTCGAAACCAACTAAATATGTATTTGGCCGGCGTATGAGTCAAAAAATCACGAATCACTTGTCACTCAACCGGCGGCCAACTGCATGGGGCGACCAAAACAGGTTTTAGAATTCCCCCGAAACACACACACACACACACAGAAGTCGCAGACATTTATGTGGATTCAGGTATTGGATATTGAGTATTGGCATGAAATACATTCCGATCTGAAAGTCGGTCCAAAGTTCGATTGAAGTATTACATGCTCAACACTGCGTAAGACGTCGACGTCGTCGTCGTCGCGTTTCGACTCACGTGCACCGCTTTGGGATCCAGTTAAGAGCTGAAAGCTGTTAGCTAAAAAGCGTTAAGAGCGTGCCATGGCTGCTGCAATTATGTAGTATGTATGTGACTGCAAGAAGGGGAATTTCTTTGCTGCCTAGGGTAAACCCAGAACGGTTGAATGACTTGGGGAAGACCCCAATGCCGTTCAATTTGGAAAGGCAACGCAGTTTCACACAGTTTTGTGATTTTACGGCATGAATAATGTTGATAAAATTGTAGAATTTATAACATGCCAAAGTGATTTTTATATTTGAATTAACTTATGCAAATATTTATATAATTAATTGCATATATTATATTTAATTAGAAGTGGGATTTATTGACACTCATCCCTGTGTGGTTTTTATTTAATTGCATACAAATAATATTATTTTTGTTCATCACCTAAATCGTCTTCAAATTAAAAGCTACTCTAACGGCCATTTGAATTGCACACAAGTTGGCAGCGCTCTCCGCTCACGAAAGCTCTAACGAAGCTCTAACAATGCGAGCGTCGCGTCGCGTCGTCGGCTGCCGGCATTTGATAAAGCTTTTGCTGCTGCTGCTGCTTCTTCTGTGTAAACAAATCCAGCTAACAGCTGTGCGCATGTTGGAAAGTTAGGCTAGTGTTGTAAAATGTCGCAATTAAAAGCAGTTTGTTTTTGCAAGCATTAAAATAGTTTTTAATGCAGGGAATTATATAAATAATTGAGTAATTTAATGCATTTCAAATTGAACTTTAAAAGCTGCACAGGGTGACAGGGTGACCTTCTTCCACGTGGATTATTCAACACAGTTGACTTTGCCGAAAGAAAGCTTCATGATGTAATAAGTAAAACAAAATCAAAGAAATCTCAATAAAAGTACCCAAAAAAAAAAGAAAGATTAAAAATGTAAAGCACAACAACAGCAACAACAACAACAAACAAAGCAACGAAACAGAAACGAAGTCACAGTCTTTGTAAACGGCGAAGAAAGAAGCCGAGAACTTGAAATTAATTGCTCAAAACATGGAAAACGCCACAAATGAGATAAATACGCCGGCAGAAACCGGATCGAGCATTCAGTTTGTCGCTGGCTGACGGATGTGACGGATCACAGACCACGGAACAGCGAGTGAAACGACGTGAATTCATTTGAAATAGAGCGCGGCCAACGAGCTGTGTGAATCAGCAGTTTCCAGGGGGAAAACTCAGCCCGTTTGGGAAATCAATAGAACACAATGGAGTACCTGCAATATGCCTATGAGAAAATATTTGGAGCCGATGTTACGGCAGACGGCACGCAAGGTGTTTACAACACGTAAGTTACAGTTCTTTACACTGTACAAAATTTATACCCACTGGTTTTTTCCATTAATTTACTTACTCTTTTCCTGTAGTCCTCGCAAAGTGGTTTGCTTTGGCAATGTGCTGCTGGATCGCATCATGAAACTGGACAATCCCGAGCTGCTCGAACGCTACGAACTGCAGCTGGGCTCCAAGGGGGAAATCGATCTGGAGACACTGAACAAAATCGTCACAGAGGCAGCCAATGGGTAAGGTGTTAGACCTGTCAATAGTTTGTTAATTGTCTGTTAACCCTTTGTTAATTCATCATCATCATCATCTCCAGCTCCAGCTGCCTCTCCAACCCGGGAGGCTCGGCTCTGAATACTGTACGCATACTCAAGCATTTGGGCACAGATGCCCAATTCTTTGGCGCAATTGGCAATGACAAGAACGGGGAACATTTGCGTTCCATAATTGCGGAACGGGGAATTGAGGCACGTCTGCAGACCATTGAGGATGTGCCGACGGGACAGTGTGTCTGTCTCATACACAATGATAATCCCACGTTGTATGCCAATATAGGTGCCTCGGCGAAGTTCTCCGTCCAGCAGCTCACGTATGCCGCAACCAACGAAAGTCAAAGTTTCCTGCGTCCCATTGAGCGCAAACAAATCCTTTATATCGAAGGCTTCTTTGTGCCCCAACGCACCGATGTCCTTGAGTATATACTTCGGGATCTGGTGCGAGAGCGTCGTCATCTGGCCGTGAATCTCAGTGCTCCGTATATTGTGCGACAGCAGGCGAAGATGATGTTGAAGCTGGCCAATCGTGCCATGTTTCTATTTGGCAATCGTCAGGAGTTTGAGGAACTTGCAACTGCCGCTGGTTGTGCCGATGTGGAACAACTCGGATATCAGCTACTGGAGTCTGGCAATCCCAAGATTATACTCATCACCAATGGGGAGTGTGGCGTCAAGTTGATCACTAACTATGAGGAGGAGCTGTCGTCAGCCGGTGCTCCTCGCTTCGAGGATTACAGGGCACAGCGTGTGGATCAACTGGTGGATGCAACTGGGGCAGGTGATTCATTTGTTGCCGGATTTCTGCATGGTTGGCTCGAGAAACGATCGGTGGGTGAATGTGTGCGTCTGGCCAGCACAGTGGCTGCCAAAGTCGTCACCCAGATGGGCTGTAATCTGCCGTAGTTGCCTGGCGATCATCCGATCTTTCATATTTCCCTATGACATTGAATTTGGAATGCGGGTCAGACCAAAATCAAGCTGAGGGTGTGACTAATCTATCAGTGACACCTACTATTTAGACTCAAGCTCTGTAATTATATACAAGC
Source organism: Drosophila histrio (assembly GCA_958299025.2). NCBI lineage: Eukaryota > Metazoa > Arthropoda > Insecta > Diptera > Drosophilidae > Drosophila > Drosophila histrio. Next base: position 23,630,860 of record OY729167.1, read on the forward strand.
ACACACTCACATGCATACACACGCATACACATACACTCACACACATACACACATACATATATGTATGCTTTTAGTTCCTTATAAAGCAGCGCACTTAGTAAGCAAAATTGACTGTAATAAAGCAATATGAAATGAAATTGAAAGGTTATAAATATTTATTTATTTGTTTATTTCAAGAGATCGAGATATTTCCATACAGTAAGTAAATATTTCTACTGATGAAACATATTTAGGAGACATTCCAAATACAATTGTGCCTTAAAATCTATCCATTGAACATTAAAGTAATGCAAAATCCATAATATATTATTAAAATCAACTCTACATTTAATATTTGTATTTTATAATATTTCTTTAATCTTTAGCACTTTAAAGATAAATGTTATTTTGTTTTCCTTTACTATTAAATTGAATTAAGTTAAGAAAGTTTCACATTTGATTAGATATCAAGCAGCGCCTGCAAATTGTTTTGGTTTAAACTGAAAATATCTTTATAATTATCTTATCAATCTTAACTGAATTATATTTGCTTGTCACTATAAAAGTAAATAAATTTACTGCATTTTTTTTACTATTCTGCACAATTTTAAACAATGTGCTTTCATTGAGTGTAAGGTTTGTTTAGACTAATAACAATTGGTAGTTTCACATTTTATGGTTGAGTGCTAAAAAAAACAAGCTGGAGAGTCGGGGCGAGAACGACAGTAGGGTGCCCTGAGTCAGTCTTCTTTGTTATGTCACAGATTGCATATGCTTGCAGAACCCAGATGCACTTTTCAACCGATATTTCCTATAGCAGCTATATGTTATAGTGATCCGATCCGGTCGGTGCCGACATAAGAAACGGCTTAAAGCAAAGAGTCTGATCTGTACGAAGTTTCATTTAGATAGTTCGTAAACTAAGAGACTAGAGACAGATAGACGGGAAGGAGAGACATAGAGATGGGCAGACAGACAGATATACGGACAGACAGACAGATGGTCAGACAGACAGACGGACGGACAGACGGATAGACAGACGGATAGACAGACAGATGGGCAGACAGACGGACAGACAGACAGACGGACAGACAGATAGACAGACGGACGGATAGACAGACAGATGGACAGACAGACAGAAAGACGGACGGACAGACGGATAGACAGACAGACGGACAGACAGAGGAACAGACAGAAGACGGACAGACTGACGGACATACAGACTGACAGACAGACAGACTAGCAGACAGATGGACAGACAGACAGGCGGATAAACAGACAGAAGACGGACAGACTGACGGACAGACAGACGGACAGACAGACAGACTAGCAGACAGACGGACAGATAGACGGATAGACACACAGACAGACATGATTATATCGACTCGGCTGTTGATGCTGATCAAGAATATATATACTTTATAGGGTCGTATATGTCTGCTATCATGATTTACACATAATAATCTTTCCAAGAGTATACCTATCTTTATAATTATAGTCTTTTCCATCTTATCTGTATTATATTCGCTTGCCACTACACAAATATATGAATTAACAGAATTTTTTATACTATTCTGCAAATTTTTAAACAATGTACATTCATTGAGTGTAAGCATAGCCCAATGGTTTGCTTAGACTAATAGAAATTGGCAGTTTCACATTTAATCGTGATATACCAAATAAAAAACAGATAAATTGATAAGATAAAATCAGTAGTTAATAGAATGCCACATAAAAAGTGGTCTGTTTTTCTAATGGTTAACTAATTAACATAGAAACTGAATATAATTTAAATATATATATATCTATATATACTAAAAAGTATGTTTATTCATATTAATTTATTAAAATATTCTACTTAATAATATACCCTAGATATAGTTTAGAAATTGTATTATAATATGGAAATCTCTACTTAAATAGTAAATGCTTAGATGCTCTCAGTGTAGCAGTTCTATATTTAAAAGTGTCTGTTAATTAGACGTGAATGATTCGTTAAAACTATTCGTGAATGTTAATGAATACCTGCATTGACTGTTAAAAATCAATTGAGGGCAGTTCCCTAAGTAACTAACTATGATTTATTTATTTCTATAATTGCTGCCAAGACAATATAAAATTGTTATCGGAGTTGTACTTAATATAGCTATAGCTAAACTATCTATTAAGTTGCAACAATACTAGTCATTGTAATCGTACTTTAAGTGGGAGTATGTATGTATTTTGGTATATTTCATATTTTGCACAAACAATAACATTCATTTATCTTATGCCCACTCACTCAAACGGATAACTTAGAGCTGGAATATGACGGCATAGTTGAATATTTAGCTCTGAGTGTGGCATGTCTAGATATCATCAAAGCAAATTTTCTTTGTTGTGGGAGGGTTGCTCGGCATTAGATTTGGACCATGGCCTGGTGCGTCACACGTGTTTGCAAATCGTTAACAAAACTAAGCCGCATTAGCCATGCCTGTTGACTTCGTTTAGGGCGGGGGGGAGGAGGAGGAGGAAAAAGTCGAACAGCTGATGCAAAAATTCTTAAACTTAACAACATATACAAATGCCAAATTAGAAGCTTACTTAGCAAAGCAATTTCAGTTCTTCGAGTAAGCCAAGTGAGCTGCTTAATTGGCAAAAGCTGCTTAGACGCTGAGACACCCACACAAGTTAACAGCTACTGTTGGTAATATAGTAAGCTGAAAATGTGCTCTAAAGTCAATATGGACACGCCCACACAATTGCAGTAGGAGACCCAATAATGGGGCAAGTTGATTCTCTCGTTTTGAATCACGTCTCTCTGGCCACTGGCCACTGGCCACTGGAATCTGCTGTTAATTACTTGATATTAATTTTGTAGAAGTTGAGCTGGATCCTGCAGACTGAAAGTACACGTAATTAATGTCATCCTGTGGTTTATAGGGTTAACAGCCACTCGACAAAAAGGGTGTGTGCTTTGATGTGTGCCACATTGTTGGCAAGTCTTGCCTGAATGTGATAATTAAATGTCGTCAATGTCGTGCAAGGGGCTTAGCCTTTAATTTATAATAAATTTGAAAATGGAAATTGCAGCATAAATGCATTTTTGCCATGCCAACCAAAAAAGGTTTTCCTTTGATTTATGTTGCAATGAGCAGCTGTAACTGACATTGTATATTTGTGGCAGGGAAAGTCGAGGAACCTCGGGCTTGGCCTGTAGTCTGCTTTGGGCCATGTTTGCACAAAATATTGCGCATACGCCACAGACAAACACACAGAGAGAGAGAGAGAGACAGAGAGCATTGCTACCATTTGCTGCTTGAGCTTTTGGCTTTGTCTCTTCTGCCCTTTTTTGCGGCATAACGCGCGGTTAAGTGGCCATAATGTGTGCCTTTATGGGCTCGTCGGTCGGTCGTTTGGTCGTTGGTTGGTTTGGCAGCCCTTGTTCTGGTCCTGCTTCTGGTGCTGGCCTTGGCCAACTGCTGTCTGTGTACAGGTCTTATTTTAATTCCCCGCCGTATTTGCTGAGCTTGGCATTGTTGCTGAATTATGTTATGCCAGGAGGCGCTTGTTGATTTTTATATTGTTTGCTGCTGCTGCTGTTTGTTGTTGTCTACGTCCGTCCGTTTGTCCGCCTCTACGCCTGTCCATCCGTCCGTCTGTTCGTTTTTAATGCATGATAAGCGGCCTGGTCAAAATATTTGGTGCCGGGCATGTTTGCTCAGTTGTTTACGGATAATCCGGTTTTATTGTTTAATAAGTCATGCCTCGTCCCTGACTGTTGGCCACGTTAGCGCCTCGTTAACTTGCTGACAGCATATCCTGTATGCTGCAGAGTAAAATCGATGCATATTCAAGAACAGCTTTCGCAGACAAAAAATATATATAAATAATTAATTAAACCATTGGCTGAATGTGTCTCATTTCCCAAGATTATCAAATACAATTAAGGCAGCAATTGACACGGCTAAATGGCCAATTATAAAGCCGTCTTCAGTCGAATTGGTAATGCATTTGAAAGCTATCAAGTTAGCTAACATAGCTCTATTGTCATCAGGCAATTTGGCAAATTATAGGCTACTCCAAAATGCCTATTACCCCGGCGAGGGGGGGGGGGGGACAATTGCGAGTCTGTCGTTGGCGTCAATTGGCGAAATAAAAGACGTTTGCCTAGCACTTTGTGGCGACAGTTTGAAGTGTTAGCCCGGCACTCGAGCAGCCAGCAGCAGCAGACTTGGCCAAGTAATGGCAGATAGCGAGGATATTGCTTTGGTTGCAATCAATGTGCGCATTTGGAGATACTTTGCCGTACTCTATCCGACGGCCCAGAGCAATTGGCGGAAGTACGCGTTTGTTTTGCCCGTTTGTCTGATGAACGTGATGCAATTCCTCTACTTGCTGGAGATGTGGGGTGATCTGCCCTCATTTATACTCAATCTATTCTTTTTGTCGGCCATTTTCAATGCCTTGATGCGCACCTGGTTGGCCATCTGGAAGCACAAGGAATTCGAGAGATTCCTCTATGAGCTGACGTATTTGTATCGGCAGATTGAGGCATCGGGTGATGAGCATATTCAGTGTATTCTGCAGGACGCGGTGCGTGAGGCACGTCGCATTGCAATCTTCAATTTGACGGCTTCGATTTTGGACATTACTGGTGCATTAATCTTTACATTGTTCCGCCAACAACGCGGTAAGCTGATAGACCGTTTAACGATTTGCGTTTTCAGTAATTACTTCCAGTTTTCCTTTTGGATTCGTAGTGCATCCCTTTGGCATTGCTTTTCCCCTGCTGGACATGCAGCGTACGCCGACCTATCAGATTTTCTATTTGCTGCAAACGCCCACACCCTTCGTTCTCTCCATGATGTACATGCCCTTTGTCAGTCTGTTTGCCGCCTTTGCCCTGTTTGGCAAGGCCATGCTACAGATCTTGGCCTACAAGCTGTCGTGCATTGGCCAGTTGCAGGAGGAGTGTCAACGCTATCAGATGTTGACTGCCTGCATAAGTTACCACATCAATATTATGGGGTAGGAGTTTTTAGACTATTAAGTTTGTCGAAAGAAAAATAGTGCGTAAAAGGTCTAAGGAAGTCTGGCAGACCCCATAGTGTATATATATCCTTGATCATCATCAACAGCCGAGTCGATATAGCCATGCTCATCTGTCCGTCTGTCTGGCTGTCTGTCCTGCTGTCCGTCTGTTCTGCTGTCCGTCCGTCCGTCTGTCCGTCCGTCCGTCCTTCCGTCTGTCCGTCTGTCCTGCTGTATGAACCCCTAGATCTTAGAGACTATAAGAGCTGGAGTAACCAAATTTGGTGACAATACTCCTGAGGCCTCCACAAAGGTGAAGTTTAGTTTAGAATTTTGCCACGCCCCTTACGCCCCCCTATAATCGGAAAACCCCGAATAACACGAGTAATTTAAAAGATACAAGTTTTAAATTCGGCATACATAAAGTTTAGTTCAATTGCAAAGTATACTGAAAATTTCATTGCAATCGAACAATAAACACCGGAGATATGAAGCAAATACATTTTCGAATATACAAAGGTTGTAGGCAGCAACTTAAACTTCAATAAGATATTGCATACATTTCTTTAAATTTAAAATAAATTTGAATACAACAGATTTTAGTGACTGCAAAAGATTGTCTGAGAAATTTAATTACTGATATTTCAAGACATTTCATTCGATTGTCTTGTCTATATATTTAAATATTTCTATTTATATTTCTATTTTTAATCTACACCTATTCCCATATCTATATATATCTATTTCTATATGCTTATCTATATATAATTCTATATCTTTAACTATATATACCTATATATATATATATATTCCTATATCTTTAACAATTGCTACGCCTTCTCTCAATCTCTTTAAGTTATGGCAGAAAGATGAATGCGCTGGTCACCAATATTTTAGGTGCCGAGGCAATCATCTTTGGCTCGATAATCTGTTTGCTGCTCTTCGGTTTAAATATTGTAAGTATTGCTTTGATTATTAACTAACAGCTTAGCTATACTTATTACAGATGAATTCGTACACTCAAATGATCTCCATTGTCATGTACATTGGCACAATGCTCTATGTGCTCTACACCTACTACAATCGGGCCAACGAGTTGGTTATCGAGGTGCGTCAACTTGGTCAACTTGTGCTTTGCAGATTTTCCCATTTCAATTAGAGAATCTCCCGCAGAGCGCACTCGTCTCGCAGGCTGTTTACAATGTGCCCTGGTATGATTGTGGCCGGCGTTTTCGGAAAACTCTCTTGATCTTCCTCATGCAGACGCAAAGGCCTTTGGAGGTGAGTGGTGGTGGTGGTGGTGGTGCTGGTGGTGGTGGTGTTGGTATGAGTGTATCCTTTTAGATTGGCATGCATTTCATTTGTGCAGATTTTAATCCTGCCTTTATGTGTACGCTCCATTTCATCTCTCGTTTCGGTTTGTTTCGTTTCGCTTTCAGATAAGAGTTGGCAACGTTTACCCCATGACTTTGGCCATGTTTCAGAGTCTGTTGAATGCATCCTATTCGTACTTTACCATGTTGCGTGGCGTGACCAACAAATGAGCTGGAAGCCAAAAACTTTTTGGCCATGCAACAAGGCTTGCACTGAAGTTGGGTCCAAGTTGGGGCAATCTGAGTAATGCAAAAAGTTGTTGTGCTCGTTTTATCCGGCATTTGCATATGCTACTCGTTTGCATAGTTATTTTGAAAGGATTTAATCTGGCTGTTTGTAGTCTCAACCGTAGTGTTGGCATGTAGACACACACACTCATAGTTGTAGTTGTGCTCGTAGTTTAGTTTGCATGTTGTGCTTTGTTTGCTTTAAGTCTTTTGTATGCTTTGAAATGTTTCACTCAGTTGTTTTCAACGGCCAATACTTAGTAATTGGTGCTTTTAGTTAAAGCAGTCAGAAGAATACAAATCGAAATGCAGAATAACTTAGCACAGGCTAAAAGTAGGCAACAAAATTTGAATTAACGAATTAGGCAATTAATCAGCTTAAACCGATTTAATTCGGATATGGTATTAGTCAGCTTATGCCCCAGCAGCACAATTATCACAATTCTCTGGTCCACTGCAATAAAGTTAATTACTTTTAGTAGACAAATGGGATTATAATGATTGCGCTTAAGCTGTGCGTTGTCGTTGGACAGAAAGCGTTGCATACTTACAGGCTGCACTGAAAATTGAATTGATACATTTTCTATGCTTTTAATTAAAACTGGTAGAATTGTTTTTGCCAAAACTAGTTGTCTGCCACAATTTAATTAACATTAGTCATGTCCTTTAATATGCAAATAAAGAGCTAACACAACAACAACAACAGCAACAACAACAGTTCCCAAGCAGGGAGGACAACGTTTAATGCCCGGCAACAATAACAACTTAATTTAAAATTCATTATAACTGACACCAACTAGTTAAACAATTGCCAGGCAGCAGCAAAATGCCCAACAACAAAGAGCAATAACTAAAACAAGCAAAACAACAAGAACTGGGCGCGCTTGAATATTGAAATGAGCGGCGGTCGCACTTGAAATACGCAAATAAACTTCAAAGGCAAAACGCTGAAGGACTGTAAGGACTGCACGCTGTGTGTCCTGGCTCTGTCTCCTAGGGGCCTCCTGGCGACCGCATAAATAACGACCCCCATCCAGCCAGCCAGCCAGCAAGCCGACGGCGGAAGGCGGAAAAACCGCGTCGCTTTGGGCCATTTGGTTGGGGGGGCTCGAGTGGCGTATACTTAATTTTATTATGAGGTGTCAAGTGGGCCGTCGACTTTGCAGTGTTGGACGCCTTTTGGCCTTTTGTTTGTGTGTAATTTATGGGCGGCAGGTGAGCGCCTACCTATCCACTAAAGAGGCGTGGCTGGGTGTGCAATGGGCGTATCACTTACTACTACCACCTGCGGTTACTTCACGCCATATTGGCAAAAATGTAAACTTCCTTTAGGCATTTGCTTTTTATACTGACTCCAGCCTGCATTTCGTAGTTTTTGTGCCTTGATTTTTCTTTTGGAAGGAATATGCAAATGACACAGGAAGTGTAACTGCGACACAAACACAGAGACAGTTGTCCTGGCTGTTGAGTTCTCGTTGTCTGTGTGGCTGCATAAAATTAACAAGTTTCATTGTCTGCTCCCGCCCACACAGAGGTGGGTGATGAAAAAATGTTTCATTAGAGCCATGGCCATGGCCATGAGCATGTTATTTACCAACAGCTGACATTGCCACCCCTCTCTACCAGTTTCCAGCTCGCTTTGTTGTGGCGCCGCGTCAAAGGTGGCGCTGTTTTATAATTGAATTCATATGCATCAATGGAAGCGGCAATGGCAACAACAACAGCAGCTACACAGCAGCCACAACATTAAGCTTGGGGTTGGCATCCCTTAGCCCAAAAAAGGGGATAACAACAACAAGAACAATTCTCATCTCGTGTGCTGTGGCATTTCATTTAAATGGATTTTCAATTGCGGTTTGAACATTTTGCATAAATTGCTGTAATGAGTTTATATCGTGCTCTGCGTCACGGCCACGGCCACGGAAAGTGGCTTCGTTTGGCTCAAACCCTGCTCAGAGCCCTCATCTGCCTCATTTGCAATTGTCAACTGGCTGTCAGCTCTGGCAGTTATATTGACAGTTTGCTTTTGCTGTTAATTTTAATTGTGGCATTTTGTTGTCAGCCCAATGATGGCAATAGAAACTTTTCATTTGGGTTTGCGGCTTCAGTTGTTCTCTCTGTTTGTAAATGCGAATTTAATTTCTTAGCATTTCTCTACAGTTCAAATGCAGTTTTAATATATATAATCAACGCTGATACATCCATCAATCTGTTGTCTATTTTTATATATTTAATTTGACTAAAAATGCTGGTTAAACGATTGTTAATTACTTAGCGAGTTCAAGGAATAATTGATATTCGACATTTAATAGTTCAGTTGAGTTTTGTCACCATGCGCTGCACAATCATTGCTCTTGGAGTCTGTCTACTTTGGATAACTCATAAACTGAGTGGGAATGTAAGTTAATCAAAGTCTAATTGGAGTGCAGTATTTATTTCGTAAGATTCTTTCTCAGGATGCTGTCATATTCAAGTTTACAAATGCTGTTTGTGAGACTTACAATGAGTCATGGTTTCTCATACACAAATGTCGTTTGCGTGCTGTGAGTCGTAATTTGACGACTTTTAATTTCAATGGAACTGTTCTGCATCCTGCTTACAATATTGGCGTTAGTGGCAAAATCTTGAAGAAAGCCAATGGATACAAGCCATGGATATTGAATGCACACGTCGATGGCTGTCGATTTATCAGAAAGCGTTATAATCCAACAGCAACGCTGTTTTTTAATCTCTTCAAGGACTTTACAAGCTTTAATCATTCCTGTCCCTATAATGTAAGTAGTAAAATCATTTATTACTTTAATTAAAACATATAAACTTTATATTTTTTTAGGGCACACAATTGGTAACCGGAATGTATCCTCGACCTGAGCTACTGCGACTTCCTTTTCCAAGTGGAGAGTATTTATTGTCGATGACTTGGCTATTCGATAACAGGCCGCAATTCTTGACAAATATTTACTTTGTTTTTAACGAAGATTTGTAAAGAATAACCAAGAGTTTTTAATCAGTTAAATGTATTGTTAATTTATGGCATTATTAAACACAATTGTTCGATTCAAAATTCACAGGCAGGAACATGTCTAATTGCGGCCAAAATAAATTTTAAACTGTGAACCATCTACAACTATTTACTATATGATGAACATGTCTAAAATAGAACTAGATAATTATTAACTAGCCGATCAGTCGAGCGCGCGCGACAGTAGAAAACCCTGTGCAGGTCTTCAAAGAAAAGTATTTTCATTAGTAGGTAGCTAGAGATAGTCTGGCAGCACTGGACTGCGACAGACGGACGGGCAGACAGACGGACGGACATACGGACAGACAGGCAGATGGACGTACGGACGAACGGACAGACAGACGGACAGACTGACGGACGGACAGACAGACGGACGGACATACTGACAGACGGACATACTGACAGACGGACATACTGACAGACGGACAGATGGATGGACGGACGGACAGACATACGGACAGATAGATGGACAGACGGACAAATAGATGGACAGACGGACAGATAGATGGACAGATGGACGGACAGATGGACGGACGGACGGACAGACAGACGGACAGATAGATGGACATACGGCCAAATAGATGGACTGACGGACGGACGGACAGACAGACGGACAGATAGATGGACAGACGGATAGACAAACGGACGGACATACTGATGGATGGACAGATGGACAGACGGACGGCGAGACAGACGGACAGACAGATGGATGGACGGAGAGACGAACAGACGGATGGACGGACGGACAGTGGGACGGACAGACGGACGGACGGACAGACGGATGGACAGACAGACGGACAGGTGTCAATCGACTCGGCTATTGATACTGATAAAGAATATATATACTTTATAAGGTTGGAGATTCCTTCTTCTGCCTGTTACATACAATCACACAAATTCGGTATACCCTTCTTTGCCCATTTTTAATGGGCGCAGAGTATACAAATATCTGAAACAGGAAGTAATTATATGTACTATGTATATTTTGATTTAACAGATAGAAATAAATCTGATACGCTTGCTGTGAATTAGTGAGACTATTGAAGCGATAAATAATTTGATTGGGTTAAAATTCAATTTGCTGACAATCAGTCGCTCATTCTATCACTATGGATGCTAGACTAACAGCCTTTGTAGTCTTTCTTGTGTGGATAACTGTGGATAAGATAGGATACAATGTGAGTTTAAAGCATGATCTTTGGGTGACAATCATAACTTGTTTATCCCTCAGGAAGCTGTCATATTCAAGTTTTCAAATGTGTTCTGTGAGAGTCTTAATGAGTCGTGGTTTCACTTTCATCAATGTCGTATGTACGCTGTTGCCCGAAACAAAAATACTTTAAATTTTAATGGAACTATCCTGCATCCTGCGTACGATATTACTCTTCATCTGCAACTCTTTAAGAAAGCCAACGGATACAAGCCATGGCTCTTCAATATTTCTCTCGATGCCTGTCGATTTATAAAGAAGTCTTATAATCCATTTGCCAAGATTGTTTTCAATCTCTTTAAAGATTTCTCCAACATCAATCATTCATGTCCTTATAAAGTGGGTAATAAATAGATTTAATTTTGTTATATTCATAAGTTATTCGCTTCTTCTGCAGGGTCTACAATTAGTTCAAGGATTCTATCTTCGACCTGAGCTATTGCGACTTCCTTTTCCAACTGGTGATTATTTACTCGGCATGACTTGGTTTTTTGATAAGAAGCCACAATTTGTGACAAATGTATATTTTGTATATACAGAGGATTTGTAGAAATGATTTGTAATTAATAATATTAAATATTAATGATATTAATAATGAACAATAAACTGGTATAATTTGGAAATGACAGCAGCGGATGACAGTTTGTAAATAATAAATACATTTTAAAAGAATAATAATAAGGAGGACTCAGGAGTATTGTCACCAATTTTGGTTACTCTAGCTCTTATAGTCTCTGAGATCTAGGGGTTCACAAAGCAGGACAGACGGACAGACGGACAGACAGACAGCCGGACGGACAGACAGACGGACAGGTGTTAATCGACTCGGCTATTGATACTGATAAAGAATATATATACTTTATAGGGTCGGAGATGCCTCCATCTGCCTGTTACATACAATCACACAAATTCGGTATACCCTTTTTTGCCCATTTTTAATGGGCACAGAGTATACAAATATCTGAAACAGGAAGTAATTATATGTACTATATTGTGATTTAACAGATAGAAATAAATCTTTTACGCTTGCTGTAAATTAGTGAAACTATTGAAGCGATAAATAATTTGTTTGGGTTAAACTTCAATTTGTTGACACTCAGTCGCTCATTCTAACACTATGGGTGCTAGACTAATAGCTTTTGTAATCTTCCTTGTCTGGATAATTGTGAATAATATAGGATACAATGTGAGTTTAAAGCATGATCTTTGGGTGACAATCATAACTTGTTTCTCCAACAGGAAGCTGTCATATTCAAGTTTTCAAATATGTTCTGTAAGAGTTTTAACGAGTCGTGGTTTCACTTTAATCAATGTCGTCTATATGCTGTTGGCCGTAACAAAAATACTTTAAATTTTAATGGAACTATCCTGCATCCTGCGTACGATATTAATCTTCATCTGCAACTCTTTAAGAAAGCCAACGGTTACAAGCCATGGCTCTTCAATACTTCTGTCGATGCCTGTCGCTTTATAAAGAAGTCTTATAATCCATTTGCCAAGATTGTATTTAATCTCTATAAAGATTTCTCCAACATCAATCATACATGTCCTTATAAGGTGGGTAATAAATAGATTTAATTTTGTTATATTCATAAGTTATTCGCTTCTTCTGCAGGGTGTACAATTAGTTCAAGGATTCTATCTTCGACCTGAGATATTGCGACTTCCATTTCCAACCGGCGAATATTTACTCGGCATGACTTGGTTTTTCGATAAAAAGCCACAATTTGTGACAAATGTATATTTTGTATATACAGAGGATTTGTAGAAATGATTTGTAATTAATAATATTAAATATTATTTGACGTTAATGAACAATAAACTGGGATAGTTTGGAATTGACAGCAGCTGATTACTGCTTGTAAAGAATAAATATATATTTAAAAGTATAATAATCTAAGAAAAAGTGTGCCTCTGGTAGGTTTCGAACTCCAGAACCACACCGCAAGAGTTCGACACTTTAACCAATGTGCCAATGCAGCCATAGTCGATTATCTGGCTAATTACCAGTTTCCTTGCCTCAAATTGCTGCCTCCAACCTTTGTATATTCGAAAATCTATTAGCTTAAAATCTCCGGTGTTTATTATCCGATTGCAATGAAATTTTGAATACACAACGCAATTGAACTTAACTTTATGTATGCCGAATTTGGAACTTGTGTCTTTTAAATTCTTTGTGTTATTTGGGTTTCTTCGATTCTTGGAGGCGGAAGGGCGCTTGGCAAAATTCTAAAACAAACTTGACCTTTTTGGAGGCCTCGGGAATATTATCACCAATTTTAGTTACTCTAGCTCTTATAGTCTCTAAGATCTAGGGGTTCATACAGCAGGACAGACGGGCAGACAGACAGCCGGACTGACAGACAGCTGGACAGACGGGCAGCAGGTCAGACAGACAGACGAACATGGCTATATCGACTCGGCTGTTCAAGAATATATATACTTTATTGGGTCTGCCAGACTTCCTTAGACCTGTTTTAATAAATAAACTGATGACATCACTTTGAATAACACGGAATTGGTTTTTAAATATTTCCAGCAAGTTTTATCACATCTGATTAGAGAACTTTGTTGTTTTTTTAGACACCTTAATGGTGCAACTACTATTATTAAGCAACTGTTAATTAGTTAGCGTATTGAAGCGAATAATTATTGTAATTGTGGATAACATTCAATGCATAAATGCCTCATCATTTACAGAGTCTTCCTCATTTGGTTAACTTATAAACTGGTAGTTTATAATATCGTCAATCCATTAAAATGGATTTTCAAACATCATAACTAAAGATTGATATGCTGTTAACAAATGGAAGGCAATTACCGAAAGGATTCTTTAATCTATACATAATAATGCAAGCTCTGGCTATAATGTAAGTATTTAGGCTTCAACCATACTTTTATTTATTGCTAACTATTATTGGTAAATAAATATAGTAAATAGTAAATATTAGTCCATCCCTCGCACTGTCTAAACGCTTAATTCTTCCACTTAAATATATAATTAAAGGTCAAGCTTCGACCTGACTAATTGCAACTTCCTTTTCCAATTGTTGAATATCAATTAAATTATTTATTTGATTTTCAGAATCAATGATTGTTCCATGAATTACAGCACACAATTATTTGATGTTAATGACAGATAAATATAATATTAAGCCATTAACTGACTTTTATCTAAGCTAGTTATACATTAATCATAAAAAATAATTATTTTAAAGGTAGTCATCAAATTATTTGAACATTTATAGATCAGTTTTCAATTGAAGCCAATCGAGATGAGTCTAAACATTGCAGTCTACGGATTACTTCTATTTATACTTGCTCTAAGCCTGTATTCAAATGTAAGTACTTATATATATATATTATATATATAATTGGATATCTATAATATTAAATATTTTTATTTAAAGGAAGCAATTGTCTTTAAAATGACAAATGCAGTTTGTACAAATCACAATGCATCGTGGATGGAAGTTAAGCAATGCCGTTTGCGTGCTATTAGCCGTAATAAAACGATTTTTAACATGAATCTAAATGTTCTGCATTCCGTTAATGATGTCATCGTTGAGAGCCAACTGTATAAGAAAGCCAATGGCTATAAGCCATGGTTATATAAGTCGACAATTGATGCCTGCCAATTCGTCAAGAAGCCGTATCATCCAATCGCTATTATTGTGTACAAACTATTTAAAAAATTCAGCAACATAAATCACACTTGTCCATATCAAGTAAGTAATATATTCTTTGGACTGTCTAAAGTTTAAACTAAAAAATACTTACCTATCACAGGGTGAAGTTTTTATCAAAGGATTCTATCCTCAATTAGAAGTGCTACCGAATGTTATGCCAACTGGCGAATATTTAATTTCAATGAATTGGATATTTCATAAGAAGCTGCAACTGATAGTGAGCGTGTATTTCCAATTTTTAGAGGATTTGATAAATAGGGACTAACCTGGACATGCAAAAGGAGGAATCATAAAAGTAATGAGTATAATTATTGAAATAAAATTCAATAAATAATAATCTATATACTCTAATATACCCTTTAATGTTCTTTCTCTGTGTGTGGTTGTGTGTTGGTGAATTAAAATAACATTATTTGTGAATTTATGCAAATTATTTGAGTGTAAGCATTTTGGCACAAAGTTAATGTTTAATATTCAATCAGATCGATTATTACGTCAGTTTGCATTATGAACGTGGATCTAATTATAATATGATTAGCAATAATGTGGAGTTCTGGTTATTGAATAAGGTGCACTCCACGGTAATTAGTATTATTTTGATGTATATTTAATAAGTATTATAAAGTGAGATGATGATAAGTAATTCACTTTGAGTCGTAATTAATTCTTAATTAATTGTTAGAGTTTCTCAGTAGCAGCCCTTTCACCTCGGACTCTCGATCAGAACTGTTCCTTTCACCTCGATGCTATGATCGTTCTCGCCTCAGCTTGCTGTGGTGAGTAGGCTGAGCGGCGTTGCCAGACCCATTCCCACAATAACATCATATTAAAGTAAGCTAGATAGTCGGGGCGGGAGCGACAGTAGACAGAGGGTGCCCTGAGTCAGTCTACTTTGTTATTTATGGCACGCCAAAGATTTCATACACTTGCAGAAGCCTGATACACTTTTCAACCGATCTTTTCTACGGCAGCTATATGATATAGTGAACCAATATTAACCAAATTTGGTTAGAATGTATAAGACATAACCAAATGCATAATCTGTGAGTTTGGTTGAAGTGTGGCGAAAAATAAAAAGTTTGTCATACAAAAGTATGATTAACGACCGATAGTTCCTATGGCAGCTATATGATATAGTAATCCGATCCGGCCAGTTCCGACATATGTATTGCCTGCAGCAAAAAGACTTATCTGTACCAAGTTTCATCCAGATAGCTCTAAAACTGAGAGACTGGTTTGCATAGAAACATACAGCCAGACGGACAGACGGGCAGAAGGACAGACGGAAAGACGGACAGACAGAAGGACAGACACACAAACGGACGGACAGACAGACAGACGAACAGACAGACAGACAGACAGACAGACATACAGACAGACAGACAGTCAAACTGACAGACAGACGGACAAACTGACAGACAGACAGACAGACAGATGGACAGACAGCCAGACGGACAGACAGACAGACGGATAGGCAGTCGGGCAGACAGACGGACAGACAGACAGACAGACAGACAGACAGACAGACAGACAGACATACAGACAGACGGACAGACAGACAGACGGACAGACAGACAGACAGACATACAGACAGACAGACAAGGCTATATCGACTCGGCTGTTGATGCTGATCAAGAATATATATACTTTATGAGGTCTGACATGTCTGCTTTCATGCGTTACACCCTTCGGCACAAAAGTATAATACCCTCTGCTTGGGTATAATAAAAGTCATGACAAGTAGATCAGTGTAGAAGTAGTGTGTATAAAGTATACCCCTTTAAATATCCAAGGTAGTTACTTCTTCTATCACTGCAAATCAAGCAAGTTTGAGTTGAATTGTGAATGCATGACACTGTAATGTCTGTGGGCAACTGGGAGACAAGTTAAGCATTGTTTTTCGGGCCATTTTGAAATCTCTCATAAGCAAAGCATTCATTTTCCAATTATTTATTGATAAGTGTGTGCAGCCAGCAGACAGACCATGGTAACTGTTCTTGCTTTTTCTCCCTTCATCAGGTCACCAGCAATAAATCTGCTGCCCTTGCTTAGGACTCAACTGCGTTGGGGACTAACTACAACAGCAAATGTCTGAGCCAGAGACAGGGATAGAGACTGAGTCTCCATTTCTCAGTGGTTGCCGTTGTCTGGCTGCCTTACAACCTGCAGCAATGTCTGGCAGTTGTTGCCGGCAAAATATTTGCATTTTCACTTTTGATTTATTATTGTCATTGCCATGTGTAAATTGCCAAAGCAAAGGTGCAAACAAGCAGCAGCAGCCACAGCTTCAATACAAATCTATCTATGCAACTATGCATGCTATCAGAGAGTCTGTCTCTGTCTCTGTCTCTGTGTGTGTGTCTGTGTCTGTGTGTTGACAAGAACACATTATGTTGGCCAAATGAATGGTAATTGCGGCACTGAAACAAGTAATTGAAGTGCAACTCAGTGAGCTAGTCTAAATAGATTCGTTGCTTGCGGTTCAACTCAATTCCACACTTCGATTTGTGTGCATATTGTTGTCGGTTGCACTTAAAGTTCAACTAGAAGTTGAGCTGTCTTTTTCTCTGCTGTCGTCGCACAAAAAGGTCATTAGAGTTGCTAATTACAAGCCCAAATTAGCCCTGGCCAGAGAGAAAGAGAACGAGACAGAGAGAGAGACCAACTTAATTCGAACTGCTTTTGCTCCTGCCAGTGCCAATTACTTCCGCTTCTATGCAATTTCCGGTTGTGAAGATTGGAGCGATGCCTAAGCAGCTTTTCCAGCAAAATGTCAAACAGCGACAACTTTATATGGCCGCAAGACGAGGCAATGGCAATATGCCATACAATAATGACTACAACAACGGCGAATGTGAATGAGAACGAGAATGAGAACTGAACGACTCAAAAGGCAGGGCACAAAATAAGCAGATAATTACACGGCAACCAGCAGACCCGGAACTGCTGAATGTCCATGGTTCGTGGAGTGCGCCAAAAGCGCCGCCACAAAGTAGAAAATTACAAAATAAAAAGCCACAAGCGGAAAATTAACAGAGCCAGTGTCAGAGTCAGAGCAAACAGTATTTGTCCAAGATATTAACGTCTGTTTCTCATGTGGCGCAATCAGTTAAAAGTTGCGTTTAAAGTCGCATATCTTTCGCTTCTCCCATTCAATTCGATTTTGCTAGAATTGAGCCCAAGGGCAGCAAGAACTTTATCAAGATGCTTATCGCTTCAAATGCAAAATTCCTGTTTACCAAAATTCCTCAAGAGTTGGAGAAACATTTCGTACATTTTTGACTGTCTGTAAATGCTGTAAACGAAACCCAAACAGACAACCCCGCTTTATCTGCCCCTACTCTTTCCATTTCTTGCTGTCTCCGTCTCTCAACATACTCCTTCTAAGCCCGCCAGCTACATTTAAATGTGCCGCCAACTTTTGGCAGCGGCTTGACGCCAAACGCACCACCTGAAAACCACCTCAAAAAAACATAAACCATCCGTTGAGTCTGGCACTGATTTTATGCTTTATAACTTTCGATATACGGACTGGCAAATAACGTTTAGCGCTTTGCCAGCCAGAGCAAGTGTTGCTCTGCCACCTGAGGGTCTAAATCCGGCACGGCATGGCGTATACGTAATATTTACGATTGTGTGCGCTTTTCCCCTATATAGATTTCTCTTCGTTTTTAACTGCCGCTAGGGTTGCAAGTACTTTGCTATGTGTGTGTGTGTGTGTGTGTGTGTTTTCATACATCAAATATTTATGCCATATTTTAGCTATTGCGACAATGAGTCAAATCTGATGGAATCCAATGTCTGAGCTCCTTTCGCCTGCGATAATAAAGTTTACGGCTGATAAACGATTTTGCAATCAAATTATGCGCATATTGAGATGAGGAAGGGAGTGTGTGTGTGTGTGTGTGTGTGTGTGTGTGTGTGTGTGCTTGTGTAGAAGTCATAAAATTCAGTTGAAATTTGTGCAGTGAATGTGAGCTTAGATTTTGTTTTGTGTGCAACAAATTGAGTAAATGTAACCGCAACTAGTTTTTAGCTTTAGTATTATCTATTTTTGTCATCTTGTGGCTTCTTTTTCAAGCATTAATTCCCTTTGGCAGTGACAAATTTATGCATTTATCTAAAGCCAGAGACAAATTGAATTTGTTTTTTGTTGGTTTGCAGGCGTTTGCAAGTTGCAACTAACTCAAAAGCTGCAAAGCTGTTATCCTGGCAATCCCTCTAGTACAACACATGATATTGTTA
The DNA here is from genome assembly GCA_958299025.2 of Drosophila histrio. NCBI lineage: Eukaryota > Metazoa > Arthropoda > Insecta > Diptera > Drosophilidae > Drosophila > Drosophila histrio. The sequence goes on from OY729167.1 coordinate 23,649,619, forward strand.
TTTTTGTCGTAATTAAAAACCCATGAAAGCGACGACGACGACGACGACGACGACCAAACAACTGGCCACAATCGCATGAGCAGACAGACATGTTAAAGTAAACATGAGAGCGTATTGATGGGAGCAGCACTGACGGCAAAAACTTTCATATCAATTTTAAGCCAAAGTAATGAAAAAGTAACAGCGAGTAGAAGGAGGAGCTGGAGTGGCTGCAGTGGCAACGGAAAAAGGAAATAAAACCAAAGGAAACGATACGAAACGAATGCTATAGACAAAGCATATTTACACAAGCAGCTTTCAAGTACACGCAGGACGAGGCACTGGACGCAGGACGACGCCGACGCTAACGCTGATTCTGATGATGATGATGTTGATGTTGATGATAACGTCGATGATATTGTTGTTGGCAACATATACAAAGCAACGCTTATGACAGGCAGTCCCAAAAATATAAAAAAAAGAAGAAGCAGGCATCCCACTTCTAAGGATGCTGTTTACATTTGAACGGCGGCAGGACTCTTAGTGTTTGGGCGCGTCTGTGGCAACGAAATTAAAAACCAATAAAAAGCTGCACACGAAATTAAAAATTATGTTTTTCTTTTTTACATTTTATTACGAATATTGCAGCAGTAAAAAATATGTGAAAACGCATTTGAAAAAAAAGAAAGAAAGAAAGAAAGTTGAGGATGTGAAACATAAAGTTGGCGCTTTAAAGCAGCTGGAAAATATGTTGAAAACTTTGTGTAAACTTTTACAATTAAGCAAAACAATAAAAGTTGGCAGCGCTTAAAATGCTGCTATGCATTTCGATAATTGAATACTCACAACTTTGACAGTAAAAAAACATAGCATACACTTCAGCGTGCCAGTTAATTGCTGGTAGGTATTCGACGAAGTTTCTAGTCAGTACGTAAATTCATCTATCTTGCTGTAGTTTCGTATATATGTATCTAAAATACTACTTTCACTCGGCTGCCTTTTCACCAATTAAACGACCATTCAGCCAAGTCATTCACTTAATTTACTACCTATGTACTACTTGGATTCCTTGCCATCTACTCCACAACCCATAAAGCAACTGTATAGCTATGGCTATGAATAATTTAAGCAAATCGCTGGCTGTTTGTCTGTACGTGTCGCTGTGTCGGATTAGGCGGCATTTGCATATTTTAATTATTTAGATTGTTGTGTTGAAGCTACTTACTCCTAGTCGAATGCTACTCGCTGAAGCGGATGTTGAAGCGGAAATGCCGCCGACTCCATTGTCGGCAGACAGGCAAAACAGGTAAAACTTAATTAAAAGCAACTGTTTTTCTACTCACATTAAAGTTATCCTTTTAAGCAGAAACTGGCAAACGAATTGCAATTCCAATTGCAGCTATGAATTCATATGAATATGTGTTGTAGATTTAATTAATTATTTGTTGAACTTTGTGTGCTCTTCCAAATCAATTGATTGTAGAGCCAATGGCTTTTACCTATTGCTTGTTTACACAACGAGTTGCAATTGTTTTTAAAGATGTTTCAGCCCCATAACGTAAACAAGTTAAAGTCAAATACAAAGAGTAAACATTCATAAGCATTTGTGGCTGGCTTTTGCCAATAAACACATTACAGTTGCCAAAGCCAATCATAAATTCATAATGAAATATGAGGGCGACTGGCCAAAGATAGTCCATGGCCAGTCGACCAACTACAACTACAACAATGTAATAAATACGCACAAGGGGGAAAGATGCAGCTCTGTGGTTTTTCGGCAAAGTGTAGCAGTAAACCAGGCGCTTGAGACCGACTGTGGCATTACTTTTATGATTATTTGTGTCGTTTATTGTGTGTGTGAAAGTGACTTTAACACAACTCGCACATATGGAGCAGACGTCTAGCGACTAGCGTCTAGGCCATGTCCGGTCAGCGGGCTGCTTTAATTAGATTAGACGCCGAGGCTAATGACATCTCTCAGTATCCTCAGTATGCGTTGCACGCAATGCGAGTCAGAGTCTGTTTATGGTCGTCTTTGGACTTACTAAACGCACACTATGAGGTGATAAACACCAGACCGTAACTGTGCAGAGAAAAAAGCTCCATCAATAAGGCTTAATTTAATTTGAGCCTCGCTATCTTTAAGCCAGGAACTCGACACACGACCACACGTGTTCTGCACATGATTATTATTATTAGCTACGATGATGTATACTTTTAATGTGTGTGTGTGTGAGTGCCTGTGTATGTCTGTGTATGCTTGTGTGTGTGTGGGGGCCAGGCCTGGCAAATATTAATAATTGTTGCCTTTTTTTTCTATTTGCGGGCTCGTCGACGTCGGCGAAACACGCTAAAAATTAATTAAACGTTCTTGCCCGGGGAGAATTGGAATTTGGAGGGAGGTGTAAATATTTCTGCTCGGCCATTTCGTGGTTATTTATGCGCTTGATGTTTTGGCCATTTTTACAGCACCTTTTTCCCCACCCAAAGCCCTTTCCCCTTGCTCACATTATGGCGTACGGTCGACACTTGATTCATGTCGTTGTTTTGTGTTGCTACAGCCTGTCGTTGTTATTGTTATTATTGTTGTTGCTGTCGTTGTTGCTGTTGTTGTTGCTGTACAAACAGCACGCACTCATATTGGCAATTTATATTTGTATTAATTAATGGGCCAGTAAACAATTGCTGAAAGCAGCGCCATTAGCCAGCATCGAAGGGTTTGGGCAATAACGTATCCTGGCCAGCACAAATATGATACGAGGATTACGAGACGACGAGCATGCCAGGCTGCCAACCAACCAAAAAGGGTTCTCTGTCGTTTTTTGGTGAATTAATAACATGTTCTGTTTCTGGCATTCTGCAAAATTGACTTTAGTTATTTCATTATTTTGCAGCAGACATCATAAATCTGCAGTTATTTAGCAAATATTTGCATATGAATTTTGATTAACCGAGCAGAGCATGGAGTACGAGTAGGTAAGGGGCAAGCAGGGGGAATGGTAACTAGATTATGATATAATATAATGTTAGAAAGATAATAATAAACAAAAAAACAAATTAAATTGACGTCATTTTGAAACCCATGCTAAAAACGATGCATATAAATTTTAAAGCATACTTTTAGGCTGCGCTGCAAATTAAATATGTTTTGTTTTACGAATTATACTTTGAATATGATTTTGTATAGTAAAATGGTTTGATAACAAATTAAATTTGTTTTTTTTTTTTAACATTGTTAATAGTTTTAAAAATAAAACAGTCTGTACTTTATTTATTTTGTATGTAATACAAATTGTAAAGCTATAAATACATATATATTCGTATTTTACCTTGTGTTAGATATTGCAAAAATATATAAAGTAAAATTGTTTTATATACTTAAAATAAGTTTTATTCCAATTAAATATTTTGTAAACTCTGTTATGCCCATTTCCCTATCGATTTGTGAGCTAAAACGCAATTGGGAACAGACCATCCGTACTGTATTTAATTTATAGAGTATGATTGAAAATTGAATTGAGTTTATTTACGAGACTGTGCACTTTGCGTATTTGCCTGGCGCTCATAATAAACCGTGCACAGTGAATTGTGGACTGTAAAATGCATTGCAAATAAACTTGAATGTAATTTCGTAATAAAAAGTCAAAAGCGTATTGAAAACGCGTGTAACAATCGCTGCCAAAATGAGCAGCCAGCAGCCAATGTCCTGCAGCCTGGACAATAAAAGTCGCAAAGTTCGCTTCGGATGCGGATGCGGATGAGGTCTGTATGTGACATTCTTTGGGACACTGAAGGACCTCTTTCTGGCATTGTGTGTACGTTTGTTTGTTTGCCTGTTGTCCCCGCTTTGGGCCATTGTAATAACTGCAGCTGCACGTTCACAATTTGTACGTGGTGTGTGTGGTTTTTGGTTTTGGTTTTGGTTCAGTTCGGGCTTGATAAAAATGAGCGTCGGAAATGCGAATATAAATTCTGGCATATCTGATGTACAACTGTATGTTTGTGTGGCAGGATAAACGTAATGGCTGTGCATTGCATCGCATTGCCAGGAAGCGGGGCAGACAACAGACAGCAGACCAATCATCAGAAGTATGCAGCGGGCAGCAAGACAGAGAGAGCGGAAACGGAAATGACATGCAATAAAACACAAAGGCGCACACGCATGGGGCAACAACTCGATTGGGATTGGGACTGGCTTCGAGGTCAGTTGTCTCCTCTGTCCTGCGTTGTGGATTATAGCACAAAATGGCAGCTAACAACACAAAAATCTATCTGGCAAATGCATCGCCAGAAACTTTTACAGAAATTACAATTGCAAAAGTTGCGTACTTAGAAGGGACAAGGAGAAAACCCGCAGCTGCAGGCCAGTTGAATGCCCCACTAATCCCCACCTCCGTCCTCCCGTTGCCATGCGTTGTGCGTTGTCCTTTGTGTGTGCGTTAACGCCAAGTCATTTGGCTTATCAATGCCAGACGCAGACAATTTTGGTCTTATCGCTTGGTCGCATCGCGCCCTTCATGCCTTTAATGCAGGTGGCCAACGGCTCGTCTCGACTCGGCTCAATCGATGCTCATTCCTGGCTAAATGCCTGGCCTGATGCATTATTAAGCGCCCATTAGACCCAGACTCTGGCGACAAAACTGGATCTAGCTGTGAGCTGTGTTGTTGGCCTGGTCAGCTCGTTGACATGTATGCAAACATTGCACTAATGATGGTCAACCAAGTGGCCACTAACAGCCATTTCTAACGAACTCGCCTCCTTCTTCATCTCCTTCTCCTCCTACTGCTCATTGCTCCCTCTCGTTTACTCTGTCCCTGCTTTATTGGCTAATTACGCCCTGCAGCAGGTTGTTGCATGCATGTGATTGCGCTCGTTGCAGTCTCCCAGTGTGCAGGCTGCCATAATTTGCCACAAAATGCTGCTGCTGTTTTATTTTCGATTTTAATTTCCATGTTGCTGTTGCCGCCTATGGTAGTTTCGTTGTTGCATGCATATGCTCGACATGCGCCTAATTTATATTCATTATCTGATGCATAATTATAGATAACTTGCATCCCAACAGCCGCGACACTCCACTCGCCACTTGCCACTCGCGACTCGCCACTTGCCACAACACACAACTTGCCACAGTCTCTGCCTTAGATTGTTGCTGCCGCATGTTTATCCTTGAGCTTATGCGCCATCCAAGCGGATGCTGATTCACTGTCTAAATATTTGGCTAACGCAATTGGTAGCAATCTACAACAACCCTCCCCCTTCTAGCCTACTTCTTAATCTTGTTTAAGCTTATCGTCATGTTGCCCCCTGCCAAAAATGCTGTTGTTGCCACAGATAACTGCCAACAAGGTGCGGCAAAGGTTAAGCGTGGCGTGGAAAGGGTGTACAAATATTTGCAGCGTAAATCATGGAAATTCAATTTAAAGAATTTTGTCAAAAATGTAAAAAGTGCACAATTTGCATATTAAATCAAGGGTTGATATTACAAGAAGAGTTTTAGTTTTTAAAATATATTTAATCATATATATATATTAGTTTGTTATGGGAAAATATTTTACTTAAGTTCTTTTATTAAACAAACAAATAAAGAATTGAATTTTAAGTATTTCTAAATATTTTTCAAATTATTATTCCCATTTTAAGTAGAGAAATATTTCCATTAATGACAAAAGTGCGAGATTTTCATATGTTGTAGCCAAGTGTTGATATCACAAAAAGAGTTTAGCTATTTGCAATATATTTAATCATATATTTATATTAGTTTGGCATTGAGAAATGTTTTATTTAAATTATTCTATTTAATTTTACGTATTTTTAAATATATACGCAATTGTTATTCCCATTTTAAGTCAAGAAATATTTTCATAAATGCCAAGGCTGTGAAATTTTCATATAAAATCTTTCACTTACATTAAAAATAAAGTTTGGCCTTTGAAAAGTATTTTCAATCACTTTATTATATTACTATTTTGAAGTCCCTTATTTAAAAATATATAAAAATATATATATAAAATATATTCTACATATTTTTAAATAATTTCCCAACTATTCCCATTGAAAGTAAACTTCTTAGTTTGAACTCTTTATTCATATATATATATTTTAATTGTATATATTTAGAACTTAGTTGCTTACAGTTTTTGTTGCTTATTCTCTAAAATTATTGTAAGTTTCTTTAGCCAAATCATATCGCATCGGTTTTCCTACTTATGCACAATGCTAAATAATTAATAATCTTATATATTTGTTGTAAATAGTTGCAGTAAATAGTGGAAACTTACATACAATAAATACATATATATACTTATATATATATTTGTTTTTCCTTATGATCTCTATTGATTTCGCGATTTGTATGCAACTGGTATAAAAAATATAATTAAATTATTTATTATTATTTATTCTGCTTAGTTATTTAATTAGTTTGATTCGCTTAACTAGGGACAGTGGATCCACATTGTATTATAGTTTTTTTCAATCTTAACTAGACGCCTTAATCTCAAGTTGAACTTTATTGCTTTGTCGAATGCGGGATATGAGTTCTCTATTGCTATTTGTATCTGTATCTGTATCTATAATCGTAGCTGCTGCTGCTGCTTTCATTATTGATGAGCTGGGACGTTGTTGGCTGCTTCGTTAGCATCTGTTGCTGCCGCCCCGGGCGCATCTCATTTATTAACGACCACAACGCAATCAGCGCTAATTAAAATGGCCGCCGGCGCGCATCACGAGATTATGCAGTTCTTGTCCTTGTCGCCGGCGAGTTCCGCCGGCTTCCGCTTGCGGTCGTAGGCGAGGGCGTCGTTGGGCACGTAGCTGACACGCACGCCGCCATAGTGTCGCCTCTGTGGCAGCTGGTACATCATCATGTAGTCCTCGGAGCTGGAGGAGCTCGATGAGCAGGTGGAGCAGACGTCGGACTCCTCGGATTCCTCTCGTTCTCGTTCGCGTTCTCGTTCCCGCTCTCGATCCCGTTCCCGCTCCCGTTCACGCTGATGCCGCGGCGACTTGTGTGGCGCCTCGTTCTCTGCCTGCAGCAGTGAGGAGGGTGCTCCTTGGTAGGAGGAGGACAGCGGCTGTGCCGGCGCATAGGTATCCGCTCTGGTCGTGGAGTGGGAACGATGACCGCTGCCGCTGCGATGATGATGACTCGACGACTTGCGACGTCGACGTCTGCGCGATCCATGCGCGTGTCCATGTCGCTGTCCGTCTCTGTCCTTCTCCCTGTCTCTGTCTCTGTCGCGCTCGCGATCTCTCTCCCCGCCACTGCCGCCGCTGGTGCCCGCTCCATTACCCGAGTAGCTGCGGGAACGTGGCAAGGTGTCGGGTATGCCCTCAAAGCGCACGCCCTTCTTCTTGCCCGGCTCGCCGCTCATCGGCGAGGAGGAGGAGCCGCCGCTGAGTATGGAGACGGGATGCGTGGGCGCCTGCGTGGCCGATTGCGTGGACAGCGGCGTGTTCAGCGAACGATCGCCGGCGGAGTGCGTGGGCGAGCTCATCATCAGCTCCGGCGGCAGCGCTGTGGATGCCACACTCAGATTGGGCGTCGGCAGCTCGGGTATCTCACCAGCATTCGCTATGGGCGGCGGTGGCGTCGACTGCGGCGGATGCAGTATGTCTGCATACTCATGTTGCGAGGCATGGAACTGCTGCGCCGAGGCATGCAACGGCGGCGCCGGCAGTGGCTGGCCAAAGTGCGTCAGGTGCGGTGGGGCAGCAACCAAGCCCAGTTCCGGCATGCTGGATGCAATGCAGTTCTCCATCTTGGACACCTGCTGCAGCTGCCGTTGCAGCTGATAGCTGTGTGTGGCGCCCAGCGGCGGCTTGGCCGGCCAGGCAGCATCCAGATTGCTGGCCATCTCGTTGAAGTTGTAGACGCCGTCGCGTTGCAGTTCCATGGGCTGTGGCATCAGATGTGGCTGGAAGTCGCCCGGCGAGTTGAGCGGTGAGCCGGAGAAGTCCGTGAAGTCACGTGCCTGCTCCAGATCCTTGACCACGCCCCCATCCGAGTCGGAGGGCGCGTAACTGGGCTTGGCATGCGACACGAGGTGTCCGCCCACCGCCTCATTGGCCACACCCGCCGCCAGCTGCTGGCTCTGCAGCTGATACATGGCCTGGTTGAAGCTTGCCTGGTGCTGCTGCTGCTGCTGCGGCGACATGGGCGGTGAGCTGGAGGCGTGGCTGCTGGGTATACGCGTCTGCTGCGGCCTGACGCGTTGCGTCGGTGGCGTCGGCGTCGTGTACATGCCAGTGCCAGAGCTATCCGACGGCGTTGGCGGCTCGCCCTTGCTGCAGGCAATCGAGCAGTAGATGGCGCCGCGGCGGGGCAGAAAGGCGCGACCGAGCAGCGAGCAGCGGCACGTGTTGCACGAGAAACACTCGTCGGTGGCATGCCAGTGCTGGCCGTCGTGGCTCATCTGTCCCTGGTCCACGCCAATCGCCTCGCCGCAATAGTCGCAGTACTCGGCGAACATCGCGTCGAAGCAGAGCAGACAGTACGGTTTGCCCTCCCGCATGATGTACCGCTGGCCGCCCAGCTGCTTGTCGCACTCGTGGCAGGCGAAGTGGTTCATGTGCCAGGCACGCCCCTCCGCCTCCGTGCACTCATCGGCCAGGATGATCTGTGGGCGAGAGTTGCAGGAGAGTTTTAAATTTATTTTAAACAAACAAATACGAGTCGATATTGCCATGTCGCATTGGCGCAATGGTTAGAGTTTCGAACTCTTGCGGTGTGGTACTGGAGTTCGAAACCTCCCAGAGACACACTTGCTTTTAGGTTATTCTTCTATTATTTCCTTTCTGAAGAATAAGTAAAGAGTGTCTCATAGTCGACATTGACTGTAGTCTTTCTAACTGATTATATTTCCAACAAATAAATGCGTCACATATATGTTTTTCAATATGTTGCCTGCTACTTTTCAACACTTTCAGACCGTACAAGTTGCAAGTAAAAGTTGCTGCCACACTTACCTCATCGCAGGCGGAGCAGCGCGGCTTCAGAGTCTCGGCGTGGTGGCGTCCACAATACATGCGTCCGTCGCGATGGAAGTAGATGAGATCCACGAGCAGCTCGCGGCAGATGCAGCACGTGAAGCAGCCGGGATGCCAGCTGGCATTTGGGCCCAGACGTGTGGCAAATACAGCAATGTCACCGGTTGAAATCAGTTCGTCGCACTGTAATGAAATTTGTTGAGTTGCGAGTTGAAGATCAAGGGGGGGTAAGAAACTTACGCCATCGCAGGGACGGGCGCTCATCAACTGTCGGACATTGCCGCGTCCAAGTGCATCACGTTTGCGTTGTGTGGAAAACAGACGCAGCTCCTTGCGCTCCTCATCCGTCAGTGAGTGACAGTAACGAACCTGCAATGACAGAAGAAGGTAACCGAAAGAACCGTTGTTGAGACAGACAGACAGACAGGCAAATCATATGTTTACTGAATGGGTTAGACGGATGGATGGATGGATGGCTGGATGGCTGGATGGCTGGCTGACTGGCTGGTTGCAACTTGAAGCACGCCCCGTGGGCAGAACTTAAAGTGATCTTTCCCAGAAGTCAAACTCAGACCAAAGATTGTTTGTCTGCAACAACAGCTACAGCTTACAGCTTCAAGTGGCCAGTGGGCAGGGCAGACAACCGCAGACAGAGACCGGTAGCAGCCACATCAGCGTGCCACTGTTCCTAGTCCAGCTCCATCTCCAACTCCAACTCCATCTCCATCTCCAACTCCATCTGCTGCTCCTTCTTCAGTTACTGCTGCGGTCAGCGTCTCGTTTGTGTTGTATGCAAATTTTTCGGCTGCCTCTTTTTTGTTGCCTGCTGCACAATTTGATTTGACTTGCCGGCAGCTTGTGGAATTTGGGCATTTGCCACACATTCCCGCCACACACACACACACACACCAGCAGACAGACTTCGTTGTCGTTAACATGGCAACCTCCAGTTAGTGGCAGTGGTTAAAATGCTAAAAGCGGCAACTGATACGTAGCGTAGTTTTTTGTGGCTCAGTTAGTTCGGGGTCAGTTAGTTGCACTTGTTTCCTTGATTAATTAAAAGGCAACCGAAAATGTGTGGGAAAATCGCTGGCATTGACTTTGATATGCCGTTGCCGTAATTTGAGTTGTCGTTGTATCGATGTATCGATGTATTTGCGGGGCGGGGGAAAGAGTTACATGAGTCCATTCAATCACGATAAAACGCGCACACATTTAAATAAATACCACGAAATTGACAGGGCAGTGTGTTTGGTCCTCACCAGGGACACACGTGCACAGTGCACAGTGGTTGGCAGACTTTGTGAATACACTGAATACTGTGAATACACTCACCTCGTTATCATGCGGCGGCAGTTGATGCAGCAATTGTCGCACACGATATTGCTCCCCGGGACTGTTGACGTATGGCACTTTGTCGTCGGGTATTTGGGAGAAGTACAAGCGTACCTGCAAAAAGAAAAATAAAAAAGAAGACCAACAAGCATAAGGAATCAGTGGATAAGCAGCAGAATAAATGCTGGAATGCAGCCGACTGAGGCACAGGCAGACAGAGTTAGAGGTCACACACTGTGCGACTGGGCGAGTTAAACTAAGTAGAAAATGTTATCTACGGCAAGTCGAGTGTTTAATACTCTTGCAGAGCAGATTTCATTATCTGATGATGCCGACTTCAAGCAAGTTTAAGCAGTATATTTTAAAAAAGAACAAAACATAATTTCCATAAGAATGGCATATTTCTGTTATGTTTAACAACCTTTTAACTTTGTAAAATAGTAAATTAATCAGAATATTTAAGACATGACTGCATAAAGATTCTCTGCGATTAGTTGAGATATAAGTATGCTAGAGTTTGACCGATCATTTCTGTATGATACAGCTGTCAGTTTTTAGTGAAATTTGATAAAATCACATTTTCAGATACAAACACACTGTGAAATTAATTGAGATACCTCAGAAAACTTAAGAAGTCTTAATACTAAGAGTTTGATAGTCGACAGAGAGCTTGTCTATGAGAGTTATATAATTATACATATTTGTAGAATGTATTAGACAATATTAAATACTCATTTAGGAAGATTGGTTTAGATATCTCAAAGATCAAGAAACTATTTCATAATAAAGATTAATATTCAACAGATACTTTCTATGGTAGCCTTATGATTAAGTAGTCCTATTCCAACCAAAATTAGTCAGAGTGTAATAAACATTAGCAAATATACAACATGTAAGATTGGTAATGATATCTCTTATAACAAAGGTGTTGTTCATACTAAAGAAGAGATGGATATGGCTCTATCGACTTAGCTTGTTGTCTCAATGAAGAAAATATTATTTATATATTGTCTGTCATATATAATGACTTAGATCGTTGATTCTAATCAAGCAAATATTATTTATAAATTGCTTTACATATATAAAGACTTATGTCTCTTATCCTGATCAAGAATATATTATTTAGCTGGTTTGTGTCATAAATAATAACTTAGATATTTGTCCAAATCAAGAAAACATTATATACAAATTGTCTGTCATATATATGTCTGTCAGATATAAAGATTTATCTTTGTCCACTGATCAACCAAATTTTATTTAATTGGTGTCTGTTATATATAAAGACTTATATCTCTGATTCTGATCAAACAGATATTATTTATAAATTGTCTGTCATATATAAAGACTTCGATCTTTGATCCTGATAAGTCAAATATTATTTATAAATTGCCTTACATATATAAAGACGTATGTCTCTGATCCTGATCAAGCTTATATTATTTAGCTGGTTTCTGTCAAAAATAATAACTTAGATCTTTGTTCAAATCAAGAAAACATTATTTACAAATTGTCTGTCATATATAAAGACTTATGTCTCTGATTCTGATCAATCAAATAGTATTTAGATGATGTCTGTCATATATAAGACTTATGTCTTTCTCCCCTGTTCAAGCAAATATTATTTAGCTGGTGTCTGTCATCTATAATCCTCCTTTAAAGCGTTACACATTCAGTGACAAAAAAGTATAATACCCGCTGCGAGACTATAAAAAGGGTTAAGCCAGACAATTCCCCCAGTCAAGTCCCCAGTTGCTGTCGCTTCATCATCGTCATCATCCTCCTCATCATCCTCCTCCTCATCATCATCATCATCATCATCATCATTCCCATCATCATCATCATCATTGTAGTCAACAGGAGCGTCGTCATCATCACGTTGATCAGTGGGAATCATCAGAGAGAGAGAGAGAGACACAGGAACGTCAACTGGCCAACATTGCCTGGCACAGCAGGCAACTGCCTAAAGATTTTTGATTTTATTACGTTGATTTTCCATTTGGCCAAGTTGAAAGGTGCTCAACGTGCACCGGCACTCGGTGAACTTCTAAGCCCAGTTCTTTATTGGCCACGTTTCTGCAAGTGCTATGCGAAAGATCTGCAAGCAAATGATGACCACAACCCAATCCAAATCCCATACCCATTCCCATTCACATTCCCAAATCCCATTGCAGTCGCCGTTCTCAGTTGAAGTTTGCAGCAGGAAACTGGTAATGGCCAACTGGCCAACTGGCAACTGGCAACTGGCAACTGACTGACTGACACATGGCTTATGCTGCGTCAACGTAAATGGCTGTAAATAAATTTTCAATTCTGTTTGTAACGTTTGCCAAAAATACAATATGCCATTGGCAATGGCAACAAAAAAAAAACTTCTCCGGCTGCGAGACATGTGATAGGCGGCGTTGTCACTGTATGTTGAACGGGATTAACGCGACTCTGAAGGAGACTGGGATTGTGGCAGAGTTGGTAGATGATGTTAAAGTGCCATCCATCTGTGCTGCCAAAAAAATTTAGAAGCGCGCTTTTAGGCGGCCAACGGGTTGAAAGATTGCGCAAGATTTATACGCCCTGAGCGCATATTTTACGCAAATAATTTATGTGGCGTTTATGTCAGCCGAAAATAATTGAAAAAATCGACCCAAAATGGTAGCAGTTTTTTTTTTTTAGTTATTTCTCGAATTGGCCATAAAAGTCGCATTGAAAAATGGCTATCGAGCTTCAGGCAGCTGCCGTTGAGTGGGCAGCAGTTGTTGCGACTTGTGTTTCATTAGCACAATCTAATTTGCAATATGCAGACAGCTAAGTTGATAGAACTACTACAGTCGACACTTTAGGACAGAAGAAGCTGAAGAATTGTCGCCTAGAAAATGGCAAAATGCGTGACTATCAACAGGGAGGCAATTCAAGGCAATGAACTATGGGTTGAACTGATAGTTTACCAAAGAAAAAGGACAAATCTGTAGCTTATGAATTGCGTAAACAGAACTTGTAATTTCTATAGGAAATGCCTAACAATTTTCTTTGAATTTCACATTTATATACCCTGCGCTCATTAAAAATGGACAAAAAAGAGTATAATGAATTTGTGTGTATGTATGTAACAGGCAGTAGGAGGCATCTCCGACCCTATAAAGTATATATATGTTCTGAATCAGTATCAATAACCGAGTCGATTGACACCTGTCTGTCTGTCTGTCCGTCTGTCCGTCCGTCCGTCTGTCTGTATGAACGCGTGGATCTCAGCAACTATAAGAGCTAGAGACTTCAAATTTTGAATGTTGGTTCCTGAATACCATACGCAGATCAAGTTTATTTTCTATTGCCGATATCAAGCCCCGTTTGTTTAAAAATTAGAGGTATCACCATAACATAAGCAATGTTAAGACTAGAGACTTGAGATTTGAAACACATAATAAGAAACTTGGCCTTAATGTGCTCAGAAAACTTCATTGCGATGCCACGCCCCCTTCGCCCATAACTCGAAAAAGCTGATAACAATAGCAGTTTTTTAGCTAGTTTTCTCAAAATACTTTTGTTTTTAGGACCTGCACAGGGTATCCTAATGTCGCGCCCGCTCGACTGATCGGCTTGTTATATCTACAGTCTACGCTTATTACGAATTAAACTAGTCATTTCGCCCATAGTACAACTTCCCGCCTGACTGACTGACTGACTGATTTATGGCCCTGTAGTGCATATTTATTTACAGCTGGCCATGGTCAGATCTATCTGGCCAGATCTGTCTGCCAAAGTAACGCACAATAAGTCAAGTGAAGTCCGCTTATCGTCGGCCACAAATCAAGCATCAAGAATCGCAGATTGGGACACTTTGCTGGCTCAAAAGACTCACCTGATCTGGTCGCAGACCCGGCGGCACCCAAGTGTACTCCTCAAGGGCACAGCCGCTGTCATCGTCCGAGTGCGATTGTCGCTGCATATCCATGTGCGGACCGGCGAGGAAGGGGGCGTGTGCCGCCGACGAGGAGCCCGCCGGATGATGGAGCAGCGATGGCGGCGAGGGCGTCGATAGCGCCGGCGACAGCTGATGGTGTCCATGGTGTTGCTGCTGATGCTGATGCTGCTGCTGCTGCTGGTGTGGATGGGGATGTTGGCCATGCGGCAGTTGCGGCTGCTTCAGCGATGCATTCGAGTACTTGGAGTTGGAGGAGCAGCCGGAGGCAGCGGGTGAATACTGTGTGGCAGCTGCAACAACGCTACCAGTTGCTGGCAGCTGCTGGTGATGCGGCGGCAAGTATTGCTGATGGCGTTGCAGCGGCAACGGCGATGTGGGCAACATGCAACCCGCATTTTGTGCCCCATACAATGCGCTGGCCGAGGAGCTGCTGGGCAGTCCCAAGTTGCCCAGAGGCGGCGGCAAAGGGAGTGGCAGTGTGCCAACACCTCCCTGGCCATGGCCATGTCCCTGGCTCTGGCTGGGCGAGAAGTGGCGCGGCAAAGTGGGAATCTTCTGCAGATATGAGATTTGCGTCAATGGAGTTCGGCTGATGGGCCTGCAAGAGAGAGAGAGAAAGAGAGAGAGAGGAAGAGAGAGAGAGGAAGAGTTCTCTGTTTAGTTATTGCTATTTTGTGGCGTTGCTAATTTAAACTTAATTAAAATATTTGCGATGTAACATGTCAGGTTAAAGGTTCGCTTGTTGGCCTGGGAAATTGTTTGAAGCACCACAAAAGCACCACAAATTGTTTAAGCTGGCAAATCATATTTTTAATGTAATATAAAACCACATACAATGTGTTTTTTGCCTGCCTTTTGTCTGTTTTGTTGTCTGTTGCTTTGTTGTCTTTATTCCTTTGTAATTCGCCGGGTTGGATTTATGCGGTTTTTGCGCACTTCCTATTCGTATTTTATTTTATTTTTGTCTGACTTTCATTTGAACAAGCTGTCAATTTTAGTTAATTTTTTATGCGTTGCTCAAAAAAAAAGGATTGTTTTTTTTTCTGATGTCAAAATGAAAATACAAATACGCTTCACAGCATTTACACAAACAAATCGACAGTTGTATTGTTGTTGTTACTGTTGCTGTTGTTGTTGCTGTTGTTGTTTGTCTGATATAGTATATTTGTATGTTTTGCTGTTGTCTCTGCTTTCCGGGCCCTTGGGCTGTCGCTGTTTGTCATTTTGTTGTAGGCTGAGGCTGAGGCTGAGGCTGACATTGTTATCCTAGCAAACGCACCAAATACGCTGCAAACTTGTCGTGCTGTCTATTTGACTTTGCATGTATTCATGTGTGTGTGTGTGTGTGTGTGCTTTTGAACAGCAGCTGTCTAGGTATTAGTGAGCTTTTAAAAGCTTCTGTGATCAAAGCTTGAAAGCTTCAGTGATCTATGAACATTATAGCAAGGCGCTTTCTGAATGCATTTGTAGGTTGTTATAATTTTTTCTTTATCAACTTAAAATTTGTATACGGCATGACAAATTAATAACTACACAAATAATATTATTGAGCTTTTAAAAGCTTCAGTGATCAAAGCGCTTCCTGCAGGCATGTGTAGCTAATTTTCTCTTATTCTTTATCAGTTTATAATTATACAATTAATACTATCGAACTTTTAAAAGCTTCGGTGATCAATGAACATCAAATTAAAGCGTTTTCTGTGTGCACCTGTAGCTCATTTTCATTTAATCTCAAACAACTTTAAGTTTGCATACTGCATATTAAATTAATAATTACATAAATTATACTATTGAGCTTTTAAAAGCATCACTGATCAATGAACATTATAGCAAAGAACTTTCTGTATGCATTTCTTGCATTTATTCTCTTTCAATTTAATATTCGCATAAGAAATAACAAATGAATAACTATGCAAAGAATAATAATAATAATAAAGTTCCACACATCTTCAGAGATTTTAATTTGTAATTAACAATTCCTTGTTTTTGAGTAGATCTTAACGCAATGATATTATTCATGAAATGTCAGAGATATTATTTTCCAGACACACATAATTCAGTTGCCAAATGTTTAATCAAAATTTAACCAGAATTAAATGATTCAGCAAATTAAAAGTAATGTGCAATCACTTAGCTACATATTAAGTATTATTGTAAATACTTTACACCTTTCTAAATAGAAAGCAACTCTTAGCATTCTCAACTATCATAATCATATAAATATAAATCAATTTTTAATGTATTATTTTATATATCAAATGATTAGTTTTCTGTATATTTAATACAGTTACTAAATTCCTTTAAATACATTAAAGAAAAGATTTTAATTTAATTAAATAAACTTCAAATAGAATAAAATCTTTTACCAAGTTTATTTGGCAATTGAAAGCAAGAAGGGAACATTTTATTTCATTTGGATTATTGCCTGCATATTTAGTATTCTTATGCTTTATTTTCATTATAATGATACAATCACTAAAGCTTATGATATATAGTCAATTTTTGCAGGGTTTAGCAAATTGCTTTTCAATTTTTATTTAATGAGTTTGCTTATGATTATTTACGAAATTCTAATTACTATGAGGAAAAGTGTGGGAGAAAGGAAAAATGTGGGAGAACCTGCCTATTTAGTTCTTTATCGATTATTTCATACCTTCTTAAAACTTTTCGTAACTCTCTTTAGTCTAACTTTAATTACAACTTCCTTTGAATATATATATATATATATATATATATATATATATGTATATTATTTATTTTCATGTCGTTTTTGCCTGCATATTTAGTTTTTAATCGATTATTTCAAACCTTTTTAAATAAAAAGATATCGTAAATCTCTTCAGTCTAATTTCAAATACATTTTCCTTTTCAAATATATTTTATTTATTTCCCCAGCGTTGTTGCCTGCATATTTAGTTTTTATTTATCGATTATTTCATACCTTCTTAAATTATATAGTTACTCTCTTCAGTCTAATTTGAAATACATCTTCCTTTATCAATAAATGTATATAAATTACAATTGTAGCGCATTCACGACTCATGTGGTGGCATCCACGGCAGCATGCACCATTTCATGCCACTTGTTGTTGTAGCTATCAAAGGATAACTGCGCATTGTCTGCACATTTGTAACTGTAGCTCTATTTTTATAGGAGTGGGCGTAACCGCCTCTGACTCTGTCGATATATATGTATATATTCATATGTGTAAATGTGTGAGTGCATTTGTGAATAACTCACAACTGTGTGAGTGTCTGTGTGTGTGTGTGTGTGTGTTCATGCGGGCGTTTTATCAAAACAATGTGGCCGCCCTTTTGTTGTTTTTCGGGCCATGCGAATTCTTTTTGTACATTTCCCTTCGCATCCATTTCCGTATCCGCTTTAGCGATTGCAATTCCATTTCTAGTCCGCTGAATCTGTAGCTGCTGATGTGTCAATAGTGTGTGAGGCGGTTGCTCTGCGGTTTGCCAGCAATTAATTGCACAGATTTTGGCTTTTAACTCGCTGCCAGTAGTAGTAGTACAAACCCGGCTAAAATGTAGTTTTCCCCATTGTTTTATGTGGCGTCGACATTTGCATTTTTAAAGCACAAAACTCAATGATCCGAGGGGGGAGGGGGGGGGGGGGGGCAAAAGAATGCGTCGCGTCGAGTTGCAGGCGTGGGATTGCCAAAAGGGAAACATTGCACGTGCAGTTTGAGTCTCCAAACCCAAACCAAGACAAGAGCCAAGTCCCAGTTCCAGTCCCAGTTGCAGTCGCAGTCGCAGTCACAGCTGGAGACAGATGCCAACGACGACGACGACGACGACGACGACGGGGACCAAAAGTGTTGGCTGCTGTCAAATCAGCCGCATTCAAACTCAAATTACAAGCCAAACAAACGGCTGGCGGCACTCTGGCACAAGAATTGTGGATCGGGAGACTGCTGACTACAGGCAACAACAAGCTACACTCAGCGAAAAAACGCTTAGCAAACACATACGACTTTAACTTAGAAGAGAACATATTGAAATTAAATATTCAACACTTTTATTAAACTATAATTACAACTAAATGGCAAATTTTTATATAAATAAAGTAAGAACTGAGTGAAAAACACTTTAATTTAAATATAACATATTAATTAAACGTTTAATCGTATTTCTTTTATAAATGCGTAATAGTTGATCATATTAAAATGCCAAAATTAATATGAATATGGTAGAAATAGTGTAAAATTAAATTGAATTTAAATATACCATATTTAGTTTAACTTTCAATAAATAAATAAATCATAAATATGTTTTATACTTTATTATTTGAAATAATATAGAGTTTATTTATTTATTTTCTTTTTGATTTAAATATTTTATAGTAGAATCAATGTAAAATTAAATCAAACTTAAATATACCATATTTAGATAAACGTTAAATAAATATATATAAATCATAATTTATAAATATGCTGTATATTTTATATAATATAAATATAAATATAAATTAATTTCTATTTGATTTAAATATTTATAAATATTTATTTTAGTTTAGTTTATATTTATATTTATAGTAAATTAAATTGTATATAAATTAAATATGTTTAATACTAATCCTTTTTATTTTATATAGTTTATTTACTATTTGATTTAAATATTTTTAAATATTTAGTTTAAATAGTTAAACGTTAAATAATATTTATTCAAAAAATGCGCAACATAAATTAAATATATTTTATACTTTTAAGTATTATATAATATGAAGGGTATTTGATTATTTTCTGTTTGACTTAAATATTTTTAATTATTTAGTTAAACGTTATATCATATTTATTGTTAATTAAATTGTATATAAATTAAGTATGTCTTATAATTTTTTATTTTATATAATTTAAAGTAGATTTATTTATTTTCTCTTTGATTTAAATATTTTTAAATATTTAGTTAATCGTTAAATAATATTTCATTTAAAATTGCGCAATACTTAATTAAACTGTATATAAATTTAAATATGTTTTATACTAATCTGTTTATTTTATATAATATAAATTTATTTATTTATTTTCTATTTAATTTAAATATTTATAACCATTTAGTTAAACGTTAAATCATAGTTATATTTAATTAAATTGTATATAATTTAAATATGTTTTATACTAATCCTTTTTATTTTATATAGTTTATTTACCATATAATTTAAATATTTATATTTATTTATTTATGCATTTAATCATATTTATTTAAAAAAAGTTATTTAAACTGAGTCTAAATTTAAATATGTTTTATACTAATCTTCTTTAATTCATAAAGCTTAAAGTTTATTTATTTATTTACTATTTGATTTATTTATTTATCTAAATATATTTCAGTCAATTTGTTTTCATATCCAATTTAAGTTGATTCATTAAAATTGAATGTAATAATTTGAAGTCTAACAAAAGTATATGACAAATATTTAAATTAAATATAAAAATGTCTAACTTAAATCTAATAAATATAACATTATTTCAATAAAGACTATATACAATATAAGTTGCCCCATTGTTAGTAAAATCAAAGTGTAAATATTTCAAAAATTACAACGCTTTTCTCTGAGTGTATCAACTGCAACTGGGGACTGACTCTGTTCGGCACTCTATTCACAAATGAAAAGCGAACCAAATGGCATTGCAAAAACTGTGCCTAAACACAAATTTGTTGCATTGGAAAATGAGAGGATAGCTGCATTGAAGTCTTTTGAATTTATTGTGCGGTCAGCTGGGTCCGCTGTGCGGGCCAGGCCGAAAACCAGGACTGAGCCAGGCTAAAACCGTACGGGCCGGGCCGGACCATTGGCGACCTGCATTTCTTTTCATTCGCGCGCGCGGCATTTTTGCAATTTACAAATTTATTGTTGACTGCAGCGAATTGCGTAAAATTGCCAGCAATTGTGGCAAAGTTTCAATTTGGTTTGCGCGTGTGTTGGCCAGTGTTGTTTTGGGCCAGGTTTATTAAGCCATTAAAGCACGCTCGCTGCGAATTGCCTGTGGAAATGGAAAGTGCCGGATTACAAGGCAGATGTTAAGCTTTTAGCAAAAACGCACAAATTGCAACAATGTTGCTGCAACATGTTGCTAGCTGGCATGCAAAGAACACCCTTGAGATACATATATGTAAGTATAACAATAAATGCGGGCATTGCCTGCGGGCAGCTGTTACTGCTGCCAATGTTTGCTTTTGCATTAACCAAGTTAAAGGAGAAGAAGCAAAAAGAAGTAAAAGAAGGGTTCACTTTGGCAGTCGTTGAACCAAAAAGAAAAAAAACTATACATATATAAAACTGGTTTCCTCACTTGGCCGTTGTTGATTTCTCTAGGCCCAATGCTTTCGGGCCCTAAAACTAGTTCAAAGCATTGCCATTGATAACCGCAACAGCAGCGTGCAACACTTCTGGCTGCAGCTGCCCCAGCACGACCGCGTCAAGTGTGGCAACTACTCCAGACTGCCGACTGCAGATCACTTTGCCAAACTCGTACTATATTTAGCTGTGCAGCTTATCTGCTCGCTGGCATCTAAATGAATGATCATTATATGCGGCAGAGCGAACGCGTTGACAAATTGCAAAGTTGCGATGCCGCAACTCAAGGCAATGGACGTCTTAATGGCGACCCCAACAATTGTTGCCGTCAGTCAGTCAGACAGTCAGTTAGCCAGTCAGTCAGTCACCCAGTCAGTCAGTTAGCCAGTCAGTCAGTTTCTGACTCATTTGCTAGCTAGGCCACAAATTTGGGTTAATGTTGAGCATCAAAGCAAAGCGAAAGTTTCCATTTTTAGCTACAAATACTATTTTCCATATCTCTGGCCCAACTATGACAACGAAGAGACTCCACAGTAGACAGACAGACAGGTGGTCCCTTAAATGCCACTATGTCCTGGAATTTTACCGGTGAGACTTGTTTAGTAAGTTTTACGATGTTGCTGCCACACAACAATTATTGCCCAAGCTCCATTTTCGACTCCTTTTTTGCCAGCATACTCATATTGTTGGCTTTTATTGTCTTACAGCTGCAGTGACGGACGCTAAGATACCATGACTTTAGTTAAACACTGCTAAAGGGCATAAGCAATTGAAGTATGTATGCAAGATATGAGCTGAGATATACACAAAATTGTCAAGCAATCAAAAAAGTGACGAGGGAAATATTTAAGTTATTTTGAGTCATTTGTTGATCAAATATAAATCTGTAGTAATTATTTTGACAGCAGAAAATTAACTTATTTGTTTTTTCTTCCTTAAAATAATTAATTAAATATTTATTTTCTTGCTAAGAACTATAATAAAAAGGGAAGTACAATTAAAAGTCAGCTGCTATATATTTTACAAGAAGTAAACCTTTTTCTATATATTTCTATTTTTACTGCAATTTTATTACATTTATTTATGGCTCTTAGAGCAAGTTAAACTAATGAATGCTAGTTTCTATTGAGTTTAATTTATTATAAAAATAAAATAACATGTATGTGAATTATCCTTTTTTGTTAAAATAATTGCAATTAATAAATACACAATTACATCTTTAGTTTGAGCATCAATCAGCGACAAAAACATCGCTTTAATCATAAATGAATTATCATAATAAGAGTGTATTTATATTCATATTTTCTCATAATTAATTTATCTTTCAGGGTAAGTGGAAAGAACAACAATAATAACAACTACAGCAACTGCAAGTTTTATTAAAAAAAACAACAGAGAAATAAGCTCATATTTGTTTTATATTCTTAAAAATAATTAAACTCGATGATTCGCAATATTTATTTACTAGTTAACAATTATAAAAATAGTAAAATTATAAGTCAGCTGTAATATATTTATTTGATTTATATTTATTTATATTTATTTATATTTATTTAAATTTATTTATATTTATTTATATTTATTTATATTATTTATATTTATTTATATTTATTTATATTTATTTATATTTATTTATATTTATTTATATTTATTTATATTTATTTATATTTATTTATATTTATTTATATTTATTTATTTATATTTTTATAAAAAAACACATTTGCTATATATTTCTATTTTTTCTGCTATTTTATATTAATTGTTTATGGTTCTTAAAGCAAGTTAAACAAATGTATAATAATTTCTATTGAGCTTAATTCATTATAAAAATAATATAACAAATATGCGCATTTTGTCAGAATTTACATTTACACTATTACCCATTTAGTTTGAGCATCAATCAGCGACAAATGAATTAACATATAAAGTGCATGCATATTCATATTTTCACATAATTTAATCTACCTTCCAGGGTATGTGGAAAGCAGTAGAATAACACAAATAACTACAGCAACTGCAGGCTTTATTAAAACACAACCGACAAGTAAGCTCACAACAACTAGTGCGATTGTCATAAACGATTTTTGAATTGACAATAAAAATTGCCGTAAACTTTATGGCGAACATGGCGAACACACGTATAACTTGTGCCCTTGCCCCTCCGTGCCGCTTTCTGTCCCTTCTTTTAGCCGCAAGCTCCCAGCTCCCCAGCTCCCAGTTCCCCAGCTCCACAGTTCCCCAACAGTTGTGCATTGTGTCTGGCGGCAACGATAGTCGTATTCCAACTCTGGCTGTCTGCCTTGTCAACATGACATTTGGCGTGTTGACATTTTTATTGACTTTGGCATCTACTCGTACTACTACTACGTTCTCTGGCAAACATTCCAAGTTGTTGTTGTCTGTTTGTTTGTTGCAGCTCTGAAAGTTGATTAAGAATGTTGTGTCCCATGCTGTGGCTGATGGTTCACTGTGACTGTGACTCAGACTACTGGCGCTGAAGTTGCGTGTGGTCAGAGTCATAGCATTTATTGCGTATACGCCAAGTGGCACTAATTGCAGCTAAGCTGCGAAATGAGCAAACAAATAGAAATCAATTAAACGGCTAACTGTAAATGCAAGCCACTTAATTTGTATGTTCAATTTAGAAAGTCGCGCATAGAGCAAAATAATTGCATAATTTGTTTGGTCGGATCACAGGCAATTTTCACACCACAGTCAATGGCCATGTTGCCACCCCAAAACAGAAACGAGCAGAAGAAGTTGTTGCTCCCTCCCAGACTAAAAGCGAACTAGAGGCAACTAGAGAGGCAGTTGCTTGTGGCAAGAGAACAAATTGTTTGCTTATCTTTCGGTAACAAAGCTGACCAATTAATGTAGTTCCCGGGCAAGCAACGTCAACAGCATTTTGCTAGGCGGCAAATATGTTGCAGCAACATTTTGCCATGTTGCTTTACGCTTTTGTTGTGCTCTGCTAACGGCAACGAATATTGTTTTCTGAGCGTGCAAATTTTCACAGCTGCTGCAACAGCAACAGCAACAGCAACAACTATGCCAGTAATTTTCCAACTCTCTGTCTGTGTTGTTGTTGTTGTGCGGCAAACATCGAAGCAAAAGATGCCCCAACACTTCAACTTTAGCTTCAGCAGCCACAAGCAATAACAACAACAACAACGACAACAAGTTGGACTCTTCAGCATACAGAGTGTTAGCTGGAAACAAAAGCAGGTTTCGGCCACAGAACTGAGAGCACAGAACTCAGCCGGAAAATGCGCAGTTTGACTCGGTTGGTGCCTTCGACTTGGCCCGGCTCGTTCAACGTTCATGTGGCAGTGAAATTGCATCATCAATGCAAATTTGGCGCGCTAAATGCTGGCCTGACATAACGGCCAATAATGTTAGCCATGGTAATTGATTCAGACTATTATATATATATATATTTTGTTTTTTAGTTGTAGTTGCTGCTCCCGACAAGTTCTAATTAATTTTTAACTCGCTGTAAATTCATCAAAATTGAAACGCATTTGTTTTGGGTCGCCCACTGATTGACTATCCTGCTCAGTCTGCCTCTCTGTCTCTGTCTGTCTCAGTCTCCCTCTCTGTCTCTCTCTTTCACTGGCTGTGTGTGTGGCGTCCGAGACCAAGTCCAAGTGGAAGTCCAAGTCCACATTTAGACTGGCCCACGGCAATTGCCAACAGCATTCGATCGGTCGTTGTCTTTGGTCTATGAACTTGTTTTCCCATCTCCTCTCGTAACATTTTTTTTTTAATTGAAGCCGTGTCTTTGCTTTTTATGCTTTTTGTCTTCGTTTTCGTGCCTCGTCTGGCCATTATAAATTATGCGGTTGCTTCGATTTTTATACATTAATGTTTCCTCATGGTGCGTGGTGATTATGCTCAATTTTGTTTTTGACCATAATTATTTCGACGCTTGTATCCGTTAACTTAAGTATTATATGTATATAGTAGTAGTTTTTTTTTGGCCCATCTCTTGTTGATTGATATTTATGCCTGCTTTTGGCACTCCAAAAGACAATTGTTAAATATATATGTCTGTAAGCAAAGAAATGTTCAAGTTGATACAGAGTGTTTGGTCTAAGGCTATCAAAGCATTTGACTGACTGAAGGTCAAAAAGATTAGACATTTCTGGAGGCTATCAGTCGAGTTATTAACTCTAACTTAATTTCAACAGATAAATCATTTGATTAGGCAACACTTGGATCCATTTCAATTATTAATGACACTCGCAGACGTTAAACATGTCCACCCCACAAGAGAGCAGATGCTTGCAACATGGCTGTGGTTTGATTTATGTGCAACGCTTCTTAACAAAACTGTTCACAAATTAACCGTAATATGATTTACAGAAAGCCGCTTTGCCGCTGTTGCCGCTGCTGCTGCTGCTGCGCCTATTTTCCCAGCGTGCAAGTTGCATGCTTTGATTTATGGCCAACTGCAATCGGAATCTAATTTCTTGGCCATTAACAAAACCGAACCAAGCCAAACTGAGGAGAATCTGCTGCCTACGCAGCATGGAAGCCTTGGCCGCGTCTTTGATATTGAACTCCAACTGGGCAGCAGTTGTTGCTGCTGCTGTTCTGGTTGCAACAACAACAACAACAACTACAGCACGCTCAAAAATTAAGCAAGAACTTTTGGCAAATGCTTGACAAACTGAACGGTATCATACGTTGGTACAACTACAACTTGAACTTGACTGCTAACTGTAGTCTCTTGTGGCATGTTGACAACTCTGGCTGGCAGCTAAACATGGCAAATAATTAGCTGCTAATTGCTACTTATGACTAATGACAAACGGCAGAGTCTCCTCAAGGATTGACTCGACTGGACTCGACAGTTTAAGGGGGGCAGTCAGTGTTAACGGTATACGTATACGTATTCGATTTGTGGCTATTAACAGACTGCAAACTCGATAAGGTCGACATCATATCAAATGCATATAAACAACAATGATAAAGCGCAATGTTGTGTTGTTGTTGTCGTGTTTGCCGGCCCCAAAAAAATGCTTATCATGATTGGAAAATCGCCTGCAACTAAACTAGAAATGGCCAGCAAACACTTGGGGCAGCAGCAGCAGCAGCAGCAGCAAGTTCAACAGCTAACGAGGCAGGAATGCAAAGAGTGTTAATGCAGCAAGAAGAGGGGGCAGAGAGAGCTTCCCTCTGCCACAACCAACTTACCAGCTTGCCAGCTTGCCACCTTGCCACTAAGTAAGTGGCTCGTCGAGTGGCATGCAGGCAATTTAAATGCAAAGCCAGCTAAAGGCCTCGCCAAAGTGAAGCTGTCAATGAAAATTACGCGCGGTTTTCCTTTCTTTCTCCTGTTTTTTGTTGCCTTCTGCTATCAGCAATAAATTCACTGTGTGTGCGTTAAATGTTTAATTAATTAGCGAGCAATGCATTAAGTGATTTGTTGCTGCCTGTCTGGCTGGCTGGAATGCCGGCAATCCGGTATGTTGTTGTTGTTGTTGGCCCAAGACAATGGCCATATCTGTACAGAAACTGTAACAGATCGCGACGTCATTCAACTGTCAACTTTTTGGCAACAAAAGGCAATGCCACATCTGCATACGCACTTCTCTCTCTCTCTATCTTTCTCTATCTCCCGCTCTATCTCCCGCTCTGTCTAAGTAACCATGGCCAATTGGCTGGACGTGGGCGCAGACATGTTGAAGCCAAACAAAATGGGTATCATGAGTTGGCAAAAAAAGGCCGAATTCTACACGGATTTCATATTTTGAAACTGATTTCAATTTCTTTGGCGTCTCACAACAATATCGCCGATTCTCTGACACTTTGACAGCGCTGCTTAAGCGCTTGAATGAAAAGGGCCAACTTACTTATGGCCATTATCGAGTTTAACAAAATACACAATTAATATGCGACGCAATTGTTGTGGCTCTCCCTTCTCTCCCTTCTTTTGCTCTGTAATTAGCAGCAAGAGAAGAAGGCAGCATTTCTCAAAAAAAATTACTTTAATGGCCTGTCTTATTTTCACATTACTTTGGCAAAAGCGACAAGAAAACAAAATCATATTTTATCGTTTTGCATAAATAAATCACGAGGCGGCTTCACTTGTTGTGCCATCTCTTTCTGTGTGTCTCGCTCTCTGTCTCACTGACACTTGGCTGGCGCCACAGTTGGAGTCTCAGTTTTGTGGCAAATGGCACTTGGCAAACTGGCAAGCTGGGCAAGTTGGCCAATTGTCTGGCTAAAGCCATACAAGTTGCATGCACACTCGGTAAGATTTGTTGCGTTTTGTTAATGTAATTAAGTTGCATCTGCAATGAATGCAACACAGCAACAGCAACATCCACAGCAACAGCAACAGCCACAGCATTGGCAACAGCCACAGCATCGGCATCATGCAACATTGCCAACTCAAAGAAATGTCTGAAGTAACGCCCCAAAGTCATTTGTCAGTCGCTTTTGGGCTCAACACACAAAATGTGCCAGTGGAACTCTTGTCTCTTGATGGTTACTCTGTTGCACTTGGTCTCTTGTCTTCAGTCTCCTGTCTCCTGTCTCCTGTCTCCTATATCCTATCTCTTGTCTCCTGTCTCTTGTCTCTCTCTTCTCTACAGCAATGTGCCCGAGTGCCCTTAATGGCTTTGTTAATTAAAAACAAAATCAATATGAATGTAGAGAGGCGTTTGCAGTGACAAATAACTCTGTTGGCATTGCAAAATTTATGCCGATCTACGATTGATAAGCTGCAACAAGCAAATGGAGTTGTAATTGCACAAGTAATTTATGCACAGTAAAAACATGACTTTCTTTTATTATTATGTTCTAGAGATTTTTATGTTTTCATAGCTCAGTTCAAATTTAACTAGGATATTATTAATTTTCATACATTTTAATACATTTAACTTAAAAATATCTATCAGTTTTATGTTGGATTGTAACTCGTCATTTCAGCTTTATATATCTTTCAATATCAATATATATATATAGAGCTTCTTAAAAGTAATCTCTTTAGTGAGTATTTCCCTTCTAAGGCAACAGTTCTGTCTTGAAAACTGTATACCCCAGACCATTCATTATTAGACCCTTTACATTAAAAAGTATAAAAGTTATGGCTCTATTTAGTTTGTCAAGAGAAAAATATACGTAACAGGTCGAAGGAAGTCTGGCAGACCCCATAAAGTATATATACACTTGATCAGCTTCAACAGCCGAGTCGGTATAGCCATTTTTGTCTGTCCGTCTGTCTGTCTTTCCTGCTGTCCGTCTGTCTGTATGTATGTCTGTCTGTCCTGCTGTCCGTGTGTCCCTCTGTCCTTCTGTCCTGTTGTCTGACTGTCCGTCTGTCCTGCTGTATGAACACCTAGATCTCAGAGACTATAAGAGCTAGAGTGTCGAACTCTTGTGGTGTGTTTCTGGAGTTCGAAACCTACCAGAGACACACTTTTCTTTAGGCTATTATTCTTTTTATTCTTTTTAAAATATATATGTACTTATACTATTATATCCATTTTTAAAGAATAAATAAAGGGTCTCTCATAGTCAACTTCGTCTGTCCCCTTCCCAACTGGTTATATCTAGCTATATCTATATATATTTATTATGAGCTTTCTTAAAGGTAATCTCTTCAGTGTGTATCTCCCTGCTAAGTCAACAGTTTTTCCTTTCAAACAGTATACCTTTATTTTTTAATTATTTTTACATCGTTTATTTTATTTACTTATTTTCTATTCGCGTATTAATTTTAAATACTTTTTTTTGACGACTTTAAATAAATAAATAAATGCCTCTTTAAAATAACTTTACTAACAATTCGTAGTTAACTTTGGCTGAGAGACTTCAGGTTAGTTAGAAAAAAATAACCTGCGAGTTAAGGTTGCCTTTAAAATTTGCCAATAAAAAGCGCATTAAGTTAACATAAGTCGACAAACATTTGTAACATTAATTTTACTCTTTAAGCACATCTCATTAATTGCTAAGAGAATTTCCTTCTACTTACTTACTTGAGTACTAAATACTTGGCCTTAAGCTAATAATGTTTTGAGCCAACTCTGACGGCCGGAGACATAAGTTTTGTCATTTTAAAAAAAGGTAGCTAACATGTCGTAAAATGCAAGCCTTAAACCGACGACGACGACGACGACGACGAAGAAGAAGTAAAGCCAAAGATTTATGCAACTGTCGATGGTAGTTAAGATTGAATTGAATGCTTAGACACGAGCTGAGCACAACTTCATTGCTAGGTACGAATAGAATGTGGATGCGACTGCAACTGCGACTGCGGCAATTTCAGGAAAACCTGAAGCCATTAACAAGAACAAGATGATGGCTATGTAGACTTTAAGATCAAGCTGCAGTTGCTGCAGCTTAAATGATTGGCTGGCAATTTTTTAATAACTTCATTAGCCGCAGCAACAGTTGCTGTTGCTGTTGCAATTAAAATGCCCCGTATATCAGTGGGTGCATTAAAACTGTTGGCCAAAACTCTGATCAGTGTGTGCTCACTGAACCCAGAAGCAGCTAGTCAGACAGTCAGACAGTTAGACAGTCAGGCAGTCAGACAGTTTGCCCGTGGGCTAATTTGCCTGTTTGCCTGTTTGCGTGTGGCAAATGGCAGCAGCTACTGAAATACTAAAGTTCTTAGCCCCGTTGGCAGTTGGCTGTCAGGCAACATCAAAACGGTGTCTGTTATTATTATTAATTATGCTTTTGAGTGCGTTCTGTACTAGCTACAATTAGAGGTACCTTTCCTGTTGGCAGCCCATTTCAAATGCATTGATTTGGCAATCTGTGTCCTCCTGTGCCCCATAATTTAAATGCCTGCCGCAGTTCATGTTGCTCACACGAGCAGCAACAGCAGCAGCAACAGCAACAGCAGCAGCAGCGACAGCTAATTGAGTTGTGTTTTTGCTGTTGTGCATTCCGTTTGATTAGCTTTAAGTTTGCCCTGCCTGCAGCATATATTAACTTTGGCTCAAGTTCGTTGCCTAAGTCTTTTGTTTTTGCATGCATTGTAAATCATAGAAGAATATACATATATGCAATAATTCTGCGCTCGACTGCGGCCAAAAAGGAAATGTCATGACACTGAAAACAATTGCAGCTCGCATCGCTTCCCAACTGTTGAATGAACCAACGAGGCTCCCTTTTAGCCAGGTCTTCTGGACTCGGCCTGGACATTTGCTGGGCAGCGCCCATATTTCATAAGCTGCGTGCTGCACAAACACAATAACTTGGGGCAACGATATTTGCATGGCATTATGCACAATCATGACATGAGCCATAACAGCAACAACAACAACAGCAACAGCAGCAACAACAGCAACTGCTGCTCATGTTTATGTAAAGCGAGCCGCGCCAGACAAAGGCAATGGTAAATCACACTTTGGCAGTCGTTGTCGTTGTTGTTGTCGTTGTCGTTGTTGTTGCTGGCTAACGCGGCGTATGCGTAACTTGAGAATGAGACGCCATTGTCGCTGTCGCTGCTGCTGCTGCTGCTGTCGCTCAGAGTTGCTGCTGTGAGTGATGCGACAAGCCAAACCGGCCAGCAAGTCAGCCAGCCAAGCAAACAGTCAAGAGACAAGAGCTAACAGTCAAGCGTCTAGCAGTGGTTTCAATTTCAAGCAGCCTATAGAGAACAAGTTGTTGCTGCTGCTGTTGTTGTTGCTGTTGTGCGTTGCTGCTGCTGCTGCGGTTGCTGTTGCGTGCAGTTTGCGGTTTCGCTGCCAAGCAGAACACGCAATGTGTGTTCATTGACTTCTGGCTGCCAACTTGCGCAACAAGTTGTTGCTGTCGCTGCTGCTGCCGGGTAATCAATCATTATTTGCACAGGGCACAGCAGCAACACCAACAGCAGCAGCAGCAGCAAACCACTTGAAAAGTTATGCATTTAAATTGTCAGCGCACGTTGCTTAAACGAAATTGCAGCTGACAAATGATCAGCAAAAGTTACTCACTCATTTGTCTCCTGCTGTGAGGATGCAATGGTTGCTCCTGTGACCGCTACTCCATTGCCGACAAGCACTTCCGGCTGCGCTTGACTTGATATCGAGCTGTCCAGTTCATTGAAAGTGAAACTGATATCATGAGGATCCTTAAACGGCTTCATGCTGCGTGGCAAGCTACGTTGACGCAGGCTCAAATTCAGAAATTGCAGATCGCTGGCGGTTAACGGTTGCAGTTCAGCAGCAGCAGCAGCAGCAACAGCAGCAGCAGCAGTGGCGAGGGGAGCAGTGCGTGCGGGTGGCGGCGGTGCGGTGCGTTGTTGCTTCTGCTTGGGCGGCAATGCTGGCTTTGGCTCCTCCAAGAGCTCCTCCTCGGACTGCTCTATAATCTCTAGCACTTGTGCCGTACACGTTGCTTCCAGACTCATTGCCTGCGCCTCCAATTGCAGACTATAATACTTGGCTATATGTTCTGTGGCATACGTTGTATTGTACTGCTTGCCACGTATCAAATCTCCCAGATGATCCGCATCGATGCCGAACAGAAAGGGATCGTCGAGCACAGTCACCTTGGCATTGCGTTGTGTTGGTTCGTCCTGCGATTGTTGCTGCTGTTGCTGTTGCTCCTTCAGCTCCTTTTGCTTTCCCTCACCCTTGACATGAGCACGCAGCGAGCGCAGCAACTTTTTACTTCGTCTTGGCGTCGTTGTTGTCGTTTCACATTTGGCGGGAAACAGCGGACGATTCGTTGTTGTGGCAAGTCGCTTTTTGCTGCTGCTGTTGCTGCTGTTGCAGACTGTTGCTGTTGGCTGGCTGTTGCTATCGCCCAGATCGATGCCATCGTCCGCATCTTCGCTGGCATCTAATTGCGCTGCGATAAAATCACAATCGCCATTGGCATTGCCAAAGCCAACCGTATCGTAGTCATCGACCGTGCCCGTCAATTGGCAGTTATTGTTGTTGCTGCCGTTGCTGCTGGCATTGTCATTTTCATGATTAGCCTCGTTGGCGCTGCCGCTGGTCGCCAGTCGCTGGGCAGCCGCCTTGCTATAGAGCTGTCGATAATATTTCTGCTGGTCGCCATACAAGAAGCAGACGCGCCACCATTGTTTGCATGCCAGCAAATTGGCGGTACGTGGCACCACCGCCGGCTCCAAGTTGCCCGTTGTGGCAGCAGCAGCAGCAGCAGCAGCAGTTGCTGCTGTAGTTGCTGCTGCTGACAGGCTGCTCATGTTGCCGGCGCTGCTTATTATTATTGTTCTTGACTTGTAATTATTTTCAGTGCTTCAGCTTGTTAGTTTGCCTTTTGGTTACTTTATTTTTTGTTTGTTGGTTAACTTTGAGTTTTTTTCTTCGCTGCCTGGAAATTAATGTATATTTAAATTGGAATTGCTTTCTTTTTCGTTCGGAAATTTATTGTCCACATTGTCAAGCGATACACAAATACCACGCTAATTGCCAGCACAATAATTTATTAGAGGCTTTTCCACTTTCACACAGACAGAGTTGAAAAGGAAAATGTATGCAACTCTGATCGATCGTTGGTGTGTGTGTATCTATAATAGAGTTTCGAGTCGAGTTTAAAGGCTCATTTGGTATGCAAGCCAGTTGGTTGAGAAACAAAGAAGTGGCAACAGCAACTGAGAATCTAACACTTTCCAGACTGCAGCGATAGCATCGCCAGCTGTCAGATAAATGGAAGAAACAACAACAACAACAACAACAACAACACGAGTTCTAGCTGCAGTTGCAACACACGGAAGCAATCGATCTCGATTCGTTGGCCGCAGTTGAAGCTAATCAAATTTGCAGACATTGCCGCCGTTTACATGTGGCAAAAGTGCTGCAGAGTCGCCTAATAATGATGGCATCGCATCGCATCGCATCGCATCGCAAATAGCAAAGTGTACACATTTACCACTAGACGGAGGTGGGTTGGAGGGCGATTAGTCACGCCTCTAATAAAGATAGCAACCACGTAGCTGCTGCTGTTGTTGGAGTTGCTGCAGTTGCAGTTGCTGTTGTTGCTGTTGTTGCAGTTGCTGCTGGATAACTCTACGCTAAGTGCAGCCAATGCAGTCTGTTTGCCGCACGGCGATGCCCTTGTCAGATAATAATAACTTCATCTTCATCTTCATCATCATCATCATCAGCAGCAGCAACAGCAGCAGCAGCAGCTACATCAGCAACATCATCCCATAAGTTGCATTGGCGGCCACTTTGAGTGCTGGCAGCAATTGCAGCTTAGCAACTGTCAGCCAGCTTTTCATCTATGTGTGTGTGTGTGTGTGTGTTGGTGTGTGTGTTAGCCTGTGCATTAAGCCGCTTTACGCTTAGTGCTCTTAGTCTCTTTTTGAGCCATCAGCAAAGAAGGCGTTGTCCAGGCGACTAATGGATACAGCTCATATTATTGGCATTAGCTGCGAGTTATGAATGCAGCAACAACAACAGCAACAACAGAAACAACAACAGCAACAACAACAGCAACAACAACAGCAACTACAACAACAACAGCAGCTCAGTGTGTGTAAGAAATAACTTTGATAGACAGCAGCAACAATTGCTAGCAAAACAAAGAAATCAACTGCTGTTTGGCGTCTGCCTGTGACTTAATAGCAGTGAAATGAACTCAGCTAACCGAGTTAACAAACAAACACACAAACACACACACACAGTCACACACATCATAATAATAACCTGCATACGTGCACTTAATTGAATTATAAACAACAACAAAGAAGAACAAATGCAATCATAACTGGACGACGCCTACATAAACAAACCAGAAACTGGCATTTGGCTTCCGGTAAAAAAACAGAAAATGAAGATGATTTCCAGCCAAACAACTGCACTTACCACAACAACAAGAACAACAGCAACAACCAAAGAAAACCGCAGCACGCGATGTGAATGTGGGCAGTTTGAATTCGCAGTTAGAGAAGACACTGCAGCAACCAGCAACAGCAACCAGCAACAGTTGCTGCTGCGGGTGTGATTAGCCCGGTAAGTGAGTGGTGGCTGGTAAACCAGTTCAAGGAGGCAGCAGCAACAACAACAACAGCAACAACATCCCCCCCATTAGATTCCCAATGATTCCCAAAGAAATGCCGCATCGTTCACATCTCTCACATCTCTTAGATCTTTCACATGTGCCACTAAAGCTTACAGTCAGTCCCAAGTCTCAACTTCGTTCAATTGCATGCGATTAAAACGCGATCACACAATAATCATAAAAACTTGCAGTTCTACCTTAAAAATTTATGCCTCACCTCGCAACGAAACACAGATACGCTGCAAAAGAACTACTTATTATGATCTGTTAAGTTTATTTTATATCTGTTACGCTAACGAATACAATAAATTTTTTTTTTACTGACTTAACATAAAATGGAAATAAATCATTGCCTGACAACAAATGTAACTTTTGAAATTGATATGTATAATTTAACAGACTATTTTCTATATCAAATAAATAACAACATATAATCAAAGACGAAAATATGTTAGAGGAATCAATAGACCCACAAATTGTGCCCATAAACAATGTATTAAAATATCTTTGTGGCAGTTTTTTAACTGATATTAAATTGAAAAGCCATAATCAATAATATACATAATTTCCAGTTAAGAAAAGAGTATTTTATTTAAGAAATACAAACTATTATATGCCTCACTCAAATAATATTCAATTCACTACAATAACAATTAATTTATAGGTATTTTCTACAAGTTGTAAGTTAAATTTCTTTACAATACAATAAATTTTTGATTTACTGACTTGACATAAAATGGAAATAAATCATTGCCTGACAACAAATCTAACTTTTGAAATGGATATGTATAATTTAACAGACTATTTTCTATATCAAATAAACAACAACATATAATCAAAGCTGAAAATATGTTAGAGGAATCAATAGAGTCACAAATTGTGCCCATAAACAATTTATAAAAATATCAGTTTTTTAACTGATATTAAATTGAAAAGCCATATTCAACAATTTACATAATTTCCAGTTAAGAAAAGATTATTTTTTTTAAGAAATACAAACTATTATATGCCTCACTGAAATAATATTCAATTCACTACAATAACAATTAATTTATAAGTATTTTCTACAAGTTGTAGGCTAGATTTCTTTACAATACAATACATTTTTGTTTTACTGACTTAACATAAAATGAAAATAAATTATTGCCTAACAATATATGTTGTTTTTTAAGGCATATATATATATCAAATAATCAACAATATATTATCAAAGCTGTATGTATGTTAGAGGAATCAATAGAGTTGATGCTGTTAATTACAGTCACAAATTGTGCTCATAAACAACCAATAAAAAAACCTCTATACGAGGTAGAAGTCTAGTGACGAAAGCATATTCAAGCGTTAGAATTACTGATATCAAATTTTGTGACAAACAAAATTCTTTTTATATATATTAACTATTCTTATATAAAAATTATAGTTTGGCATTTGTACTAAGATTGACAAAGATATGCAAATGTATATATCTCGAAAAATATCTGACTGATTGGAGGTATTAGTATAACATAATCAAACAACAGGAATTACCTTTCAAACGATATATCACTCATTGCATTCAGCCTAGCCGATCTCTATATATAGCTAGTGGCCTGCAGCCCAGCAAACTTCACTATGTGTGAGTTTTTGGCGTCTGATTTCGTCACTAGCGTGGACTGCCGTCCACAGTGTTTTATTAAACAATCTTTGCTGCAGTTTCTCAGTTTAATAACTGATATTAAATTGAAAAGGCATAATAAACATAAGCGATAATTTACACAATTCTCTAGTTAAGAAGATGAGCTCTTTATTTAAGAAAGAAAGAAATACAAGACATATAATAATGTCTCACAGTAATATTATTTAATTCACTGTAATAATAATTAATTTCTATTTATTCTCTACAAGTTGTAAGTGGAATTTCTTTCATCAAAAACCCTGCAGACAAAAATCCCAGTCAGCGGCAGCAAAAATAATAATTAAATAAAACAATATTGGGCATCAGATATCCGGTAAGAAAGTTAAACACAATGCGTGTTGCCAACATAATGATCGAGCCAGCCAGCCAGGTTAGATGAGAAGGCCCAACTAAATAGAGTCGAGTGCTTTGTGATCTGAGACAAAAAATAAAAAAACCAAAAGACTTGAGCATTTGCCGCACAAAGACTTCCGGCGATGGCGATGGCGATGGCAATGGCGATGCCGATCAGGTTGATGGTTAACCAAGAGTGCGTGGCTGCTGGGAGGGGAGAGAAGTGAGTGCAAGCACCGTTAGTATTTATTGATACCAGCTAGACGGACATGTGTAAGCGACGCGATCGGTGTCGCGATAGTCAGCGCATAATTTATCAATAAAATACGATAGTTTATGTTAAGTGAGTTGACCCAATGGCCGGCAACAGCAAGCTAATTGATTGGAATCGATGCTGTTATTGCCGTTGCCAACGCGTCGTATGAGCAATGCAGTAATTTACATTTGCACTGCAAACTCAACTACTAGTAGTAGCTGCACTTTTGACAATCAGCCCTGTCAGCCAGCCAGCCAGCCAGCCAGTGAGCAGTTGTTACCAAGTTCCTTTAGCAGCTTTATTGCTGCCGTCTTCGCTGGCGGCGTTGCCATCAATCCTCAGCCTGCAATTGCCTCATGTCTGTGTCTGACTAGTTTTTTTCTTTATTGTGCCTTTTATGATTCTGTACTTTTATTATTATTATTGCAATTGTTGCTGCTGCTGAAACATTTGTCAGGTTTCAAGTTGTTTTTTTTTTCAATGCTCGCAGCGATTTTTCTTCTTGCGTGGAAAAATGCGTGGAAAATGCAGACAGGCAATTAATTTTATTGTTATTTATGCATATTTGTGTAAGTGCAGCGCTTAATTTGTAGCAATGCAGGTTAAAAAGTCAATTGCTTTGTCTTGGTTTACTTTTTAGCCACGTTTATATAATGATGCCAAATTGATGCCAGACTATTAGCGGCCGGAAATCTTGGTAGCTTGATGAGTTGGCTTACAGCCGGAAATCACAGTCTCTCTCTCGCAGTCTCTCTCTCTCTCTCTTATCTAGGATATCTAACAAGCTGAAGCAATTGAAGCCCACGTCTTTTCACGACTTTGAACTAATAACGCCCTTTTGTTACTCTTGTTGTTACTCTTGTTGTTACTCTTGTTGTTGTCTTGAACACCCACACGAAACATGGCCAACAGCCAACGCAGAACAGAAGCAAAGTACAGACAACAAATGCTAACCGCAAAGTCGAATTCTTGGCATGTGAAAGCCGCACTTATGTTTGCTCAAATTGTGTTATCAGAAATCTCTCAATCTCTCAATCCCGCAATCTCCCTAAGAGGCAGACAATGCCACAAGCTGCAAGTTTAGTTATCGGGCTTAGAAAGCCAGCAGACATGACAACTCATTTAGCCTCGACCTCTCTACGCTAGAACTGTAAATAACATTATTGTGTGTGTGGATCAATGTCGAAACTGTGGGTCCAAATGGAATGGAATGGCAGCTGACACATATTCGATATTAACATACGAATGCCATGAGTACAAAGAGAAATATGTATTTAATAACAGGCGCTACAATGTACGATTTTCCAGTTATAACTTATAACTGTACACACAGCTAGTAGAAGAGATCTACAGACCGAGACCAAGACGATGACGACAACCGCGCCCGCTAATGGATTAACTTGTTTGTTGTTAGTTTATGTGGCAACGCAGCTTGAACTATAATTTGAGTGTCTGCTGCTGGAAATTCTAATAGCACAATTTAGTCTTGGGCTCCAGCTTAGTCTTAATCTTAGGCCCAAAAATGCTTTCAAGCTGGATCCAAACTAGTTTCTGACTTGCTCTAATGAGCCATTGTCTTGTCTTTGTTGCGCTTGGCTCATATTTCATTGGGCTGATAATAATCTGACGCCTCTGCTAATGGCTGGAGTCCCCAAGTTTGGTCATTAAGTTGTAGCAAATTGATTGCCTTTTAAATGAATTGTCTGTCATTTGATCGCTGAATTTAATTGCATTTGAATAGAAAAAAAACGAGACAAGGCAAAGGGAAATGCAAATACCCAAATGAAAGTCACACCTTTAGCGAACATTAACTTGACGACAGGCGTGGGCGTTGTTTGCCTGTTTGCCTGTTGCAATGGCAATTGCAATTGCAATGGCTTTAATTAAAAGACTGGCATGTCTTATCTGTAGAAGCTGAGCGCATTCGTGTTGACTGTCAATTGCAATCATGCAGCGAGTATCGATCGTCCTCTTACATTTACACATTTGTGTAGATCTATTTGCGTTTTGCTGAAGACTGAAATCAGCACAAGCCGCCCAGAGCGCTGTTTGTGAACCAGTTGTTGTTATCTATTTGAAAGATGATTTGCACGCTAACACAAGCTGACAGCTTGACAGATACAATTGCACTCGACGCATCAACGATGATGATCATAATGTTATATATACCTGGTCAGGCTGGTCAATTGAGGCAACGGCAACGGCAACAGCAACGGCAACTACAGCTCGAGCTGACTGCACTATCATTTATCATCGAGCTAGAAATTTGCGCCCATTCTCAGCAACTCAACTCGTAGTGGGCCATCATTAGCGGTCAGAAGATATAACTTCCTCATTTAAATAGTCGTAATGTTGCCTAATTAATTTACGAGCAGTTTTTGTTGGCCTTTTGCTTATGATTTATGGCTAGGCAAAGTTGTTTTTATGAGCAGCAGCAAAAGACAACACAATATTTGGCTAATTGCGTGTGTGTGTTGGCCACGCCAAAAACTCAGCTCAATTAGCGCCAAAAACAGGCAATAATAATCATTTTAATATGCAAATATGATTAATGTTTAATAGTTGCCAAGAATTTTATGTATTCAAAACTATTTGGCAAGGGAATGTGATGTCTGAAACAAAAGACTTAGGCAGCGAACTTGTTGACGATGCTCGATGCGATCGCTGTGTTTGCTGTTTAACGGTTGTTGACCCACTCCACAGACACAGTATACTATACAACACAACAGACAAACACAGCTGATACACTCTCTCACACACACACACACACTCTAGACACACTCACTTCTAACACCTCGCGTTTTTAAGCGATATGCGTGCTTTTTGTTATGTTAAAACTGTAGAAATATAGACTTAAGACTTCGATTGAAATGTGTTTGCTGGGCGTCAGCTTATAAATCTGTTGAATCTGTTGCTTAATGCTGCAGATCTTTCACGCCTCGTTTTAGCACGCTTGCAATTGCATGAAACTAACAAATTAACACTGGCTGTCTAGGCAGCAATTGGGGTTAAAGCTGGCAAGTGAGGGTGCCGAAGCGGAGAAAGTCGATCGCCGGCCGTAATTGGCTGCCAAGCGACCAGTTGTTGTTATTGCCCGCTTCAAGCCAAAGCCAATGATCGCCGCCGCCGCCATAAACAACAGTTTGCTATTTGCCGCCGGCTGCAACGGCAGCAGCTGCATAATTATCGACCAAAGCGAAAACATTTGCCGCAAAGAATTTCTAAATTAAGCGCAGACCAAAAACCACAAAATAAATGCGAAAACAACACAAATTTTATTAGTTGTTGCTGATGCTGCGTAATCATAAAATATGGCCGCAAATTGCAGGCCAGCTGCTGCATTGGCACTTTCCTCTATTGGCTTCGCCTAACTAAATGGACACAATTAACCCGTATCTAGGCGATGGCTGGTTCCACTTGCTTCCCCACCTGTTGTTACGGGTTCCGCTTGTCAATCAAATAGACACCAAGAGACTGCTACTGTTGTTGCCATCGTTGTTGTTGCTGTTGCTGTTGTTGTGTCTGCGTTTAATTAAAAAGTTGCCAGCAAGTAGAAAATGGTAGCATCCACAGTGTTTTAGTCAGTTGTTTTAATTAAGGCGTTTCGGCTTCGCTGACTGCCACACAAAGAGGCGGGCGGCTGGACGTGCCACTTGCCACTTGCCACCGCAAGTTGTTGCTCAATAAACGTTGTTGCATAGCACTTTGCATAGGCTATAACATGTATATTTCTAGCATAAAGCTTAAACTTGATCAATTCACACTCTTGCTGAATATCAGACTATATTGCCAAAAGCACATTAATTGGCATGTCAGGCAATTAGAAATCACAGATAATTTACTCAGCGCCCACACAGTCAAATAACTGAGTTGATTTTGCGCTTTGACTTGAGTATTGGTATTGGAATTGGTCTGTTGGCCTGTTGGTCTGTTGGCCTGACCAGCCGTTGTCAATAAGGTGTTCCAAGTCTTTACATGTTTCGCTGCCAGCCCACACACAGAGCGAGGCAACGAGTACTACTATACTATACACACACATGTCAATTGGCAATGGCTGCTGGGCTAACAAGCCATTGTTGACACATTGCAGCCATGTTAGCCATGTCATTGCATTGCATACGGCCACCAAATACATGACTCTGTTCAAATCGATGTGGCTGTGGGAGTTTTGCTCGTAATTGGATCAGAGATCCAGAGAAAGCCGCCGTAATAATCAAATTTAACTTGTATTCGTATATGGATGAACTGCATGCTTAGTGACTATGTTGTAGTTGCTGTAACTAACTACTTGTTTTTATCGTTTTATCGCTTTATGGTGTCCATGTCCAGCTCGTAAACTTATTTGGTTATGACTTCATTTGCAGCTTGGTGAAAGTGCGCGCGCAAGATGATTTCAGATTTAACGCATCAAAATAAATCAAATAAAGTGCGCATAATGTGCATGGCTTTATGAATGTCATTAACTTGATGCTGTTGTCGTTGTGCTGTTGTGCTGTGGTAATATTAAACGTCAAGTTCGTTGCCTAAGTTATTCGTTTCGTCGCAGCGAAGGGAAGAGGCAACCAAAAGAAATACACAATTTCATAATGATCACTCGATTCTCGGCCCTGGATAAAGACAAAAAGACAAAAAAAGAAGTCGCTAGGCCAACCAACCAGGCAGCCAACCAGCCAGCCGAGCCGACGCCTGTGCTCGGCATTCCAAATCAGTTTCGAATTTCATTTGCTTTTAATGTAATACGTTTTATATAAATGTTGTGTTGTTGTAGTTGCTGGTGTTTGTGTATCACACTTGTTGACAATGTGGACGACGCACCTTTAACACTTTGGCCCCGTACAGCGGCTTATCCATGCCGCGTTTAGGCAGTTTGCAGAACTCTTTCGATAACTTTATCAGCTATTATTTATATATATAACCAAATTTATATATTAATATATTATATTATTATTCCTTCAGCTTATCGTTTTTTGCATATCCTATTCGCCTATTTTTCTTCACAACACTGCACTACACAATCTGTCGTCAGCGATATTGATTTCCCATTCAGATTTACAGGGTTCCGTTTGAAGTCGTAACTTTTCTTTATTCATCTATTTCCAAGTCGCAGAAATTATGCTACTTCAGTTGAACTTTGGCACTCAAAACACTACGTAGACCAACGGTAAACGACAGATCTGGCGCACGACAACATGAAGCGTGATCGACCCCGAGACCCGATACACCACAATATACGATGACAAAGCGCGCTGGCAACAGGTGCAAACCGTTCGCGTTCGCTGTCGCTCTCAAACTGCGCGCACGCTCAAACAGACAGCGCAAACTGTTATGCTCAGACTCAAAATGGCATTGCTGTTAGCATTTCGCTTGCATACTTTGCGGCTGCACTTTTAAATGTACACTTTACATTTAAAAATGGCATTGATGTTAACTTTTTTATTGCAAGCTTTTCGGCTGCACTTTAAAAATTCACTCTTAACATTTAAAAATAACATTGCTGTTAAGTTTTCTGTTGCATACATTTCGGCTGCAGTTATAATATGTACAATTTAAATTTCAAAATTGCATTGCTAGATTTATAAAATGTCCACCTTACATTTTAAAATAGCATTGCAGTTAAGAATTCGGTTGCCTACTTTGCAGCGGCATTTATAAAATTAATAGCTTACATTTCGCTGTTATGGAGCTGTTAACTCGATTGGGAGTTATTAAAATTTATGTCGCATGCTTTTCAGCTGTATTTATAATCTCTACAAATGTTACTTCCACTCGGAAATAATACTATAATAATATGTACATTTTTGCTATTAATGTCCAGTGCAATTAGACAATTTGCTGCTATTTGACTCAAACAAAACAAACTAATTCTTGCATTTAATTCGATTCATTTGTATTTATATTTATTACCAAATGTTTAACTATTTGGCCAAGCAAACCAACTAATTTGTGCATTTTATTTGATTCGTATTTATTTTTATTTATTTTGGAAGTAAATTCTACCAATATGTTAACGTTAATGTTATGTTAACTATCAAATTCTGTAATAATATCTCTGTTATGTTACTCGATCTCTGGATGGAGTATTAAAACGAC
Organism: Drosophila histrio; assembly: GCA_958299025.2. Taxonomy (NCBI): domain Eukaryota; kingdom Metazoa; phylum Arthropoda; class Insecta; order Diptera; family Drosophilidae; genus Drosophila; species Drosophila histrio. Next base: position 23,691,479 of record OY729167.1, read on the forward strand.
CGCTAGATGACGCTAACACTTCGGAAATTTGCCATTTATAAATTCAATTGTTGTTAAATGTATTAAAGTAAATAATAAAGCATTAACTAGTCGACTAGTATTTAAATAGGCTATCAAATTTATTGGAATTTAACCTTTTAAATTCAATATTCAAATTTGTTGAGGATTTCAACTCCAATGAGATAGAGAAAAGTCTCTCACATGAATAGTTTGATATTTATACCAATTGTAATAATTGCAAATAAACAACATTAATTATAATAATGATTATAATTATGTTATATTATTATTCTATTATGCTATCTATAACTTGACAATTTAACAAAAACCAGTCAACCGTTTAAATCGCAATCAAACTGATGGAATCTTTTAATAATGTTAAAAGTAAAAGTGCCATATATTTATGACTAGAGTTTTGGATATGTAAACGGGGCAAGGCCATTATTTCCCCCAAGTGCAACACAATTGTTGCCACAAAAGGCCAACTGGTCATTAAGCCAGAAACGAGACATTAACACTCGCTGGCCGTTGAGGTCTGTGGGTTAATTAGTAGTCAAATCGCGAGCGGATGTGCTTATGATTTTTTCCGAGCACATTCTGCGTTGTCTAATGATTTATGGAGCATCTGGTAAATGAGTGCAGCGTGTGAAGCTGCAACCCGCGGGGACTTGTCGGCTCTTCCACTTTCAAGACTTACCCAAAGAAGTGTTCAATGATTGTGATGAGAATGCAATTGTTGGCTTACCTGCAAGTGAAAGGGAAATTAAATTAGTATATAATAGGGGCACAAATGGAAATATGGGTTACCCTAACGCTATCAGAAAATCAATTTGGCTAATTGCAAACATAATGGCCTCGTTTGTCGACACATTTCAACGGACACCAACGGTGGGTGGAGGAGCAGCAGCTCAAATGGGCTGACAACTTTTTGACACGCAAAGTTCCAATGGTGGGAGCGTTTATTAGACAAATAAAATAACCCCCAAAGTGTCATCAAATCAATGCAAAGTAGCAGAAATCGAAGCGGCAATCGCAACCCAAACTAATAGACACAAAAGAGCCGAAACTTTTTGGGCAACATTTGCACCAACAGCCATTAAAGTGCTTTTGGCCGAAACTGGAAATGGAACTGAGTTCTCCGTTGGCCTCTGCGAACCCACTAAACGAGAATGGGCCATTCTGTTGCTCATAAAACGTCGTAATAATGGCAAAAGTTTGCACCCAGGCTACACGCTACTAGGACACAGGTGTGTCCTTAGGCATGAAATAGTTTTCGTTTCCCTTTTGCCCTGTCAGCTAATAGATTTTTTGTGTCCGCCCTGCGAAATCAATAGACGTTCCCCAAGGAGTGTGTTGAATCTCATAAATAAGTTCGACCCAATGTGCATTTTAAGTGCTTATTAAAGTAACAATGTAAAATATATAAATTAATGTAAATAATAATTTACAGGAATACTAAAAAGCTAATGTAGTAAATTGATTATTATTGAATAATTTCCAGTTTTTCCATTATTTTTAGAAAACTTTTTAATTTATTTATTAATTTCTTAAGTGGTTATTTAATCCATTTTCCATTTCAAGTCGATATATTTATTGTTTTATTATAGCATACTAACATTGATCATTTTTTCTGGCAATAATACAACACTAATGTAATAAATTGATTAATTTTACAATGAAATGAAACTATATATTCTCAGTTCCTAAATTCATAGCATACTTTCAGGCTAAAGTTGGAAATCGATTGCTCAGCTATTTACAACTAAAACTATAAGAGTCGCGATCATGCATTCAATGCTGACGGTTGTGTTTTCTGCATAATTGTGCTTCAATTGTTGTCAAAACATAATCAGATCGAACGCTTATCTATTATCGCCGCCTAAGTGGCGCCTTATTCGAACAAAGCAAAAACAATACACATATCGGCTGTGCTTGCGGTTGCCCTTAGGCAAGGTCGTTCTAATCTCGCTGCGCATGCGGCCTAGTGCAAAATCTCTTTTTGGACTCCGTCTCGTGCGGTGTCGGCAACGGTAGCGATAACAACAAAGACAATAGTTTGACTCGCAAACGTAATTGTTCTTGCCCGCTGGGCAAGATAAAAGCCCCGCGCCGCGCTTGACCGTCGCCGGACTTCTTATCAGCAAACTTTTTGTTTTTGTTTTTGTTTTTGTTTTCGTTTATTCTTTGCGACTTACATTCGCAAACACACCTTTAACAAATAAATACGTAGTTGTTGGCAAAACAATATTTAATTGATTAAATATTGCCAATTTGCCTAGACATGAGTAATAATGCATCATCTCAATCTCAGCCTAGCAAAGGGCGGCCGAGTTTCGAGGCGATGAAACAAGTAGCTGGTCAATCGTCAACAGAGCTGCGAGCCCAGCTTGCTTCTGTGCTTCTTAGACCAGCACAGCTGGGTCTACCGCTATCAGCAAATGACAGCAACAGCTGGGCGGCAACAACAACAAGCACCACTACCACTGCTACTTTTTCAACGAGTGGCAGTGCTTCAACATATACAACAGCAACTGCTACAACTGGAACTATCTGCTCTGTTCCAATTTCGGCAAGTAAATCAACATCAAATAAAAATGTAGCTTCTGCTAAATCTGTAGTTCTGGATTGTTCGTTCCAAATGCCCCAGGTTTCCGTACGTAGAAAGCAGAAAACAGTAGGCAAAGTAGCTAAGTCAATACAGAAAACTAAGCTACCAACCATAAATATAGCTGATAGCAGAAAAAACGTATATGCAGCCTCAACCTCCGCAGCGCTTAGTAACAATCGGTATGCAGCGCTAGCTGAAGAAGCTGAAGCTATTATGCAAATAGACGATGAAATTGACGATGCAGTATCACCTGAAAGGACCAATGATACGCAAATAAGAAGTCCCACCTGTAAGCCACCGGCCATTTGCGTACCGCATGTGAACAGATTGGACAAGTTGGAACAAGTGCTTGATGCAGTGGATCCTCCACTTGATTATTATATTAGAACATCAAAATTCGGCGTGTCTCGTATATATGCTAGTAACGCAAATATGTTTAGGTCCATTGTCCAGGTGCTAACACAACACAACTGCGAATACTGGCATCACCAACTGAGAGAAAATAAGGCATATAGATTGGTGCTTAAGGATATTCATTCCAATGTTCCCAAGGAGAATATCACAAAGGCATTCGCAGACAAGGGGTTCGAAGTGCTAAACATATATTGTCCCAGGAAGCCTGAATGGCGTAACATTGACATTAACGAGGACGACGATCAGCAAGTAGTTGATGCGAAAACGAGGCAGCACTTGTTCTTCGTTAATCTAAAGCAGGTTCCTAATGTGGCGGAAGCCCTTAAAATAACCCAAATTGGTAAGCACAGGGTTACTGTCCAAAAGGCCAAGCGAAGCAAGGAGCTGGTGCAGTGTTTCCGGTGTCAGGATTTCGGTCATACTCGAAACTATTGCCTTAAAAAGCCAGTCTGTGGTAAATGCTCGGGCGATCATTCTACTGGATCAACATTGTGTGAACTAGGCCTTAATAAAAAGTCCATATGTGCCAACTGTGGAGATGACCATTTATCTAGCTTCAAAGGTTGTTCAGTCAGAATTGAACTGAGCAAGAAGCTCAAGCCAGCGGCAAGACTACCGGAAGATGGACTGCCAATCAGCAGAAATGGTACAAATCAGCCAGTTAAAACACAAGCAATTTCCAATGCTGCCGTCAGGAATGGCTTCTCCTATGCAGACATGATAAGATCACGTGAGGAAAAGCATAATAGCGTGAACATAAAGCAGGCTAGCTCCCGGTTGTTTGAGGGTATTGAAGATCAACAATTCAATAGCAAATTTAAGATGTTGGAAAAAGCTATTAACGACTTAAATTCCAGAATGGACCAAATGTTCAAACTCATGCAGGATACGATGGAGGGAAACAAAGCCTTTCGGGAACTGGTTCAGAAGCTTATTTCAAAATTATGAATCTACAATTAAATATCGGATTATGGAATGCACGTGGGCTAGTCAGAAACAATGACGAACTTAGAATTTTTCTTAGTGCTAATGCAATTGACGTTATGCTGGTGACTGAGACACATATGCGTCCTGGCGTCCTGAAGCCATACCTACCTGGATACGACCAATATTACGCTAATCACCCCAGTGGAACATCGAAAAGTGGTTCTGCTGTTCTTATAAGATCGTCAATTGCTCACGTTCAGAATGAACCTATATCAAGCCTGAATATACAAGCTGCCAGCGTGAGTGTGCCGACTAATGGTGGATGCATTAAGATCTCTTCCATATATTTACCTCCCAACCAACCTTGGTCTAAGACCGACTTCGAAGAGCTACTTCTAAACTTGGGTTGCAGATTCATCGCAGGCGGTGATTTTAACGCAAAGCACCAATGGTGGGGTAATAATAGATCATGCACTCGGGGGAAGCGCTTGCAAGAGGCCATCACAAGTAATACATGCCAAATTCTTGCCACAGGTGAGCCAACGTTTTACTCATACAACACTCGGCTTACTCCCTCTGCTTTGGACTTTTTTATTGTAAATGGCGTTGATTTAAACAGGCTTTCAATCCAAATTAAGTATGAGCTCTCCTCGGATCACTTGCCAGTTGTAGCAACACTGCATCATGAAGCACAATTTAAAGCTAAAAAGCAATGCATTCTCCCGCGTGGCTCTTGTGTTGAAATGTTTAAAGCCGAACTGGATAGAAGCATTAATCTCAATATAGAAATTAACAGCGCAGAAGATATAGAAGATGCAATATTAATCTTTATGAGAAAAATACAGCAAGCTGCATCGAACGCTTCCCCAGAAATTCATCGCTCAACAAGTCAACAACGACGAACAGTTCTGCCTCCAAACGCCGATGCACTCCTACGCCTGAAAAGAAGAGTCAGAAAAGAGTACGCAAGAACGGGTGATATTCGTATACACCAAATCTACGTAAGATTATCAAATCGTTTGCGTAAGGTTCTTGGAAAAATCAAGCAAAGGAAAATTGAAGACATATTGGAGAACGCTGGTCCGGATGCATCCTTCAATTACAGTCTATGGAAGCTTACAAGCCGCTTTAAGAGAATTGTCGTCCCGAAGACTCCAATTAAAAATCCAGCAGGTGGATGGTGTTACTCTAACCAACAGAAGGCTGAAATCTTTGCAGACAGCTTAGAGGATAGATTTAAGCCTTTTAATTATACATCTGCGGTTATGCGAAGGGCTGTCGAGCTACGATTGGAGATGCCATTTCAAATGTCCTTGCCAGCAAACCCAGTCACACTGCAAGAGGTGATGCAGCAAATCAAAGCTCTAAAGGCCAAAAAATCTCCTGGCGAGGACCTTCTGGACAACAGGACGCTAAAAATTTTGCCCAAGAGAGCCCTGCTGTTTATAGTTCTGCTCCTCAACAGCATACTAAGGATAGGTCACTTCCCAAACAGCTGGAAGATAGCGCTAATTACCATGGTACCAAAGCCTGAAAAACAACACACAGAAGTCGATGGGTACAGACCAATTAGTCTGCTCTCAGCGCTGGGGAAGATGACTGAGAGAGTGATCCTTAACAGGATCCTGAAGCTCGAGCCTGTAACTCAAAGAATTCCAAAGTGGCAGTTTGGATTTAGACAAGGTCACGGCACGCCGGAGCAACTCCATCGTGTGGTAAACTTCGCCTTAAATGCAATGGAGCAAAAAATGTATTCAGTTGCTGTGTTCATGGATATTCAGCAAGCTTTTGACAGGGTGTGGCACGACGGTCTCCTCTTTAAACTTAAGAACATTCTTACGCCGCAGCTATTCCAGCTTGTAAGTAGCTTTCTTAAGGATAGAAGTTTTAGTGTTGTCGTCGATGGAGCAAAATCTTCGAAACGACCAATCTGCGCAGGCGTTCCACAAGGCAGCGTTCTTGGTCCGACGCTATACTCTCTGTATACAGCTGACATGCCTACCTCAAGGACAATAACTGGGCTGAACGAGGACGATGTGCTGATAGCAACCTACGCGGATGACACTGCAGTGCTGACGAGAAGTCCAAGCATTAACGTAGCCACTGAAGCTCTGCAGCAATACGTACGAAGTTTTGAAAGCTGGGCTGCAAAATGGAACATAGGCATCAATGGCAGCAAATGTGCAAATGTAACATTTACAACAAGGACATTGTCCTGCAGGGGCATAACTATGCTGGGCTCCACGCTGATGCACAAGAGCTCACATAAATATTTAGGTGTCGTTCTAGACAGGGAGCTAAGGTTTAAAATTCACACAACGATGGTCCAGAAGTCAGTGATGGCAAAAGCAGGAAAGATGGCGTGGCTTCTTGCACCTAGGAACAAGCTGTCACTGTTCAGCAAAGTCGCGATTTACAAATCTATTTTAAGTCCGATTTGGAAGTACGCACTGCAAATTTATGGCATTGCGGCCAAATCAAACTTAAGTAAAATTAGAGTTGCGCAGTCAAAAATTTTAAGGCGAATGTCCAACGCTCCATGGTACGTTCGAAACAGGGACATCGAACGGGATCTAAGAATTCCTAAGGTGGGCGATGTTATGCAACGTCACTCATCAAATTATATTCAACGCCTTGGTGGTCACCCTAACGCACTGGCCAGAAGATTAACTAGATCACCTAAGAAGAGAAGGCTCAAAAGGTGCCATCCATTGGATCTCCCCGCAAGATTCCTTCATTGATCATTTTCTATAAATTTGTAAATTTTTGTAAATAGTACTTCCATACATGTAACAAGAGTATTTAAGCATCACCTGTGATCAATTTTGTCCTATTCCCTAAATGTAAAACTAGATTAAGTTGCCATTAATGGTAACAAAAAACTTGTTTAAATAAATATACAAATTTTTTAACAACAAAAAAAAAAAAATAAATAAAAAATAAAACTATAAAATAATAATTTCTAAAATAAATTGGAATAATTAAAAAAAAAAAAAAAATAAAATAAAATAATAATATAAAATAGATTAAATAAGTATTTCTTGCATTAATACAACACAAATGTAAAAAATTGATTAATTTTCCAATGAAATATGAGTAATTGCCAATTAAAAATGTTATCTTGTTATATATTAGTGACTTATTTATTTATAATTTATTTGATATATTTTCTACTTCCGTAATTAAAACAAAAACAATATTGATATTTTAAAATTTTTAATACTACTACTACTAGGCTGACAAGAGACGAGCTTGCGTAAACAAAAATTTACAGATAATTCATGAATTTAGTCATTCGCTGCCTAAAAGCATGCTAGATTTTGCTCACATTTGCATTGTCCTATGAGAAACTAAGTGCAAAACAATTGCATATATTTAGTGGCAACTGATAACCTTGTAAAGCACATGGCACCATTTCGTTGGACACTTGACGAGCACTGTCACTGTGTCAATGATTGAAACCAGGAAGATAAGCTGCACTTTTCAACTCAAACCAACTCGGTGCTCTCGATAATCGATACCATATTCTCGGCAATGTCACACATTAACGTATATGTCTGTATATAGAGCGAGTCTCTGTAGTACTTTTTAGCCCGCAGCTTTTTAAGCAAATACATTTCCAGGTTTTCATATTTCAATTGACGCAGCCATGGCTTTTCAGTATCCGAGGAAATCTCCTCTTTCTTCGCTATATCCATGGATTGTGAATAGAAATTGACAAGCTCGGATTTCAGGCAGGTCTCCTCTATGGATTGCATAAGTTCCTGCCATTCCTCAATGCCATTGGCGATGCAGCCACGCACGTAAATAAAACGAGATCGTTTTCTCTCCTCACTGTGATCAAAGGTGGAAAACTGCATGTCGCCAGAGGATTTCATTGATTCCTGTATTTCTATCAGCTTCTTAAAGTAAGATTCCCGATACTCAGCAATAGGTAGGCGTAGGATCAATTTCTTAAGGGTTTCAAGACACAAATCCCATGCTGGCTCCCGTGGCATCTTCAGGGCATGGTAAAGAGCTCGTAGATCTTCGAGATCCTCGAATCGTTCGCAGTGATATCCCACATTTAGGGCATTGAATAATTCACGATCATCGAGATCCCGTTCGTAGGGACACAACTTCTCTGGCGTTTCGATGATCGGCGCCAATTTACCCTGACGTGTGGTCAATTTTTTCATTACCTGATCATTGCTCTTATCTACAACGACCTGAATATGCCGGTTAACCTTTCCCGAATACATTGGCGATGGCACACACTTGCCAACAAACTCAATGACCAGTGCTCCCCGGTGAGTGCAGAAGACATTCGGAAAGGTTTTCAACTCCCAGCGCTGTTTGCAAAGCGACACGACACACGGCTGGAAAAGCGCTTTCGATATGTAAACATCGCCGGGAAAGAGTGTAAGTAGTTTGTGATCGAAGAGGAAGCATTTACCGCAGTCCTCATAGTCTTGTGATCGCTGGTAATTCCTCGTCCAGTCACAGATCATCACCTTTTTGCCGATGTTCTCCAGGCGAAGAACCTCGATTAGTTGGAGTTGATATGGCTCGCACTCAAAGTAGAACTGCAAGTCGCCGATGGGAAGATTACGCTTCTGGTCGGCAATGTAGACCCCATCATTGATCTTAATGCCAACATTCACGTCCTCTGGCAGCGACTGATGCGGAGAATCTCCCTCGCATGCTGTCTGAATCTCAAGCGAAGAATTCTCCGAGCTACTGCTAATCGTGATAATATCCTCAGTCTGCAGCAGGTTGATGTCCTCGTTGTGATAGTCGTAGCTTTGATTATTACCGACTATTTCAAGTTCATTGATGTCCGGACAGAACTCCAGTACTCGCCTGATATCTTCGTCCTTTGCCAAGATCTGTTTATCCAGCTCCTTCGAGTTGTGCCACTTGCCCTTCTGATTTGGTGTCGGACCTGTAAATGCTCGAGGTGGACAGAGTATTTCCTTTTTTGTCGATATGGGAAGTCCACTGATTTCCACCTGCTTCTTGCCCGTTCTTTCGGCTTGGGGAAGTGTCTCCTGTACTTCGGGAATACACTGGCCCGTCCGCCGATTAAGACGTTCGGGGAGAATATCGGGCATCTTCTGTTGCAGGGTTATGGGATTCATGCGGGTTGCAAAGTCCATCAATCGGTTGACTGTTCCCTTGTCCCGCTGCTCCACAGATGCCGGAAGATTGAATAGCATTTCATTGGGCTTTTTGCCTGTCTTTCGATATATCCTCTGCTGTATCTTCATGCGATCCCTCAACGTGTCCTGCCAACGCTTCAAACGTTCGTCCATTTCCTCACAGTCCTCAAAGGTATCGGTTAGCGAGGGCTGCGAACTGGAGATATTAGCCAGGCCAACATTCGCATCGAATATACTATCAACGACATCCTCGACAATGTCTTTTCCGTCTCGCAGAGTCACCGCCTTTAAGTTTCCCGTCTCCTTGTACATGGTCGCCGTGCTGTTCGAGCTGAAGGAAAATGTATTGTTCTTGGTCATATTTCCCGTCTGTTCCACGGACTGCAGTATCGATACCATGCGCATTCTATTTGCCATTGTGTTTTATTTGTTTTTTATTTTTATTATTTATTTGGGATTGTATATTTCCTACGAGTTACTGTGTTAGTTAAGTTTAAGTCTAGACATGCTCAGTGCTCTCGATAACCGAGACAATGTCTTCGGCAACGTTGCACAGCTGATTGTAGGTGTATATATAAATGGAGTCCCGAAAATGCTTTGATTTGCTTGCTTTGAGTACTTGAGAGTCCAGGGACCAGATCTTCTCCTCCCACAGCTCAATGTTGTTGGCAATCATCCCACGCACATAAATGAATCTCGTTCTTCTGCGTTCCTTCAGCTTGGCTTGACTATCGCTGAGACTAAGAGGAAGTGATCTGCCACGCAGTTTGTCCAACAGACTAGTCAGCTTTGCAAAGAGATCTATTCTCTGAACTTCCTGCTCCTTGGAACAGACTAGAGCTATCAGCATGCTGACACTGTAATCCCAGCGCAAAAGACTCGCCTCGGGCTTGAGAAGTTCAAAGAAGTTCTTGATGTCCTCAATGTCAGAGTTGTTTTTGCAATGGAAACCAATGTTGCGTCGATTAAATGCCTCGCAATCTTCCAGCTCCCGGGCAAATGGACATTGAGGGTGGATTTTTGTATGGCAGATAGACAATTGACGGCTGTGCGGAATGGTCACTTTCATCCTGCTCTCCATTAGTTCCAGATACTCCAGCGGAGGTGTGCATCTCCCATGCATATTGAGTGTTAGAGCCCTGGGACAACGAAAGAAGATTCTCGGCTTTGTGGTGAGCAACCATCGCTGTTTTGTGATGCCCACCTCGCTGGGTCGAAATAGAACCAACACTTCCCTCACTTCTCCCGTTCGCAACTGAAAGGGTTCTGTGTCGAACACAAATACCTCTTCCTTCGTGTTAAAGAGCGTATTGTTGTACGCAAAGAAGTCGGAACGTTCCCAGTTGAAGACCAGAGATCTCTGGCCGTTATTCTCTATACGCATTATGGTGCGTTGACTACGTTCGTAGGGATTGCAGACAAACATCCGCTCGAGTATGGGCGAGAATTCTGGTTTATATCTGCAGTAGGGTGTGCCATTGATAAGCACTGACAATGGTGACGTCGTCGTCAAGGTTCCTCCAGCTCTGGGGGACAACGAATTGATTGGCACATGATCTGCAGTTGACTGCGTATTTATCGGACTTGTGCTGGGACTAGAAACTGTGTGTATAGATTCATGGCCAAATTCGACATTATGCCAACGATTCTCCCCTATCACCTCAAGATCACTGAACTCGGGGCAATATTCCAGAACATTACTGATGGCCCTGAAACTGTCGCCGATCTGATTACTGAGAATATCCGACTCCTGCCACTTTCCCTTCCACGCACTCCTCGTAGACGCATTTCCCTGCATCTCTAAGGTTGTTCGTCTTGGCACTCCCACAATCTCAATCCAGTTCTTTAACAGTTCTCCTGTAGACAATGACGAAGTTCCATCGTTGCGCTCGGCATAGTCTAAGATACGTCTAACGGTTTGATCTTTGTGATAGTCCAAATTAAAGAGTATATCTTCGGGAAGTTTCCCTGAACTCTGACTCAATCTCTGTTGCAGGGCGCGACGTTGACGCAACATATTCTTCCAGTACTGCAATCGCCTGTCTACGGATTTCTCTGGGGAACGCGTCTCCGACTCGGAATTAACCTCTGACTCAGATTGCTCGTAATGGCCATCGTACAGCTGAAAGATGTCGTCAACGATCTTGTTGACCAAGACATTCTTACTATTCAAGTCCCCATTCTCATCTTTCTGTCTATTCATTACTCTATTCGAGTTGAATTTTATCCCTTTGTGTTTAGTAGTTATCAAATGTTAAAGTGATAACAAACAAACAGCACTTTTTTCGATTTACACTTGAAAACAGACAATTAATTTACTTAATATAAAGAGATCAACCTATTAATTGGGCACATCTTCAGTGCTTTCAATCACCGAGACAATATTCTCGGCAATATTGCAGAGATGCGAATAAGTTTGTATATAGAGAGCATCGCGAAAGAACTTCGAATGATGGAGATTTTTAAGAACCTCAGCTGTGATTTCCTCTCCAACTTTGAGCTCATCTCCTGCGGTGTTGCCGAGTCCCTTAGATATTGCAATTTTCACTTCTGATTCCCCATCCTCCTCCTCTTCTTCTGCCTCCGCCAGCTGGTTCATAAAATACTGCTGCAACTCAGACTTGTAGAAGGATTCCTCGATGGTGCACATGAGATCCTCCCACTCCTCGATGCCATTGCAAATGGCGCCACGTACATAAATCAATCTGGTGCGTTGTTTCTGCACTGCTGACTCCAAAGTGGGAGCAGCTCCCAGTAGAGGTTCCCGAATCACCATGAAATCTGCGAACATTTTCTTGCGTTTCTCCAGGTTCTCGATGCGCATGATGAGCAACTTGATGGTGTCCAGACGCAGATCCCACTGAGGTTCTCGCGGCTTCTTCAGGTGCTTGTGCATGCCCTTGAACACTTCCAGATCGTCGAACCTAACGCAATTGTGTCCCGGATTCAGGGAGTTGAAGAGTTCACGTTCGTCCAGAGTGCGTTCGTAGGCACAACATGTGGGCGGAGGCTCCAGCAGAGGCACCAGCGATGCCTGTTGATGCATCAGAGTGCTCATCACATGGGTGTTGGACTTACAGATCAGCGTGCAGTGCAATTCCTGCAGTCGGGCCATGTATTCCTTGGGCGTGGTGCAGCGTCCGTGGAAACGCAGCTGCAGGGATTCCTGGTTGGTGCAGAAGATCTTGGGATCCGTGTGCAGACGCCACAGCTCCATGGCCATGCTGACCTTGCGGGGCTGATACATCACCGTTAAGTTGTAGCTCTGACCGTGCGTCAAACGGAAGCTGTCCGTGTCGAACAGGAACTCATCGTCCTTGGCCAGCAGCAGGGTGGCTTTGTTGAAGAAATACACACCCTGTTGCCAGCTAAAGGACAACGTCTGTCTGCCAATGTTAGTCAGTTGCAAGATGCGCTTGATGCGTCGCTGAAAGGGATCGCATTTGAATTTGGTAAGTAGCTCAAAGCAATCCTTGAATGGCTGCTCACAGGGCACATAGTCCTTGCCATTGATCTTAAGTCCAATTTCCGGTATAGCTGGTTCCACCTCCGACTCCGCCTGTAGGGAGTTCGATTCGTCCTCCAGCTGCTCCTCTGAGCCAAGCATTGAAGGATTGCTCGTGCTAATCTCAACGAGCTGTTCCTCCTTAACGAATGCAGTGTAGGGCTTTTGTTGCAGCTTCTCAATGTTTGTGCCCGTCACCTGCAGTTTATCTAGATCGGGAAAGAACTCCAGCACATCACAGATATCATCGAAACGCTCCTCTATGCGTTCCTCCAGCACATGTGACTTAATCCAGCCCTGTGGCAGTTTCCCCGGCTTAAGATTCTCACCCATCAACTCCGTCTGTATCACTTTGGGTATGCCGATAACTTCAACGTCTTTGTGACCCTCTTGCTCTGCCTTTGGCCAGGTCTCATCTACCACCTCCAAGTATTCACAAGTCTGGGGATCTACAAGATCTCTCAACGTGTTGATTGGCTTCGTTGACAGTTTCTCAGCTGTCATGCGATCCGCGTAGTCCAGCAGACGCAACACAGTCTCCTTGTTGCGATTATCAAAGGTCGAGGGTCGATTAAACAGCACTTGCTCGGAAGTCTTGCCAGTTTGGATCTGGACTCGTTGCTGCAACTTCTGACGCTTGGCCAGCATCTCCCGCCAATACTTGAGACGTTTGTCCACATGCAGCTCTTGAGTTGGCAATGTGGGAAGCAGTTCGTCCAGTTTACACGACGAGGATGTTTCGGGGAAATGGCCACGACGCTCGGCGAATATCTCCTCCAGTATGTCGTCCACAATGCGTCCGCTGTAATGGGACATGCTGGGACCTGCCTTCAGGGCTCCATCATGCGCCAATAGCACCGACGAGGGATACAGTGTGACCAGATTGGCCAACGTTAGTGGAGCACATATCACTGGCTTGATTAGCTCGCCAGTTTTCATTACATTCGATGCTCGTTTGCATGGCAACATTTTGGGATTCGAAATTGAATCGTCAACTCGATGTGTTTATTATTTAGTTATAGTTAATGATTTTGACAAAGGCTGTATACAAATCTCTACAAAAGATTCAAGATTTACAAAGGGAATGCAAATGGAACAGAAACTCAGAGATGCACAGTGCTCTCGATGGCACTCACAATATTCTCGGCGGCATCGCAGAGTATTGTGTAGGTCTGAATGTAGAGCGAATCCTTGAAATACTTGCAGCTGTTAACTTTCTTCGAGACATACCAGTCAATGATCTCGTCATCCGGCGGAATCATTTGATCTGACTCCAGCAGATCGTTGACAAAACGTTGCAGCTCCGACTTATAGAACTGCTGACCCAGAGTCTCGGCCAGAACTTCCCATTCCTCAATGGCACTGCAGACAATGCCACGCACATAGACGAGACAAGTGCGCTGTCTTTGATTGTCTGCATCGATGCTAAGGAAGCTTTCTCCCGAATTGCATCTCATGGGCTCAATGATGTCCAGTAGGAGTTTCTGCAATGCCTCCCGCTGCTTCGCCTCGTGCTGATAGATGCACTGACGCACTGCTTCAATACTATAATCCCACGGCGGTTGACGGGGCTTCTTGACCAGCACATAGAGCTGCTTCAGTGTCTCGAGATCCGCATAGCGAACACACTGAAATCCCGTGTTCTGTGCACTGAACAATTCACGCTCATCCAGTTGCCGCTCGTAGGGACAGTCGGTGTGAGGCTGTTCCACTATCGGTGCCAATTCGGCATGGAGTTTGGTCAGACGATCGGCAATCTGATGACGTCGCTTGTTGATCACACTCTGCTGATCCCGATCTAGGCGTCGTCGATAGCAAGCTGGCTCTGTGCAGATTCCATGGAGTCGTACATTGATGCGACGCACGCCACAGAATGAAGAACGTTGCAGATTGAGGGTCCAAATCTGCTTCTTGACCCCAACAACCATGGGAGCATACATCACATCGATGCGACGTTGATTGCCAGGCACCAGGAGAAAGGATTGTGTATCGAAGATGAACTCATTGTTGATGGCATGACATTGATTCAATTCCCTGTTGTACAGTGTATTCTGCTGCCATCTGACCATGACGAACTTGTTGCCGATATTCTCTAGTAAAACGATTGTTTTGCGCATACGCTGAAAGGGATCACACTGGAAGAACAACTGCAGATCGCTGCTCAGCGGTCCCTGAATGTCCCCGAAGCCATAGACACAGCCATTGATACGCAGGACATTCTGCGATGCGGGCTTCTCCCGTTCGATTGTTGGTCTGGGAGTTTCTATGGATTTTTTCTTTATTGGAACTACCTCACTCGTCTCAGACACAGTCAGCAGCTTCTCCTCGCCCACCTGTTGACTGTCCAGCACCGGTACCGCATTCTGTGTAAAGCCAGGCGCCACCTGCAGCTGTTCCAACTCCGGACAATAGCTCAGCACACGCTGGATTGCCTCCTTGTGCTCCTCGAGACGCTGCTCTAGCACCTGGGAGCGCTGAAATTGACTCTCGCCTGCATCGAGCACACCTGTCAGTTCCAGTTGAGTTACCTGCGGCAAGCCTATAAACTCCAGCTGCTGCAACTTTGGATCTGTTGCCTGAAGTTCCCTAATCTCGCGACAAGTGTCCACATCGAGTCGCATCTTCAGCACACTCGGCACATGATCCGGCGGGAATCCCTCACTGCGCTGTGCCGTGTCCAGGACACGTAAAAGCATCTGCTTCGTTTGATTATCGATGGTGACGTGGCGATTGAAGAGCACATCCTCCGATCGCTTCCCGGTGTGCAGCTGAATGCGTTCCTCCAGCACTTTGCGCTGTCTCAACACTTTATTCCAGCTCTTGAGCCGTGGATCCATGTCATCATTATTACTGTCCGACTTGGGCTTGGGAATGGGGCATTCATTGTCTACCAGCTTGGTGAAGCAAGTGCCATCCTTTTCCTTGATCACTTCGAAGATTTCGTTAACCAATTGCCTGGCGAACATCGATGGCATTGTTGTTATGGATCCTGGTTGATAGTTGACTTTTGAATGATTTGCATTGATCTCATCGAAGTTGGTATTCATGTTTCTATTTATGAGTATTATACAAATATATATATACAATGTCAGCTATCTTGGGGATTGTTTGCGAGCTATTCGACTGCTCACGTGTTTTATGTATCTAAATTATGTGTGTCCTAACTTCACCTACAGTTGAGTTCAATTTATGAGCCCGAATTTGACGGCAGCTGTGCTAATTTGCTAACAATCCACAATACCAAATTAAAGCCTACTCAGCTCGTGTGACAAGTCATCGTAATTTTCATCAACATTTCCATTTCCATTTCCATAACCATTCCCGTTCCCATTCCCATTTTCATTTACATTTCCCGTCTCAACGACATTGACGTGCCGCCTTCACACAATTCAAAATTGCCAGAGTTGTTGTTGTTGCTGTTGTTGTTGGCATTTTGTGACTGGCACAACAACAACATCCAAGTGAAAGGAGTCAAAGCTGTCAACGTGGTAAACAAACGAACTTTGTGGCAGCCGAAAATAAAGTTGATTTATTGTCAATGCATGTGCAAAATTAACAACAACTATTTGATACAATTCCCTGATAGGCTCATTAATAATTGAATAGTAGCGGACTTGCCACAAATTGCAGCAAGTATATGCGAGAGAAGTTCCTTCGGTTGTTTTTTAAATAAAAGTATAACCGGAAAGTCGGAAAGGCTAAAGTCGAGGTCGACTATGAGAGACCCTGTACTTATTCTTCTAAAGGGAAATAATAGTATAATAAATACATTTTAAAAAGAATAATAGCCTAATAAAAAGTATGTCTCTTGTAGGTTTCGAACTCCAGAACCACACCGCAAGAGTTCGAAACTCTAACCATTGCGCCAATGCAGCCATAGTCGATTATCTGGCAGATTACCAGTTTCTTGCCTCAAGTTGCTGCCTGCAACCTTTGTATATTCGAATATGTAATTGCTTCAAATCTCCGATGTTTATTGTCCAATTGCAATGAAATTTTCAGTACACATCGCAATTAAACTAAACCTTCTGTAAGCCGAATTTGGATGTTGTATCTTTTAAATTACTCGTGTTATTCGAGTTTTTACGGTTTTTGTGGGCGGAAGAAGGCGTGGTCAAATTCTAAAACAAACCTGACCTTTGCAGAAGCCTCAGGAGTATTGTCACCAAATTTGGTTACTCTAGCTCTTATAGTCTCTGAGATCTAGGTGTTTATACAGCAGGACAGACGGGCGGACGGACAGATGGACATGGCTATATCGACTCGACTGTTGACGCTGATCAAGAATATATATACTTTATGGGGTCTGCCAGACTTCTATCGACCTGTTACGTACAAACTTAAGAGACCCTTGTACTTTTTTAAAGTAAAGGGTCTAAAAAGGCAGCAGTCGAAACGGAAATGCAGACAGAAAACAAAGCCATATCAATTACCCAGGCAACCAGCAACAACTACAAAGAAATATACGTATACAATAAAATGAAATAAAATAAAATAAAAGAAAAGTAAAGCGAAAGAATAGAGTTGAGAATAAAGTAATTTGGCCCAACAGTCGGATCCTGGCCGACAAGTTGCTGCAGCCAACTAACCGCAGGAGAGGAAACACGGCCCGTTGAAGCAGCAATGAGTGTAAAAGGATGAGGGGCTCAGGGAAAAGGGGAAACGTTGTTGCCGGTCTGCGGAAATGCAACGTTGCTCTGCCATTGTTAGCAATTTCAATACTCATCATTATTATAAGGCTCTGACTTCTGAGTTCTTGTACGGTTCGGAGCATGTGTTTCATTTACGTGCCTGGGCGCAATGCAATCAACATATTGTAATTCTGAAATGCATATTGAGAACGTGCAACAGATACTCCACACAATGCAGCAATGCAATCTGAAACTTTGGCTGCACTTAAAGGGCCGCCGGGCAAAAACAAACAGCAATGGCAACAACAACAACATCAACAACAACATCAACATCGGCATCAACATCTTATGCCGCTGCACTTGATGCAACGTTCGAGGCAGCTGAGGCAGCAGCAGCAAAAATCTGGCAGCGTTTGCATTTTGATTTCCATTTCGCATGCACTCAAGTAACGCATTTATTATTTACCAAGCCTGGCAACTGGCAACTGGCAACGTGCAACGTGCAGCGTGTAACTTGCAACGGGCAACAGGCGGCCGAGGCAACTCAATTCAATTCCGCAGACTCATGCTGCAGTTGTCAACCGTTGCAGACGAAGACACTTGTGAACGAGTGTTGTGTTACCCTCCCCCCCCACACACTCCTCTCATTCCTTAACCCAGTCAACTCTAGGCGATGCCGCTCCAATGTTGCACATGTTGCATACCACTTGGTTCTGTTGACAGGCAGCCAGCAGCGGCAGCAACTCTCAGACGGCAACTGTTGGCGCTTGTTGAGTGAAGACAGACGAAAAGACTGACACTCAGCCAAATGCATAATATATATACCCTAACCATTGGGTATATGACATTATTAATATGCTATTTGCAATTTATAATAAACTAGGGCAATCGATATAAAGTGCTTGCTACTGATTTATAAGATATTTAAAGAATTATAATAATATTTAGTAATTAGAAGAAAATAAATTGAAAACTATTTATAAAATATTTAAGGAATTATAATAATAGTTCATAATTATAAGAAAATAAACAGAAGACAAATGGAGCTGCAGAAACAGTTTAGATGGCAAACAGTGATTAAATTGATATTTGGAATGAAAGTCGGATAAGTTTTGATAAAGTTATAGTTGTCAAATTAAAGTTAAGTGAAATAAATCAATCAGAAATTTGTAGAACAAAACTTATAGTTCTCATATAAGCAGAATTTACATGTAGTAATAATTTAGACGCCAAACAGATGATCAAATTGATAATTCAGTTATGGAGTTTCATAATAATAGAAAAAATGCTAAGAGGTTGGTATGAAAATATTTAGAAATGCTTAGACAACAATTAAAGTTTTCATATGAGCATAGATAATATGCAGCATTAAATTAGATGGCAAACAATGATTTATTTGATATTTGGAATGAAAATCGGATAAGTTTTGATAACGATATGGTTGTCATAATTATCAATATAATATTAAGGGATAAAAATTTATAAAAAATATTAAAATTAACCATATAAGCAGTATTTACATGCCGAAATAATTTAGATGCAAAAAAAAGACTAAATTGATATTCCACATGAAAATTTGCTAAGTTTTGGCAATGCAATGAAAGATCAAAATAATCGATAAAATGTGAAGGGGAATATTTATTATTATCATTATTATTATTTATTTTACTTATACATATGTTCCTTTTAATATAATAACTAAAGACTAGGGTAGTAGATACTACAAGGCCATTGACTCAAAGGGGAATATCATCAGAAATTTCTAGACAATGCCATATGAGAATAAATAACATGCGGAAACAATTTAGATGCCAAACATTAATCGAATTGAAGTTCCGCATGCTAATATGCTAAGTTTTGACTAAGTAATGATAGTTCAAAATAATCGAAAAAAAATCAATGGGTTGATATGAATATTATCAGAAATTCTAAGACAATATTTAAGAATCCCATAACAATGCAGATGACAAACATTGATCGAATCCAAATCCGAATCCGCATGGAAATATGTTAAGCTTTGGACAAGTGACAATAAATCAAAATTATCAAAAAAATGTAAAGTTAAAGTTAAAGTTTTGATTAAGTTATAAGAATCTAAAGTTAATACAAATATTTAAAAGAGAAAAACCTATTTCCACTGTTATATTCTATAGTCAATGATATATTGAATCAATTCTTTATAATTTAAACTCATTTGTGACTGATTTGAAATTGTTTTGAGTAAAACATTTAATAACTAAGCTTAGGCATATCTCAATAAAATTGTATACATGTTGTATAAAGTATATAGAGTGTAGATATTCAGAATTAAAAATGTCCACTATGCTCACTTAGATCTTTAGAGTATAAGCCGTATCGGTTTACCAAATAAGTCAAGTTTGCAATCTTGTTATTCCATAATAAATAGAGATTTATTTATTTTTGCTTAGCTTCCGTTGCTTTTTTTCTTTCTTTATTTTAGTATTTTTCTTTTTTTTTTATTATGCAAATGTTGCGTTATATGACGCCCATAATAATCAAATTTTTATTGAATGAATTGCCAGCTGTAAAACATGTGCTGCATATTCAGAATTCGTTAGAGGCGGCGAGTCGCGACGAGGCCAAATCCATTGAGGCTGGAGGACTGGTCGGTCGGTCGGTCGGTCGGTCGGCCAATTGCATGTGTGGTCATAAAAGTGCGTTACAAATAACTGCACATTTATTGAACGGTATACCGTTAGAGGAGAGGAGAGGGGGTGGGGGGTGCCTAATGGCCGCCAGATCGAGTTCGGATCGAGCTGATAGTATTTGCCAGTTAATTGCTGTGCAATTTGTGCACCAAAGTGGAATGCGCTGTCAAATGGCGGCACTTAATTAAAGCCCAATGAATGACATGCAGTTGTAGTTGCAGTTGCAAGTTGCTTGTGGCATGTAGCAGTTGCAAGTTGCTTGTGGCATATGGCAGTTGCTATATATATATTGTATTTACCTCACTTCAGCCGACTTGATGATCGCTTTGGGTGGTGCATCCCAATAGTTGGGCGCTGGTGGCACCCATTGGCGTAGCACTTGATAGTTGCCCTCCAGCAGCTCCATGCCCTCGATGACCTCCACATCGGAGTCGGCATCATTGTTGCCTGCAGCAATGTTGCTATTGCTGTTGTTGTTGTTGCTGTTGCCATTGCTGTTATCAGCATGGAGATTATCAATCGATTCGCTCATTGTATTTTTGTAGTTTTGGCGCCGCTTTCACTGCAGCCAGCACTCAAGGTAAACAAAGATGCGCACATCCATTTGCGCTGAGTCACCAACACACTAATACACACACACAGAGACACACAGTTACACACACACACAGAGACACAAAGAACTATTGGCAGAAGAAGAAGAAGCCGCCGCTGGCATCAAAACAATAACAACGAAGTCAAATCTCGCCGATGTCTTGAACTTGCCGGGGTTTTTTTCTCACATGTTTCATTTATTTTCATAGAATTTCTTTGGGATTTCTTTAGTAATATTATATTTTAAGAATTGTTGTATTATCAGCGTTTAAATAAAGTCGAAACAGCGCCTCGGTTTTGGCTGTCAACGGCGCGCGGCGCTCACGTTGCACTCACGAATTGTTTCTTTCTAATCGGCGAAAATGTTCGTTGCGTTTGTTTTGGCACGGAAAATTGACAAGCACGGCGAAAACACATCGCACAAAGCAGCAAACACACACACAGACACACTCGCACACACACAGAGAGGGGTTAATATCTGGTATTCGGTTTTGCATCCCTTGTGGAACACAGAACTGAAGTCGCTCCCCATTGTGCTGCGTCCTTGGTCCTTGTCCGATTCTCTGTTTCAGTTTCAGTTTTGTGTCTCGGTTTTCTTTCGCCTTGGCTCGACAGCTTTTTTCTTTTTTAGTGTGTGTGTGTAAAATAAGGGTTTGTAATTTAATGTTTTTATGTCTGATTTCGTTTTCGTGTGCAGCACGGACAGGGAAGGAAAAGGGGCGGCAGGGGCTGGGCAGGGAGGTGTTGTACTCAATGCACGCATATTGTTGAAATTATGTAGCCAAAGACTTGGGCAAAAGTTGGATGGGTGGGATGAGGAGGCAGTGAGTGTTCACCTTTTAAGCTCTTGAACGAAGTTCGAATGTGATTCGCACAGTTGGTTGAAAGACGGAGAAACCAAGTTCATTTATAATAAGAACTCAGGAATATTCTAATAGACTACACTCATATTATGATCTTAGGGAGATTACATACATATATTGTTTAAATGACTGACTAAACAATAGTCAAATTCAGGAGACAGGAAAAGCAGCTAAACTGTTAACGAATCTATACATCAATATTTTGCTATTAAAATTCAAGTGATATTCATTTATAAAAATACATACTTTACAGTTAAACAATTATTGTAGTATATTCCTACGTACATCAATCCCCGTATTCATGAAACCCTGTGTGCATCAATCCCTAGACAAAGCAGCGAGTAAAGACCACAAACAAAGAACGTAGAAAACAGCAGCGAGCAGAGACAATAACAACGAGTTATGGCAACGTAGGCGAATTCACTCGCCGGCGAATTCGCATGACCATAACGGAGCGATCTAAGAAGATCGGTGAACGAGCCGACGAAGGGAAATGCAGCTCGCCCTCTGTCTTGTTAGGTTGCTAGAACATCAGCCAGTCAAACGACGAATAACGATTACTAAGATTCTATATTAAAATGCTGTATTTACTCAGTTATAATATAAACCCTACATATATATATATAAATAATATTCCAGTAAATCATTTATATGTTATATATCTCCGCTTGCTTTCCCATCACACGCGAACCACTGTGCTCAGTCGCTCACAAAAGGTCTAACGGCACGATCCCCGTGAACTCACACACACTCACTCACACTCAGACACACGTACAAGGAGCGCAACCTTTTATGGCCACTCACTCACACTCGTGCACTCACGAACCCCGAAAACACACAGGCAAAGGAAGGAAGTGAACGCTCGAACGTATGCTCATATTTTGTTACAAATATTTTCAATCTGATAGAAAGGGAGAGAACGTGAGTGAGAGATACAGTTCGCTCTCAGACAACGTCGCTCTCTCAATCTCTCTCACTCTCTCTCTGTGTCTGCGTTGCTCTCTTTATTGCCTGGTTTTCTTTTTTAATTCACTCACTCAATTTGAATGTTGTTTTCACGTTTTCTGTAGAATTCACCCCTAAGCGTCTTCACGGTAATTTGAACACGTGCCGAGCAGCTGAGCGCACTGCTCACCCCTCACCCCTCACCCCTCACCTGGTTGTTGGTCTCTTTTTGGGTGGTAGCTGCTGGTCAACAGAACAAACCACCGCTCGGGGGGTGGTTAAACAGACCAGACGTTGCTACGATCGTAAATTTTTATGATTTCATATGCTGCTTATGCTTCGAGGCAGGCAGACAACAACGGCAACTTCTCACTTGGAGCTTTTTCAGCAATTAGCGTGCACGCTGAAAGTTGCAAGTTCTCAACTCAACTGTACTGTGTGTACACCGTGTACAGTGTTCACCCTCTGGCGCCGCAAAGTATGCAATGCACTCGTAAAAACAATCAACTTGGCAACACTTACGAGGCCATGGGGAATAGGAACACGGCCAGCGAAAGTGAAATTTGTTTGTGTGACGTCAAAGCTTTGACTACACGCCGGTTTACGGACTGCCGGGTTACGGTATTTAATGTGCAAATAGCTCATACTCCCCCACAACTTTGCCCTGCGGCCATTCCATGTGTTATTGTTGCTCTTGCTAGCAACAAATTGCGTCGTTTGCCAAATCAACCCTGCAGACAGTCCTCACACATTCCAAACAACCAGAAGGGGGCGGTACGGTGTGTGCAACAACCAACAACACTTCAATAGCCGCACACAATTTCCGTTATCCTATGTATACATTACATTCAGTCAAATTTTAATTAAAATGCAACCAGCAACATGAATAGAAAAAGAGTTGGCAACATGTTGCTAGCAGCATTGTTGCTGGCTGCAAAGTAAATGACGTTTGTATTATTTAATTTATTCATTGCATTATGCATATAGTTAGCAACTTAAATGACTGAGAAAAGTGTTCGTTAAAAGAGAAGTGTGTGTTGGGGGCGGTGAGGGGGTGTTGGGGTGTTCTGTCAACCCCCAAGAGATGCCACAGATACACACACACACGAACACACTCCTCGCTTATGGCATAAAAATAATTATATAAACTTGATGCCCTCGCCGTCTGGCAATTCTTTGATTGTTAACCAGCGACTGTCATGCATTTCCACCCTCTATAATATCGCCAAACACACGTCTCTCCTTCCCTTCTCGCACCATTCAGCAACCGCACAGTTTTGAAAACAAGCAAAACCAGAGAGCGGTATAAACATTTCACCCGCCGGCCTAAACTCACCTCGCCAATGGGCCAACTGGGCATGGGCTGACTCCATTTGGGTCGCTTTTAACATGATTTGTTGGATTTGTCAAGATTTCCTAATTCCATTCGTTAGCCCTTCTTTCCCGGAGGGTTGACTCAACCGACTGAGTGTCTCTCATTATTGTTGTTGTCGTTGTCGCTGTCGTTGTCGTTGTTGTTTTGTTTGTCGCCGTTGGCTGTTTTGTAATTTGTTGGTTTTGTGGCAATGCAGTTGAAAGTGTTGTCAAGTGGGTGGCCGAAATTGCACAACATATTGAATGGTGGTAACTGTGATATGCTTCGAATTGCATTTGCATCTGAATTGGTATCACTTTTATAGTATTTTTGAAGTGTTTAAACTTCTTAACAAGTCGGAGAGTCGGCTTGTAGAACCCTAATGCACTTTCAACTGATCTTTCCTATGGCAGCTATATGATATAGTTATCCAAATTGACCGGTTTCGAAATAGTATGTGCTGCCTAAAGCATAAAGACAGATCTGTACCAAGTTTCATCCAGAAATCTCTAAAACTAATCGACTAGTTTGCATAGAAACAGACACACGGACAGATAGACGGAGGGAAAGATAGCCGGACGGACAGACAGACGGACATTACTATAAGGACTCGGCTGTTGAGGGTGACCAAGAATATATATTCTTTATAAAGGTATAAGGGGTAGACAATTTTAGAGGTATGGCTTATAATTCAATTTGAGATTCACAGAAACCCTATCCAAATCGCTTTACAGTCTTGTTTCTAAAGTTTCTTTCCCGAGATCAGTTTAACAATTGAACTTGGCAAGCCGAAAACTTTAATTAAACATATTTCCGGTATATTCGGTATTTTGGCAGTACTCAATAAACAAATTGTTTAAAGAAGTGCCGTTAGACAGACCATCTGTCTGTTCCCGATTTCCCAGCATTATCTAGAATTTAGTGATTCTTATCAGGAAACAAGCGACGATGCGTGTAAGTTTCCACTTTAATGAGTTGTCGAGTTGCCCGTTATTGGCAGTACGAGTTGTAGTAAGTAGTAAGTACAACTTGGCCAAGTTTGTTTGTTTGTTTCTGTTTGGTATCTTTTGGGCTGACACGACACTCGGCATTTTCATTAGCAGCTGCCTGATATTGCTTAGCACTTCATTATGGGCTGCTATTAGTTGCTTGCATGACTTTGATATGCCATTGTTGTGTCGTCGCCCAAGTTTCAACTTGATGTGGGAAACTGCGGTTAATACGACAACAAACTCCACAGCAGTTGATGGCCACACAGAAGCGAAAAGCCATAAAAAACCGCTGAGTACTAGTTTCTACTTCGTTTTTAATCTACCTTTTTTTTTTTTTTGGGAGGCACTTAATGGGTACTATTTCCAAGTCTAAGTCGCCGTTTTGTGGGTCGTTACACTCACTCGAGGCTGGAACTGTTTTTGTGCCAAAAAAAAAAGAAAAGAAACTGTAAGAAAAGAAACCATATGCAAATGCTCATAGTCATAGCTGAAGCTGATGTTGTTGCCACTGCTTGTTGGGCAACTTCCTTTCCAGCTTGTGGCGTTGTTGTTTATTTAAAGACTTTCTACGCATCGTTAGACAGAACAGCCACATGTTGATGTAACGAAATCCAGGGCCAATCCAACCACATCAAAGGCAAAGGCGTTGTCAGTTCCCCTGCCCCAGCCCCAGTACTTGCCCCCCTTTACTTGCCACAGCGTTTATTACGCCTTTTAGCAGACATTTATTTGATCGACTCGCTTAGAGTTCCAGTTAAATGTTTGTTTGGCTGAAGGCAAAGTCGAAAGTCAAAGAATTTTTGGCCACAGTCATATTCTTAGCCATCATTGCTGGCGGCCAACAACAGAAGTAAGTCAAACAAAATGCTACACATTTAATGCCTATTTGTATTTATGTTTGTTTATTATTAAAATCGGTTTGTTTGTCTTTCTCTTTCTCTCTAACCCTCTGTCTGTCTCCGTCTCTGTCTCTGCCTGTGTGTGGGTGTGTATTTTGATGAGCAGCTCATAAATATGCAAGTCATTAATAGAAATATGATGTACCCAAGGCAACAAGAACCTGCAGCACATCAACGTCAAAATCAAAGCAACAACCCTAATGCACACACACACACTCACACACACACACACACACACACACTCGCACACATAGAAAGTGGATTGTGGATTGACAGTCTAAGCGCTCCACTGGGATTGCAATTGGACTTGGAATTGGGGTTATAAAAAGCATTGTAACTGCCACTAGCAACCGGCAACTGTGTCCCTCTTCATGCAACACAGCCTGCCACATCCACTTGCCACATAAATTGAGTAAAAATTACGCTTCATTTGATTTAATACAATCGGTTGTGTTGTTGTTGTTGTTGCTGTTGTTGCTTTGTCAAGGCATTTGATGTTGTGGCATCAACGTGTTGCCCATAACATGCTGACTTTTAACATGGTTACGAGGTAAATACTATAACTCTGATACTGGGGGACTGTCAATTGGATTAGAACCTCATGACGTTGAAGTCCAGTTAAACATCCGTTTTGGGGGTTGGCATATTTTGGAAATTTTCATATGCCCTGTGGCAACAATTGATGTCAAGCAACAGCTGTAAATATCGATTTGATGTTGTGGCATAAATGCATTTATTAGACCCTTTTCATTTAAAGAACGGACAAGGGTCTAAGTATAACAGCTCAAAGGAAGCCTGGCAGACGCCATAAAGTATATATACACTTGATCAGCATCAACAGCAATCGAGTCGATATAGCAATCCGTCTATCCGTCTGTCCTGCTGTCCGTCTGCCATACAGTCTGGCTGTCCTGCTGTCCGTCTTTCCGTCTGTCCTGCTGTTTGAATACCTAGATCTCAGAGACTATAAGAGCTGGTGTAACCAAATTTGGTGACAATACTCCTGACACTTGAGGCAAGGAAGCTGGTAGTTTGCCAGAAATCGACTTTGGCTGCATTGGCGCAATGGTTAGAGTTTCGAACTCTTGCGGTGTGGCTCTGGAGTTCGACACCTACCAGAAAGACACGTATTTTAAGGTTATTATTCTTTTCAAAATGTATTTATTATTTACAAATTTATTTAAGAATAAGTAAAGGGTCTCTTATAGTCGACTTCGACTGCAGTCTTTCCAACTGATTTGAATAATCGAAGCAAAGCGAACAAAGCGATAAATAACATATGCAAAGAAAAAGTTCTAAAATCGTACTTTTCGCATATCCAAAAAAAAAGATGAATTCTCTTCTAAGTACATAAACAAAAGCAGAATTTTGAATCACACTCATAATATTATCTTTGGCCAGCCATTAAAATTGACTTAAATATAGTATGCGGGAATGGCGTGAAACGATTTGAGCCAAATCTCTTGCCGCTGCCGCTGCCGCTGCCGCTGCACTTTCCATTGCGTTGGCCCAAATGCAATAATAAACACATTGTCTTTTCTGCCGCTGCACATTTTATTGCCTTCTTTTGCCAGTTAGCTGCATTGGCAGCCAAGCAGAAGGCTAATATTTCCGCTATTGGCGGCGATTTCTTTCACTTTACCTCGGGCCACTGCAACTTGCACATGTTTTGACTCACTTTGCTTTATTTTCGCCTCCTTCTTTTTTTTTTATTATTGACAAGCAGCGACTGTTACATGGAAAAGTCAGCGCTCCTGAGCGGCGAGTGTACACAGAGAAAAATATGTTATACAATTATATATGAATTACTTTAAGTATTTGTGATTGTTTAAATCGCAACTTGATATAAATTCAAGTAAGTAACATACTGTAATTTACACAGAAATGCTTTAACCAAGTAAATATAAGCTTTATTTAAATGAATCAATCGTTATTAAATTAAGAGAATCAATCTTGAATCAAGTAAAAATAGATATAAGTAAGTAACTTGTTTATTTAAGTACGAAAGAAAAGTTCTAAAAAGTTTTTTTTCACAGCGAATAACCACTGAACAACTTCGTAAAATCTTATATCTAGATTTTATAGATCTTTATTTGAATCTGCAGTGTGTTTAGATCAAGTGTCATGGGTTTAAAGCAACTGCTTGTTGTTTAAATTATGCTTCAATCAAATATTTAAGGTCTTAGAGTTTTAAATGCTAACTAACTAAAATACTTTGATTATTCTGCCTAATAAATCAGTCTTTAAAGAAGCTCAAGTTCCTTGACATTCCTTATTTTCTTCTCAGTGACGTACTTGATTCTTTCGCTCTGTGTAGAGACCTGCCAGCGGCTGCAATTGCAACATCCGCACATGTGGCATGGCGTGGCATGAAATGGGAATGGGAATGGGAATGGGTTGGACTCTCCGTGTAGTAGATCTCGGGATCTGGATCTGTTTGTGGGTCTGTGCTTTCCTGTTTCGTTTGCACCGTCGGCAGCATTGTTATTGTTTATTGATGCACTACTTTGCGCTATTTTCGTGTGGCCAGGCAGCATGCCTCATGCGGCATGTGGCATGCAGCAGAGGCGAACCAAACTGAAGCTGGTGGGCGTACAAGATGAGAGCCAGCAACGAAGCAACTTAGCAACGAATGGTAACAGAGAGTTTGCGTTTGCAACTAAAAATACATAAATTGTTTTCAACTCTGCAGATCTCCAGATGTGCCACAGTTCTAAACTCAGAAGAAGGAGTCAAACGGGATGTGTAACTGAATGTTACGCCCAACTGCAAACGTAATGAGCGGAGAGTGGGCGGAACGGGTCATGCAAATTGTTGGCCAAGTGGAATTCAATTAGTTAGCAGTTGTGGCAACTGCAACTGCAACTGCAACTGCAACTTGACAACTTTCGCCCATAAAGCGCGCAGATTCATTTGCAAGTCTGCTGGGAAATTTGACAATGGCCAATCACATAAACACAACGGCATAATTAGGCTCGAGTAGTTGTCAGTTGGCAACTGCAACTTGCAACTTGCAACTGCAACAAAAGGTAACTCCCGTTCAACTGTCGCAGTTTTATTGAATTGTCAAGCTTGTGGAATATATGGCCAAGAGATCGGCTGCCTTTCCTGCCAATTACTGTTGCTTACAGCCAGACATTGTTGTTGCTGTTATTGCCGTTTGGCAATTGCAGTTTGCCTTTCTTCTTTTTCTCAGTTTTGTGGCAACAATTACGTATACGACCTGGTTGCCAGATCTCTTGGCTTTTCCTCGGCTTTTCCACTGCTTTTATGTCGCATGTAATTAGTCACGATGTTGGCAGACAGACTGCAGTCCAGCTGATGTCGCAGTCTATCTCTCTCTCTTTCTTTACTTTGGACCTGGCGTCTTTTTGGTGCCTTGCGCTCAATTCTCGACTTGTGACTTGGCCATCGACTTGGCCGCCTGCTGCCTACTGCCTGCTGCCTGCCATTGTTGGCTTTGTTGTTTGCCGTTAAGGCCAACTGAAGGTACTGCATAAGAAAAAAACAAACTGAAAACAGTATCTCTCTCTCTCTCTCTCTCTGTGTGTCTCAGAAATTGCGGAAGTGTGAATTGCAACATCAAGCCGCTTACTGGGCAATTTATGGGCTGCTGCAGCGTTTAAACTGCAGCATAATTAGCCCAATTAGTTGGCAAACTGATCATAAATAACTCGAATTTCAGCTAAAGGCAATCTTGAACATCTCTTGCATTGAACCAACATTTACCATATTCATTAGAAGTCTAACGCCACGAAGAACAAAGCAACGCAATTTATAGTCACATGCAGCGACTCAATAATAGAGTATTAATCAAAACACAGTTAATTTTAAATTGGATAAAAGTGCTGGAGCACAATGAAAACCGGTTACCAGTTGCCTGCCACATTCATTGCCACAGCGTATCGAGTGAAAAATTGAAACAAAATTTCAGAGTTTCAGCGTTTCAGCATTTCAAAGTTTTGTAAGCACTTGAAAACTCGAATTGCTGCGTAATGTTGCCAGCAACAACAACAACTACAATAACAATAATAACAATAATAATAACAAGCAAATACTCGTACATGAAAATAAAAATATAACAAGAGTTTTGAAATACATTTGAGGCGGAGGAGAAACGAAACAGTTCGACACTTGAGACCCTCGCAAATCGCGCACTTGAATCTGTTACGCAAATGTGCGTAATGCGCATGAATATGGATGGATACATGGTAGCCAAGTATGAATACACTCAGTATACTCAGTACTCGGTACTCGGTAATGCTTAAATGTATGCCCACATGCAAAAGTCCAACAGCAAGAGCAGTAACAGTAAAGCGTTCCGCTAGCCAGGCCTTCAGCATTTGGTAGGCGCGTGGGCCTTGGCAACAAAACGCAGGCTAGGAACTTGAGCTACTACTACTACTGACTACAAAAAAAAGTCTTTCGGTCTCTCAGTCTCTCAGTCTTTCGGTGTTTCGGCCTGTGAAGTGTCTTGTGAAGTGGCCGAAACCAAAGTTACAAAATGTTGCCCATAAACTTAAGCAATTTGTTAAAGTAATGCTTAAGCCAAGTTTGTTTCTTGTTAACTTCATGTAGCATAACTCTAACTTTCTTTTAGATCTTTCATATTACACATTTTTTGAATACTCACAGATCTTTTTACTAGTTTTTTTTTTATATTTGCAGTTTTAAATGATTACATTTTATATAATTTAATTATGTAATTTGTTAAAGTAATGCTTAAGCCAAGTTTGTTGTTTTACTTTCTTTTAGATCTTTCATATTACACATTTGGTGAGTGCTCCTAGATCTTTATACTAGTTTTTTACATTTGTAGTTTTTAAATTGTTAGATATTATATAACTTAATTAAGCAATTTGTTAAAAACTTCATGTTGCATAACATTAACAATCTTTTAGATATTTCACATTAATATTTATTAAAATACTCCCAGACTTTTACACATTTTACTTCGTGCAGATGCAACTCAAAAATCTTTCACATTACTTTTGAATACTCCCAGGCTTTTATAAATTTTTCTATATTTTAAATTTGATATTCTAAATTGATACATAATTTTATAAAGCAGTCATCCTTAAGATCCTTTTATATTTATTTGTTTTAATATTCCCAGAGATTAAAACTAGTCTCTATAAGTATTATAAATTTCAAATATACTGTCTATGTAGTTTATTTTGTAAATTTAATATTCTTATTTAATAATATTGTTTTAAATGTTTTATAATATTTTTAGACTGATTTAAATCAACATAACCTGCATGCAGACGCACTTTAAATCTCTTGCAGATCTTTGACATGACTTTTGAATACTTTCAGACTTTTAAATATGTTCTTATATCTGAAATTTGATGTTCTAAATGTATACATAATTTATTTGAGCAAGCTTCTATATGATCTTTTATAACAATTTGTTTTAATATTCCCACATATTTCAACCAAAAATCTATTTTATTAGTTTCAAATATACTTTATAGTTTCTTAATTAATATTCTTATTTACTAATATTTTTAAAATTATCTTTAATATTTTTCGACTGGTTTTAATCGATATTAACCTCATGCAGATTCACTTTAACTCTCGCAATACTTTTGAATACCCCTAGACTTTTAAACATGTTTCTATATTTTACTGTTTAACTTTACCACTTTAGTTATTTTATTTTATTTATTTGTATTATTTTATTAATTAGTAAACACAATTTAGCAATTTTTTTTTAATTCTAAGTATTTGCTTTATAAAAAACTGTTCTATAAATTGTCGAATTTTATGGTCACATTGTGTCGAAATCAATTTAAAATCTCTGCTAACGATATAAAACCCCATGACGATTGCGCAGTTAATTTTCCCCTCTTTCTCTCTATCTTTCTCCCTCTCTCTCCCTCTCTCTCCCTTTCTCTCTTTCTCTCTATCTCTGTCTCTTTGTCTCTTTCTCTCGAATTGCCTGGCAGTTCAATGGTCGGACAAGAGAACAACTTTTCCAACTGGCATTAATTGAACGCTGTCGGCGACCCCAAGTAACAAAGTGCGTTCTTTCTTTCATCCCCCCTCTTACCGTTTATACCCTGCATCTCTTCCCCCCCCCCTTCCACGCCCCCTCTATTGAATTGAGTTTAACTCGCACTCAAGTGCGGAGCTTTCACAACAACAACAACAACAACAACATGTCGCTGAGTTTGTTCGAATCATGGCAAATCGCATTGAATCACATCAAATTGGAGGGAATCAGTTGATGCTGCTGGCATTTCATTTTAATAGTTTTAGTCGCAGTTGCATGTAGTAGTTTGATTGACGCACTGACACAAAGCTGCGCAGCTTGATTGTGCGCCTGCGCAGTCAATCAGACGCCAAGAGCCTGAACAATTAATCCTTTAAGCGGCGAGTGGTGGCCGAAGTGGATTGGCGAACTGTGAGTACATAAACTCAATTTAGCGCACACGCTGTCACACAATTCGCAATCAGGCAACTACGGCACCATTGCAGATACTAGATACAGATACAGATATAGCTACACAGCTACAGATACAAGATACAGATACAGATATACCAAGATACCAAATGGCAGTGTCCTAGGCCAACTAAGCTGCGACATTGCGCGACGTGTTGGGTAATTTGGAGAATTTATGACAAGCATTATGGCAACACTGGTTTCACTAGAGCACACTCTGTTTGTGTGTGTGTGTGTGTGTAATCTATGTCTATGTGTTGCCAAGTAATTCTTAGCTAGCCGCCCAAACCAGTTTCATTATTGTACACATTTTGATATTTATGCAACGCGTTTAGCTTTCTGATTACTCACGCTCAACTGGCTACAACAAAAAAAAGACTAAAAAAAACAAGAACTCGCCATTGCGGCTGGTTTGCTGGTCATGAATTCTGCACCGCTGCAACTTCAGCTGCAACTTGGCTCTAACTATAATAAGTCAGCCGAGTTGCGCTTAAAGTGGTAGCCCCGGCGATTCCCAATGCGATTCAACAGTGACGTCGGCGCATTTTGAAGATTTGTAAAATTAGAAATGCCAATTATACAAATAGTCAGAAGTTGTGGCTAAATTGTCAAAACTGTTGCTTGTTTTTGTTGTTGTTGCTGTAAGTTGTAGGTTGATTGGCCAGTTTGACGGGCCGCCAAAGGTGCGGCTAAAACTCAAGCGCAATCTCAGCTTGAGCCGCAGTTTCAGCCGCTGCCTTAATACAGTTATGGCCAAATCCCTGTAGCTTTTAAATTGCTTTTACTACTACTCGAGAGTTGCCAGTTGCCAGTTGCCAGTTGCCTTTGCTGTTTGTCTAAATGTCAAATGCAATTGCAGTTCGCTTGGATGCACATTGGCAATAGCCAAGTCTTTGCCATTGCCTTGCTCTTGGGCGTTTCGGCCAGCTCCAGCTTTAATTGCGCAAATCTTCAGATCTGTGGCAAAATGTTAAAGTGCAACAACAGCAATAACAACAGCTACAGTTTCGTTTTGGGTGTGTGCTTGATACTGCTCACTGCTCACAAATGAGAATGAGTTCAAGTTGTGGCCGCATTTGCGTATACTCGTTTGCCTGCGTTGCGTATACGTCACGTTGTCTGCTCGCTGCCTGCATTTCCCAGGCCTAATTCAATTATGTTGTCGGAAAATTGGCCAGCACTACGTGTCGCCCATTCTTTTTGCTTTTTTTTGAGCTGTTTCGCTTTGCAATTTAAATAAATCATCATCGCTTGCCGCAAGGCCAGACCAGGCATAAAGTTCTCTGTCGCCGTCGCCGTCGATGCATTTTGAGTACGTGCCGCGTGTCTGAGACCTGCATGAGGTACCCAGTACCTCGGTACCTCAGTACCTCGGTACCTTCGTGTCTATGTCTGCCAATTTAATATTTGTCTTGGCCCCTTCTTGGCCTGCACTTTCCAATGTTCGTGTGGCTGCTCCAGTTTCGAGTTGCGAGTTGCGAGTTGTTGTTCTCCTTTTTTCACTGTTTTTTTTTGGTTTATATGCCTAGGCCAGGGTATTACCGTGCGATAATACCGCAATTCATCATTATTATACTCGTACTCGTACTCGTACTCGTACTCGTACTCGTTCTCGTTTTGTGGCTTAGTCTTTGTTGTGTTCTTGGCCATGTTTGCACGTCAGAGTTTGCTGCGACTCTAATGAAGGGGTTCCGCATTTTGATATATTGACATGAAATCGTTGGCGGCACACACACACACAGACACACACACAGACAACACCCTACACTGGCAACATAAACTAGTGAAAAAAACCTAACAAAATGTTAATAGCGTTACGAGTATTTCTTCCGGCTAATCATGACTAGACTAGACCAAGTATCCATATGTATGTATCGTACTTCAGGCTTGTTGCGTGCTCTGGGGGCGTGGTCTTGACTCAACATAGCCACCGCCTCAATTAGGCGTTAACTGATTGGAATTCTAACGGCCATTCCACATGATTGCCGCAAATCTTTGTGCTCATTAGGCGGCGGGTTTAACAAACCTGGCTGCCAGCTTGTTTATTTAAATCTAAATATAAGCATTTGCCACAACCAAAAGACAACAACAGCAACAACAACAACAACAGCAACAACAGTCGTAGCCAAACAGTCTCAACCAAATAACAGCAATTGCCCATGCTGCAGGCTTCACTGTACCAAGCTGCGACTCTCCAAAATAAATGCAAAAGAGGCTGGGCCACAATCATTAGGCTTAGGCCGGCCAAATGGCCATGGAATGCTGGCGATAAGGAAACGCTAACGTAACCAAATTACAACCACAAATTTAGATCAATAATAAAAAACACGCAGCGGCAGCCCCCAAAAAAAAGACCACCAAACAAAAAAAAAAAACAACGAATCTCTGATATACTTAAAGGCATTTCGATTGATTCTTAATGGAATACAATAAAGAAAACCAAAGAAGTTTATGTTATTTAAATGAGCATACTCTACATGACAGAGGAGAAAAGACGATCAAATGGATCTTATGGGCAGTCAAATGTTTTCATTTAGCTAAAGAAACGATCAGAAGTCAAGAAAATGCTTCAGTAGCTTATCATTAATTAGTGTTGATGAACTATTATTTATATAATTTCTAACATTTTTAACTCTTCAGTTTAAATGTTTAAATATTACAAAAGCACAAACATTTAAACACCTTATGAATATATTTTGTTTTAGCAATCTTGCAATTTTATATCATTCAATTTAATTTCTAGCTTAAACATTATTAATTAAACTAATGTTTAACTCTTAATAAATTGTTTGTCAATTACTTCTAATTGGCGTTAAATAAATAAATAGATAAATTTAAAATTTCTGATATTTTGACTACATTGCATTTTAAATATTATAACATGTTTAATACATCCAACTTAAGTTTATTAATAACACTTTGTTGCTGGTTACGCTGTTGGCCAGGGATATTATTGAATTTATAGTAATATACAATCTATAATTTATAGTTTATTTTAATTTAATATAATTGTTTATAGAAATCGTATTTATTTCATCTATATTGAACTCCTAATAATTCTTTAAACGTCTGCTTCTAATTGTCGCTAATAAAAAAACAATATTAAATACATCATTCTGATATTTAGTACATATTCTTTTATATGCATTTATGTATATGCATTTGAAATAGAATCATATTAAATATACCCTATGTAAGGGTATTAAATGCACTTTATTGCTAGCAGGCAGTTGGCCGAAGTATTAATTGAATTTATTAATATTAAATAATATACTTAAATTAATTTAATTGTTAATAATCATCACTTTTTATCGAACACTTCATATTTTGTTAAGCGACTCCTTCTAGTCGACGTTAAATAAATAAGTAAATATGTTTAAAATATCCCATACTTAGTACATCTTCTATTATAGTGATTAGTTCGATGCATTTTAAATTTAATAACATATTTAATATGCCCTTTGTAAGGGCATTTATACCACTTCGCTGCTGGCCAGGGACCAACCCAAAAAGCGCACAGAACAATGCCAAAAGCGAAGCTGACCTCAGTGTGGCCAGGCATTTGCCGCACTCTGTGTGGGTGTAACAGTGTCTATAAGTATATGTGTGTGTGTGTGTGTGTGCGTGTGTGTGTGTGTTGAAGAGTGTGCGATTGTGTGTTAAGCTTAACCCATTATGGCGCCTAACGTACGAAACGTTGCACACAAAACAGAAATAGAGACTGAAGACTAGCAACTGGCATGCAGCTTAGGCGAGCAAAAGAGAGAGAGAGTAAGAGAGATAGTTGCAAAGGGAGTGAGTGAGAGAGAGCGAGTGAGAGGCAGTACATAGAGGGACAAGGACTGGCTGCTGTTGCATCGGATGCTCATCAAAATGATTGCATCACGAAGAACAAATTTAAACGGCGATTACCGCCCATCTTCTCTCGTTCCTATCCCTCTCACTCTCTCGCTCTCTCTGCCTACCTATCTCTTTCCCTCTTTACCACTTCATGGTTGCTGTCAGTTCGATGCTGTCCACTTTTGGGACTGGCAATTTCTATAACTGCAGCTAAACGCACAAATACCACAATAACTACACTGATATCAAAAGTTGTTGTAATCGAAGCATTTGGTAGCAATAAACTCTTAGTTTAGTGTGGAAATAGTATTAGTTTTAAGAGTGCCTCGACAGCTGAAAACTCATTAAATAAAAGAAAACATTTTGATTGTAAATTGTGTATTTATCCCTTTTTATTAAGTTTATTAAAAGTATATACATAACAGGCAGAAGGAGGCGTGGTCGATCCCATGAAGTGTATATATTCATTATCAGCATCAATAGTCGAGTTAATATAGCCATATCCGTCAATACAGCCATATCCGTCTGTCTGTCCGTTCGTTTGTCTGTCCGTCAATACAGCCATTTCCGTCTGTCTGTCCGTCCGGCCGTCTGTCCGTCCGTCTGTCCGCCCGTCCTTCCGACCATCCATCTGTCTGTCCTTCCGACCATCCATCTGTCTGTCCGTCCGCCTGTCTGTCTGTCTGTCCACCCGTCCGTCCCCTGTCCATCTGTCCGTCCGTATAAACAAAAGAATTTAAGAGATGTTAAGTGTTAAATACTTGAATTCGAACCCCCAGCACTGCTTATATGTTCTTTTCCTAATATATCTCTTTAGGTTGTCTTAAAAAGTTGTTTAGTATAATTTCACTTGATTATTTCGCTCAGTGTACAACTATTACTATGACTTTGATTATGACTATGAGACGCAGTCAAACCCGGAGACGTAAACGGAGCCTGGGCCGGATTTATGGGCTTTCACAAAATGCCGCTGTGATTAAGTTGCATGAAAATTATAGTTTCGCTAGAACTTTTATGTCGCTTTAATTGATGCGTCTCCGGATGCGGTCCAGTCAGGCCGAGGCAGCTGTAAGAGGCAGCTGTAAGAGAGGGCCAGAGTCCAGCATTAGCAGCAGCAACCACAAACACAATCAGGCAGTTATGAAGACTGCAGGCAGAGTTGACAGATGAGCTCGCAGCATGCAGCAGGCAGCATGCAACTTGGAGCCATCTTTCAACAAGCTCGTTAAGATGGCAAAGCAGCAAAAATGTACAATGTCTGCTACATAACTTCCCTTATTTATACATATACATATAAGTATCTATATGGATTTATGTTTTTTTTTTTGTTGCAGCTGCCATTGTTGTTGTTGTTGTTGTTGCTCCGCAATTGTCGCAACTTGTCCGCCTTCGCCTGCAACTTGGCAACTTGGCAACGAGGCAAATTGCCAATTGCACACTTGAGGGACAAGTGTAAATATTGTGATTGCAACTACGCTGGCTGATTTATTGCCGTAATTATATGCACATATGTAGCTGCATATATATGTATATGTATATATATATATATAAATATATCATATATGTACGCTTTTTTATTTGTAATCGTATTTGTATTCATATGCAAAATCAAATCGTGCGGCAAACGTGTAATTTAATGCGATTTTGCTGTAAGAAACGCCAACAACATTTGCCGACACTGCAGCAGAGGGAGACAGAGAATTGGCGAGATTGGCAGGAGAGTGGAAGAGAGAGAGAGACAGATGGAGGGGGAGACAAATGACAAAGTTGCCTGTGCACAGCTTTTCGCGCCTTTTATTGTCGGCCAGTTGCCGCGCTGTCCGTCCGTCTGTCCGCCCGCCCGCCCGTCCTCCCGTCTGTCCAAGTGTCAGTTTAATGCTCGACTGACTTAACACGCAAATTAATTAAATGCGACTGCGGCTTTGAGTGTGTGTGTGTGTGTGTGTGTGTGTGTGTTGCCAACAAATTGCTTTGCGGTTGCTCAGAGTGCAGCAGCAGCAGCCGCAGCAGCAGCAACAACAAATTGTTGCATACAAATTGTGGCAACATGCTGCAACTTGCATCTCATAACATTCCCATGTAAATTGCGTGTGCCTTGAACCCACAGGTGACACTTGCTAACTTGATCTTGACCCTGACACTGAATCAATTATTTGTCTCCTTTATTTTATGGTAAACCATCATTAAATCAATGAATTAATTAACAATAATTTAGTAACACAAATATCTATAAAATCTGCTTAGATGCTCATGAGTTTCTGACGTATTTGGTGGCATTAAATGATATGTTAAATTAAAATATTCTTAAATGATTTAACCTTGTACAACAATTAACTGAAATATGTATATGATCAAAAAAAGCCTATGCAATTCTATGCGTCATAATACTGTTCAACAAAGCTGGAAAGACTTTTTGTTTGATATGAAGAAACTTGAATGTTGCAACAATTATAGATAGAATGACTAATGCTAATTGTATTCATGTGGAATTTACCTATATTAATTGAATCCTCATTTCAAAAAGAATCAAACAAAATGAATAAATAGAAACCAGTTTAATTCTTAAGTTTTGAATCATTAAATGTTTCTGCTTAAATCTTAACTAAGTGTTATTTTTAAATTTGACACTAATATATAAAATATCTTTCAATTACTTAATTGAGACATTAATAAACTGGTTCTTAATGGATTATATTACAGTGGATTAATATAAATCAATAATGGATATTTGTCAAATGTAAATGTTATTTTCTATCTATAGGAAAATGTCTAAGGAAAACACTAAAAAAAAAGCTGCAGATGTCAAGCAAGAATATTCTATCGGCAGTAATATACATAGTTTAATTTCGATATACTACATTTATATATTTAAACTAAAAGTAAAATAAAGTGTATTAGATATTTGGCAAGTCAAACAAACTCAAAGCTATTAGCATAAAATATGAATAGTTTCTTAAAGTGTTATTTCTAGAGTTGGGATATATATTTCAATATACTGAATAAGTTCAATCTTTAATTTTTAAGTCACGAACTAAGTCAGTTATTTTGTTCAGTTGTTCAGCTGTTCAGTTGTTCTGTTCTTCAGTTGGTCAGTTGTTCTTTTAGTCAGTTGATCAGTTGTTCAGTTGTTCAGCTGTTCAGTTTGTCAGCTCTTCAGTAGTTCAGTTGTTCAACTGTTCAGTTGTTCAATTGCTCAGCTGATCAGTTGTTCATTGTTTAGCTGATCAGTTGTTCACTTATTCAATTGTTCAGTTGTTCAGCTGTTCAGTTGTTCAAATGTGCAGTTGCTCAGTTGTTCAGTTGGTCAGTTGTTCAGTTGGTCAGTTGTTCTGTTCTTCAGTTGTTCTGTTGTTCAATTGTTCAGTTGTTCAGTTGTTTAGTTGTTCAATTGTTCAGTTGTTCAGTTGTTCAATTGTTCAGTTGTTCAGCTGTTCACTTGTTAAATTGTTCAGTTGTTAAATTGTTCAGTTGTTAAATTGCTCAGTTGTTCAGCTGTTCAATTGGTCAGCTGTTCAGCTGTTCATATAGATCTGATCAAGTTCATTCGTTCCTTTTAATGAATAACTCCAGTTATTTATTTTATATTTTCTCGTAGTGCATACGAATTATATTCATTTTCAACTTCAGCTACTCGACATTGCACTTCTGTCTGAAGGCAACTGTCAAAACTGCGACAGCAATGAGAACAAAAAACAATTACAAATGTCGCTCGTCTTCATGACAGCGTCAGTCTCTTAATTGATATCTCTTTTTTCATCTTTTTTATTTGCCACAGACTCTTCCACCAGCAGGCATAGTTTTTCTTATCGAATTCGAATTGAACTGGGAAACGGAATTCGGATTCTTTTGCCGTCAGCTGGTTGGCATATACAAAATAACTCGTAATTGTCTTAGGTGTAGTGAGTTGTACCTCTATAAAATTAATTGATTGCGTTTTATGCTCGTTCATATCTCCCATTCCAACTCCAACTCCAACTGCAAACTGGAACTCAAACTCGTAACAATTTGCCCCAATTTGAGGTGGCATGTGGCTGACAAGGGGCGTGGATTTAATTGTGTTGAAAACATTGGCAGCGTCAGCGGCTCTAATTGGAGTAAATTATGTTTACACATTTGGCCGTGCAATTGGGTCAACACACTTCTGTGTGAGTGTGAGTGAGTGTGTGTGTGTGTGAGTGTGTGTGATATGATATGAACTGCATTTCGTAGCTTGATTTTACATAATTAAGAATAAAGTTGGACGTTGCGGGTCGTGTGAGGTCTTCAAGCGGGTTTTTATCTTGCATTTAGATTTT
The DNA here is from genome assembly GCA_958299025.2 of Drosophila histrio. Taxonomy (NCBI): domain Eukaryota; kingdom Metazoa; phylum Arthropoda; class Insecta; order Diptera; family Drosophilidae; genus Drosophila; species Drosophila histrio. Next base: position 23,731,601 of record OY729167.1, read on the forward strand.
TGGAATATTTAATTAGTTCTCGCGCTACAATTTGAGAGTGGGGAGAGTGCTGTTGGGAAATGTAGAAAACACATTGAGTAATATTCTTATTTCTGAAAAGGTTAAACAGCATATAAAATGTCAGCAGGCAGTTAATGAGAATTATAGAACTATTCGACGTCATTGGGTTTGTTCAGACAGTCATTAAGTGCAGGAAATCAAAGAGCTATGAGCTACTGCGTCTCTCAATCTCTCAGCCGTCTATAAATAAGCTAACAAGCATTCAGCTGGTTTTTCTAACGTGATAACACTTTAACATTCTGCGACTGACTAATCGCAATTGAGATTGCACGTGTTTTTAATGCAAACCCACGCGATTTTCACAGTAGCTGAAGACAACGCCCTTCGTTTGGTTAGAGTAACCATTGGAAAATCAAGTGACAATGCTAAATGACAAACTGACTGACTGACAGAGTGACAGACTGACAGACTGACTACCTCACTGACTGTAAAGCACTGGCAATTGTGCATATTTTCTTTATGTAATTAGAATCAACAATACTGGGGTTTTTCCAATCTCAATGCTGCCGCCGGCAAACTGAGCGGCAACTGGTTTTCTGCTTACAATTCGCCGCATAGCACCCACTGTACACGGAACAACGTTCTGGCAGACCGGTTATCTCGAGCAGCTCATCCACTGTGCTCGCTGCTACACGCTCTCAGCTCAAATATTGCCATGGAATGAGCTCGACACTTTTTGCAAAGTTCAGTTTTGTATTAAAGCTGCGATCGAGCTGTGCTGCCTTTGAAACAAACGGACGGAGTCTGAAACCCAAAAAGAACAGGCGAAAAAAGCGAAGAAAATAAACAAGTTCCCAGGGAATTCAGATTGTTCTCAGTTCGCAGTTCGCAGTTTGCAGTGCTGAGCAAAAATAATAATAATTGACAGTCATGTCGTGCAAATATTGTAAGCAAATCAACATCGTTGGCCATTTTGGTTGCCAGTCTGCTCTAACCCAGTCTGCTCTACAGCTTTCCCAGCTTTGCTGCTTCTACTGGGCAGCAGTTTGTGTCTTCTTAGTGGCCCCGTCGCTTCCTACGACTATTTTAACTGCTGTAACCCCACAATCGTCACTCGCGCCTGGTTGGGAATTGAATCAAGCGCTCCTCAGACCAGATCCGGCGTGGGTCCTCCAAATACGGGCTCGGCGCCACCAGCAGCTGACGGCAGGGACGTGCAACGTCCTCAGGCGGAAACGGGACAAGCTTGGAATCCTCAAGGCAACTCGGTGCGTCAAGCAGCTGCCAACAGGGACTTGCAACGTCCACAGGCGGAAGCGGGACAAACTTGGAACCCTCAAGGCAACTCGGGGCGTCAAGCAGCTGCCAACAGGGATTATCAACGTCCACAGGCGGAAGCGGGTCAAGCAGCACAACACAATAGGAACGCTCAAGGCAACTCCGGCCGTTCAGCAGCTCCTGCTTCCGCACGACCTGCCGCACCTGCACCCGCACCCGCTCAGGCTCAAACCTCCTACCCTAATCCCACGCCCGCTCCAGTTATCATCACTGAACACGATCGCATAGTGGGACAAGCGTCTGCCCCTTCGGGTCCCACCCGTCCCCCGGCACAGTATAACTACCGGGAACGCTTTAGTTCCCTGCTCTTTCAACCCATCAGCCGTGACAATTCGCAGCAGAACGTTGTCTACTCACCCTCCTCGCTGCACGCCATGCTGGGCCTGATCTATGGCGTCTCCCATGGCCAAACTGCCGCTGAGCTGCTGCAAGCGGGTAAGTTTGAGGAGGATAAAGGGGCGGTGGCAAGGGACTTTCAACGGATAAATGCGCTTAGTCAGACGTTGGACAATGCGGTGCTGATTGTGGCCACCAAATTGTTCTACAACCGTGAATTGGGTGCATTGAATCCCGACTATAAACGCTTCGCCTGGGAGTATTATGGCTCGGGCATTGATGCGGTTAATATGGGAAAAACGGCGGATACTGCGAAGAGAATCAATGCGTGGGCATCAGATGCCACAAGGCATATTGTTCGACAACTGGTCAGCGCCTCGGATATCGATGTACAGACACAGGCGTTGCTGGTCAATGCCATCTACTTCAAGGCTCGCTGGGCTACCGAATTCTCTGCCAAGGACACCTCGCCAGAGAAGTTCCGATTGAACAGGAATGCAGTGATCACGGTGCCAATGATGTACAACGATGACATATTCGCCTATGCCGATCTGCCGGAGTTGGATGCCAAGGCTCTGGAGTTACCTTATGCTGGGACGACGGCAAGCATGCTGCTGATATTGCCCAACCAGGTGGAGGGTCTAGCCCGACTGGAAAGTCAGCTGGCTAATCCCGAAAACGATCTAAATGTAATTGCATCCCGTCTGCGTCGCGAGACTGTGACTGTCCGTCTGCCCAAGTTCCGCATTGAGTTCGAACAGGACTTGATGCGTCCCTTGCAGCAGCTGGGGGTAAATCGTTTGTTCACCCCCGAGTCTGAGGTAAGTACTATGCTCCTGCGTCCGGTGACAGTCTCCAAGATACTGCAGAAGGCCTTCATCGATGTGAACGAGGCGGGCTCCGAAGCTGCCGCAGTGTCCTGTAAGTAACCCTAGCCCCCGTCAACTGAAGCTCCCATCAATTACTCGATTCTATATTTACAGATGCCAAATTTGTGCCGTTGTCGCTGCCGTTGAAGTCGCGTGAATTTACTGCCGATCATCCCTTCATCTTTGCCATTCGCAATCCCGAGACGGTACTCTTCATCGGACATGTGGTGCAGCCAACCCAGCTGGCTGGGACCCAATGATGAATCCCCATCCCCATTCCCATCTCCAATCCCGAACGCGTCCCCATCCCTAGCTCTTAAGTTTTACGCATTTTGATACTCTATACTATACATACTCGTAATCGTAATCGTAATCGTACTCGTAATCGTAAATCCATCTGAAATTTCTAAACGTAAAGAAAATGAAGAAAAACAAAACTTAGTCAGACTGTGTACTTATTCTCATCTGATAACCTTTGGGCTGCTGATTGCTCAGCTTCTGTACCTTTTCCAACTGCAGCTGTGTTTGTCCCAGTCGAATGGGTTTTACAACGAGCTTGTAAACCCGTTTAACTCTTAACGTTTGCCATTGTTGTTGGCCCCCGTCCTAATGGCAGCTGGCAGCCATAAATGCAAATTTCTCAATCACATTGGCAAACATAAAAAAAAAGCAAACTTCCTCATTGATTCCAACGATTGAGTCGAAACGTAAACATATTCAGGTACAAGTTGGAAAGTCCAGCTTCATTTGGCATGAGTAATCTAAAAAAAAAACCCGTTGAAATCGAACAGTTTAACTAATGTTCTTGAATTGTTCTATTGAATTGCGTCATAACTGAGTACAAAGAGTTGCAATTGACAACAGAGAGAGAGAGAGAGAGAGAGTTGAAGAGGGAACAAAGTTCTTGGCCAGATCTGAGAATACGATCTTGATCCACACACATCAATCGCATGAGATTATTATTTGTTTTGTTTCAAAATTCCACTGATAACAGAAAAACCAGTTTCTCTTTTTATTTAATAATCAAATCAAAAACAAACGTTCCAGTGCTCTTTATACAAAAATAAATAATTGCTGAGTATAAGCCGGCGTTGCTCGTGTGTTTGTACAGTGGTAAATAATGCCATTTTCTAAGCGCTTAAAGTTCTGTTGTTGTTAAATGAGACAACATAAAGAACAAATAAAATAAACATAATTTTAAATTGAAGGTATTTTCGCTAATTCTGTGATTTTTGCTTGTTTTAGACAAAAGGTCTTAGAAATAATATATTTCTCGAATAAACTAAAGAATCTAGTAAAACAAATTAACAATACATACATTTATTTAATTTCTGCTCATTTATTTGATCAGTATTGACAACATTTATATACAAATATTGGCAGCAGATCTAGCTCACATTCCTAACGTCTTCTAATCATTAGTATTATTAATGATCGTAAAGAGAACAATCAAGTTACTTTCAACAGTTTTTCACACCCACTTTTCAACCCAATGAAAAGAAGTTTTGAAAATCCCAGTTTACAATAATAATACCATTTAGTTTCCTATATAATTTCATTCTATATAGACTCTAGTATAAGTTGGCAAATTTGCATATTGTGTAAATAAATTTAAGTAAATATTACATTCTATAGTAAATATGACAACTTGTTCTATTTGTTGATTGCATTGGCATTCAGTTAGTGGATGGTATGGTATAATGTAAGGAGACTCCAACAGGTTTAATAGTTTTAGTAGTTAAACTTGTATATAGTAGTTGTAGTGTCAATTAGGTCACTGACTAGACTCTGATTAAACCGTTTCATTCAACTGTCACGCTTCTCTCATATCAGCTAAGAATTTCAATTAAAAATAAAGTCAAGAGCTTTTTGTTTGGGCTTAACCGGCTCAATGCCATTAGCTGAGAGTGTTGTGATTGTGGTGTGTGAGGGGTGTGCGGGGTGTGTGTGTGTGTGGAACGTGAGTCGCAGTTTAGTTGTGTGTGAGAAGGCACAGCAGCAACAACACTTATAATTATAATTCAAAGCTCGGAATTACCCAAGTTTAAGCATGACCACCGACAACTGGAGACGACTTCGAGTTGCCGTCGTGTTGTTGGCACTTCTCGCCTTTAGTTTTCCGGCGAACGGCAATCTGGAAGCTGTTCGCATTTCCAACGAACGCTTTGCACTGCGTCTGGCCACGAGATTGGGATTATCACAACCGGGTAGCAATGTGGCAGTCTCCCCTTTGTTGCTGCAGTCAGCTATGGCATTACTCTATAGTGGAGTCGCCTCCAAGTCGGCTTTGGCACAACAGTTACGGGTGGCATTGGAGTTGCAACACTTGGGAACTGCGGCAGAGGCGTTGCAGAGTTTCCAGCAAGTAACTACAGAACTAAAACAATCTACAGCAGTTGGTTGCAAGCTCCGGCTGCTCAGTGAATTCTACACGACGCAACGTTTCACTTTCAACTATCGCGATGAGTTTGCGGCAAGTGCAGCGGCATTGGGCATCGGAGTGCATCGCCTCGACTTTGGCAATGTGGCAAGCGTGGCAGAGACAATCAACTATGAGTTTCTCAAACGCAGCAACTTCAGTGTAGGCGAACTGGTTACCAGCTCCCTGTTGCATGCCACAACGGGCTCGGACACACCCTTCCTGCATGCCTCGGCCCTGACTTTCCGTGCTCCCTGGGCCCAGGGCTTCGATCCGCAGCAGACGCAGCGCATCAACTTCTTTAGCAACAGTCAGAGTCATAAGCTTGTGGATGCCATGTTCTTGCAACACAGCTTCCGGTACGCTGAGTTGCCTTCACTGGACGCCTGCGTCATTGAACTGCCTTATGCCACAGCCGAACTCAGTCTGCTACTCATCTATCCCAATCAGCCGGAGGGACTGTCGCAACTGGAGAATCAATTGCAGAGCTTCGATCTGCAACAGTTGAGGCAACAGTTGAGTAAACGCAAGTTGGCTCTAACTCTGCCCAAGTTCAGTTTGTTGGCCAACACTGAACTGCGCCACATTCTGCATCAGGTGAGTGACAAAGTCTGCATACAGCGTGAAGATGTCAGTGCGAAATACTGAAAAACCAGTGTCAATAATTTTGATATAGAAGAAGATCAACTTGAAACAAATACAATTCTAGATTTACTAGAAAGTAGTTGATAGTGAATAAGTTCGCTTGAACTCAGTTTTAAGTTAGGAAATCATACTAGCGCCAAAGATGGAGATACTTAACTTTAGCAGTTTCAATCTTACTGAGAAATTCAGTTTAAAGTCTTAACTTTTACTTGTTTTTTCCGCTCTGTGTAAATGTGACTGTAACTCCACTTCTTAATTGCAGCTCGGCCTGGGCAAACTCTTCACGTCGGAGTCGCAGCTGCGCAATGTGTTCAGTTCGCTTTTGGCCAGCTCGGCGCCACATTTGACGGCTGTGCCGCATACGGCAATGTTTGAGGTGCAAGAGGCAGGCGGTGAGTTGGATCGCACTTTTGGTAAGTTGCACGAGTCTGCTTAAAGTGTGGAACTGTCTTTGATCAGCTGCACATTTCACAAACAGGGGCAGCCTTCACCGATCTATTTCGCAGCACCCTGGCCGTGGTCATCAATCATCCATTCTTCTATGCCCTCGGCAATGGAAAGACTCTGCTGCTGGCTGGCCATGTGGTAGACATCTAAGTAGTCCCTGGCTAGCTCTATTTCAAAGGTTATCAGCCTTATCAGCGACTCAGTAAACAACATGCCAAAGGTGATAAATGACGTGTAAACAATTCGAATACGAAATCCAACTCAGTTGTGCTCTGAGTAAAACTGAAACTGAATCTCTAAATTGAAGCCAAGTCCAAGTCTAGCCACTAGATTTGCTCAGTTTCAGTTCACATTCAGACGCTCAACGGCGCCAATCAAATAAGTGTAAAGCGCAAATTATTAATAAAGAGCACAAAAACAGAGACTCTACAGTTGCTGCAGTAATTGTTGTGACATAAGTAAAACAATCACATATTTTATTTTGTGAAATTAAATAAGTTAACTTAGATTTTTATTTGTTTTCCTAGTGCATTAAATTGTTAAAAATCATAAACAATTATGTAAATTTGTTTACTTTGTCAAAACATTTACTTGACTAACTGTTTGTTTACTTATATCAATTTAGATGATCATGACGTTCCACGGACTGCAGTGTTTCTTACGTAAGCCTCAATTATTGCCCGTAACTCTGCGATCTCTGCGATCTCTTCGATGTTTATGAGTTATAAAAGAGAGTGACAATATTTATGGCTCTATTTCGGTTAAAAACTTAAGTCTGTCTATCTGTCTGTCTGTCAATCTGTCTCAAGGTTCAATGTATTGTGCTGTCATAAAGAGAACACACAACACAACACAACACATAATTAAATTGGAACTTTTATGCCAAGATATTGTTGTTAACTCGTAATAAATGCGCACAACTCGTAGCTGATTATGGTGAATGGTTAAGTTTAAACTACAATTTCTCTGATTTCAGTTTCCCTGACAATCATCATCGGCTGTTGTCACGCATCGACTTTAGATGCCGCCGGAGATCGCAATTTGCTGGCATCGCAGCTCTACAATGCGGTGGGTGCAGAGCGTCTCAATGAGAACATTGTGATCTCACCGGCTGCAATACAGAGCTCCATGGCATTGGCCTTCTATGGGGCCAAGGGACAGACAGCCATTGAGCTGAAGGAGGGCATGCGATTGGGTATTGGCGATGGTGATCAGGTGGCTCAACGTTTTGGCAGCTTCCAAAAGACGCTGACACGCGACAACAATCTGCGATTGGCCAACAACATTTACATTAACGAGAATCTCGAGTTCAAGGGCGCCTTCCGGGACGTCGCCCAGCGTCAGTTTGACTCGAACATTGACAAACTTGACTTCCATCCACCGTACAATAAGCGCACAGCCGATGGCATCAATCGTGCCATTGCCACCAAGACAAATGACCAGATCAAGGACATCCTCAGGCCAGAGTTGCTCAACGATCGCACCGAGGGTGTCATTGTCAACGGCGTGACTTTTTCCGCGCCCTGGCAGAAGGCCTTCAAGCTGGACAAGACCCAGCGTCGTTCTTTCCGCACCGGCAACGGACAGTCCGTTCAGGTGGAGACCATGTGGACACTGCAGAACTTTAACTACGCCGAGGTGCGCAGTCTGGATGCCAAGGTAGGGTGTTTTAACAAATATTAATGCTCTCTTTTGAATACTTTTAAAACTCATTTTTAAATGACATTTTCCTGACGATAAATATCAAACAAAAATTTAATAATAGCCACTGCAAAGGTATAAACTTATATGTTTAAGTAATATTTATTCCTAAAGATAATATCCATATTTATATAGATAGTTTTGTTGAATATATAATAATAATATCAATAATATCTCTTAAATATAGTTTTCTATATTGATTTTGATATATCTATACATTGATTTTGATAGAAAAATATCAAGAGTTATCCTAAAATATACAATATTTTCTGTTGATTAAGTAGCTTTAACTAATACTTGACGATAATAACAATATTAATATTATTGTGCGATAGTTTTAATCGATGTTTTTATGGTTACCATCACTTCTATTTCATCTGGCGGCAAAAAGCTATTTTGACTAGATTTCTGGCACTTTAGCCAAGTGCAAACCTGGCAGTTAAATAATAAAAACCAGTGGAAACACAGCAAATTTAAAGCCACACCTAAGTTATTGACTGATAATATTGATATGCTGTTGTTGTCAAAGTAAATATAATGTTATTTGCAGTAGTATGTAGTAGTCAACATAAGTTTATTTGCATATCAAAATACTTATAAATATTATTAATATTTTTAAAAAAATTCCAATCAAGGTTGTGGAGCTGCCGTATCAGAACTCGGAGTTTTCCATGCTGTTGCTGCTGCCCAATCGCAAGGATGGACTTCGTGGCCTGCAACAGAGTCTCGTTGGCAAGAATCTGCTGAACGAGTTAAGCGAGATGAGCCAACAAAAGGTTGAGGTGCAGTTGCCCAAGTTTAGCGTGACCTTCGGACTTGGCCTAGAGCAACCCTTTAAGCAGGTGAGTCAAGGTAGTTAACCACTTTATTATGCTCTTCTTAACTGCTCTACTTCTCCACAGTTGGGCATTACGACCATGTTCTCACGTGACGGTGACTTTGGCAACATGTACCGCATGTTTGTTAGCCACTTCATCAATAGTGTTGAGCACAAGGCTCATGTTGAGGTATCCGAGGCGGGCGTTGAACAACCCCTCGAATCGGGTGGTAAGCTAATTGAATATTAATCCATATCAATTAATTAATATCGAAACTTTTCTTTGCTTTTCGACAGTTCTAAAGAGTCTGTTCTCGCGCTCCAAGAAATTCGAGGCGGATCATCCGTTTGCCTTTGCCATCAAATTCAAAGACTCCATTGTTTTCATGGGTCACATTGCCAACTATGCGTATGTGTGAAATATGGAGAGTATCGTCACTTCTTCCTCATCCACGCTGTATCAATTCGAGGTGTGAATTAATCAATCGCATTGTTTACTTTTGTTAATCAATGCAAATTTGTACAACACTCAAATAAAAAGTTGACAACCGTTTGCGCAAGTTTCAATAAATATTAATTAAAATAAGAAGAGCATAAGAAATAAATAATCTATATATACTTCCAATCGATACAAGCCGAAGAGTCGGGAAGGGAGCGATAGTTCGGGAGCGATAGTAGGGAACGATATGCTACAGTCAAAGCCAACTATGAGAGACCTTTTACTTATTCTGTAAAACTCTTGACTATTCCAAATTTACATATAACAGTATTAAGCATAATAAAAAGCTACAACCTTTTCCACCCCCCATTATCTATTGATAATATAAATAAATATATATAAATAAATATAAATATTTTACGTAATTCTCCAAACTGGGAAAATACCCTCAGTGTTCATTTCGTCTTCCTTTGGCCCGACACTGCGTATTATTGTGTTTTGAATAACTTTCGAGTTTATTATCCGATCTCGATAAAATTTTCAGGTTACATTAGGACCCTAATGCTTGTTGTGTATGAGGACTCTAGCCTTTATAATAAATATCGTTCAATGAGATTTCAAAACTTTTGTTTTCGATTTACGAGGGCGGAAAGGAGCTTATCAATATTTTAACACTAACTGGTACTGCTTAGACCATAGACGGACCTACATACCAAATTTGGTGTCTCTAGCTCTTATAGTCTCTGAGATTTATGCACTCAAACAGACGAACGGACAGATGGACAGACAGACGGACGGACAGACGGAGGGATGTACAGACGGTCGGACGAAAAGACGGACAGACGGACACACAGAGATGTCTAAATCGATTCGGCTGTTGATGCTGATCAAGATTATAGGTATATACTTTATGGGGTCTGCCAGACTTTCTTAGACCTGTTACGCACATAATTATGTGACTAACTTAATAGACCCTTATACTTTTTTAAAGTCAAGGGTCTAAAAACATGCTAAACTTTTATATATTAAATAAAATTATTTAAACAATTCTTTGTGTATTTAGTTTAATTAACTTACAAGATTAATTCAATAAATGTGTCGCTAAAGTTTAAGCGCTGTGCCTTAATTTTATAAATAGTCTGGGGAAATAAGAAGCTGTTGCAACAGTTTCAGGATCTTAAAAGGAAATGCTTAAGCAAATATTTAAATACAGTCTCAAAATGTCATCTATTAAATACTTCACATGTTTTTGTTATTTTTTTGAAACGTTAAATACTGAAAGCGTATTTAAATATGCTATTGTAATTTAAAGTTTGCCTATTAGCACACTTTCGACATAGAAAATTGAGCATTTAATTATGATAACAATAAATCTAACTTAAATAAAACAAAGTTTTAAATGTGTAATTGACAATTAAGTTTACTCATCGAATCTAGCAACAATTGAACACTTGAAAATGTTTAATAAACTGAATATTTATCTATATTTTAATCTATTCATAACAGCACAGTTTTCGTTTATAATAATCAAGGTATCTTTCCTTATTTCAACTCACCTTTCGAGCTCGACGGGCATTTGATTTGTGTTATCCATTTTGTTGTTGTTGTTGTTGTTGTTGTTGTTGTCGTCGAATCCTTTTCTCCTTCCTCTTTGTGCTACTATCTAAGCGGTTTATCTGATGATTTTGTGTTTTGTTTTCGCTTGATTTACATTTATCTTTCACACTGCACAGATGCACACATAAATTAACATTAACCGATTGGCATTTTTAGCTTTATATTCTTTTATTTTTTCTTATTTCTTATTAATTTGGCTGGCAAATTTGCAGATTGAACTGTGCGCAGGCGCAGCCTTTTGGCCTTTTTTTGCCTTAACACATTTGTTTTTTCTTTATTTTTTATGATTTTGCCTTTTTTTATATTTCTTGGGCTTAAATAATTTATTTACTTTTTGTCGCTGGATTTCTAATCGCGCACATAAATCACAAACAACTGGCAACAGTTTTTTTTGGCCAATGCGTTTATGGTTTTATTTTTATTATTATTATTATTCTTATATTTCTTGCTGTTTTTTGTATCTTTTGTACTTTAGACATTTATGTGCTTATATATGTAGTTATTGGCAATTTGGGAAACTGGTTCGCTTTGGGCCCGAATTACATTTGGCCGTTAAGCTTAATTGTATATAAAAGTAATGCGATGATTGGTGAATTTGAATTTCAATGGAAACTCCATAAATTAATTTTTAGCATTTATTGGCAACATTTTGATGGAAATTATTACACTGCGAGGCAATCGTGCAGACATTTAAGACCATTTAAAATAATTGATGCACATTTTCCGCTTTTACTGCTGCCACAATTTTTCACAACACCAATACACACGCACACACACACACGCACACACACACACGCACACAGCAACTGGCCACTTATTTTGTTGCAATTTAATTCCTGGCTAGCTGCCGTTTTATATGGTAGCAAAGCACCAAAAAAAAACAAACAGCTACCGATTCTTTTGGCCAGATAAGAGCGGGAACACACGCGTGGGCGGTAGTGTGGAAGGAAGGCGAGGGGGGGCGGTAGGGAGTGCACGGGAGCAGCTGCAGTTTATATATTCGCACAACAACAGGAAAATGCGAGACGAACCACAACAACGACGCGCTAAACTCTTTTGCCGCCAAATTCGTCTGTCTCGCTTGACACCAATACACAGACTGAGCGATCCTCGGTCGTATTCGTATTCGCATGCACGAAGAGAGGCGTTCACTCGCTCTCCCACTGGCTCCAAACGGCGACGCCAACTCTAAAACAAAACAACAACGCCAAATGCAACTCCAACAACACACAGAGCACAAGCGCTCACTCTCTATCGCGCGAGCAAGAATACTGGTTACGCGCTGTGAGAGAAAAATACTGGGCACGCTTGCTTTGGTGTGTCTTGGACTGGCGACTACTGCATGTAATTGTCGTTGTAATTGTAATTCTTGCAGCGCGCCCTCGCTTCGTTTGTGGTCACTCAAGCACTGTGCCGTCTCTTTCACTCATTCTCTGCCTTTGCCGCTCCCTCGCGTGTCCCTTTGTTAGATTCGTTTGTATTGCTTGACAAGTTTTTCTTTGTTTCATGTTCGTTTTGTGACTGGAATTTAAAGTGGACTCTTCTCTCCCCTTGCCGACTTGCCACCTTGCCACCTTGCCACCTTGCCACCTTGCCACCTTACCCCTACTCCAGCATTTAAGCTGCAGCAACAGTTGCAGCAGGTGCAGGCGCAGGCGCTTTTAAAACAAATACCACAAATGCTTCAAGGGACGGGGACCATTATCTGATGGATCTGATCTGAAGTAACCCGAAACCCGTTTACACCCTAACTACTTACGTCCCCCTCCACTTGGCTAAGCCTAATGGCTTAGACTACTTTGGGATTCAATTAGTTGCATCTCAGATGACAACTTGGCCTTTAAGTAGCGCTTTCTGCTATATAAACTCTTGGTCAGGGCAATCAACTATTCAAGATGTAAACTAATCTTAAAATAATGAAACTTTATGCTTCATGCCTCACTTTGTAGCATATCAAATGACAATATCATGTAGAAACTAGCTGTTGAAATATGTAATATAATCTAAAAGTATAAAAAAATATATTTATGTATTTATTAATTGATTTATTTATTTATTTATTATTTTTATAATTAATTTATCATGTAGAAACAATCTGTTGAAATATTAAATTTAATCTAAACACATCTACAATTTTTATTTATCAATTAATTTATTTCTTTAAGTTACTTAATTTATTAATTTATGTATTTATTTATTTTATTGTATTTATTTTATTTTAGCATTATTTATATTGTTCTTTATTTTTTCTATTAATATTAATACTTTTTAAAATTATGGTAAATAGAAAATATAAAGCTTTAAGACCTCGATCTCATTTATTTCTTAATTTATTTCCTTATTTAATTATTTTTTCTTGTATTTATTTCTTCATTTATTTTCTGTATACATTAATTGATTAATTGGCTCAATTATTTGGTTGTATTTATTGATTAGTTACAAAGTTATAGTAAAATTTAAAATATAGTGCATTAAGTCCTTGATTTTATTTATTTATTCTTTATTTTCTTTATTTATTTCTTCATTTATTTATTTAGTTTCTTTCTTTATTTAACTGTGTATTACTTTACTTATTTATTTAAATTCACATAGTAAATATTATATATAAATTAAATAAAAATTAAATATTAATTCCTCGATTTCATTTATTTATTTCTTTTCTTATCTATTTCGTAATTTTTTTCTTTACTTATTTATTCGTTTAGATATCGTATATTAATATTTATTAATGCATTCCGTCATATATTTGTTTATATTAATATGCTATAAAATTATAGTAAAATGAACATTCAGTGCATTGGATCTTTAATTTCCTTTATGAATTTTTTTCTTCATTTATATATTATGTTTTCTTTTTATTTAGTTCTTTCTATATATTTCATTTATTTATTTATGTATTTCTCCATTTAATTATTAATATATTATATTATTATAGTACAAATTAAATATAGTGCATTAAGTCTTCGATCTCAGCCGTTACTTTCATATTTAATATTAAAATAAATATTTATCGAATGCATTAACATTGTTTGTTTGGGTTTTTAACTTACTTCTATATTGTATTTACTTTATTTACCTCTTGTTATTTCATTATTGGGTCGCACGTAATCCAATCGAGGCATAATTTAACCAAAAAATTTCTTTTGTTTTTATTCTTCGTATTCGCGTGTTTATTTTTAGCCTGATCAAATATTGAACGTGTGCAGAGGCTACAAGTGTCGGCTATAAGCAGCTAACAGTAAACCATGTAATTTGTTCAAGAAGAAAATTGATCTAGCAGGTGGAAATAATCATTGTAATAGCTATTATCCATGCTGATCTTAGGCTAACTAACAGTCAGAGTTTACCAAGAGATGCCAAGATGAAGTTCGTGTTGTTGCTGCTAACACTACTGGGTCTGTAATTGTAAATTGTCTTATATCTCTAGTATATATTTACATTATATATATTTCTTATAGCCCTGACAGAAGCAAGAACTTTGAAATGCAGAGGGACATTGCCTTTTCTAGAAATTTGTGCCTACTTCGAGTGTTACCTGAATATAGCACAAAGGGATATGGAATATTTGAACTGTCATCGCGAGCTGAGAGGAAAACCACGTAAGAATCTTAATACTAAGGACTTGTGACTTTACTAATGAATTACCTTCGAATTCGATAGCCCTGCAGTTCATTGCGGAGGGAAAATGCGGCGATTCATTGTTTCCAAAGTGCCACGTATTCGATTATAAATGAAACTCGAATTAAAGTCAAGAATATGAATGGGAATTTATTAAAGTTTTCTTAAATTATAATCATACTTATAATGATAGATTCTTAATTATTGAATGAATGCATGTTGAACATTATTCCAAGTCTAGAACTTGACGATGTGTCCAGTGAAATAAACCGCATGCTGATCGCGAATGATGAAGACAAACGGATGATCGGCCACAAAGGTCTTGGGATCCAATGGCAGGGACATGGGAACTCCAGCAGCATCTATGGGTAAAGTAGGGATAATATGAGATTAAAGAAGACTACCACTAATGGGATACACTTACAACTGATGCCTGCCGCCTCGCAGCCAATCTCGTTGACATCGATGAAGGTCTTGTGTTGCAACTTTGTGATTCGAGTGCCAATCGGCGACTCGTCGAAAATGTTGCTGAAGTCAGCTGCCGCCGAGAACATGGCATTGATGCCCAGCTGCAGGAGAGATCTTTAGGGAAAACCCTCAACCCACACAACAATTATCAATCACTTACCTTATTCAATGTGGGCTTTAGATCCGTGTCGAACTCAAACTTGAACTTGGGCAGATAGACGGCGACACTTTGCCACTGCCAACGCTCCTCGAGCAGCTTGAAGTCGACGCCCTTGAGCTGCTGTTCCAGCTGTCTTAGTCCCGTACGCTTGTTGGGCAGTATAAACCACATGGTCATGTTGATGTTCTCGAAGAAGAGCTCAATGGCCTTGGCGTCCAGTTCCGGATAGTCAGCGTAGTAATACCAATTGTCAGCGAACATTGTGGGTACCTGAATGGCTTGGGATTCACTTAGCCAGAAGTCGCGATCCTTGGTATCCTCATCGTTGAAGGGACGTGCCCAGCGCGCCTTGAAG
This sequence comes from Drosophila histrio, assembly GCA_958299025.2. NCBI lineage: Eukaryota > Metazoa > Arthropoda > Insecta > Diptera > Drosophilidae > Drosophila > Drosophila histrio. The sequence continues at coordinate 23,746,830 of OY729167.1, forward strand.
TAAATGGCATTGACAAGGGCCACATTCGTGTCGGGCTCCAGTTTGTCCACAACATGCTCGATCTTGTCCTGCGTCTTCTGCTTCACCCAGTTGTTGATATGCTGCACAGCTTGCGATTCCTGTTCGAAGTTCAGACCCTCCACCTCGGAGTCAAAGTACTTTTCAGCCACTTCGCGGAAATGTGGCGCCACCTTGAGATTCTCTCGTGTATAGACCTTGTTGGCGATCTCCAACACCGTCTTGGACTTGATATACGAGTGCAACAGGCGGTGGTAGCTCTCGGCCAATCCATCTTTGCTCTCCTGCGCCGAGGCATGCAACGTCTTCTGCAACTCCGCTGCCGTCTTGCCCTCCGCGCCGTAATAGGCCAAACCCAAAGCCAATTGCACGGACACCGGCGAGATGATCACATTCTCCTCCTGACGGTCGGTGGCCAAGGTCTGAAAGAGTTCGGTGGCAAACAAATTGCGTTCCTTGATTGTGTTTGCCACACACAGCAGTGGCAGCAACAGCTGCAACACAACTGCAACAAGCAAAACGATCATCAAATATCAGTTAAAGAAGCTGCGCGATCAACTTACAGCTTAGCCAGTTGTGGTAGTTCATTGCGCCTGCGTTGACACCTCAAGACTAAAAGTGAAAAGGCCGTAGAACCTGTCATTTATAGCTGCGCCAGGAATCGGAATCACGACGCCGCTGCGCATGCGCTTTGCATTTCAAGTAGAACAACAGCAGTCACAGGTAAAAGAAAAGCAAGCAGAGGAAAACAAGAATTAAAAGGTTGTCGGCGGTATGTCGAAGCTGCGATGCCCTCGCTGCATTCAATTACCAACTGAGTGTAGCTATGACAGAACATATATATTATTCTGATTTCAATTAAGTCAGGGTATATAGTCAGTTTCGATATAAGTATGTAACGCCTTTGTTACAAACTTACAACTGTAACAAGTAACTTCTTTGCTGGGAGACAAATGGACAGACGGGCGGACAGACAGACGACTTAGCTCAACGTCCAGCACCAGAAGATCTGTACTTTATGGAATCTTCCACACCTTCTTTATTGCGTCACACACTTCTTGACAAAAGTGTTTTACCCTCTGCTAGGGCATAAAAAGAAAGGCAGGGCAGCAGAAGGAATCGTGCGCTGCTTCTGGGCGATTCTTGTTCTGGGTGTGGGAAATACTGGGAACACTCTCGCTCGCTCGCTCTCTCCCTCTCGGCAGACACACGCTCGCTCGCTGAGATTGAAGCGCTGCAGCGACGCACTTGAGTTCACCGTTTCATGCCTTTTGCACTTGTCTCCCTGTGTTTGTGTTTGTATTTGTGTTGGAGCTTGAGTGTTGAGCGTTGTTGTTGTTGTGGTTGTTGTTGCTCAAAAGGGCTCGACATGAACTCACTCGACTGTCAAATTGAAGCTGTGCACAGTGTGAGCCGCAGATCGTTGCAAGATCCGAGTGCGAGTTGCCTCTGCGCATTAAACTCTAATTTTGTGTGTTTTATGCGTTTGATTTTAATGGAGGCTATTTTCGTATTTGTTTAGATAATGCATCCATAAACAACACAAAAATGATCAGACCAGCAAAACAAACAGGCTGTTTCGTAAATTGTTTATCGACTTGCCCCCAACTCCACACACACACACACACACACACTCGCACACACACCGTTCCAATTAAACACGCAACACGCACACATAAATTTCTGGCTAACTGAAAACGCAGCAGGGCCAACAAGCACTCGTTCAGCTTTTGGCCTTATCCCAATTTTGTATCAGTCAAAGGGAAAGGCAAAGAGGCATGTAGCAGGAGAGGGGTGAAGGAGGGAGGACTGAAGGAGGCAGAGCTTAAATGGGGTGGGGTGAAGGGACCACCGTTCAGTATCAAAGTCCCGAAATTTTGTTATTTATGCAGAGTTTGTGTGAAATGCTAATAAATTTTAATGGAATTTTAAAAACATGCTTTATAGCCTTGTCCGCGTCCTGTACATAAATATAAATCTTGACCAGGCTGGCCAAAAAAACAACTAACTTGGCCAACTGCATCTGTCTTGCTTACTTGTCTTTCTTCTTTCTTTTTTTTTATGGTAGCATAAATTGACTTGGCTACCGTATGAAAGATTTTTTATTAATTGTGGGTGAACTTTGCAAACACTTTCAGACTTTCTACCGCTTGATAAACCAGATTGGCCTAAGCCTTATATAACTGGCTGTCTGTCTGACTGACTGTCTGACTGTCTGACAGTCTGACAGTCTGTCTGTCTGTCCGTATGCGTGTGTGTGTGTGTGTGTGTGTGTCCTGGCAACGACCGGAGCTGCCAAAGCGCTGACCGTTCTGATTGAATGATTTCACTGATCGAGACAAAACATGTTAAAGATCGTGATCGCTGTGGCTGCCAGGCTAAGGCTAAGACGCAGGCTTTGGCCATGGCTCTGTGTCTGTGTCTGTGGCTAAGAGGCAGGCTGTTGTCTTTATAGATACACAACACGGCAGCCAGCAACAAGGCAAAGGCACAACAAAAAAAAGGAATGCCGATAAAAAGAGTTTTGCGACTGGACACAAGGCACAAGTTGATGCAGCAGGTCGACACGCGGCAAAGAGGCAGAAGACAGTAGACAGTAGACAGGAGACAGGAGACATGCAACAGGGAATAGGTGAACGAAGGGGAACAAAGAGGGAAGAGGGGAACGCGGCAACTGGCAACAGGCGACAGGGGCTAATGCTGTGGCTCAGTTTGTGGCTTTTGGCTTCGGCTGCATGCAACGGCAGTAAAATGCGGCTGATAAAAATAACTTGCCACAAAACTTCTTCTTTTGAGCCGTGCGGAAAAGCACAAGAATGATGAGCCAGCTACAACAACAACAACAACAGCAACAACAACAACACGAATTATGTGATCGTTCCAGCATCTCTTGCTGTCTTTTTGCCTGCGTGCAAGAAACCCAAAACCAGTTGATGATAGAGCAAAAAAGAAAACAAAGACCCCAAAGTGAAAGAAACCGAGCCCAAAAACAAAAAAACAATGGCAGCAATTGCACTACCCCCCCCCCCCCCTCTGCCAACCCCCTTGGCCCTTTTCTTGTTGTCTCTGCTGTTCTTTCTAAGCATAAACAATAAATTTTCACATAACCACACACAGCTATAATTGCAATTTGCATAGTAACAACAGATCAACAAAAGATGAGACAGAGCAAGATCATCTGCCATTCAGCATTTAGAATTATGATTGTCCTACTTGGAAAACTATTTAGGAGGAGGGAGGGAAAATGCTATTCAGTTGGCCTAAACAATTAAGCTGTTAGTTGGGCAGAAAGTTGACTTAAACAATTATGTTTTGGCTATGCGGAAAGTTGGTCTAAACGAAAAAACTAATTGCTGTAATTAAATAGAAAATGTAGAATTTAATTCTGCTTGTAATTTGGTAGAAAATTAATATTATATTCATGGAATAATTTTTAGTATTAAAAATATTATTGTTATAATTATTATTAGAAATATAAATATTATTTTTATTAGTTGAAATATTATCATTATTATATTTACTATTTTTTTTAATATTCTTATTATTATTTGTATTATTATTAATAGTAATATAATCGTAGTATTATTAGTATTAATACTATCATTATTATAGTTACAATTATTATCTTTACTATATTTATAATTATTATTACTGATACCGAATTTACAAGCATGTGACATACACTTCCACAAACTTATAATACACTTTCACACATATTTCCAATAAGTATTAAAATTAATTAAAATGTTTATTGTATTTGTTATGCAAATTCAATAATTTTTGATTATTTAAGCAATATTCAACTATTTATATACTCTTTTTTTATACGCTATACTCTAGCTATATTATTATGTAATTTATTAAATATTTAAGTGTTTAAGCCACACTCGTTATCATGTTGTTATCATGGCCAATTTGACTGCTGGCTATAACTTTTACTAATATTGCTTATTATGTGCATGGCAGAAAACTGTAAATCTGCAGTTACAACTTTCTTGAAGGCGGTTCGACAAGTCAGTGTGTGTGTGTGTGTGTGTGTCTGTCTGTGTGTAATTAGCCAATTGCAGTGGCTGCAATCTAATCGACAGTTTGGCCAGCACTTTGCAGTGAAAACAAGGCAAACTTTCATTCAATTTCAACATCAATATCGATATCGACGACAGTCAATACAACAACAGCAACAACAACAACAACGACAACAAATCAAGCAAATGGAGTTTTATGCAAAACCAAAACTCGCCACGCTTCACGAGGCGGCAACAAACACGGGACCGAGAGACACTCAACCACTTGACCAGAGCAGAGGACTGAGCACAGACCGAAGTTGCTGACAAGCGCAACAACAACAGCAACAGCAACAACAGCAACAGCAACAAGAGCAATAGCAAGCAACAACAACTAAACGACAACACGGATGACACAAACGACACGTCAATCTTGCCCACTGCCCACATGCGGTACATGCAACATGGGAACAGGATTTTCCAATTCGAGCCGTTGCCGCGACAAATTAAGCTGGAAAAATGCAAGTACAACTGCAACAACAACAACAACAACAACAACAAGAACAAGAACAACACGCCACAAGTCCACATTATGCGTATTTAGAACTCGTTGTAGTTCTCGTTAATTAGCACTAAAATAAGTGAGACTGTGGACCCTTGAAGAACGCGTTGCATGCATCAAGTTGGCATCATTGCTGGCATCTCGATCTGTGCTCCTTTCGGTTTCTACGAAATCGGCGACATCTTTGCAGTCAAATAAGGCGACAAGGCTGACGCAACATGTTGTTAATGTCCGTTAAGGCAGCTGACAGACGCCCAGAGTCAATTGATGGGTCTCCATGTTGTTGTCGATCACAAGTGGGCACCACAAACAACTGGCAATGTATCAATATCAAGACTTTGGTTTTAACCTTCAATTGATTTGATTTGTTCGGTCGATCGATTGATTTGTGTCGCAATGTATAGGGAAAACTGTCCGTCATAAAATGTCAATTAATTGATTGTAATCAACGTTTGGCCAACGGCAAATTACAGAATCAAAAGTCAAAGCCTAAACTCAAAGTCAAACTCAACATAAAGAAAAGAAGAGAAAATCACAATGCACAATGACAAGATCAAGATGCTGCGCCTACTTTGTGTGGTACTTTATGTAACGATCAGCCTTTCAAACGTTTTCCGCTTTGAATTGCAAATGAAAATGTTGCAGCCAGCAGAAGGCAACAACAAAGGCACACGCGATCATCCAACAAATGATGCTGTCTGGATGTATGTCTCTACCCTTCCCGTCGGCTTTATCTCGCCTGGTAGGTGCTGCTCCTTGGAATTCATTCTTCATTCCCTGCGTATGCTAATTTTCATGTCAAAACATCGATCAGTGGCTGCAAGAATCAGCAGGAGCAGGAGTTAAGAGTGAGGGGAAGTCAAACTCACACTTCTACATAAACGTTGCGCTTTAGAGTAGGCAGCACTTTATACACGTACTCTTCTGTTCGACTTCATTAAAAAGCGCGCTCTAATATAGACAACACTTTTTGCTGCTAGTTCTATTAAAGCGCGCTCCCGAAAGTATGCAACACTTTTTGGCTGCCTCCACAACTAGACAGGCAATTTGGCAGCCTCTCAACTTGCGCCTAAATTGAACTGTCAGTTTTAGTTTTTTGCCTCCCAACCCGCTACTGGGAAAATTTATTGACGTATTGGCACTGCTTTCACACGGATTTCAGAACGATTTTAGAGTCGTTTTTAGGCTGGCGTGTGAATACAAACAGCAGGCAGACGTTCGCCTGCCCATGCTTAATATGCAAATGGAATGAAACAAAAGCCGCCGCCTTTCTATGCGCACATGTGCGTTTTAAAAGCGGATTTCCAAAATTGCCACACACACACACACACAACTCTCGTCGTTGTTTTTCTCTTCTTTTTTTACGAGCAGAGTTTTTTGGTGGGGGGAAGGGGTGGCTGAAATTTATTGTGCGACACGCCTGCGAAAATAGTTTTAGAGAGTGCGTTTTATGTGCGCTGACTTTGGTGTTGTTCCCCACTGAAATGTGTTAATGTGCGAGATTCGCATGGTGACTTTTTTTGTTGCCTGCACGTCACGCGGAAATTTAAGTTAAGGCGCCCGCCTAAATGTATGCAATAGTATGTGTTGGCTTAGCTTAAAACGCCCGCCAAGAAGTATGCAGCAGTATGTGTTGGCTTTGTTTGCAGCTGCCCTGAAATTGGGAAACATAGTCCACTCACTCACTTTTTTTTTTTTAATTATTCCAATTTATTTTAGATTTATAATATTGGTTTTAAATTAGTACATTGCTACCTAAGTGGCAGCTTAACCTAATTAAACATTCATAATAATTATCGACTATCTTATAATTTAGTGTTACATACAAGGTTTATAAATTATTTTTCTATGTACATATTTACAGAGTGAGATTATGTAATTCTTCTGGCAGGAAGGTCGTGTGGATGTAGTCTTTTCAGGCGTCTTCTGCCTGAATACCTCAATAGGCGTTGGGCAAGCACATTTGGGTGGGAGGACAATTTTTGCCGGTAGCTTTCGGCCTGTCGCTGCAAAACATCACCAACCATAGGTACACCCAAGTCACGCTCGATGTCCCTATTGCGCATGTACCATGGCGCATTGCACATCCTCCTGAGGATCTTGCTTTGAGCCACTCGAATTTTGTTGAGGTTGGTCTTGGCAGCGACCCCATAAACTTGAAGTCCATATCTCCAAATAGGACTTAGTATCGCCTTGTATATGGTGACCTTATTTCGAAGCGACAGCTTATTTTTTGGCGACAACAGCCACGACATCTTCGCCGCCTTTGCCAGTACTGTTTTTTGCAGCATTGTCGTATGTCGAGCAAAGTTAAGGTACCTGTCCAGAATGACCCCAAGATATTTATAGTGCGATTCATGATTAAGGATGGAACCAAGCATCCTAATTCCAGGACAATAACCAATTCTTGTTGCGAATGTCATGTTCGCGCATTTGCTTCCATTGATGCCAATGTTCCAGTCCCTGGCCCATATCTCGAAGCTCCTGACCACTCACTCACGCAAACTTAACAATTGCAAAGTGTAAAATGTGTTAAGCCAACTGAAATGGGGAAAAACGAAAGCTGAACTCGCCCCCCCTCCCCCTCCCAGCAATCCCTTAGACATGAAGCTTAGCAACTTTTGTTGCTGCCCTGCGACTTAGTTTTGCTTTGATGGATGTAAAGCCCCATTGTGGTGTGTGTATGTGTGTGTGTGAGCGTGTGTGTGTGTTTTCTTGCTGGATTTATTTGTGGCAACACAAAGATTTTTTAATGGCATCTTTTGTAGCTATTTTTTATACCACTCCAAAGAAAGAAGAGAAGAAATATATATATAATAAAGAAGGAGAACCCAAAGCCATTTCATAAGTGCTCATGTGTGTGTGTGTGTGAGTGTGTGTGGGTTGAGCACTTGATATGGGTGCCGAGAGGGTGGCTGGAGAACTCTTTTAAGCACAAATAAACTTGCCACATTGTTGCCCTTTCATTCATTTCAGTCGCCACCCCGCTGGCATCTTTGCTGGCGATTCGAAGAACCTCCGGGGATTGCGAGTGGTGAGGAGTGTGCACTCAAGCAAGGTGTTTGCCTGTTAAATTATATAACAATGCAATGAACTGTAAAATACGCAGCTAAGTGCTGCTGCTTAGTGCACGGCACTCGTCTCAAATGGAGACGCAGCCAAAGCTGCCACTGCAAAATGCCATAAATGGACGCACAACTCACACAAAAGCCATTTTATGGCTTAATTATGTTGCAGGTAAAATGTGCTGCAAAGCAGAAACACAAAGAGAATTGTGGCAGTTGTCGTTAATTACAATTCTAAACTAATTCTAGCTAGAAAACTATACTTATTTTTGACTTGAATGCATAAGCAAACTACGTAGTTCAAAAAACATAGCATACTCTTAGGATCAACCAAAAATTTGTTGAAGCTTAACACAATACAAAATTCAACAGCTGTCCACTAATTAACAATTATGAATGATATCATTTGTCTTCACACAGAATATCAACATTTCCCGCTAATGTCAAGGTCGACAGCACTCCCAAAAACAAAAAACACACAAATAAAAGCACGCAACAAAATTGTGTTAAATAATGAAAAACTAAATTTCACATTTAGATAAGAGAAAATGTAAAAATTATGCAAAGCCTGCGCCTAATTTACAAAAACAAACAGCAAAGAGAGAAATATATGTGTATGTATGTATGTTGGTTTTAAATGTAGGCTAAATATATGAATTACCGAGAAAATAGTGCGCAGTTAATTAAAACATAATGAGCATTTAACATGCAGCCAAAAAATCAATTAAAGCATAGCAAATGTTTGTGCTTCGTTTGGAAATTCGTGTGTTGCGGTAAATGCTTTAATGTGTGGATAGCAAAGGAAGTGAAACTGCGGAAAAAGCAGTCGCAATTTAAATTCAAATCGAAATGGAATGACTTCACTTAGATCTACTTATGTGGAAGACATTTATGAGGGGGAAAGCTCTGGGCTCTGGGGGTTGCCCAGTCTCCAGTCTCCCCCATGAGCTCGGAATGGTCGCCCCTTAATTTAAAGATTACTTTTTCACTGCTCCCCACTTTCGACTCGTTTTCTGTTTGCGTTCAATTGTTTTTATCAGTTTACATTTAAAAACAAAACAGTTCAACAGCAAAAAAGAATACGACAAACAAATAAAAGCCATGATGCTTTTTTTTCCTCGATGCTCGCAGAGAGATTTAGCTGTGATTTTGCCAGCAATCGTTGAAAAACACATAAACTTTTTGCCTCTTTGCTTTCGTTTTATTGGCATTGCTTTTAGGGGGTTTGGTTTTCCCCCAAATGCCAAAAAAAAGGGGGGAAACTGTTGCCGTTGACTTTGTTAGTATTGTTTGCTTCGATTTGTTTCGGCAGGGGATTGAAAATGAGCTTAGACTGTGGAGGCAAGTGCAAAGCCTTCAATATAATTGAAACTTTGCTCATTAAATGTTCTCAATGGCAGCAGATTGAAAAAGCTTAAAAGGGTAGATTTTAAATGTGGTTTGATGGAATAGATATAATAATTTGAGAGATACTTTCAAGGCAAATAGAGTTTTCACTGAAAGAATAACACTCTGTGATACTTTCTTAAATTATACAAATTTGCTATATATTTATATACGTTATCTATATCTATCTATTGTTTAAAATACTTCAAACGAGCTATAGAAATGAAGCACAGACTTTAAATCATCTAAAATATTGCATATAAATAATATGCATAGATAAACACAATTGTTTAGAGCCACATTCTAAGTTATTCAATCGTTGTCAAATTTACCAATGAATCGACTACTCGATTTTTTAACTACATGTTCACTTTCTGCTATCTTTAAAGTGTGCAGAAAGTATTCCATATGAAACTTTTCATTTGCTATTTGTTATTTTTGCATGCCAGCGACAGCAGACAGAAGTTTGGCTGCCATTATTCATCTGCAGCCCAGGACGAAGGTCTTACATACATATTTGTCTATGGGTTTGGCAAGTAAGACGTTTGTCATGAAATATAATGAATGATGTCAGATGACGAGCGGCAGCTTGTCAAAAACACATGCGTCTGTCTGAGGTGCACATGAGTCTGCGAGTCTCTGAGTACGAGTTTAACTGTCAGCACTCGCCGCCCCTCAAAGTAGACAATGATAATGATTGTTCTGTTGTAGAAAACTTCCCTCTAACTGCAACAGTTACACGGTACGCTGACGGATGAGACAATTTGTCATTTGATGCAGACGCGACACGGCACAAGGCTCGAGGTTTGTGGCACTTACTGACAATGGCAACCAACTAGTTGTCTGAGTCTCAGCTTGTGCCCCATGTGTGTATCGTCGCATTGATTGGACGCAGCAGCTGCTGCTGCTGTTGCAGGAAAAAAGTAATAATAATGCCAAAGTAGCAACAACTGTAATAAAACTTCAAGTGCGGCAAATGCAAATAGCTGCGAGTCGTCTTTGGCGGCGGCTTTAAAGCGGCTTTAATGGCTGCCCAAATAGCTGCAGGCCAAAAGGTGCAGTCCCTTTGCCGGCCACAAAGGCGATTATATCGCAGAGCGAGCCCTGAATAATTATAAAATTTCAGAGCACAACAGAACGCACACACACACACACACACACACACCCTCGACACACGCACGACATTCATGAAATGTATAAAAATGTAATGGCATTTAAGTGGCCGTTGGCAGCGTTTTTTTTTTCTTCTTTTTTATTTGCTGCTGCGAATAGCAAGGCGCAATTAATATTATGGCGTGGCACCAAAAGTTGATGTGCCACCTCAGACTACTTGCAGCACTTATAAGGGGGCGGCAGAGGGAGGGAAGTATGCCCGACGGCGGCAGGAAGCACTTAGCGTCGCAACATGCGAAATGAAAAATTGTGTTGCCTACTTTTTTGGGGCAGGGAAACACAGCCATTGAACAACTGGCTCAAAAAATAAAATGTAGCATAAATAAATAAATAAAAAATGCTGAAAATTCATAAGTGCTTGCCATAATTCATGACCTGCTGCCCTGTCCAATTACCGTGTCCACAAAATTGCCTTTGTTTTCAGTTATCAGACGTTGCGTTCGAGTTTATCAGAGAAAAAAATTACTACTGCCTCCACTACCATATGGCGAGAAGCGTATATAGCGACATTCTAATTGAGCTAATTCTGCGTTTGATTCAAGTCGCGAGTTCTTCAAGCTGCGAACTTCAAGCTTATGCAAATAAATATGGCAAGCGTACGTGACCAAGTGCGTAATATGCAAAAAGTTGAGCTCGAACAGCAGCAGCAGCAGCAGCAGCCAAGTCATCGTTACGCTCTGCGAATTCCAAATGAATGTCAGCCAAAGGACAACGAGTCCTTGTGTGACAAGGCAAATATAAGCGACAGCATTTGAATTCCTAAGCAGACACACACTCGCTTCCCACTCACACACACACACACACACACACACATATATGTGGCTGTCTGGCAAAAGTAAAAGTTTTCATTTAATTTCACAATTTATTTTAATTTGCAGCAAGTGAATGACGCTGCTGTCGTTCAATTAGTGCGAGCTAAAAATAATATAGCATACAATTAGGCGAATTATTCACAAAGTAGCTGGACGTGTGTGTGTGTGTATGTGTGTGTTGGCCAAATAGACCAGTGTTGACACTTGACGGCAATTCCCCAGTTGTGCTCCCAGTTCGTTGCTGGCAACACGGTGCGTATGATTGATGTGGCTGTGCCGCAGACGACGCAAATGTAATTTGTTCGCCTCTTTGGGGAACCGACTTTGACTGATGCTGAACTTTGCATAGTTGTGGCAACAACTTAAAGCCAACTTGCCACTTAAATAGATAGTCGAGTCAGCGCATCGATCTTCATTTCGGTTTTTTTGCTGGGAATTCAATCAAGTTTTTCCATTTGCCCGCAAATTGAAAACATATGTTCCACACACAAACACACACAGCATTTTTGTTGAAGTTAAAACAAACGCCGCCATAAAACAAACATACTTCATGCCAAGGAACAGAAACAGGAACAGGAACCAGAACAGCAACGAGGCAAACACAAAAAGAAAAGCTACTTAAAAATGTTGCACACGTACAGCCAATTGTGAGTTGGGCCCAAGACTATGAGACACAGTGAAGTCAACAACTTTGCCGACAACGTTGCAAGATTCCCCAGAGTCTGTGAGTCCGAGACAGCAAGGCAATGGCAACTTCATTGGGTTGTGTTATGGCCTTGGCATCATCATGATCATCATCATCTTCATGATGATGAGTCTCATCAGCAGCAACATGTCTAAGGCGTTTGCTGTCCCTACAATCATTCACACACATGCCAAGGACTACTAAGATTCACGCAATCACGACTACACACACAGAACACACACATTGCTGTTGTTGTCGTCGTCGACAGCCTAATAAAATATTTAGTTGGTGCTCATTGACAAGTTTGCAGACACTGACAAGGCTCTCTGCTTCATTCTGTGGTCTCTTTATGCCCGTGTCTGACATTTGTGGCAGGTGTCGCTCACTCGCTTAGCGTGTAATCATTTACATGGTGCCAGGATTTTCCTTTTTTTTTCCTTTTACGACCGCCATCAATTCTATTAAACACACATCAAATGCCGCGAGGAAATAATGAAAAATGCAAAGCCAATATTTAAAATGCCATCAAATCAAACAAAGTGCAACAATGTGCGGGTGTGTGGGTCAAATGATATGCCCTGGAAAGGGGGGAATTTTATACATAAACAACGTTTAATATCTCATCAAGTGTTACGCTTTACGACTACTTAAAAACACATAAAAAATGCCAAACAAAATCAACGATGAAAGCCATAAATTCTTGTGAATAGAAATGAAAAGCCACTGAGCGCCAGAAAAACGAAAGCAAAAAGGAAAAGGAAAAACCAGCAACAGCAGCAGCAACAGCAGCAGCAACAACAACCATATCCCACACAGCGAACAGATTTAATGATGCAGCATGATTTGCGCATAAAAAAAGGAATGGCACAGACAGGACGAGGACGAGGACGAGTACGAAAACCAGGACCAGGACTCTGACTCTAACTAAAACTGAGACTGAGACTGACAGCAACTGGTAATGGTTAAAGGGTAACTGGGCGCTGTCTTGCTTTGATAAACTGCACTCACTCACTCACACATACAATATAAACACACACAGATACTCACACATACAGATACTCTGACGCTTTAGTTGCGCATAAAATGTTAAAGGCGTTCATATAAAGGCAACAGCAACAACAACTGCTTGACAAACGAAAGTTATGCGCAAACGGGTGAATAAACTCTGTGTTCGCATACAGATACAACTACACTGAAAGAAGAAATCAATAGCATATACTGCATATATTTGGAAATAAATAATAAACAAGCCGTAAAGTCGGGAGCCCGACCGTAATATACCCTGTGGCTCTACAAAGACCCGTTCAAATTCACTCAAATTCTCTTGTAATTCGTTTTTTTTCAATTTTTGGCCGAAGAGGGCGTGGCATTGTGATGAAATTTTTTGGACACATTGACACCAAGATATTCATCATGTGTGCCAAATCTCAAGTCTCTAGCTACAAAACTGATTTTGTTATGAGCATTTTCTTGATTGGTGGGCGAAGGGGGCGTGGCATCTAAAATTAAACATAAACATGATGTGCCCGCAAATATTATCAGTGCTGGGAGACCATGTATAAGCTTCTAGCTCTTACCATCTCTGAGATCCTTTCGTTCATACGGACGGACAGACGGACTGACAGACAGACGGACAGACGGACAAAGCTATATCGACTCGGCTATAGATGCTGATTAAGAATATATATGCCTTATGGTAATATACCCCTACAGGGTAAACAAATCATTAAAATACACTGAATATATTTCAAAAAAAATTAATAAATAATAACATTTATTTCTTGATAGACTGTTGATATTGGTTAAGTGCTGATAATTATAAATGTGCAATAAGATGTGGCTTTTTATTTAATAACAATTAAATAGCATTCAATTAAAGGCAAGCATTTAGTCTCAATTAACCTAAAGCTTTTTGATAAATAATTAATACATAAATTGCTTTGATATTAACCATTGTTTTCTTTTATCATATCCTCGGTAAATGTAAAGTAAAAATTGGTCAAAAATTGAGGCCGTTTGTCAAATGACCAAGTCATTGCCAGTAAATATTCACCAGTCGGTATAGTGTGCGGTAAAAGGTTCCATCTGAGGTACAGTCCATCGATAATTTGTGAGCCCTAAATGATGTAAATATAGATGAAATTTTAATAAAATATTAAAGGGATTTATATAGATTAGGATACACTTTAAAGTAGACAAAAATTCAACTAAAATAAGAGGAATATTTAACTTAAACTATACGATTTTATATATCTTACAACTTAACACTTTGGGGAGAACAATCAAGAAAAATGTGTACTTTAAATCAATGCTTACCATATAAGGACAGGTGTGGTTAAAGTTGGTAAACTCTTTGAATAAATTGAACACCAATACTGCGAATGGATTATAAGGCCTCCTTACAAATCGGCAGACGTCAATGTCAGCTTTTAATAGCCATGGCTTGAACCCATTCGCTTTTTTAAATAGTTGACCTTTGACTCCAATATCATAAGCTGGATGTAGGACCATGCCATTGAAGTTGAAAGTCGTTACATTTCGACTAACAGCCTTCAAGCGACATTTTTGTACGGTAAACCAAGATTCGTTGTGGCTCTTGCAGATCGCATTCGAGAATTTAAATTCGATAGCTTGCTGTAAATAGATGATAAGCACATTCACTCAAATATCAGATATGAACTCACCACCTTCCTTACATTGTACGACAGTTGTAGAATTATCCAAATACTAAGGATACCCAAAGAAATGCGACTGACCACCATGATGGCAATTCACGAATAAACTGTATGCAAACGTTTACCGATTGCATATTAATCATATTAATCAAAAATCTTAGCGCTTGACTAGGCAAATAACATTATTTAAATGATCACTATAAAAGGTAATTAGATTGATTTACTTTAGACTGATGCGATTAAAAAAACGTTTAGGGTATATGTATATTTTAAATAAACCATTGTTTATTTTTATACAATGCAGATTGAATCAGTAGCGTGCAGTGAGTCAATCTTCTTTGTTATTTTTGGAACCTGTGAGTTTGGTTGAAGTATGTCGAACAATAAAAATGTTTGTCATACAAATGTATGACTTTCGACCGATAGTTCCTATGACAGCTATATGTATGATAAAGTGATCTAATCCGACCAGTTCCAACATATGTACTGCCAGCAGCAGAAAGACTGATCAGTACCAAGTTTCATCCAGATTACTCTAAAACTGAGAGACAAGTTTGCATAGAAACAGATCGACAAGCGGACAGACGGAAACAAGGGCGGACAGACGGACAGACAGAGACACAGACAGGCAGACAGACGGACTGACAGACGGACAGACAGGCAGACGGACAGATGGACAGACTGACTGACGGACAGACAGACGGACAAACAGACGGACAGACAGACAGACGGACAGACTGACAGACGGACAGACAGACACACGTACAGACAGACAGACAGACAGACAGACGGACAATCAGACGGACAGACAGACAGACAGACGAACAGACAGACGGACAGACGGACAGACAGACAGACGGACAGACTCACAGACGGACATAGAGACAGACGGACAGACAGACGGACAGACAGACAGACGGACAGACTGACAGACGGACATAGAGACAGAGAGACAGACAGACAGACAGACTGACAGACAGACTGACAGACAGACAGGCAGACAGACAGACAAACAGATTGACAGACGGACAGACAGACAGACAGACAGACTGACAGACAAACAGACGGACTCGGCTCTAGATGCTGATTATGAATATATATACTTTATGGCTTCGGCCACGCTGCCTGTTACATACTTTAAACAAACTTAATATACCTCTACAGGGTAAACAAATCATTCAAATACACTGCATATATTTGAAAATAAATAATAATAAAGATAATTCATTTCTTGATAGACTGTTGACTTTAGTTTCTGTTAAGTACAAATGTGCTATAAGATGTGGCTTTTTATTTAATAACAATTAAAAATCATTCAAGCATTCATCAAAGTCAAGCATTTAGTCTCAATTAACCTAAAGCTGTTTGATAATTATTGTTATGTTATTAACCAAGTTTATCTTTTATCATATCCTCGGTAAATGTAAAGTAAAGATTGGTAAAAAATTGAGGCCGTTTGTCAAATGACCAAGTCATTGCCAGTAAATATTCACCAGTCGGTATAGTGTGCGGCAAAAGGTTCCATCTGAGGTAGAATCCATCGATAATTTGTGGGCCCTAAATTATGTAAATAGATTTGACTTTATATTAAAATAGTAAAGAGATTTATATAGATTTTATAGGTACAATTTACTTTAAAGTAGACAAATATTCAACTTAAAACTTAACTTTTTGGGGAGAATACTTTTGTACTTCAAATCGATACATACCACATAAGGACAGGTGTGGTTAATGTTGGTAAACTCTTTAAATAAATTAAACACAATTATTGCAATTGGATTATAAGGCCTTTTTTGAAATCGGCAGGCGTCAACTTCAGTTTTTACTAGCCATGGCTTGAAGCCACTCGCTTTTTTTAGTATTTGACCTTTGACTCCAATATCATACGCTGGATGTAGGATAGTGCCATGGAAATTGAAAGTCGTCATATTTCGACTGACAGCCTTCAAGCGACATTTTTGTATGGTAACCCACGATTCGTTGTGGCTCTTGCAGATTGCATTGGAGAATTTAAATTCGATAGCTTGCTGTATATAGATGATATGGAAATTAACTCAAATATCAGCTATGAACTCACCTTCCTTACATTGTACGACAGTTGTAGGGCAATCCAAATACTAAGGATACCCAAAGAAATGCGAGTGAACAGCATGATGACAATTCACGAATAAACTGTATGCAATCGTTAACCGATTGCATATATCAGTTAATAAAACAGCTAAGTGCTTTACTAGGCAAAAAACATTATTTAAATGGCCAGTATAAAGGTGATTAGAATGATTTACTTTTGATTGCTGGGACTAAAATGACTTTCAGATAATATGTATATATTTTAAATAAACAATTGTTTGTTCATTTTCATACAATATTCATAGATTGAACCAGTATTGTGCTGTGAGTCGATACGCTCTGTTATTTCTTTATAGACTGTTGACTTCAGTTTCCGTTTTTATTTAATAACAATTAAATAGCATTCAATGATATTCTAGCATTTAATCTAAATCATCTTAAATAACCTACAGCTTGTTGGGAATAAGTTAATACATAGATTGCAATCAATATTTAGAATGGTTTTTCTTACATATCCTCGGTGAATATAAAGTAAAGATTGGTAAGAAATTGAGGCCGTTTGTCAAATAACCAAGTCATTGCCAGTAAATATTCACCAGTCGGTATAGTGTGCGGCAAAAGGTTCCATCTGAGGTACAGTCCATCGATAATTTGTGGGCCCTAAATTATGTAAATAGATTTGAAATTATATTAAAATAGTAAAGAGATTTATATAGATTAGAATATACTTTAAAATTTATGAACATAAATTATACGATTTTATATATCTTAAAACTTAACACTTTGGGGAGAATAATCAAGAATAATTTCTACTTGAAATCAATTCTTACCATACGAGGACAGGTGTGGTTAAAGTTGGTAAAATCTTTAATTAACTTGAACACCAATAATCCGAATGGATCATATGGCCTCTTTAGAAATCGGCAGACGTCAATTTCAGCTTTTACTAGCCATGGCTTGAAGCCATTCGCTTTTTTAAAGAGTTGACTTTTGAATCGAATATCATTCGCAGGATGTAGGAAAGTGCCATGGAAATTGAAAGTAGATACATTTCGACTGACAGCCTTCAAGCGACATTTTTGTACGGTAAACCACGATTCATTGTGGCTCTTGCAGATTGCATTGGAGAATTTAAATTCGATAGCTTCCTGTATATAGATGATATGGAAATTAAATCCAAAATTCAGCTATGAACTTACCACCTTCCTTACATTGTACGACAGTTGTAGAATTATCCAAATACTAAGGATACCCAAAGAAATGCGAGTAACCACCATGATGGCAATTCACGAATAAACTGTATGCAAACGTTTACCGATTGCAATTTTTATAGTTAATCCAAAAGCTTAGCGCTTGACTAGACTAATAACAATATTTAAATGAACCGTATAAAAGGTAATTAGATTGATATACTTTTGACCAATTTTGCATGACTTTTGAGTACTAAATACTTGTCAAGCCGAAGATTCTGCTGCATTTAAGTATTGAGAAATCAATTTTAAAAAGAGTAATATCCTAAAAAAAGTGTGCCTCTAGTAGGTTTCGAACTCCAGTACCCCACCGCAAGAGTTCGAAACTCTAACCATTGCGCCAATGTTGCCATAGTCGATTATCAGGCAAATTACCAGTATCCTTGCCTTTTGGTGTCTCTAGCTCTTATAGTCACTGCGATCTAAGTGTTCATACAGCAGGACAGACGGACAGACGAACGGTCGGACGAATGGACAGGGTAAAATCGACTCGGCTGTTGATGCTGATAATGAGTATATATACTGTATGATAAACTTAATAGACCAATTCGCTCAATTTAATATTAAAAACTTTTTCTGCATGAACACATTGAATAATTTAGTAAATTTAAAAGTATTTATGCATAATTGTAGAGTATGTAATTATTAAAGTACTTTTATTTCACATCAATAAAAAAATATATAACAATTATCTATACAAAAGAAAAAGACGTTTGACGAGAACTGAAAACGCTATAAAATAAAGAGATAAAAAATAACTCGACATTTTAATAATTGATTATAGGCTTTCGATGTTATTCTTGACAGTTTTAGTGCAGAATTTAATTCAATTTGATGAAATGCGTTAATACCGATAAATAAATAAATGCAAATAGCTCAACAATTCAATTTCATAATTAATTTAAACAAATGCAAATAGTCAGCTCAGGCTGACTTCCCTCTTCCCCCATCTCTAAACAATACAATTTGTCCTCTGGCCACACATGACAAGAGCAGTTTCTGAATATCTAAATTCGAAATGAGCCAGTCAAAGTCTGGCAATCAAACAATCCAAGTAACCGTCCATCTCTCTATGGTTCAACTAAGTAAACCGACTAAATATTTAATTACACACATTTTGCTCAAATGCTCGGGGCTAATTTGATGTTTAACTGTTTGCGTTTAACTCCAACTTTGTATTAAGTTTGTCTGTCGTTTGTCTACTGCCTATTCAGAGCCAGACTCAACTCGACTTCGAGTTGTTGTAGTATCCCAAAGTATCGGTCAATATGCTAAAATATTCAAACCGCAAACGTCGAGCGGTTTCTTGAATAGTTTTATTTGTTTTGGCCAACAGAAGTTTATGTCATACTTAGTCTTACAATCGATATGAATATCACAACTTTAAGTTCTCAGCGATTACATCAGCGTGAAAATCTGAATAAAAAGGCCAACAGGTATTAGATTTTGATAAATTGTATTTTCTAACAGCACTTCAATGAAATGCGCTTTTATTCGATAAAATACAATATTAGTTAGATAATCTGTCTTAACTTGGATGTCAATAAACTCTTAGAAATCCAAGTATTTATTGATGAAACCTAACCTATCCTACATTAATTTAATAAACTTGTTTTCACATTGCATCAGCCCGGTTCTTATCAATCTATTTTGCTATCAATACTATCGAGTAGTAAACTGCTTCTTTTTTTTTGTTATCGGTCTTGAGAGCCACTTGAAATTCATAAAAAAAAAATGGTAAACACTTTCAGCAATATAGATAAATAAACAAATTGCCAAATACTCAATTAGTCTAGCAGGGATTTATAATTAATATGAATAACCAAATACACAAATTGTTTGTTTAATAATAGTTTTTGTAGAATTGTTACCCATTTACATAAGCAATTATCATTTAATCTGGGCTTATTTTGTTAGATATAATAATATTTGTTCGATCTCTTGGGTCTTTTTACAATTGCACAACTGTCACTCATTGTATATTATATACACTTGTAAATATATGTTACTTATATGTAATAATGAGAGCTCTAGTTATAATAGAGTCATAAAAGGGAATTGTTGAAGGGGAAGCTTGAACTATAGGTATTGCTATAGGGTATTTGTCGATGCTGTTTCTGAGAAACGCCAACACAAATACTGCATATTGCCTACAGATTTGTGAGTACATACGAGTTATACTATATACTAGTATACAAGTAAGTAAATACGCAAATTCAGCAAGTGTTTCAAGACGAACGCAGCGTGAATTTAAATGAGAATGCTCAATCTTGTTATTTAACAATCATTTGAGAGACTAAACAAGCTGGAGAGTAGGGTGTAGGATAGTAGGGTGCCCTGAGTCAGTCATCTTTGTTATACACTGATGCACTTTTCAACCGATCTTTTCTATGGCAGCTATATGATATAGTGATCCGATTTAAACCAAATTTGGTCAGGATGTATAAGACATGATCAAATGCATAATCTGTGAGTTTGGTTGAAGTGTGTCGAAAGCTAACAAAGTTTGCCATACAAAAGTATGATTTTCGACCGATAGTTCCTATGGCAGCTATATGATATAGTGATCCGATCCGGCCGGTTCCGACATATGTACTGCCAGCAGCAAAAAGACTGATCTGTACCAAGTTTCATCCAGATAGCTCTAAAACTGAGAGACTAGTTTGCATAGAAACAGATCGACAGGCGGGCAGACGGACACACGGGCAGACAGACGGACAGACAGAGAGAGAGAGACAGATAGGCAGACAGATAGACAGACAGACAGATGGACAGACAGACAGGCAGACAGACAGACAGACAGACAGACAGACATGGCTATATAGACTCAGCTGTTGATGCTGATCACACTTCGGGACAAAATTATAACACCCTCTGCAAGAGTATTAATATGAGTATATACAATTCTCTCTCGTTTACGTCACGTGCAATCAAAATCACACAGCAGACGAGTGAATAAACCCGATGAGACAGCTAACAAACGAGTACAACGCAAAGGGATAACACCGATTAGCGATAACTGACGAAAGAGATACAAAAACGATAACGAGTAGCGTTCGAACGGAAATGTTACTTCTATATTTCATCATACAAAATCCAAATCAATGCTACCACAAATGGAAATACATGATTAGAGCCATTCGATGTTATTGCTGATAGTGTTCAAAACGATTATCATATAATTTTAACACAACACAAGAACACCCAAGTGCTGTGAATAACTCGTGAGAATGTCTTGTGAAATAACAATTAATTCAATCCAAGAACTTTTATTGATAACGAAGATTACAAATATTGATACAATTTTGATGAATAAGTATTTAGGTTAACAGTGCTTAAGCAAATTGTTACCGTGCCCTAAATAGACATTGCTGCAAAAATGTAATCAGCAAGTTATCTACACCACAATATATAGTAATGTTTTGACGCCATTTCATATCATTAGATAAGTGTGAAAAATGACACTGCATACCGCAATTTTAATACACTTCATGCGAGTGAAGTTTGGCAACAGTGTAATAGACTGTTAGTTGTTTAAGCTTAAGCATAGTATCCAGTAGCTCGAAATTCTGTTTGAAAGGTATCAACTCCATATAAAAAAAAGGGTTGCAAAGTATTCTCGAAAATTTTTTGAGAGGCTGTTTTGATAGTCGGTATCCAGTACATCAAAACTTTGGGCACTCAAAAAGTGACTGTCGTTTTACAACACTGTCATAAACAGCTGGTGTTTTATTCTGACACGTTGGAATATGAAACTTTTTCATCTTTCGACTAGTGAAAATAGTTTTTAAGTCATGGCCGCCTGGTAGGCATTAAGAAAATCGAGCGTTTTGAGCGCTCAAACTTTTTCGAGCTACTGGATACTATGCTTTAAAGAAAAACTATGTAAAAAAATTGATATTTTTAATTGTTAGCCTCAGTGAAATACTTATAGACTTAGACTTAGAAGTTTGTCAAGGGTATTTACTAGTCGAGCAATTGGTTTCGTTTCATTAAAGCTTTGAGAGCATAGTCGGAGAGAAGTGCCGGTAAAAAAAGAAAAACAAAAACAAATCAACAACAAACAAATTCTCAACAGGTTATTTGCTGCCTTGATCTTGAGACTGGCTGTTGTTTCAAGTGCTCACATTATCGCGTCCAACTTAATCTATTAACGAATAGATAAGTACTATATTCGAGGTAGTGTATGTCACATGGGGTTCTCCTGAGAGCCGTTGTATAAAAGCCCGTTCGCTCAATAGTATACAATTAGTTTCAACTGTGTGTTCTAGGGGGAAACACTTATTGTATCCGTACATTTCAAGGCCAAATTCCATTGAATTTCACAAATATGGATATTTTTCTTATATTGCCCATTGTGGGCCTGCTATTTCTGTGGTTTTACAAGTGGGCAAGTGCCAAACATAATGAATTTGTTGATCGAAAATTACCATTTGAGAAGCCCTGGATATTAGTTGGTAATAACCTGGACATTGTATTGGGCAAGAGCTCGTTTCAGAAGTATATCTCGGAGTTCTACGTTCGTACACGGCAACAGTAAGTGCAACATGACTTATCTCGAGTGTTTGACACATACTACATATATAAACTGATTCAAATCTATTCGATATTTTAGCAAACTCGTGGGAATATTTAACTTTAGCACACCGATGATACAAGTGAACGATCCGGAGATCATTAAGAAAATCACTGTTAAGGACTTCGAGCATTTTCCCAATCACCAGCCTTTCTTTACCAGCAAAGAGCGTCTTATCAATGACATGTTGAGCCTAATGAAGGATCAACGCTGGAAACATATGCGAAATACTCTGACTCCGGTCTTTACCGCTGCCAAAATGCGTACAATGTTTGGATTGATGAACGAGAGTTTCGCCGAGTGCATGGATCATCTGGCCGAGAAGGGAACAACCAGCAAGACAGGTGAAGGCTTCGAATTGGAAATGAAGGAAGTTTGCAATCGATTGTCCAATGATTTGATTGCCACCACTGCCTTCGGACTGAAGGTTAGCTCCTACAAGACGCCGAACAATGAGTTCTTCAAGATTGGCCAATCCGTGGCCTTCTTCCGCGGCAAGGCAATGTTTAAGTTCATGTTGTCCATTTCAATGCCTAAAGTCTTTCAGGTGAGTTCACCAGCAAGATTGTCCAAGTTTCTCATATACTAACTTATTTAAAACTTGTCCAACAGCTGCTCGGTTTCAGTATCTTTGATAAGGACAAGACAGACTATTTCATACGCCTCGTTGTCGATGCTATGAAACACCGTGAGGAGAACAATATTGTTAGGCCAGACATGATTCAGTTGCTAATGGAAGCCAAGAAGGAATCCACAGAGAATTGGACCGATGATGAGCTGGTTGCTCAATGTTTCATCTTCTTCTTTGCGGCATTTGAGAATAATGCCAGTCTTATTTGCACCACAGCCTATGAATTGTTGCAGAATCCAGACATTCAGCAACGACTCTATGAAGAGGCCAAGGAGGTCCAAGAGTCCCTGAAGGGAGAACCTCTAAGCTACGATGTTGTCATGAAAATGAAATACATGGACATGGTGGTGTCCGAATCCTTGAGGAAGTGGTCACTCGCAGCCTCCACAGACCGAGTGTGCTCCAAGGATTACACTCTGCGCGATGACGACGGCAACGTTGAATTTGAGTTCAAGAAAGGAGATCGTATCAATATTCCTATTATAGGTCTGCATTGGGACGATCGTTACTTCCCCGAGCCAGAGAAATTCGACCCGGAACGCTTCAGCGATGACAACAAGGACAATATTGTGCCCTATACTTACCTTCCCTTCGGTGTCGGACCTCGTAACTGCATTGGTAAGTCCTGACTAGAGTTCTATGTCCCATATATCCATATTTAATTATATATCTCTCTCTTTAGGCAATCGTTACGCTCTGATGCAGGCCAAGGCTATGATATACAATCTATTGCTAAAGTATAGAATCGAAAGATCCCCCAAGACTGTCAAGGATCTGATGAAAGACTCAATTGGCTTCCAATTGACTCCCAAGACCGGTTACTGGGTGCATTTGGTGCCCAGATAGAGAATTAAATTGTAAAACAAACTTCTGTTTTTGATTTTACGTTAAAATACACATATATGTATATATATTTTATATTTTATTTTTGATTATGTTTCCATATACACTGACTTTAATTTTAATGATAAACTTAGACAATAGTCGAAGTGTTAAACATAAATTACAAGTAATATAACTCATCATATGTATGCGTTCCATTACTAACATCATATACTATATTATGTATAATAGGCTTAAGCAAAACTTTCTTTGTGTTTCTGTCGAGCAATAAATTTTCTGTGAATTTTTATTACAAAACTTTCAAAACACATTCTTGACACATTCCTTTATATAACTCTTTCACTTTCACGCTTGGCGAAAGCAGAAAATTACATAAATCCAAAAAGAAACAAAACAAAAGAATCTCTGCAAAAACTTGACAACAAACAAAAATCAAGGAAAAAAATACATTTTTTCTTTGTAATATTTTAAATATGTATAGAATTGTATAAGGTATATGTATCTATGTAAATTGTAACTGGAAGTTCCTTCTCTATGTATAGTATATGGTAAAAGTTATTGCACATTTGCGATGCGAAGACTTTCGCTCTCTTTTTTTTCGTTGGTTTCACAATGATTTCTTGGACATTTACAAATTCTTTTGTTGGCCGTTTTCGTTTGTTAATTTGTTAATTTGTTTATTAATTTATTTATTTATAGATTTATTGTTCGTTGATTGCGTTTCTTGTTTTGGATTAAAAGTGGCAGATTCTTACGTTCGTTACAACTACAATACTTAATCAGTTATTATTATAATATATATATAGTAGTTAGTTAATAATATGTATGTAAATGCATTATTGATATATGTTTTAGCTTTGTACAAAGTTCTTAAACTCTTCTGTTGAAATACTTGTGACTTACGACGAGCTGGGAATTCCGAAACATATGTAATATACAGTACAGTAAACTCACTTTAAGACTACTACATACACCTAATGACATGCTCTAACTATAATACACATTATTCGATATGTTTATTTACATTTTAAACCGTATAGAGTCGCTGGCCGTTGCCGCCTCGCGATTTGCCGAGGCCAAAGAAGTTCCAGACACGCCTCAGACAACCGGGTTTCTTCTCGGGCAACAGGCTGAGACTCTGCTCCTCCAGTATGGTGTCGAGTATGTAGTAGCTGCTGAGATTTAGCGGCGGTGGCGGCAGCATGGGAGGTGGTCATGATATGGTGCAGTTCTTGCTCTCATGCATTAGCGCCGGCATACCTGAAGCTGTAGCCAATCCCCCGGCAGTTGCTCCGCCGCCCAACATGTTGGCATCATTGGCCTGTGCCTGCTTCTTCTTGCGCTCGTAGGCGAGTGCATCATTCGGCACATAGGCGACTCGTACGCCGCCGTAATGTTTGCGGGCTGGCAACCTATAGACATAGTCATCCATGTCGCTAGATGAACTCGACGAGCACGTCGAGCATATGCTGGCCACATCACAGTTGTCCAGATTATTCAGCAGATTCAACGCCCCACCGCCCGCCTGTGTCTGGGCATTGTGGAGTCGCAGATTCGTCTGATTGATTTGCATCTCGGAGGAACTGCGCGATTGATTGCGACGCCGACGACGACGCCGGGCATTCGAGTTGTCCGTGTAGCTCTTGGAGCGTGACATTGTATCCTGGACGCTGTGGAAGCGCACCTCCTTCAGCGGCGGTCGATTGTCCAGCTGCTCCCGCTCCTCGTCCTGGCGATTGCTGCGCTGCTTGGCGGCAAACAGTTGCTCGTAGCCATCGTGGGGCAGTTCCTGCTCCCGCACCGACTCGTTGTCCAGCTCCAGTTCGTTGGCCAGCTCCTGGGTGCTCTGCGTCATATCGGAGTTGCTGGGCGAGTTGAGATTGATCTTGTCTATGCTCTGATAACTGTGTGAATCCTCTGCCTTCGACAGCAACATGTCCGGCATGGACGAGGTGAGTTGGGCATCGCCAAAGATTGACTTGTCCCCGGCACAGATATTGTCCAGACTAATGCCCAGCTCGGTCAGGTCTATGGGCGGCGGGTGAGCGGGGCGTGGCATGCCTGGCACACCGCCACCCAGCAACAGATCCGCCACGCCCGCCGCCTCCATGCGCTTACGCTCCTGCCGCTCCAGCAAATCACCCGCACTGCCCGCACTCTTCCCCTGCTGCTGCCCGTGGCTGCCGCCACCCTTGCCGCCCGTGCCACGCCCCGTCGACTCACCCGTGCGTCGTGGCGATCTTGCTATCTGGCTGGAAGTGGAGGCGCGATGTGTTGGCCGCAGCTGAGGACCCGAACTGGTGTCCGACGGCGTTGGCGGCTCGCCCTTGCTGCAGGCAATGGAGCAGTAGATGGTGCCACGGCGTGGCAGGAAGGGACGGCCCAGCAGCGAGCAGCGGCACGTGCAGCACGAGAAGCACTGATCTGTCGCATGCCAGTGCTGGCCGTCGTGACTCATCTGCCCCTGGTCGACGCCAATGACCTCGCCGCAATAATCGCAGTACTCGGCGAACATGGTGTCGAAGCAGCCCAGGCAGTAGGGCTTCCCCTCCCGCATGATGTAGCGCTGTCCGCCCAGCTGGTGTTCGCACTCCTGGCAGGCGAAGTGCTTCATGTGCCAGGTGCGACCTTCGGCCTCCGTGCACTCATCCGAGAAGATGATCTGCGGGTGCGAAAAGAAAGGCGTGCAATTTACTTAGAATTAGGCATGACAAACAACCAGTCGGAAAGGCTACAGATGAAGTCGACTATGAGATACCCTTTACTTGTTCTATAAAAAGGAAATAATAGCAACAAACTTAGATACTTATATGATAATTACTTAATTAATTCCCTGAAATGGGCAAAGACCCTAATAGTGTGTTGTAATGTCAGTGTTTTCTTCTACTTCCTTTGGTTCGATTCTGGGAAATTGGTGGGTTTGAATAACTTCCGAGTTTATTATTCGATCGTGATGAAATTTTCAGTATACATTACGACCCCGTTGTTTGTCCTGTGTGCTAAAATTCAAGACTCTAGCTTCAATTGTTCTCGTATTATGGGTTATCAAAAATTTTGTTTTTGATTTACGGTGACTGTAGGGGTTGTGGCAAAATTGTAACACGAACTGTTTCTGCTTAGGCCATAGACGAACCTACATACTAAATTTGGTGTCTCTAGCTCTTATAATCTCTGAGATCTAAGCTCTCATACAGACGGACGATCAGACAGACAGACGGACGGACAGACAGACGAACGGGTCTTATTAAAAGAGAAGGTGGAACAACATACAAAATCTGGTGTCTCTAGCTCTTATAGTCTCTGAGATCATACAGACGGACGAACAGACAGACAGACGGACAGACAGACGGACGGACAGACAGACGAACGGGTCTTACAAAAAGAGAAGACGGAACAACATACAAAATCTGGTGTCTCTAGCTCTTATAGTCTCTGAGATCTAGGCCCTAATACAGACGGACGGCCAGACGGACGAACAGACGAACGGCCAGACGGACGGACAGACGAACGGCCAGACGGATGGACAGACGAACGGCCGGACGAAAGGACATATATTGATAGAAAGTTACTCTACTTAATTACCTTTTAGCTGGCTAGTATATCAAGTATATCCAGCATTTAACCATTAGATCCCTCTTATAGTCTCTGAGGACTAGGCGCTCACACAGACGGACTGACCGACAGACAGACAGACAGACGAACGGACATATATTGATAGAAAGTTACTCTAGTCTTCTACCTTTTAGCTGGCTAGTATAACAACTATATCCTGCACTTAACCATTAGATCCCTTTGGTTATTTTTGGTTTATTTAAAGTCTACAATCGTACTCACCTCATCGCAGGCGGAGCAACGCGGCTTCTGGGTCTCGGCATGATGGCGGCCACAGTAGAGATTGCCATCGCGCTGAAAGTATATCAAGTCGACGAGGAGTTCCTTGCACACGCTGCAGACAAAGCAGCCGGGATGCCAACACAACTGGGCGCCCAGTCGTTGGGCAAAGACCACAATGTCACCGCCGGATAACTGTTCCTCGCACTGTACAGAAAGTTAGTAGAAAGTAGAAGAAGAAGAAAGGTAAATCGTATAAATAACAGAAATATGCTAAAGTTGTACAGACGTCAGGCGATAAAAATCTGCAGCGTCTGCTTTGCTTTTGGCCGAAAATATTTAAGCGGCTATAAATGCTAAATAACGGTAATAAAACGCTTAAGCCCCCCAAGCGAGGACATGGCAAGAACCAGCACGAGAACACAGACCAACTTCCCCTTTCTCTTTCTCTCTTGGCTCCCCAGTTTTGCGGTTTTGCTTTTTCACAACGGAAATAATGCAAAAATAGCTGACGGCCATCTGGAAAAGTGCTCCCCAGAGAGACAGAGGCAGAGACTTTAAACTGCCAGGGAAAAATGATACCAAAACTGAAAACGGCCGCAAGGAAAATGGAAAATGCTGCTGCTGCTGTTGTTGTCACGAAGGAAACCCAACGGAAGCGCAGCTTTTAATGACTCAACCTCAACCTCAACTCGTTAGGGCCAAAGGCATTCGCATAATGAACTCATTTACGTATAGCAAGTATCCTAATAGGGTCAACAATGCTGATGAGACTGGCAAAAGCGTTAAGACGTTCCACGTGGTAACAGGTAGTACATATATACTTAAATATATCCCTGCGTATTTGCCAACATTTTATGAGTGTGGCAAAGCAATTAGCGCAATTGCCTTGATTTATGATTGCTTTTGGCCTAAACCAAAAAAGAAGTTTAACACATGCGTTGGCATTTTGTGGTATCACGATGCTCCCTACAACCCTTGGTTGGCCCTGACAAAGCCACTGCCAATTTGCGCCATTTTAGCTTCAACTTCCACTTCCGCTTCCGTCCGTTCGTCGCTTCGTCGTCTTCATTTGCCGCACGCAAATTACCCGCCGCCACAAGACGTTGCAAGCAGTCGAAAAAGGCGTTGCCTGTGTGTGTGTGTGTGTGTGTGCAGCTTCTTAACTTTCCAGGCTATTAAACCTCAGTCTCAGTTGCCGCTCCAATGTCCCCCGCAATCAACATTTACTTTTGCAAGCCATTAAACATTGACAGCAAGTGCCCATCCCGCCTGCTACAGGGTTGATAATTTCCCTGGTTCCCCTTTGGCAGTAAGTAGCTCCTAACTTGGCCCACTGCATGCGTCGTTAATTGTTGCCAAAACTCCGGAATTTATCGCCGAAAAAAGAAACTGCGCACTTTAATTAGGCTCAGAACTCACAGAACTGTTGTTGCCACACAGTCGACGACGCTAATGATGTATATTTGAACTTGCTACGCTTCCTGTTGCGGTTTTCTTTTGGTCAGCACTTTGCTGTGGTTTTCCACACTCGAAACTTTTTGCAAAGTAGTTTCTGTGGTGACGACATTGCAAGTGCAAAAGTTTTTGCCACAAAATGTGTCCACTTAAAAGGACATTTTTCACAGCGAGCGAATCACAACAATCGCTACTCATTTATCTTATCAATCCAATTAATCCCACAGTCGCAGTCGCAGTTGATGACCCCGAACACTGCAGACAATTATTGACTATTGACAAATTGGTCGCTGGCTGCCACGCGGAGGCGCCACCTGACTGTCGACCTGCCCCCCGACTGCCAACTGTTAACCCATTTCGTGTGCGTTCTAATCCAACTTTGGCACTTTGTCCTCGACAAACTCCGGCTGCAGACAAGCAGCACAATTTCCTGTCCCGAGTCTCCAACCTCCCAACCACCCAAAAGCTGTACAGTGGCTCAAATTATTAATGACGCTCGTTATCATGCCCTTTTCAGTACATAAACTTTTCGCTTAACAGGCGGAGACAGAGACAGAGACAGAGACAAGAAAAAAACGAAGGGAAGGCAGCAACAGGGACTTACCTTTTTTTGGCAACAGTCAAGAACTCAACCCCTCATCCCTCTGTCCAAAATCCAATGCCGGGATAAAAGTATATTTCATCCCAGCTGAGAGGACAGACTTTCTTATAATTATTTTGTATTTCATCGTTGGCAGGACGACCTTTAGTGTCATATCCTTGTCAAGTTGTGCTGTCACATCCGCTGCGGCCATGCTTCAATTCTGTTGACTCCATTGTTGTTCGTGTGGAAAATCGGACTTGGCCAAATCATTGCCAGCAGTTGGCTCAGACACTCAATCGCTATCTGTCTGTCTCTCTCACTTTTTGACTTTGACGCACGTTTCTGCTGCCCTGACTGCGATTCATTTACGCTTCAGTGAATATGAGTGCTTTCTGCTGGCAACTTTATTCAGGATCATTGAGCGTTTTCATAAATTTTCTTTAAGTATAATTTCTGCCTGACAGGTCCCTCGACCTCAGCCCGCCCCCGCCCCCGCCCTTTGCTTTGTTCGCATTTTAACGTCCGTTTAGCAGGTCGGTTATGGTCTGTGAATTTTAAGCAGCAAGCGATTCAAGTGAATTGCTCTGGTTCGTCAAACTCTGCTAGCTTATCATAGATTTCATTAATAATGCATTAATCGAATGCATAACCTTTAATCCGGGCACTCTCTCTCTCTCTCTCATTATTCAAATCAAAGCATATCCTAATTTAATTGTGTGGCAAAATCGAATCGATATTTTACTCTTTTTTTCTATATCTGCAACTTGTGCTTAACTTGCCACAGATCATTTATCAAGCCGTATCTTATAAAACCTGTCTTGGCCAATCTTTATCTAATTTTTTATGGCTTTTGCAAATGTTTAATGAGTTTTGTCGTGTTGATTGGCTACCGAAAAAACTGAACACCTGTTGCTCATTAATTTGTTGATAAATCGGGCGGGAAATGTTGGCATTAGGTGTGTTGTTTTATGGTATATAATAAAAGAAAAATACATTTTCTATAAGCAAAGAAGGTTTATTTGGTTACAGTCACAATGAAAGAGGTACACTGAAGAAAAAGATTGTTTTTGAAGCATTTCTTAGACGAAATTTCATGGATTTATATTTAATTTTGTCTTAAAAATGTGTTGACAGCCAGTTCTTTAAATTGGAGATTAAATTTTCATTGTAAAATGGAGTTATTATATTTAGATCCCTTACTTTAAAACAGTATAAGAGTCTACTGAGTTTGCCAAAGAAACAGGTCAAAGGAAGTCTGACAGACCCCATTAAGTATATATATTCTTGATCAGCATCAACCGCAGAGTCGATATAGCCATGTTCGTCTGTCCTGCTGTCCGTCTGCCCGTCTGTCCGCCTGTTATGCTCTATGAACCCCTACATCTCAGAGACTATAACAGCTAGAGTAACCAAATTTGTTGAAAAAACTCCTGCGGTCTCTACAAAGATCAAGTTTGTTTAAGAATTTCGCCACGCCCTCTTCAGCCTATGAAAATCGACAAAACCCGAATAACACGAGTACTTTAAAAGCTACAAGTTCCAAATTTGACATACATAAAGTTTAGTTTAATTGCGATGTGTACTGAAACTTTCATTGAAATCGGACAATGAACATCGGAGATTTGAAGCAAATAAATATTCGAATATACAAAGGTTGGAGGCAGCAACTTGAGGCAAGGAAACTGGTAATTTGCCAGATAATCAACTATGACTGCATTGGCGCAATGGTTAGAGTGTCGAACTCTTGCGGTGTGGCTCTGGAGTTCGAAACCTACCAGAGACACACTTTATATATGTTATTATTGTTTTTAAAATTTATGTATTATTTATTTTCCTATAAAAATTGTCTGATTCAACATAAACATATATGGCTGACTTTAAAAACCTTTCATTTTTATTAGTGTACTAAGCAGCAAACTATTGCCACTTTCTTTGCCAACTTTCAGCCATAAATAATAAGACAGACTTTTTGGCTAGAAGTTGCTGCCATTGAATCATTGATCAAACACATGAGCTCAAATATTTACCTGCTCTTTGACATTAAACATGAGCAGGGGGAAGAAGTTATTGCAAACTTCACACGGTCTGCGTGTTTATAATGAACTCTAACCTGCCCCTGTCTCTGTAAGAGACTGTCCCGTTGCAAGTTGCCAGTTGCCAGTTGCAAGTTCTGGCCATAAATGTCGATGTGGCAAGCCAGTAATAAATGCAACTTTCCAGCCAATTTGGACTGTCCGCAAGAAATCAGTGAAAACTTTGGGCACAACTTTAATGCAACGCCCACGCACGTAGTAGTAGTCGAAGAAGATGCTGCCACAGCAAGATGCGGCGGCAAATGGACAAATGGACGTTGCATGTCCATGTACTACGTGGCAGACAGACAGACAGACACGCAGCCGCGTGCGGCATAAACTTTTTAATAAGTTTTACGAGTGGCGAATGTGAACACAATAAAATCAAGCTACACAAAACTATCTGTGGCAGCCAGACAGGGATGTGGAAGTGAATCTGTATCTGGGATGTGTCAGTGGCAGTTCAAGTTGAAGTTGCAGCTGGAGTTGAGGCTGTAGTTGAAGCACGTCCAGACTTTCGCCCAAAGAGACTGCCGGCTAATAACAATGCAAATTTTGTGTGAGGACAGTCAAAAAGTGGGAATTGAAAGGGGTGGCAAGCTACTATTTTATGCTACTAGCATTGTGCTTTAGTGCCATTTCACTGCGTTGCACGAGCACATTCACTTTTTTCGCCCTGACGCAGACAAAAACATCAACTTGCAACAGTTGACGACGAGTCGACGGAGTCGGAGTCGCAGCCTTTGTGTTGCAAGCACTGCAATTGTTTTTTGCAGCAACCTTTTTTTCATTTTCTTGCAGCACTTTGCCGTTTGCTAAAAGTGTACTTAATGAAATCTTTTTGTCATCTTTTATTTGAAATGCTGCCAGCTTGCAACTTGCCCCCGTTGGCTGCCACTTCGCCAGCTCGCTTATTGTTTCTGGCAGGCGCCATTGTCAATTTCTCTCCCACACACACACACAGATTTTCAGTAACTAAACCCTGGCAAGAAAGCTGTCAAAACTTTGCCCTGCCTGGCGAAAATATGAAATCGAAACTCGCCATCTTGAGGGGGGAGAAATTAAGGACCAGGGCAAGTCGAGAGAATCTCCCTTTGTTGCTCATAATAAAATGCAAATTTTGTGCTCACAATTAAGAGATGGTAGGAAATTTACTTACCCCCTTGCAGGCCCTTTCATCGGACAGCAAACGCACCGCGCCCCTTCCAAGTGCCTCGCGTTTCCTTTGGGCCGAAAAGATTCGCAGCTCCTTGCGCTCCTCGTCGCTCAGCGAGTGGCAATAGCGCACCTGCAACCAGTCGGGAGGAGAAGTAGCAAGTTTCGTATATTGTACACTTTAATTAAAATCTCTTTTAACAGCGAGCAACTCAAAAAGAATCCAAAGGCAACGGCAACGGCAACTTTTTTAATCTCGACTTTTTTGTATACAAATTTATTTTATTCTTGCATTTCCCCTTTGTTGTTAGCATTTGTGTTTTTTTTTGTTTTTTAACAACTTGGCAAAACATTAACTGCATTTTGATGCCATTGCCAGTGAGTGCTCCCTGTTGGCCAGTGCTTCTTTTGGCTAATACTCACTTCGTTATCTTGCGGCGGCAGCTGGTGCAGCAATTGTTTGACACGATACTTTTCCCCAGGACTGTTGACGTAGGGAACTTTGTCGTCCGGCAACTGGCTGAAGTACAAGCGAACCTGTTAACGAGATAAAGATTTAAGCACAAATGGTCGAAAGTACTGCCATAAGCTGTCACTTCAAGTTAATGCCAACTTTATTGACCCATTTGACATGGCAATTTCATGACAACTCATAACGAATTAATCAAAAGTGACAAAACGCTTTCACTAACTTGGCCAAGACAAAAAACAACAACAATGCACGCCCACGGCTGGACCACGACACTAAAGAAATTAATGTGAAACGTGCGAAAGTGCAACATTGTCGCAAAAGTCATGAGGCATGCAACATGCAGCAGCTGACAGAGACAAAACTGTCGACCATTTGCGACTTTTTTCCCAGCATTTGTACATTACATAAGCCTCGCTTTTAGTTTTAGTTTTTGGGCCAACGCCACCACAACCACTACTATTGGCCATGTCGATTGACCAGCTCTAATTGCAGCCAAATGCGGCAACGATTTAATTACAAAACGCTTTCGCTTTCCCATTGATTGCCAATCGATTTGGAGCGAGATAATTTTCCAAATGCAACTTAGGCTGCATTTAAAGTTGTCGCTGCATTTCCTTAAACGTGCTTTTGGCCAGGCATTGAACTGAATTCGGATACCCAAAAACGAAAGCAAAAGTGCAGCCCATGAACCACAGCAGGTGGCCAAAAGAAACCAAAGACAGAAATGTTGCAAGCCACAACGAAATTGCTCCCGCTGGGCAACTTTTGATTTCACCTAATTAGTTGTGACAAATTGCCATATGTGTTGTATGGCCAATGCCACGCCCTGCCACTCCCACTGCCCCCCACTGCCTCCAACTTGTGGCTTACACTCACCTGATCCGGTCGCAGACCCGGCGGCACCCAGGTGTACTCCTCGAGTGCACAACCGCTGTCGTCATCCGACTGCGAGTTGCGCTGAAAGTCCAATTGCTGATGGTGACTATGATGATAGACACTGGCGGTTGCCGCCGCCGTCTTGTAGCTGGCGGTGCGCAGCGGTGTTGTTGCCACCACCGAGTTGAGTGGCAAGTGATTGGGCGGCTGGCAGTGGCGTCTCTGCAGCGGCGACACAAACTGCGCTGGTGTCCCGCCGCTGCTGTTGGCCGTCGATGGTGCATCCAAATTGTTGCATGTGGCTGTTGCTGTCGAAACTGTTGCCTGGCTGCCACCGCTTGCTTGTGATGTAGTAGCCAGCAGCAGCAGTGTCTGCTCGCCACGATGTGGTGCAAAGGGCGCTGCCCCGCCTGCCTCCAGTTGCAGCAACTCACTCTCCGTTTGCGTGTAGTAACTGCTGCCGGGTTGTTGCATCTTGTGGTGTGTGGTTGAGGCGTTGTTGTTGCTGTTGCTGTTGCTGTTGCTGTTGCCGGTGCGGGGAGCTGGAGTTGGCTTATACTTGATATTTGGCTGGCTGCTGTAAACGGAAGCAAGAAAATGGCATTTTATATAGTAACATATATTTATTTCTTTGAATTTCATATATTTATTTATATTTATAATACGAATACGAATTTATTATAGTTTATTACTTTATGATTCTTTAATTGAAGGCTTAAGTGTTAGCACATTTATAAAATAAAATATATTAAATATTTATAAAATAAAAAAAACATAATAATATTTGAAAATAAACTATACAAATCATGTATCTATTTTTTTACCCTACCAAGCATATTTTTAAAAAGGGTTAAATAATTTCAAAGCTTTGTCTAATGAAGAGTTCGTCTAACCTCAAAATATCTAAAACAAACCGATTTAATATGGTTTTTATTTATTTATTCGTATATAAAATCAATTGAGAACAGTCGAAGTAAAATATTTAAATACTTAAATAAATATAAATATAATAAAAAAATATATAAATAAAAATAAAGATAGGAAAATTAATAATAGAAATATTTTATATATTATTAAAATTTAATACAGTATGAAGTTGAATGAATTTTGATTCAAAACCAGTTTACAGACTTCATTTAAAATATTTTCAGTGCTACAATTTAAATATTTTTGGTGCTATAATTCATATGCATTATGAATTCTTACTTAATTCATATGATTACTTAAACAATTTTATTGAAAACCATTTCCTATTGCATAACTCAAATATTTATACAAAATGCAATAAATTTTCGCTTGGGGGCAAATTACAATCACTTGCTCCCCATTTTGTGGCTTGTGGCATGTTAATTTCTTAGCAGGCAGCCACAAAATTTGAGTATATATAGTTTGTAATGTTGCAACTACTATCAACTAATTTGAGTATTCATGTGGATATTCATACTACATATGAGTATGATGAATGCTGACACAACTGCAGCTCCATTTGCAATTAGCCAGCTGAGATACAAGAAACTCATTCGAATTCAACGTTTTGGCCATTTCTAATGCGTTCTGACTGCAATTGTAAACGAGTTGTTGCTGCTGCAGTTGTTGCTGTTGCTGTTGCAGTTGCTGTTGCTGTTGCAGTTGCAGCAGTTGCTGTTGCAGTTGCAGCTGCTGCGCATGCGTGTTGCTGTCCAATTTATGAAATTTCGAAATTGCCAGCGCATGTTTGTGTCGGCCATCAGCATGGGGCCATCACCATCGTATATCCACAGACAACAGTCATAAAGTTAAAGCCTCAACTGACCAATGGAATCTTCTTCTTCTTCTGCTGCTGCTGCTGCTGCTGCTTTGCGCCTTTCTGCTTTCTGTATACTTTCACTCCATACAGTTTGCCACACTCGGCGATTATGCAGCCAAGCAGCAGTGGCAACCAACAACAACAACAATTTAGAAATTCCAGCGGCAGCTTTAAGCCCCCGAATTGGCCATGTTTCAGTTTTAATTTGTTTTCTTTATATATTTTTCACATATTTTTTTGTTTCTGCCTCCGGCAACAATTATGTTTTGTAATTAAAGTCATTTGTGTGCGTTAACGCCAAGTGCTTTATGCGTTTTGCATTAGCTGAAATTAAAGATGAGCTAAAGTTGCAGTTGCTGCCTGACTGGTTTTCCATTCATTTTCAAATTGCACAACATTTGGAGCATGAATACTTAACACAAAGCAAGCGGCCAGTTTCCACTGTTGGCCTAATCAACGTGAGAAGCTGGTCAACAATTTGCCAGCTTGCTAAGCGATTTATCTGCATAACTTGTAAATTTATGTAAATTTAACAAATGAAACTGCAACTGACACACACAGCACAGCACATCATCAATTTGTTAACGTATTTAGTAAATGGTCTACACGCATTTAGGCCCTTTCGCTAGGCCAACTTAATGGGCAAGTGCAAAAGTGAATGTCTGCTGCAAGTGGCAAAGAGTAAACAGTAACAACACATGTTGCAGCTGAGTGATGGACATTAACACGCTAATGTAGTTCACCCAAGTCAAAACCTTAGTACGTGGGGCGAGCGATAGTGAAAGTTTCTTCAAATGCAAATTCATTTCATTTTCATGTCGGATAGTGCCAAATAAAATAAAGAGAGACTGCAAACTGCGTGCGATCAATCAAATGGGCCTGAAACGTGCTCTTACATGCTTTCTAAATCGCTCGTCTCGATCTGTTGGCCCAAAACAAAGTCAAGGCATAATCTGTCACAAATGAATTGTGCGACTGTTGATTGACTTTGATAGGAACTCAACTGAACTCAACTGAACGGTGGCCAGCCCAATTCAAATCTACCAAATCCGTAAATGATTGCCAAATATGGCTCAGACTAAGGCGATTGATTTGCTTGCTTTTCTCTTTTTATTTTTTCTGTCGTGCCAAAAACAAAGCCATAACCAAAAACCAGTTGACGTTTGATTTTTGCCATGCGGCATGCAATTTGATTTGCCAATTCGCCTGCTGCATCAGAAATTGACGTGCAACTGTGACCAACTATGGTCACTATCTGACTCTGACTCTGACACATACGCATAAATTTGGGTTAAGAAGATTTTGAGTTTATTTGGCCTGATGTTTGTCATTTCCTTGATGCTTTCATGTCACAGCACCGAGTCTGTCTGTCTGTCTGGTTAATCTGAGTTCTGCGCATAATTAAAAAGTGCTTGACACTTATTTGCAAATGGCATTGAATATGGAAATGGAAGTGCTTTCAAATGCTAATGGAATGACAAGACGAGTTTTTGCAATTGCGGGCAGCTTAAGTTGCTTTTCAAATGAACACAGATGGTCAATGGCATCTCTGGGATTATTATACGTTCTAATCCGGAACTACAAAGTGAAATTCACTATCATTTCAAGCTATTTGAGTTGATACCTTAACTAATTCTTCCCCTTTGAAGTCTCAGACAGTTCTCAGTCTTATTCAATCTATTAGTTTTTATTTTACATTTGTAGTTTGTTTATTCATTTGCTGAGTATTAATAATCTCACTTTAATAATAATCTAAAAATGTAAAATAAATATTAAATCAATAGATCAGTTTGTAGTTGTAATGTTTAAGTCTTCCAATTACATTGTGACTAGCGTTATATACATGAGTTCCTTGTTTGATCCTTTACTTTAACAATGTATAAGGGTCTATCAAGTTTGTCAAATGAAAAATGTGCGTTACAGGTCTGAGAAAGTCTGGCAGACCCCATAAAGTGTATATATTCTTGATCAGCATCAACACCCGATTCGATATAGCCATATCTGTCTGTCTGTCTGTCCATCCGTCCGTCTGTCTGTCTGTCCGTCCGTCTGTATGAGCGCCTAGATCTCAGAGACTATAAGAGCTAGAGACACCAAATTTAGTATGTAGGTTCGTCTATGGCCTAAGCAGCAACAGTTTGTGTTAAAACTTTGCTATGCCACCTTCTGTCCCTGTTTATCGAAAACAAACTTTTTGAAATCCCATAAAAAGGGAACTATTAAAGCTAGAGTCCTGCATTTTGGCATACAGAACTAGAATCAGATTCTTAATGTATCCTGAAAATTTCATCGCGATCGGATAATAAGCTGAGAAGTTATTTAAATAAAATCCCATATAATGATCAATTTTAAAACTGGAGTCTTGAAATTTGGCACATAGGACAAACATCGTAGTCATAATGTATCCTGAAAATTTCATCACGATCGGATAATAAACTCGGAAGTTATTCAAAACACTATATTACACAGTGTCGGGTTCAAGCAAGAAGAAGAGAACGATGACGTTTCAATGCTCTATAGAGTATTTGCCTATTTTAGGGATCTAATTAAAACCTCCAGAAGTAAACAAGATATCTAGATCAATATTTTTGTATTGCACTTATATTAATATCAATAGAAAATGGAGCTGGCAATAAAGGAATACTCGAGCGTCTTACAGCGTAAGTAAAGGATCTCTCATAGTCGACTTCAACTATAGAATATCGTTTCCTACTACCGCTTCCGGCTATTACCTTACATCTCAACCGCCCCGACTCTCCGGTTTGTTACTCATAGCGCTAGAATGATAAATACTTAATTAATTTTAACCGAAACCATTCAATTAATATTAAAATTGTCTATTTTCATTCCAAATATTATTATGCTCTGCAGTGTGAACTTACAGCAACCAATCTCTTTTGATTTTCCTACTCATTATTGTTATTTCTGCACGCATCTATACCTTAAACTATCATCCATTATCTTTAACCGTTTCATCTGTATCACTTAATGTCATTTTGCTGCACTCAAAATTGACTCATCTGTTTAATTTGATCATTCGCCGACTTATGCAACACAATATACAGCTCATTAGCCAGCATTTCAGCAATTGCGGCACGTTCAATTCAAAATGCCAATGCCGTGCCACAAATCGTAGTAGCTAATAATAATACTACTACTACTATATACCTCTCAATTATCCACAGCAGCGGCAGCAGCGGCAACAACTGATTGGCAGCAGGGAATTTGGAGTGCAGAATGTGCATTTCAATGTTGCTTTCTTTCCTATGGATATTACCGCGATTTCATTAAATTTTAGACACGCAGTTTCCATAGAACTGGAACTGGCAGGAGCAGGTACAAACTGGTAACTGGTTCAAAATCATTTAGGCACACACACTCATAGCTAGTAGATAGCTAGACACCAACCAGTTTCCCAGAAAGAAGTGCACTACGACACGCAGACGGCAACAGCAATTGAACTACGTGGAAATTAAAACGAAACATGCAATTCTTTGTAATTGAAAAAGCTGAAGAGAAGAGAAGTACTAGATGGTGGGGGGGATCTACAACTGAAACCGAATCAATCCGCATTAAATTACTTTCACAATTGGTCAAAAGATAAACGTCAGCTACCAATTTAGCCAAGTCTCGGCAATCCCAGCATTATCTTCATAGTGTAGCACACGATCTTTGGCCAGATCGTAGCTGCCATTTAAGAAGATTTCTGTGGAGCACGCCTCATCAATGTGGGTTGCTCCAGAATCGAATGCTGTTAAATTAAAATGTTGTGCGGTGGGCGTGGCAACAAACCCTCCCCCTCCAACTCTCCCACTCCCTCTGTTTCTAAACTTGGCTTATACTCGAACGCCTTTCCCAGTCCATTACGAAATCGCTGGCTACAGTTTTAACCTTAGCCTCTCTGTCGGGTGCCCTGACCTTGTTGCGTGTTTTCAGTCTCTGTCTCTTTCATTGTTTTTTTTCTTTGCCGAAATGCCTCTAAAGTGGGCGTGGCAGCGTAGACTGTCAAAGATAAAAACGGAAAAACGGAACCAGTTGCAGTTAAAAAAAGCGAGCGTATAATATTTAAAAATGTTTTTTGTCTAGTTTTTATTGTCGTTTTTTCTGTTGTTTTCTATTTGACTTGTGGCTTGGGGGCAACTGCTGCATTTGACTGAGTTTACGTCACACGAACAAAGGCCGAGCGACACGAGCGATAAGAGTCGTACATGCAACCACGTCGCACATGTTGCCTCTGCTCCCCTGCCCCCTGCCCCCTGCCCAGCTGTGTGTGTGTGTACAACAGTGATGCCAATAGGAAAAAAGGTTAACAAAGGTAGAGTCGTGGTGGGAGTGACAGTAGGTTGACCTGAGTTAGTATAATTTGTTATTCTTGACACGCCAAAGATTTCATAACCTTGCAGAACCCTGATGCACTTTTCAACCGATCTTTACTATGACAGCTATATGATATAGTGATCCGATCCGGCCTGTTCCGACATATGTACTGCTTGTAGCATAAAGACTGATCTGTACCAAGTTTCAACCAGATAGTTCTAAAACTGAGAGACTAGCTTGCATAGAAACAGATAGACAGGCGGGCAGACAGACACACGGGCGGACAGACGGACAGACAGACAGAGAGACAGATAAAGAGACAGGCAGACATACAGGTAGACACACGGACCGACAGTCAGACAGACACACGGACAGACAGACAGACGAACGGACAGACAGACACACACACGGACCGAAAGTCGGACAGACAGGCAGACACACGGACAGACAGACAGACAGAAAGACAGACACACGGACAGACAAACAGACAGACGAGCGGACAGACAGACAGGCAGGTACACGGACAGATAGACAAACAGACAGACGGACAGACAGACAGACAGATAGACAGACAGACAGACAGACAGAGAGGCAGACAGACAGACAGACAGACGGACAGATAGACAGACAAACAGACAGACAGACAGATAGATAGATAATAAGGCAGATGGACAGGACAGACGGACAGACAAACGGACAGACAGGCAATACGGCGGACAGACGGAAGAACGACATATAAAGCAGAATACACACATATCCAGCTAAAGTATGCCAGATATTCTTTCCCGCAC
Organism: Drosophila histrio; assembly: GCA_958299025.2. Classification (NCBI taxonomy): domain Eukaryota; kingdom Metazoa; phylum Arthropoda; class Insecta; order Diptera; family Drosophilidae; genus Drosophila; species Drosophila histrio. The sequence goes on from OY729167.1 coordinate 23,787,921, forward strand.
ATCTAGCCGGAAAAAGGCTAAAGCCGCAGCACTGGTGGTGGCAACACGTGTTGATGTCGCTCAAACTTTATGCATTTTTTATGAACATGCACACAAATTTTGTGTGTGTTGTTTGCTGTGTTGTTTGTTGCCTGTCTGCGCGCCTTTGACTCTGGCATTTGAGTGCTTCATGGGGCAACCTGTAGCTGGACCAGCCCGAGACCGAGCCGCAGCCCGTTGCACAAGTTTTGTGTGCCACAGCAACGCCTCTTTAAGTACCGCGAGTGATTTAGTGCAATAGTGCCGTTAGAGAAGCAAGTTGCAGCCTGTTGCAAGTTGCTAGCTGCTGATAAGCTGCCTTTGCGCAGTTGCAACATGTTAAAAACTGCATCAGCATTAGCCACATCAGCATCAGCATTGGCATCAGCATCAGCATCGGCATAGTCAACAACATTGGCTAAAATGCATAATTAATCTGACTGGCAAAAGTCGCTGACTGAGTGTCGCTGGTTGCATGTGCCGCATGTGGCATTATAGTCTCCAACTTAACTCTCTCTCTCTTAATTCGAGTCAAGTCTTTGAGTTGAGTTTGTTTTTTGTTGATATTCCTGATTCGCATTCGCGTTCCTCGTCATTAACAGCTTTTGGGATAATTTTATGCAGACTCTGCAACCAGAACCAGAACCAGAGCTTGAAGACTGCCCCCCATTGCCCCTCATGCCTTGCCCCTCATGTTCCGTGTGGCGCTGTCAGCAGCTTAAGACACGTTTCAGCGATTTCCATGTTGCATGTGTTGCACGCTCTAATTTATGCAAAATGTTCTTCGTCTTGTTGTTGTTCTTTCCACTGTAACTCAATACCCCTTGATTTTTTGTACATCAAATTCGTATAGCAAAATTCAATAGTAAACGGAATTTCGGTTTCAAGTTCATGTTTTGCCTTCATTAGACCAAGTTGATGGCCAAGTTTTTGTATTATTACTATTGTTGATTTGTTGTTTTTCATTAAAAACAAACTGGATTTAATTTAGGAGAATGGTGAATAGATTGTTTTTTGTAAACAGTCTCGGAGCTGTGAAATAGTTGGCCAATTAGCTGGCAATTTGATTTGAAAGCAACAAATGTTACTGCCGCTTTTAGGCCTTATTAAGCTAATGGAGCTGAAGTTGCCACCCATTCGCTCCCATTCTCAGCCAACAATTGGCGTCTTTCTTGCAGCTTTCAACTTAGTTTGGAATGTAATTGCCGTAGTATTAGATTGGGTGGCGATGATATGCGAATCCAAGTGAATCTCATTGCAGGAAAAACTCCCACAGTTCTTAGACATAAATTAGATATTTTGCCTTAATTTGATGTGTTCTCTGTCTCTCAGTTATGATGATGACGATACTGATGTGACGATGATGATAAATGTAATTGCGTTTGGCTTCTTCTCATCACATTAAGGCACATCAAAAAGATTACATTTTATAAAAAACGCAGTAAGTTGATTAAATTAAGAGGGAGAAGCATCGAAATAATTGACACAGTAAGTAAGAAATTTTCGTAGAAATGAAATGAAATGAAAAGAGTGGAAATGAAAAGAAATCGTAGATGTTGGAAGAAACCCAGAAAGCCATTAAATTTATTGTCTGGTCTCGTATGACAAACGCTGGCAGCAAATCAACGAAGCGTATAACATCAACTACCAAATGTGATGAATGTGTCTGGAACTTGAAGTTGTTGGCTTTATACACAGGTGGCTGCCAACACTGGTATTAACCTGTTGAAACGTGGGAAACTCGAGACTCGAAACTGCGACCCCTAAATACGAGCGACAATTACCGAAAAACAAAGTTGCAACAAGAGCTGCAATAGTTAGAAAAGGAACCTCAACCCCATTGTGTGGCAGAGGCAGCTGACCATGAAGCAAGCATCGAAGTATGACCAAATGGGATGCGCTTCGTGTGTTGCAAGCGTTGCAACAAGCAGCTACAGGGGCAACTTAGAGACTGCCAGTCAGCGGAAGTGCGGCATATAATTAATGATGGCATATGCATCATATGTATATGGCATCAATAGATGTATCTAGAACCTAGAGTGAAAGATACTTTCAATACTTTCTCACAGTTGGCACTGAAGCATAAAAGGATTAATTTTGCCATACACTTTGATATCTGCCGCATGCCCCGTTTCAACTTCCTTGTTAACTGTAATGCAACACAAGCTGCTGCCACCAGGTGTGGGTCCCTCCACCAAACAGACAGCAACATTTCAATTAACCAAGAGAGCGAGAGAGAGTGAGATGGAGTGAGAGATGGAGAGAGAGATGGAGCGCATAGAAAAGACATAGTCTAATCGCCGCCTGTCAAAACACAGGCCAGAGACAAACTGATGCATATAGAACATGTCTGTCTGTGCGTCTGTCTGTCCGTCCGTCCGTCTCTTCGTTTGTCTGTCCGTCTGTCTGCCTCTGCTAAAATGCGCAATTAAGTCATCATACGCGTTGCAAGCGTCTCTCGCAGCCAGCAACTGCAATGCATTAGCCAAATGCACACTTGGCCAGGCAACCAGGAAGCCAAACAGCCAACAAGCCAACTTGTTGAGAACTTCTAATATTTGACCAGCGCATACACTGATAAAAATGATGCATTACTATGTCTTTGTTAGATATATATATTATTTGTTAGTCAGGCCAGAAATCAATAAAAATTTCAATAAGATTCAAATCATAGGGCAAGACTTCGAATTGGTTGGCGAGCCGATTTCAAGAGACCCTGAAAACTCATTGTTTTCGATTGAACCTTGGTTCAATTTAATACAAAGAAAAAAATATTTTATTTTCTGAATTGTTTTCTATTTCTATTGAATTTTTAAGCATATACAAATCTCTATAAAACTATAAAAATAGCTTAATGAAAACTTAAAGTTAAGATGATTATTATTTGATCACTTCTTCTGAGTCGTTTGTTTAGAAAGTGTAACAGCTTGGGGCTTATTTAAATATAAAACATTTTTAGACCCTTTACTTTAAACAAAGTATTAGAGTCTATTAAGTTTGTCAAGTAAAAGGGGTAAGGAAGTCTGACAGAGCACATAAAGTATATATACACTTGATCAGAATCAACAACCAATTCGATATAGCCATGTACGTCTGTCCTGCTGTCCGTCTGCCCGTCTGTCCGCCTGTTATGCTCTATGAACCCCTACATCTCAGAGACTATAGGAGCTAGAGTAACCAAATTTGGAGACAATACTGCTGAGGCCTCTACTAAGGTCATTTTTTTTTTTAGAATTTGGCCACGCCCCCTTCCGCCTCCGAAAATCAGAAAAACCCGAATAACACGAGTAATTTAAAAGATACAAGTTCCAAATTCGGCATACATAAAGTTTACTATAATTGCGATGTGTACTGAAAATTTCATTGCAATCGGACAATAAACATCGGAGATTTGAAGCAAATAAATATTCGAATATACAAAGGTTGGAGGCGGCAACTTGAGGACAAGGAAACTGTTGATTTGTCAGATAATCGACTATGGCTGCATTGGCGCTATGGTTAGAGTTTCGAACTCTTGCGGTGTGGCACTGGAGTTCGAAACCTACCAGTGGCACACTTGATTTTAGCTTATTATTCGTTTTGAAATATATTTAGTATTTACAAATTTATCTAGGTTTATTCTATTCAAGTCGACACTCATAGTCAACTTCCACTGTTGCCTTTCCGACTGTTTTTGATTTTGGAAACCCACCACTGCTTTTTTTCTATCAGTGTACTGCCAACTGGCCGACTGTTTGGCTAATGAAGCCTGAAGCGCTGAATCTCGAGCAGTTCTGAATAGAAATTAGTGAACAGGATCTTTCGTCTTGTTAACGTGGCACTGAGTCTACAAAAATGCCGTTGCTTTTGCGCATAGTTCCTCGCCCAGTTTCTGGCCATAATTCGCAGTACTTACAGCAATTTATCAAATGCAACTCTTTGGGCTCATTAACGTGCCACTTGCAACAGTGCAACATGCCGCGTAGGCGTCACTTAAAGACGCTGTTGACCCGCTGCTGCTGCTGCTGCTGCTCTGCCTTTTGACCATGTTAAAGCTCTTAACTTAACTCTGTATACCTGGCCAGTTGAGTTACACATGTTTTTGCAGCTTAATTGTGATGCGAACACGGACTTGAATAACAAATGCAACAAACTCTCAGCTGCATTAGATTGCACTTTTTTTTCGGTGGTAACAAATGTAGAGAAGGGGAAAGCGCAGAGGGGGTAGACATTTGGTCAAACAGCAGCTCAGCTCAGTCCGCAACGATGTCCGCAAAGTGGCAGAAACATTTCAAGAAAATCACGATTTTCAACTTGAAATCTTTTTGGCTACTGTCTCAAATGTGATGAGGGAGAGAGAGAGAGGGGCGAGGAACTGTGTGAGTTGCGGGCGGGAAGCTGCGATGTGGCATAGTTTGTTTCCAGTTCGATTCGACACTTTCACAAATCGCGTAAAATTGCTGAAATATGGTTTAGACGACATCTGTGTGCCAGTTTTGGCCAAGAATTTGCATGAACTTTTTCTTTTTTTTATAGAAATGTGAATTTGGATTTTATTGATTTGTAGATTCGAATCGAGTCAATGACAAATCAATTTGGCACTGCAATTACTTTCAGTTAATTGTTGTAATTGTTGTGGAGTTAAGACTTTGGCTACTTTTTGTGGCATTGTGTGGGCGCCAACAGCTTTTATTATTTATTTACTGTGTTTTTGGTTTCTTGATTTGCTGCTTTTGTATTACAAAATGATGGCCATTAAATTAATTAATTTTGCGCTTAATGCCTTACCTCAATTTTCAATTAAACGTTGATTACAAAAGTGCCAGAAACTGGTTTTTTTGTTTTAGCCTTTTTTATTGTTCTGTCGTTTCTTCATTCGCTTTGCCGCCGCATAAAAATAGCCGCATAATCGCCGTTTATCTTACAGATACACGTACTAAACAACAAGCCACGACCTCTGACTGACTTATGGCCACTAAATTGTGTCTATATAGGCGTCTTTCTATATGTATATGTTGGCCTGGCTGGCTGGCTGCTTGGCAGCTTAGAAGCATACATAATAACAATAATAATGAAAGAACACAGGAAACATAATAAGCTCACAGCAACGCCCTTCAATTTTCCTTTTTTTGCTGCTTAACACGCCCCCTTTTCCTCCCTTTCTTGAGCTCCGAACTATACGCTAATTTCATTTGCGGTTTTTGATTTTATTTTTATAAACACATTTTGATTCTGCTTTTCTTTTCTTTTTGCTGCTTCACTGGCTTTTTGGCCATCTCTTGGCCCGTTGTTCGCTTGTTGTTCGCTTGTTGGCAGCATTTTTGATTGATTTTGTCGGCTTTGGGGGAAATTCAATTTAAAACAAGCGGAACAGTCGGGACCCCGACCGTAATATACCCTGTGGGTCTACAGGAACCCGCTCAAATTCACTCTAGATAAAATTCTCTAGTAACTATTTATTTTTTAATTTGTGCGCGAAGGGGGCGTGGCATCGTGATAAAATTTTCTGGACAAATCGACCTCAAGATACTCATCATGTGTGCTAAATCTCAAGTCTCTAGCTACAAAACTGCTTTTGTTATGAGGTTTTTGAGCTACAAAACTGCTTGCTTTATGAGCTTTTACTTAATTTGAGGGCGAAGGGGGCGTGGCATCGCGATTAAATTTTCTGGACACATTGACCCTAAGATTCTTATCATATGTGCCAAATCTCAAGTCTCTTACTGTAATATTGCTCTTGTTATAAGCCTTTCCGTTTTGTAGGCAAGGGGGCGTGGCATCGTGATAAAATTTTCTGGACACATTGACCACAAAATATTTGTCATATGTGCCAAATCTCAAGTCTCTAGCTACAAAACTGCCCTTGGTATGAGGTTTTTGAGCTACAAAACTGCTTGCTTTATAAGCTTTTACTTAATTTGTGGGCCAAGAGGGCGTGGCATCCAAAAAAAAAGATAAACTTGATCTGCCTGCAAAAATTTCCAGTGCTGGGACATCAAGTTCAAGCTTCTAGCTCTTACCATCTCTGAGATCCTTTCGTTCATACGGACGGACCGACGGACCGACGGACCGACGGACCGACGGACCGACGGACCGACGGACAGACGGACAGACGGACATGGCTATATCGACTCGGCTATTGATGCTGATCAAGAATATATATACTTTATTGGGTCGGCCATGCTTCCTTCTGCCCGTTACATATTTTTAACAAACTTAATATACCCCCACAGGGTATAAAAATACACACAAAAATCAATCAGCCAACTTGTTGTCTGGCTTTGATAGTCGTTGTCCATTCACTTGTAAATTTCTGTCATTCTTTGGCTAATGTATTTTATTGGTTCTAAACCGAAACTGGCAAATGTTATGCAATAAATTGTGGGCCAAAACGCTCAACACCTGGCACAGCATTGAGACAATGGCAGACCAAAACATCTTTTGGGCACTCTGAGTCACTCTTTATGCTTTAATTGCCAAACTGTGTTGGCTTAAATTCTAGTGCCAACATTTATTCTGGCACGTCTCGTTTATACGATTACGGCCATAAAACATGAGGCAATTATGAAATATGCGTAATTGAAATTGGAGAGGAGTAAGAGTTGTTTACACAAGCGCCGCCAATCACAGTTGATAAACGTCCCGACAGTTAATGGCATGTAGTAAATTGTAAACGCCCCACACACAACTGCTGAAAAAATTACTCATACGCCCCATTTGGAAAGCCAAAAAAGAAAAAGAATTAATTACAAAATGAAAACTATTTGCGTTACGCTTCTTTTTGTCTGCAAATCAACTGCCATTTGCCAACCCCCCCGCCTCCCTGTTTTGGCCAACTCTGCTGGCCTTTGCCATTTCAATTAAAATGCCATATATCATGAGGCAAGAGACTCGCGCCCATCGAATGCAATTAAAATCAAATGCTTGGCTCCATTTTTAAATCAAAGCAAATCGTAAAACGATAAGCCTTGCCGCCAAGAGACGTGGCCAAGACCACCCGGCTAAAAGCCAGCCATTCAAGCCATTCGAGCCACTCGCATTGCCATTAACTGCTGCCTCGCGCGCTTCTCTCCCTCAACTCCAAGTTCAAGCCCATTGCCCAGTTTCTACATTCTACCTCCTCTAACTTGGCTTATTTATATAGTACTTATATTTTATTGTACACATTTCGCTACTACTACTTTAATACAGAATTCCAATGCAAAGTGCTGCCGCTGCTGCCGCTGCCGCCTCGCTTAATTACACTTTAAGTAGCCGCAGTCAATATTGACTTTGGTTTATTTGAAATGGAAATTCAATAGGACCTGTCTGCTGTCCTCTGTCCTCTGTCCAGTTTCCAGTGCTAATGAGTCGCTTGAACCCATTCGATAGCAAAAGATACTTATGTATCTATAGTACAGGCAGCTTGAATTTCGTGGCACGTTTTGATTTTATCAGCTGGCAAATTTATGCAACACTTTGACTGCAGTAAGTGTGCTGCCCTTTCAATCAGCATTTTATGACCGGGCCAAAAGGCCATTAAGTGGAAATCTAATTAAGCAGCCGACAGATTTATGCATATCGCCTGTTTTTACCTGTTAAAATGCAAAACTTTGCCAGCATAAATCAGCCAGAAACAAGTGCAACAAAAGATTTTCAGCTACTGGGAACAAAATGAGAAACTCTCCACTGTAAAGAAACAAAAAGCATAAAGTGTAGATACTTTGGGGGCAGCATTTGCATCTTATCGCGTTCAGTCATGTGGCAAGGCAGAGATCTTAATTTATCAAGAGGCGGCTTAACGAGAGAGAGGCATCTCTAAATATGTTAGGGAGGGGGGGTTATTAAAAAGACATATGGAATTTATGCCAGGCTGAATACAAATACAAAATGACAAAGGGAGTTGCAAAAAAAAAAAAGCCAGAGAATGGAAGAATGAAATAAAAGTCGTTGTCGGAGTTGAAGTCGAAGTCGAAGTCGAAGTTGGCCCTGGTCCTTCGGGTCCATCGAAAGTTTTGCCAACTTATTTAAGTCTGGGCCACTTTTGAACTGCTGTTGCCACTTAGTTGCATGCAATTCATTTGCCTGTTAACAAAACTTGACAACACTGCAGTCTGCAGAAGGAAGGAGTCTGTGGATGCCACGTGCTGAACGCTTTTGATAAATAACTCTTGGTGTCAGCTTTGCAAATAGCCGCGCATTAATAACGCCTTTTTAGTGCCAAACAAAGTTCATATGGCCAAGGAAATATGAAACTTGCCCTCTTCATTTTGCATATGACAAGCCCTTGAAGGTATTAATTGTGACAAGCTAAGAATCTTTATTTTCTACCACTGTGCATTCTCTTTGCTAACTATAAAGTATCTTACTTTAAACACTTTATCACTTAGTAATTAAATTTAAGTAATATTTGTGCTTGATATTGATTAGTTTGTTTTATTTAAAAGGGTTTCTCTAAACGATAAAGTTTGCAATTATCGTTGGCTATTAATTTGGATGATTTTAATGGAAGTTGATAGAGAAATTTATAACAATTTGATTGCTAGTTAAGTGTTAACAAACTTCTATAGATACTAAAGACACATTTAAGTGATTTACTCTTAGTCACAATCAACAGATAAGTTAAACCTAATTAGGTAAATCAATAAAATACAGAAAATCTTCTGTACATATAGAAATATAGAAATTCTTGAAATATAATTCGATAAATCAGAAATAGGCATTCAATAAGAACTCTTAAACTCTTTAAATATTCTATACAATAAAATGTAACATTCCATTTGACCGTCAATTTGGAATATTTTAAAGGGAAATGTTTGTTAATTGTTAACACACTTTAAAATATATTTAAGACCCATTTAAACTGAATTACTCTTAGTCACAATCAACAGATAAATTAAACCTAATTAGGTGAATCCATAAAATATAGAAATTCTTCTTCTTGGCAGTCTATTTATTATTCTACCAAGTCTACACTTAAACTCTTTGAATATTCTAAACAATAAAGCGTAATATTCCATTTGTCTGTTAATTTGGCAGATTTTATTAGAAGTTGATAAAGAAATGTTTAAGAATTTGATTGTTAGTTAAGTGTTAAGACACTTTTATATATATTAAAGACAAATTTAAGTGGATTACTCTTAGTCACAATTGCCAGACAAATTAAACCTAATTAGGTAAATCAATAAAATATAGAAATTCTTGAAATAAAATACGATTAATCAGAAATATACAATCAATAAGAATTATGTCAATTATTCTACCAAATCAGCGCTTAAATTCTTTAAATATGCTAAACAATAAAATCTAATATTCCATTTGCCTTTTAACTTCATATATTTGAATGTGGAAGCTACACAAATTATTGATAAGAATATTTCTTAAGTTTTGATTGTTAGTTAAGGGTTAACACACACTTTAATAGTTTGTGCTCAACTCACACCACAACAAATTTGTTAGGCAATTGTGGCAGCTTTTTACGAGCTAAATGACAGGCACATATAAAGCTATCAAACAGCTATTAAACAACCATTAAACTAGCCCATAAAATGTTCTATATAAACTCGTAAACTTTGCCCATGTCATCGGCCAGATCATTAATTCCATTTGGAGATATTCCCACAGGTTTTATGGGAGTCGCCAAGAGAAATAGAAATTAGAAATTGAATCGAATTTGGAATGTAAAGCGCGTCAAACGCTTTTAAGTTTAGACTTTATGTTGTAGCCACTGTTGCAGCAGCAGCAGCAATAAAACCAATTCCAATTCCCCCCCCCCACACCATCTACACAATTAAGTGGCTTATCTTTAGGTTTTGATGTGGTGTAGGCCTGGTCTTAGAGTTATGGCCATTAAGATAGGCTTCTCAAAGTGCACTCGAAAGTTGAACTCACGTTTTGGCAGCTTTGCAATGTTGTTGCTCTCGTTGCGGCGCCTTTGAATGGCCATCAAACTTGGCCAATTGTTCTTCAATATCGCTTAATTGCATATCATCGGCAATGGCCGCATTCACGTAACCACCGCCTTCCGTTTCGTAATCCGTGCTACGTTGCAGCAGCTTCTCCGTATCCGTATTATGCAGCCAGACAGCGCTGCGATTCCGGCAAACATTCAAGTTGCGTAGTTCATTTAGATGCAACAATTGCGTTGGCAAAGAGGGAAAGTTACGCATATGTTGCAGTTGCATGCGTTGCAACTGTGTTGCACTCAGGCTGCCGGTCAGCATTGCCACCTCAACATCATCGTCGGTCTCGCCATTACAGGAGATGCCCGATGAATGGAAATACTCCTCCTGCACTTTCCCCGTCGGACTGAGACTGGCCAGATCGCTGCTTATCCAACTCGATTGCTGGGAATGCAAAGCCATGGCCAGACTGGGAGCTGGTTGCTCCAGGCACGTCTCGGCCGGCAGCTCCAGTGCAATATCGTAGGGTGCCAGCGTTAGTCGTTTTGGCCTCGTTTTGGCCTTAACTGCCGCCTTGACCACAGCACAACGCGGCGAGCTTGAAATGGGCAAAGTGCGATTCTTAGAGCAGCTGGCCTTTAACTTCCTCGGCGTTAACTTGGTCACCGTCGACTGACGTGACTGTTGGCCACTACGTTGCGGCTGCTTGGCGGGCACGGTCAAGGGAATACTTGCTGCCGGAGTCTGTTCCGCCTGTTTCCTTTCGCCGGAGGCAGAGCGCCTGCGACTACGTCTTATGCTGGGCATATTGCGTGGAAACAACTTGCCCACATCCGGCTGGGAACTCTTGGAGGCACTGTCACAGCTAAGACTCTGGCTAGGACTGCCGCTGCTGGCGCTGCTGCTGCTGGTGTCCGTGATGGCCAAGACCGAGGCACATTCGCTGTGCACAATGACCTCGCGATAGTTTTTGGCTGCATCGTGTTGTGTGTGTGGCAGACAGATCTTCCACCAACGTTTCTTGGCCAACAACTTGGACATGTTTGCGTCTGAATGGTCAGCTGTTTGCTGCCAATTAGCACATGGCACACACCCCTTTCTTGGCTTGGGCAAATGGCCGAGAGCACACGCGTCAATCACAAATCGCCAATCAATTGACACATTAACGAGACACTGCAACGCGGTTGTTGTAAGTGCAGTTGGACAGTGGTATGCAACATACACAGCAATTACTGTCAGCTGCAATTAACGGCCAATCCGTTTGTTCTAATTACGTGCGTAAAATCAATGAGAAATCACTTTGACTATGGCCAGAAACGCAACGAGAAACGCGCGCGATTTTTGAAAAAATACCGCGCGATTCTTAAACAAACCGTTCGCTTTGAAGTTGCGTTCACAACTGAGTAGAAAGTTGTCTGGCCAAGAGCAAAACAACTGGCAACAACAACAGCAGCAGCAGCTACGAGGTGAACAGAGCGCAACAAGAGATCCGTGTAAAGAGAGATCGAGTGAGTAAAACCAGATTGTAACTATGGTTGTTATGTTGAACAGTGTTGCCTGAATAACAGGGGCTAAAATATGATCAATAAAGCAGCTTACACAATTGTATTGTGTCTTAGATATATTTTTAGTTAAATTTTTTCATGTAAAACGTTCTGTTCATACATTTTGGTCCTTCGAGCCGGAGTAGAAACAGACAAGTAGTCAAGTTGCCTAACTTAGAGAGCATTTTATTTAAATTGTGTACTATTCGCAATTTGTAGATAACTAATTGCAGTTATAAAATGGCTAAAATGCCAACACTGCCAAGCAAAGCAAATATCAACAGAAGAAATCGAACCAGACAGGTTGGTGCAGGTCAAACTCAACACAGTTGATGATCGCAGGCTTAAATTCACCACTCCACGCTCACCACGCCACTCAGTCGCTCATCTGTGCGCGCTCTCTCTCTGTCTCTCTCCGCTCTCACGCTCTGTTGATTAGAGCGAGTGTTAGACATTCACTGTGATCAAGTGTAGCGGAGGGCACAACAGGTGCCGGCTGCCGGTGTCGACAATGAGTGCATTTGAGTGGGGGTTGAGTTATTGAACCAAATGAGTTTCTACTCTTTTTCGTTTTGAGTTATTTCTGGTTGGTGGCCGCATTCTGTGCGCTTATTAACAAGTTATTGGTGTGAGTCGTGAGCGTCAGGCAGGCGCTACTGGTTGCCTGATTGGCCGCAGGCTATTTGACACATTTCAAGCACTTTAGTGAACTGACCCATTTCATCATCAGGAGGCAGTAGTGAAGCGGAACTGAGAACTTAAAGACAGCAGCAGCAGCTGCTGCTTGAGTTTAAATTCGAGTTTGAGCCTAATGCCAACAGGCGTTTTGTTGGCACATTAGCAGCGTCATAGTCGATCATTATCACGAAGCTGTTCAGCCGGAAGGGTCGCTAGGAAATATGAATATAAAGCGAAAAATCTGATGAAGGCAATGGAAAATCAAAGAGATTTCACTCTTGGCCATCTGTAATACTACTACGTAACAGTGAAACTGGCAACTCAAATGTTTTCCTACTTTCTAAAAATTTAACACATCTTGCAGAGAAATTTCCACTAATTTCTTAATAAATATTTTTATCACGCTGTTCGTTAAATGACAAATTTACTTACTTTTAAAACTTGCCAAAGGGCGGTTCCATTTCTGCTTTGTCCAGGCACTGTAAAACTGTAATTCACTGTAATTGTTTGCCAAACTGTAATGAGAGCAAAATGCCAAAAAGCAAATAAATTAAAATGCGTAAATATTTGCCAAAGCGGGAATGGTGTTAAATTAACCCAAAAATGTGCAACTAATTGTACAAAACAGTAAGAGAAGGCAAAAATCAACAAAAACGAATGCCAAAGTATTTTAATTACCAGAATTGCAGTGTCAAAAACAAACGACGCCCAACAAAAAGTGCGTCCAAAACTTTATTTGACAGTTCCAGCTGAACAATTCATGAAGTGAAATGAAAGCGAAGAACGAAACAATTTTGATTAAAACTGCGACGCGCCAGTTTTGCCAGCAGTTGGCAGTTGGAAATGTCAGCCAAAATGTAGTTGGCAGTTGCCAGTTTCCAGTTGCCAGTTGGCAGTTAGCTGTTGGCGGGGGTACGTGCAGAATATCTGACAATTGCCATTTGTGCTAAGTACAACAGATTTGGGAAGGGCAACAGGTAAAAGTCAACGTCACATACAAAAAAAAACAGAGGAGAAACATTCGTAGGACACGGCAACAAAAACAAAAACAACAACAACAACAACAACGACAGCGACAACAATTTTCCCCCGCGACGCCGCCGCTGCAAAGGTCGTAAAAGTTGAGATTTTAACGTGCGCTCTACACGTGTACACTGCAATACGCTGAGTGTGAGAGTATGAGTGTGTCAGTGGGAGTGTGAATGTGTGCACCGAGCGAAAAGAGGCAGAACTTACAATAAGTTTGAATTAAAGTCGAAGTTTGTTTATTTAATCAGCGATGATTAACAGCGGCAAAAAACAGAGCTTATAAATTAGAGCGCTAGTCAATATACTATATAAATTATCTATAGATTATTTTAAATTACATTCTAAGGGAAAATAAATTGAACAACGTTACTAAGTAAATAGGTAGAAGATCCAACTATTTTTATTCAATTTATTACCATTATTGTGATATGTGTTGATTAATAATTTAATACTTTTACATTATTATTCACAAAATAAACAGGTAGAAGACTGAACTATAATTATTAAATTGATAACTATTGTGACTAGTGCTTAAAATATAAGTTAATCTTGTAGCACTAGGATGTAAAAAAGTAAATAAATAAATAAATTATTAAATAAACAAATAAATAAATAAAAATTTAAATAAATAAATAAATAAATAAATAAGTATATAAATAAATAAACAAATAAATAAATAAATAAATAAATAAATAAATAAATAAATAAATAAATAAATAATTAAATAATTAAATAAATAAATAAATAAATAAATAATAAATAAATAAACAAATAAATAATTAAATAAATATTTAAATAAATAAATAAATACATAAATAAATAAATAAATCAATTAATCAATAAATAAATAAATAAACAAATAAATAAGTATTAAATAAATTACTGTGATTTGTTCTAATAAATTATTCAATAGTTTTACATTATGATTTCAACATTATTATGAATTTATTTATTATTGAGATCTTAAAACTTAAAAAACATAATTTATACTAGTACGAATTATAGAGAATTAGTGTAAAAATTAATTAAATCAAGCAAACATATTCTTTAAATAAGAGTGAAAAATCTTCAAACAAATATAGTTCTAGATTTACCATAATTGAGTACTAAAATACGAAATAGCACTTGAATTACAATCGCAATCCTTGACTCTATTAATTTCACGCTTAATAAGAAATCAAGTTTGAAATGTAAGTAAGTACTTGAGTTTTTCGCTCTGTGTGTGGCTGAGTGAGAGTGAGAGTTGAGGGCAGAAGTCAAAGCAGCGCACTTTGGCGCAGCTGACGCCAGCTAAAGCAGCGCTGCCATCGCTGCTGCTATCGCTGCCAAGATGGCGTCATAAAGCACTAAAAAGTATTAAAACAATTTACACTTTGTAAAAGTAGCAGTAGCAACATCACAACTACTACAACTGTTGTGTGGCTTGTAGCCTGCACGTGCACGTGTCCAAGTCCAGATAGAATGAGATAAAGACAGTGAAAGCACTCCCTCTCCCTCTCCCTCTCTCGCTCTGGCACTTGATGTGTTATTAACTTTTTCATCTGCACAACATGGCGTCTCTGCTTCCACAGCATTCGACTGTCATATTCATAACGGTGCTCGGTGCTCGGTATCGAGCCTTGGCGTTGACAATCGCGTTACCGTAATTCTTTTTGCTAAATTCAAATAGCATTTGGCGCTTATTTGCATAAACAACGTGAAAGTCGTAAAGTGAAAAATTGCATAAAATATAATAAGAATGGGGAATTGAAGTGCAAAACAGGAGGCGGAAGACTGAAGCACCAGAAAATGCTGCAATTGTTGTGTAGAGAAAGTATGCACAGTGGATGATATTGAACTTGTTGTTGAAATAAATATTATGAATATTTGAATCCATCAGGAATTCCAAATAAGAGTTATGAGTTCTGAAATAGCAAATCTGCAGAAAATAAGCGTATAAATGAGAGAATCTTATTTATACTGTTTTTAAAGAAGTTCATATAAAACAACAAATAATATGTATTCCCTGTAAGCTAAAATTAGAATTTTAATTAATTCCATTACAGTTTTATGTATATTTGAAACAATCAGAAGATAAAACCTTAATTACTTCAATGGAATTCAAAGTGTAACCAGAAACAATCATTAAACACTTAACACTTCTCATTTTTCTATGCTTTCTGATCATAATTATAAGTAGTGTAGTTTATAAATACAAATAAAATACAGAAAAAATGGCTAGGCACTCCACAGTGCCTCACATTCACAGTCATTCGTTCACAATGCGACTACCGTTACATCCGTTCAGCCGGAGTGCCGATCCGTTCCATATGAAAGGCGCGCAGAATGCGTGCAGTTACAGTTTCGAGAGAGAGAGCCAAGCCCTATAGGCCCATAGTCAGGCATACTCCATATTCCAGGGAGCTGCTCTTAAGACAATAAGCAACCAGCGTAAATTCTGGAGCTGTGGCAAAAAGCAGCGGGAGCCGAAACAATCGCCAAACCCAAACCGAGAGCTCTCTTGTCTTCAATTTTGAGTTTCCTGCGTAGGCGGCGGCGGCGGCAAATGTTGCCCTAATGATGACGTCGCTGCTTGAAAACTGTTTGTTGCCGGGGAAATGTGGCAAAAGTCTCAAGTGCTGCCTGCTGCCTGCTGGCACGAGCAGCAGTTGAAGTCGCGTAATATTTATGAAAAATATTCTTCTTTCTTTTTTTTCTTTTTTTTTTGTAAACAAAATGTGATGACAAAACAACCAGGCGCAATCATTGCGTTGATTTGCAAAATGGCGCTGATGACAGTCGTTGAGGAAATGGGAAAAGGGGAGATGCTACCAACTGCGTGGGTCTACTGATTTTTAATTAAAAAAGCAAAAAGCAACAAGAAGCAGCATCAGTGAGCAAAAAAAAAAAATACAGTACAGAACTCAAAGTGCGCGTCACAAGGTTTCCTTTTGTTAATCGACTTGATTGTAAATATTTTCTTGCTAGCAACTCTACGTGTCTGCTTGTCATGGTGCGGCGGCTGTTGCTGCGCTTCTAACGGCACATTCACCCAGCCCCAGTGACACTGCCACAACCAGGCAAAAGTCCCCAGCTACCCCTCTCCCTCTCCCGCTTGTTACAGTTCCTTGCCGCACCTGTCCCTTTCCAGCATCCTCCCCTCACGAGTGTGTCGCAACATTTGCCTTTGTTATTTATGGCAGCATTGTTCATTCGCCTCATGTTGTTGTTGCTGTTGCTGCTGTTGTTGTTGTTGTTGTTGTTGTCAATGTTGGTGTTGCCAACGTCCCTGCTGATGCGTTGCGTGTTTTTTCACGCGCCAAACGTGTGTTGCAAGGGGGGGACGGGACTATCAGTTGGAGGGGGGGAACAGCTACAAGTTTGTTTTTTTTTGTCATTGCGTTTTTAATTTTGACTTTGACACAGCAAGAACAATAATACCGTTACGTCTGTCAGCAGCAGACAACAACTTATAGCCACATTTACAATGATTTTGACTGCTTGGAAATGTGGCAATGAGTGACAATGAAATTTGCTTAAAGTTGCAATTATCGCAAGTTGCTAGGAAATGATAACAAAACAGAAGATCAAGTGTTGGAAAACAACTGAGAGACATTATTAAACACTGTAAACGAGAGACTAAGAATGGAAAGAAGATCAAGTGTTGGAAAACGCATAAGAGTCACGATGTGTACGGCATTATTAAACACTGTCAATGACAGACTAAGAATAGAGAGGCATGACAACAAAACAGAAGATCAAGTGTTAGAAAACACCCGAGAGACAAGAAGTGATCGGAGTTATTAAACACTGTAAACGAGAGACTAAGAATAGAGAAACATGACAACAAAACAGAAGATCAAGTGTTGGAAAACGCCCGTGAGACAAGAAGTGTTCGACATTGTTAAACACTGTCAGCGACAGACTAAGAATAAAGAGACATGGCAACAGAACAGAAGATCATGTGTTAGAAAACACCCGAAAGACATTAAACACTGCAAAAGAAAGTCTCAGAATCTTTCTATTCTTCGATCTGCATTCATTCGTTGCTGGGATCTTGATTAGAACACACGAAGCAAGAAGCGTAACGTGAATTCATTTAAGTCTAAGATATACACACATACCAAAACTATTGTTCGTTAATAAGAAATATATTAATTAAATTAAATAAACTCAGAAACTCGTCTCTGGGATTATTTCAACACT
The DNA here is from genome assembly GCA_958299025.2 of Drosophila histrio. Lineage (NCBI taxonomy): Eukaryota > Metazoa > Arthropoda > Insecta > Diptera > Drosophilidae > Drosophila > Drosophila histrio. The sequence continues at coordinate 23,805,235 of OY729167.1, forward strand.
GCGCGAAATAAACAGTGACCACAGGTATATTTAATTTAAAACTTTTCCCTTTATAGTTTACGACTATTAAGAGCAATAATTTAATAACCAGGCTATGATAAATATTAATACATATTTTCGTATACGAATAATAACTCGAGCTCTGGTTAGTGTGAGTTTATCACAGTATTTCCTAGGCTGTCACCCTTGATTGTTACTTTAACCCTAACCAAAATTTAAAACTTTTAAAAAATATTTTATTATTTTTAGATTAATATTTCATTTGTTTAAAATGTTACCTTTCTATCTAGATGATTAGTCAGCCATATTATTTTGATGTTAAATACACGCTTATTACGCTTGAGTAACGATTGTAATGAAAGAGATACATACGTAAATTTTAACAAGCCGATGAGTTGGAACCCCAACCTTAAATTCACTACCGTTGTAATTCTCTTGAAATTCCTTTTATTTATTTTAATTTGTGGGCGAAAGGAGCCTGGCATCCTGATGAAATTTTGTAGATACATTAACTCCTAAATATTGATCATGTGTGTTAAATCTCAAGTCTCTAGTTACAAAACTGCTTCTGTTATGAGCGTTTTCTTGATTTCCAAATTCAAGCTTCTAGCTCTTACCAACACTGAGATCCTTTCGGACAGCCGGATATGCCTTCGCTTCCTTCTGCATGTCACATACTTTTAACTTAATTTACCCCTACAGGGTATACAAATATGCATATGTATATAAGAGTTTTTCTGACCTTCTTCAATTAACATGGTGATCAATTCGAAACACATATGATATTCAAGAATTAATTATACATAACATACATTCAATCAGAGAAGAAACACTGCTCACAGCACTGATTAACTTATAATGTGTTTTACATACATACTATATAGTTTAATTTTGCTTAATTTAAAATCGATTAGATTATCATAATTATATTTATATCTATATGGTTGGCCTGCCATCACAATTTCCAGGTAATTTAAAATATGGCATTAATACGACTTCAGTTTGTCACAAATCGTGGAGCGAACAGTTCGGGATTTTCTACGAAAATGTTTAAATATTGTATGTACCTAAGAGTTGTCCTCTTTATTCTCCTGCTCGATGCGTTCACTTGGAGTACACTCATAAGGATAACCGGACTTAAGTGTCGCGTTGAGGATCCTTCGTTTTTGAGCTTCGAAAACTGTGTAATGAAACCAGTGCGTCGAGGCGTTAAGGAACTTAACATGATAATCAGATTGTTTCAACTGCCCATTACCAATGCGTCGGTAGGTGGAATTGTGGAAATCCCTTAAACATTTGCTAACTACTTACATAATCTTCTGCAGGTTCGTGTTGAAATCTTGCGACGTGGCTATACCACTCAGTCGATATACCAATTTGAAATTGATTGTTGTCAATTTTGGGTAACTAAACGGCGTAATCCCCTTGCACATGCAGTCTACAATTTCTTTCGTTTGGATACATTTAGCAATATAAATCACTCCTGTCCATACAATGTGAGTTTTGCAAATGTTTATACCCTGTAGGGTTATATTAAGTTTGTAACAAGTATGTAACGGGCAGAAGGAAGCATGATCGACCAGAATCAATAGCCGAGTCGATAAAGCAATGTCCGTCTGTCTGTCCGTCTGTCTGTCTGTCTGTCTGTCCGTCTGTCTGTCTCTCAGTCTGTCCGTATGAACGAAAGAATCTCAGAGGTGCTAAGAGCTAGAAGCTTGAACTTGGTCTCCCAGCACTTCTTATATTTGCAGGCAGATCAGACGCCTGCCTGTCTGTCCGTCCGTCCGTCCGTCCGTCTGTCCGTCTGTCTGTCCGTCCGTCCGTATGAACGAAAGGATCTCAAAGTTGGTAAGAGCTAGCAGCTTAAACTTGGTCTCTCAGCACTGGTATTATTTGCAGGCAGTTCTAGTTTATCTTTAATTTTGAATGCCACGCCTCCTTCGCCCTCCAATCAAGAAAATGTTCATAACAAGAGCAGTTTTATAGCTAGAGACTTGAGATTTGGCACACATGATTAATATCTTGGTGTCGATGTGTCCAGAAAATTTCATTATGATGTCAAGCTCCCTTCGCCCACAAATTGAAAAAATACCGAATTACAAGAGAATTATATTGGGAGTAAAATTGAGCGGTTTCCTTTAGAGCCACAGGGTATATTACGGTCGGAATCCGAACTGTTCGTCTTGTTATTATAATAATTAATAAAATGCATTAATGTGTAAACTTTCAGAACGATATAATTATAGATCATCTGCAGTTCGATAAGAATTTGAACCTGCTCTTGCCAATCGGAAAGGGTGAATATGTGATGAAAATGTATTGGAAAGTCCAAGATATACTGCGTTGTACTCTCGACATAATAATGCAAATTGGAGATTGAAGTTGAATAATAACTATATAGCAGTTAATAATTTTGTAAAACATGTTGTTTATTTTATAAAAATGCTTATTATACAACTTTTCCATATTGTTCTGCTTAAAAGTAAAAAATCGTGCATTGAACAAGATAAACCAACATAAATATATGTATTTTTTAAAACTGTTTGAATTGAGTTAACCTTTTGATAAATATAATTCCACTTCAAGGTTATTTGTATATATTTTAAGTAATAAATAGATGAAAGCATCTCTCTAACTCTTTAAACTTAATCAGCAAAAATAACTAAGTCAATTTGACATATGTTTTTTCTTCCTTTATTCTTTTGTCTGTTTAGAAAAATTAATAACAAATGTATTCTGTGAGGAATCTTAAATGCATAGTCTACAGTTTGCAGTTAATAATAAACACAATTGTTATTCAAATATAAATTTAGTATAACGATTATCTTATGACGTGTTTTCGTTGTTGTCACAGCAATGAACACAATTTGTTTTCTTTTTATTTTTATTAAGCTTTGTTAATTTATTTATAATTGCTTTTGTATCTAGCTAATAATAATTTTAAATTAAGCAGTGCTTAGGCTTCAGTTTGTTACAAAAAGTGAAGTAGACAGTTGAGTTTTTTATTACGAAAATGAAACAACATATTTATATGGGAGTCGTACTGATTTTTCTTTTACTAAATGCATTTTCTTGGGCTACACTCGTCAAAATAACTGGACTTAAATGCCGTGTTGTGGATCCTTCGTTTTGTAGCTTTGAAAACTGTGTAATGAAACCAGTGCGTCGGGGAGTTAAAGAAATTAACATGGTGGTCAGATTGTTTCAACTGCCAGTTACCAATGCGACGGTAGGTAAAAAGATGAAATACCTTGTATTAACTGCAATTTTATTATGGTTCAATAGCTTCGTGTTGAGATCTTGCGACGTGGCCATACAAAACAGACGTTATACCAATTCGAAATTGACTGTTGTCAGTTTTGGCTAAGCAAACGACGCAATGCAATTGCCAAAGCTGTCTACAAGTTTCTACGCCTGGGCACTCACAGCAATATAAATCATTCCTGTCCATACGATGTGAGTTCCCCCCAAAGATTGTATCTTTATATATACAAATTAAAAGATTGCCTAACTTTTCAGCACGATCTGATTCTGAATCATCTGCAGTTTGATAAGGATTTAAATTTGGTTCTTCCCATCGGAACGGGGGAATATGTGATGAAAATGTATTTTAAGATCTATAATGTTCTGCGCGGTACTGCCGATTTAATTATGCAAATTACAGATTAACAAACATTTACAGATTACATTAATTAAAAAACTTGTTTTGATTTAAAAGCTATTTACTTAAAATGTCTAATCGATTGGCTGTGTTAATGACCAGCATATACAATTATCTCTATTCAATGGAGAGGAAAATTGTGCAAAAAAAGAATAGTTGTTTTTAATGAATTTTGAAGTCCATTTTGCACATAAATCATGATTGTTTGCTCACTTGTCAGCAACTTGTTGACACGCAGTAAACGCAGTTTTTTTGCTGCTGCTGCCACAGGTGAAAGCCACGCACAATGTTGCAGCTGCCACAGGCGTTTGTGTACACAATTAAAAGATGTGTTGCATGTCTCAGTCTCTTCAGTTTAAACTGGTTCAATAAACAGTTAAACAGGCAACACCCTCACAAATGAAATGGCCAAATGAATGCTGTTAAGCCTTGGCTAGAAGAACAGGCTCAAAACTTCCCCCGACAGGACTCTGATGAGTTATGAATATTGAATGCAACCAAAAAAGAGCTGACATGTGTGTAAATGTGTCTAGGCTAATAAATGTCTGGCTGTGTTTTGTGTGCTCTTGCCTGTGTAAATAATTAAATTCTTAATTATCTCAAACCTCGTAAAGTCTTGTCATGTTTTAGCCGCATTAAACTTCATTTGCACTTTCCGTTTTACCTTACAGCAAAAATCTCAACTGACATTGTCATTTAATTAATTTTAATAATTTATACATACTTTGAAAAACTCACACATGGCAAAGTTGTTGTTAAACGAATGCTTGAAGCAACTGAAAGTTGAAATAATGTTTTGTCTGTGGTTTTGGCTTGACGGTGTCAGAGAGCGTTAATGAGCAAATTAGTATTCATTATTAGGTGTCGCTGCAGGGCGATAAGCCTTGGAGCCTTGTGGTTTCTCACAGCATAATTTGCATAATTTTCCAGCTTATCGGCAGGTGTGGGCGTGGCCAATTCAAGTTCTTGCCAAGCAGTGAGAGTAAATTAAAATAAATGTGCTAGCTGCATTGTTAGTTGTAGTTTGGTAAGTGTTAATGATATAAGTATAACAAAGTTGCGTGTCACAATTCCCAGAGGTTCCTGATGACTCCTAACCGAATCATATCCGTATTGATGTATAGTTTGTGCCCTTTTGTAATAGGATCCCCAGCCAAATTAAGTATTCATATCACATGACACCTTCCCTGACTCATTACGAGATCAGCCCCATGGCAATTAGCTGGCATTGAACCTTGGACAATGTTTTGTCTGTCAAAACGGTCCACTTGATTGGCAGTTGGCCAAGAAGAAGACCGGGAGCCCTCTTAGACTTGAAGTTCATTATGTTACGCTTACCTCGCTGTTGGGTTGTTGACTCCTAATCCAATTAGAAATTTACTACCAGCACGTACGACAGTTGCAGAGTCTTGGACTTGGCTCGTTAAGCAATTTACGACCCCCCCACCAAGAAAACTTGTGTAGTAGTCGTACTTTTTGGTGCAAACAGTGCAAATTCAATTTGTTAACATTTCAATTTTCACCTTCGTTATTCAATTATGCATAAATGCAGACACACACGCGACTCACACTTGCCACTTGCCACTTGCCGCGCGCGTTGACAACCATTTCATTAGAAAATTACCACGCGTAATAATGATATGCGATGCTTGGCTTTTATTCTTGCAACTTCAACCCCTTTTTTTGTTTGTCAGAGTCGCTGAACTTGAAAAATCAGCACAAAGGCAAACTCAAATTATGCATCGAAGCGGAAATTGTCGCGTCCTGTTGCAAAGTGCAAACAATTTTGATTGGAGGCTCGTCCAAAAGAAAAAACGCACGCAAACATAGAAACTCAGCAAGCGAAAGCAGCGATAGCGATAGCGATAGCGTTAACGTTAACGAGAACGTCCTTAACTGAAACTGATTTCCGCTTGCACGTTGTGTTGTGCCGCGTTTGTAAACCGCAACTGATTTGCCAGCGTCAGAAGCATGTGGCAAGGACACGCTGTCTGCCACTGCCAACTTGCCTGGAGCCGCCAAGTCTGCCATCGAACAAGTGTACGTCTCTCAGTGTGTGTGTGTGTGTGTGTGTGTGTGTGTGTGTGTGTGTGTGTGTGTGTGTGTATTACAGTGTGGGTGGCTGGGCTTATTGTTTTGGTTTGCCTTTCAACCGGCTTCGAACCAAACCATGTTGCATACGCACAGGCGCAGTGCATAAAATGCTCTTCGTTGTCATTGCGAAACGAGAGTTTAAGAGCGCCAACGAAATTCTCTTTGCTTTTGAAATTGCGGTGATAAGAAATTGAAGCTTAACTTAACAGTTAATAAATTAAAATTGTATATAATATAATTTTAGTGCTGATATTATGTATATTTTAATATTATTGTTTTACTTTAATTGATGTTAAGTAAATGAAATAAACAACTAAATCAATTTTATATATTATATTCCTGCTGCTGTGATTGTTTTAATTATTTTATTACATTTAGTCAAAGAGTTGAGCTGAAGAATTAATTTTTTCTATTATTTAGAAATACTTGCAGTTCCTAAATATATTTATAATTGAAATAAATAACTAAATAATTTTTAAATATTTTATTTCTGCTGCTGTGATTGTTTTAATAATTTTATTACATTTAGTTAATGAGTTTTGTTAAAGAATTCATGTTTTCTATTATTTAGAAATACTTACAGCTCCTAAATATATTTATAAATGAAATTGTAAATTTATTTATTCATTTAAATGTTGCCACATGAGTGCAAATGAAATAAAATAAATTTAGATGCTTCATTTAGTTTATGTGTAAGCTAAAAATTTAAAATGAATACAAGATATATATTATAATAATAAAAAATAATATTAGTTCCAAGCCTTGCACCCTGTGCCCGTTAAAAATTAGGGTATAATGAGTGTGTGCAAATGTATGTAACAGGCATAAGGAGACATCTCCAACCCTATGAAGTAAATATATATTCCTAATCAGTATCAATAGCTGAGTCGATTGACACCTGTCCGTCTGTCTGTCCGTCCGCCTGTCCGTCCGCCTGTCTATCCGTCTGTCTGTCCGTCTGTCTGTCCGCTTGTCTATCTATCTGTCCGTCCGCCTGTCTGTCCGTTTATCTTTCCATCTGGCTGTCCATCTGTCTGTCAGTCTGTCCGTCCGTCTGTACGAACGCGTGGATCTCAGCAACTATACGAGCTGGAGACTTCAAATTTGGAATGTAAGTTCCTGAATACCATACGCAGGTAGAATCGCAGGTTAATCGAAAATACATTATAATTTTTATTAAGACTATCACAGGGTATCCTACCGTCCAGCGCGCTCGTCTCACCGGCTTGTTTTTGGTTGACATTGTACCATATCGACAATAAATAGACTTCAAGTCAGCTAATACACTCAATTGCATAGTTCTCTTATTTAATTTATAATTTATTTAATTTATATATATATTTAATTTATTATTTATAAAATTGCCATATTAATAACTTGACAAATTAAATGTATACTTACAAAACGATTTAAAGAAATAATTAAAAAATCACATAATCAATAATAAACCACAGGATAAAATTCCATAAATTCTTTACTTTTTGTTGGGTAAGAAAATTAATTAAAATGTTGATGAATGCAGAAAAGTTGTGAATTTAATTAATAATGCAATGTTGGTATGCAATCCATCAAGCTCTAAGCTCAGAGCACATCAAACTTGGGCCAATAAAACCTAATGAATGTAAATGCATGAGAATTAAAATCAATCAGTTTTAGTGTTAGTTAAACCCCGACAATAATGCAGCCACTTAAGCTATCAACCAGGACAGCAACGAAAGGAGCAACAACAGCGACTGGGAATGGGAATAAGAACTACCAGTATTAAGTACAAGCCATGGCCAGCCAAGTTGAAGGACAACATTTATGCCACCCTTGAGATTTGGCATTTACGAGAGGCGACTACTTCGTCCTTGCGGCTATACCAAAGAACCAAGGAATCGGCAATGATGACGACGATGATGATGATGGTGGTGGTGGTGGTGGTGGTGTTGGTGATGGGGACAGGGAAAGTGGAAGTGGATGTGGCTGTGGTTGGGAATGGGAAGGGGAATCGGGGAAACCTTGTGGCCGACGCAGTTTCGCGGTGACTTGGCCAAGAACTTGAGCTGCGTCGTGTGCTCGACAACTTTTGCTTAAAGTTATTTGCAATTCTTATAAATGTGCATGCGTTACGCACCGTTGGCCAATTTGAATGGGAATGAGGGTAAGATGGGCATGACAGGCGAGGGGGGAGGCCAATGAATAAAATGTGAGCATACTTAGTGACACTGGGCTGATGATGTTGCCGATGACGACGATGACGACGAGTCGAGAAGGTGAAACATCGCACGGCAACCCTCAAAACAGTTCAAGGTGCATTTCTTCCCTCATTCCCATTAAATTCCTTTTCTTTAAGTGCCAATTGTGGGGTGACTGACTGCCTTTTCAAGGGGGTTGTTCACAAATCGAAAAAATCTGAATCTGTAAGTGAAATTGAAATTGAAATTACTTTTAGCGTTGGCGACTTTTATTGTCAGCTAAAAATGTCAATAACGCACTTTTATAACTTTGAAAGCTGCATTCACGCTGCGAACTTCAAATACTCAAATTAATGTGTGAAAATACGCACAACAACTGGGAAGCCCCTGGGCTGCCTCTCATAAAAGCTGTCTACTATTAAATAGTAATAAAGATTTCCAGTTTCCCATAACAACAACAACAACAACCAGAATAATATGAAGGACACAGTAGTCAACACTTTGTTCGCATGTGTCAGTCGCAATTTTACGAGCAAAATACTTTTGGCCAAAAAGTTTTTACGGCAACAAGCGGAAATGGCATTTTTACTGGCCATCTAAACAGTTCCCAACTACTACACAGACTGTGTGTCCAGCTCCAGCTGTGTGTGTGTATAAAGCAGCTCTTTCTGCTTTTTTTTGGGGAAAATTGAAAACTATGTATGGTAAAGTGTGCAGAAAAGGGAAAACTTTTGTAGTATCTTTCGACGAGGGGTTGGTTACATTTTCTGCTGCAATGGCACAAAAATTGATTTGTTGTCGATTTCAGTTGGACATTGGCCCCCCCTCAATTTGTGTTACAGTCAGAGTCAATGTTATAGCTTCGTTTTCAATCTAATTTATGTGACTGCAAGTGCAAGTAAACATGTGCGACAAACGACCTTATGAAGCCAAAGTTTTCTGCCAAAGCTGTTAAATAAAAATACTTTTTGGTTTATTGGAATTTGAGAGTTGGCAGAGATGCTGCTAGCCAGCATGTTGCCCTCTGCTGTTTAGCCCTGTCAGCAGCAGCAGTAGCAGCAGCTCAAGCCATTTGTCTTTTCTTTTGAATCATTTGAGAGTGCTGACAAACGTGTTGAGTGTTCTGAGTTTTGTTGGGTCCGGAATCGATGCAGTTTGAGATTGCAGATCATCAGTGATCGATTGGATAGCAGAAAGAGAGAGAGGGAGAGACACAAGAGTTATCTCTGATATATTTCTGCAGCTGTCAGACATTCAGTGTGAATACTCTGGCAAGTTTTGCCTACTCATTAAAGTTGCAGACCTGAAAGATATTCCAGATTTGTTGGCATGTGAATTCCTGCTATGCGTTTCTCATTAGCCAGCAAAACGAAATTACACATGCTGGTTAACCTCGAGAGAGAGAGAGAGAGAGAGAGGTATGCATTTGCCCTTTTTTAACTCATTTACCAATTTTCCTAAGCATTTCTCTTGGTTTTTCCACGTCTGCGTCCACCTACTTAATTATTTGAAGCATTCGCACAATTTTCACAAACATGTTCTTCTTATTCACTTAATTCACTTTTTGCTGTCAGTGTCTTGAGTCTTGGCCAGTTGAGAACAGGTTGGCAAGTTGGTACACCCAATACACACACACACACACACACAATCATATACAATACATACTCAGTCTAGATAGTAGCTGCACATTCCTTCGTTTTATGCCAAAGTTAAGTGAACTTGAAGCCTTTTGCCAGTGTCTGAGCTTCAGCTTCTGACTCTGTTGCTGCCACTGCCCTTATCTGCTACCCCCTCCCCCCCACTGGTCGCATAAGTTGTGAGTTTTTTAATTGCAGTCTAAATGGACTTCAATGAATGCAGCAGCAACATTGGCGGCGACTCGCAAACTGCAAACCTGCAAACCCGCAACCTGCAACTGCGACTGGCGGCAGTTTATCTTTTGATTGTTGCTGCTGCTACTTCTGCTGCTGCATTGGAAGCACTCGAAGTTGTCTCAAAAGCGAAACAAAGTCACAAACGGAAGACGACGACAACTGAGAACGCTGACGCCTTTTTCAGTCAAAGATTTTAATTAATGCAAAAATGTTTTCAACATTTACAAAGTGCACTCAAAGCTCAACACTCGAGTAGAGTTGCAGCCATGGCAGCCAAGTTCTATATGCGTTTATTTAAAAGAAATTAAGAGTTTCTACTGCTGCCGAGTCTTCGTCATCGATGGGGCTTAATACAACGATTGATATGGCACATTAAAATCGCCGGCAACTGGCATTCGTAAGGCTGCCAAGATTGATGATGCCGCAGGGCAGTTGCTGCGCTTATCGGCAGCAGTTGCAGCAGTTGCAGCGGTTTCAGCGGTTTCAGCAGCAGTTTCAGCAGTTGCAGCCGCAGCAGGAGCAGAAACTCCGGTTGAAACAGCTGCCCAAAGTGCACGTACTTTGTCTAACTGCCAATGGCAATGGCAATGGCATTGCCACATTGCGATGGCCACATGCAGCGCACGGCCACAATTCGTAAATTTATTAAACGTCAACACGGCACTGAGCCAAATAAACTTGTCTCACGACAACTGTTGGATCCCAGCCACAAGTCCAGTCGTAGCAACAGCTACAGCTACAGCTACAGCTTCAGTTTCAACTTCAGCACGCAGCAAACGGTTAAAATTAATAAAGCATTTTTGTCTTGGCTTTCGCCTGCTTACAATGTTCTAGACAGCAAAAGAGTGAGATAGAACGACAGAACGATAGAGAGACCGAAGCTGACAGAGACGTCCACAAGACACAGAAGAAGAAGATGCAGCCAATCTATGGCTCGTCTTACCAATTCTGTTGACCACTTTTTCCAGAGTGCGCGTTCACTGGTTGCAAAATACAACGTTAACTTGGCCAGAAAGTTGCTGTTGCCGTTGTCGTTGTCGTTGCCCACTCTGCCTACCCCGGTCCCTCATTTCCCCCCCTTTTTGCCATTCGCAATTGCAGTCATGTGGGTTTTCTAACAGTGATATTTATCTGCGAGTGCAATTACCGTTGTATGGACTCGATTAGGGTCTGGTGGCATACTCATAACTTGGCAATGAGAGAAGCGGGCTGTAACTACTATTGCATTTGTAATGCATACATATTATGTATCTGTAGCTGGTAAATTGAAAAGAAGCATAAAACTATCTCTGCTGCACTTGAGGAAGTATCTTTTGCCTTAAAAAGTAGCACAGTATCAAATGATCGAGTCTTACTTTCTTTAGCAGTATGTTTATAATCAAGACTCATAGTTGATGTGCTTATAAGGTGTTTTGCTAAGATGTGTTAGGAATTTCTGTAGCAAGTGGAGTTTGTAGTCTAGTCTACAACTTAATAACTTAGCTATTAAATATAACTGGATTTCAAAGTAAAAAACAAGATATTTAAACATTTAATATTTTACATAAGATAAGACTTAGAGAGAAACACAAAACATATAAAAAAAGAAGCTTTTTTCTTCTTTTTTTATGAACTTTAGGTCAACAACAGACGAGTCGATAAAGCGATATCCGTCTGTCCGTCCGTCCGTCCGTCTGTCCTTCTGTCTGTACGAGAGCCTAGATCTCACAGACTATAAGAGCTAGAGACACCAAATTTGGTATGTTGGTCCGTCTATGAACTAAGCAGAACCAGCTTGTGTTAAAATTTTGCCACGCCTCCTTTCGCCCCCGTAAATCGAAAAGAAATTTTTGAATTCCCATAAAAGAGGCAAATATTAAAGCTAGATTGCTGAATTTTGGCATACAGGAGTAGCTTTAGAATCCCAATGTATCCTGAAAATTTCATTGCAATCAGATAATAAACTTGGAAGTTATTCAAAAAAATGCCATATAATGATCAATTTTAAACCTGGAGCCTCAAATTTTGGCACATAGAACAAACTATAGGGCCTTAATATATCCTAAAAATTTCATTGCGATCGGTGAATAAACTCTAAAGTTATTCAAAACACAATATTACTCAGTGTCGGGTCAGAGGAAGACGAAGAGCACATTGACGTTACAACACACTATTGGAATTTCTTTAACTTTATTTATTGTACTAAAAAAGTATTAAACCTCGCTTACACATATATTTATTATTTTAAGTGAAAGGAAAATTGTTAGACTTGTTTTTTTTTTTTTTTATAACACTATCTGTAGATTGCTTCCAAATTGCGATCATGTTCAACTGAGCTGAACTGCAACGCGTATCTGAATGTAAATCTTGACCAATGATTAGAAATTTAATAAAGCAACTACAACGAGTGCAACATAATAAGTGGCAAGCATGTGGTGGAAGTGGATGTAGAAGATGGGGGAGGAGTTGGAGTAGAAGAAGGAGAAGTAGAAGCAGGAGAAGTAGCTACATAAACGAAAACAGATCTTAACTTGTTGCCTGGGTTTGTAATTGCCTCGGAGAGACGCTTGTTCAGGTTGCTTCTCGTCTTGTTTATGCTGCAGCTCGTTGTTGTAATTAAAGTACGAAAATGGACGGTTGCAACAAGATACAAACTCAGACACACACACACAAGCACACGCGATTAAAAAGGAAAATTTCTGCAGAAGAACAGACTCCAAGGGAGTTCACTTTTGATGATGATCATGGTGATCAACTGCAACAACAACAACAACAACATTTCGTAATTAGACTAAGAAGCAATTTACAATTTTCAACTTTAATCTTGTTAGTTTAATACGCCGCAGCGTCAAGCTCCGTTGAAAGTGTGAGTGCTGCAGCAGGGATTGCGTGCCGCAGCGAAGGATGTGGGTGTGGCAAGTCCAAACACGGCCAGCGGCCACGCCCCAAGCAAGCGCATCGAGAGATGAGGTCAGTCTGCGCTTAGCAGCGAAATTAAACAACAGTACGAAATGCACGACTAACAGATACTCTGTATGATTGTAGCTATAATAATTGGTAGGGGAATTTCTGGAGAGGGATGCTTAATTCAATTATGAATACAAATAGTTGTAATCGCTGTTTATAGTATCTGTTTTATTTATATAAAACAAGCTGAGACTGCTGTAGATATTTTAACTTATTTGGCAATTACAAGAACTTAATTATACAAATGTTAAAGCCATTAAGTTATTTCTTATTCAATTGATCATATTAGTTATTTTCTGAATAATTCTAGACAATTTTTGATATACCTAAAACAATTTCATGTTTTCAGTGTAAAGTTTTAAACTTGTGATTGCTAAAATAACTGAAACACTTAAATTTCTTCATCAACATCCGCTTTATTCTCTCGTTCGATCAAGACAGACTCGCCGTCAGCCAGACACTCAATACCTAGATACCCGCCAGAGCGAGACCATGCTATATGTCTATACTCATGCCAGTGAGCTAAAGTGAGATAACTGATATGTGCAAATTAACCGATGCAGAAAATTAGTTATGGGCAGATAAATAATGTTAATGCTAACAGATTAGCGATGGAACATCGGTAAAGCTATCGGGCTGCTACAAATTGTATATATGTACTAGCATATACTTTTAATTCTTATTTGTATTGTATTTTATAATCGTTTCTCCAATTTTATTTTACTAGTGACTAGTGCATTAATTTAAAAGGGAGGGATTCCTTCAGCGCTAGCATATAAAATATTAATTTTAATTGAATTTAAAAAGAAAAGATATAATACCCTTCTGTCTACTGATATTGTTAGACTTTAAGTAAAGAAATCATGCAGTTCAAGTGCCCATATTGATATCAAATTTGTCACCTATTGTGTGTTGCTTACCGCTAAGTTTGTTAAACCCTTTTTAATCATTTCCTTTTCTACAGGATATTTAAAATTGAGCTGTTGGCTTTGGCCTGCCAGGCGTTGGTTGACTCTGTGACTTATGTGGCAAATTACAGCGCCTTGGCTTCCAAGAAATTGAAAAAAATAAAGCGCCAAATTATCTGCATTGTGTTTTATTGCCATGGCAACAGCAACAGAACCGGCAACAACAACAACTCTTTCGCCTTGATGCGCTGTGTGGCACATCATGGTTGCCTAATTGAATTTCACATGACGCAGTCACTTGGTCCTTTTGGCTAATCCTAGCCAGCTTCAAGCTCTGCGTGTGTAAGTGATAGCTTTGTTTTGGCTTAAACATGGCTGCCATTGAGTGTACGGAATCGGAGACGGAGTCTAAAGACGGGCAACAATTAATTTCACACAGATACTTGAACTTTTTGGCTGCACAAATCCCTGGCACTTGCACTAGGATGCCAACTACTCCGTCTCCACTCTCTTCCACTCCCTGTCTCCCGGCCCGGCCCGCAAAACTTTTGCCAGTGAAAAAGAGTCTTCCAATGAGTGCGGCATAGTTTTGTGTGTTTTGTGGCTTGTGCCAGCTTTAGCCAAAACAATTTACAGGCTTCCCAACTTGCCTGTTTATTGTTTATGGCATCATTGTGCTCCATTGTTGCCGCAGTTCCCGTTCCCGTTCCCCTTTCCCACTCCTCTGCCCGCTGTTGTTGCCAAACTTAAATCCTTTTAGTGCTTTGTTTATGAACTTGCATATAAAATCCAAAATTTTCCACTACAACAAAAGTTGTTGTGTTCACTTTTTTTGGTATTGCAGAGATAATCCCCTTATTGCCACAGAATACACGTGTGGTGTTTGAAATTGTGTGGCATGTGTTGAGATCGCTTTATTAAAGTTTGTGGCAAATATGGCATAGACTGAATGTGAGCATTAAAGCAGCAACAATTAGATCTATATTAGAGTCACTGTGGTGACAATATATCAATGGTAACAGTAGAAAAATGTCAAGATAACATTTTCTCTAGTACAAGGCACTTGTTGACTTTTATAAATTAAAGTTTCAGATGTTTAAACGCAGTTAAATGAAGCTAGGCTTTATATTTCTTAATGTATTTGTAGAGTTGGACCGTTTCGTTCTGAAAAAGGTCAAATGAACGAATCATTGAAATGAACGAGTGAACTTATTTAGCACATTGAATTAGAAATCCCAACTCTAATGTATTGTGGCAGCCCTGTTTGCCACCTATGGTTCATTACAAGAACTAGGTTCAGCCCTGGTAGAGAACTGAGGTTTTCGGCACTGGCTTAATCGCAGCCAACTTCACTTTCTGGATTAGCGCGTCACTTAAATGCAACAGTTGATCAAATCTCTATATATGTATTTGAATAAATAATCAACTTAAATAATCAGCGTGTTAATTAAATAATTCATATTAATAAATATGCCAAAGTATATACAAATTAAAGGTTTTAAAAGGGAGTAACAAGCACAAGCAAGCAGATCTTTGGGATATGTCGTATATGATACTCCTTTTCCATTAAGAAGTAGTGCAAACTTATTGTTAAAACATTGACTTTTAAAGATCAATGTTATAAAACATGAGCGTGGATCTTCCAGAGAATCAATAACCCATTTCTTAATTAGAAGCTCCTACTTTTAATTTATTTGTCTTGTCAAATTGTTAGTTGTCAAAAATTGGTTAGTTTGGGAGTCTACTTAAAAATTAAGCCACTTTTTAACAACTCTACTCTAGACGATCTAGACAGCATCAAATGCTGCGAACAGGTGCCGGGCAAGTTAACTTAATACAGCATTTCTCTCAGCATTCAAGTTTGGAACTAAAAACTCAGAACCTACTTTAAGACATCTCAGGCAGACAATTTTCATGCGAAACCAAGGAATGGTCTGCCTGAGGTTTAAGTTCTGTAGTATGGTTGACATTAGCATAAACTTGGAATGCATTTGCCTTTAAAGAGGACATCAATCCGCAGCACATCATCGATGACTGGCCAGTGAGTTGAGGGCTGCGTTCCAAGGATGTCAATCGCAATGTGAGAAGACAGTTCTAAATACAATTCACTTGGTAATTTGATGGCTAGTACGCGTTTGTGTGTGTGTGTGTGTGTGTGTTTGCGAAACTGACAAGCCCAAGTTGTTGGCCATTGTCGCTCGTTACTTTCATTAGGCACCCGGCACTTGACAATGATGTATCCGAAGAGTATGTGAAAAATTGAAGATGCCATGCAACGAGTTGCAACAACAACAGCAACAACAAGAAGAAGATGACGAGACGGTCAGTGGAAACCAGTTGACTATCCATGGTCGCCGCCGCGTGTGAGAGACAAAAGGCAACTTGCAACTTAAATTGGGCTCCCGGTTTTTGTGTTGTTTGTTTGTTTGTTTGCTTAAATGTTGCATTGTATGTTTGGGCTGGGGTCTGTCAGCCATTGACTGCATTTAGCGTTCATTTGATGAACAATTCAGTGCCTTCGGCTTTGCCTTGCACTTGTTGGCCAAGGCGTGGGCAAACAAACGGTAGCTGCCATCCAGGCAGCCACAAGTCGCCGTCGCCATCGCCATCTCCATCTGTGACTTCAGCTTCAACTCAAATGTATCTGTCGTAGTTGTTGTTGTTGTTGTTGTTTTCGTTACCACTCCCCGACCTAAATGACTTTGGCATTCTTGCCGCAAACGTTCCTTTCATACTCTTTCAGGCACTTTGCAAAAAGCAACAATCATTTCCTCATCAAATTGGAGCAGTTGTAAATAAATGAACTATTGAATCTCTAAATATTACTCTGCTACTGCCTACATATTACTTATTTACTATTCTTAAAAGCTTTATTTATGCATCATTTATTTGTTTATTGAGTTTCCCAGCAGTACAATTATTAATTTATTATGTATGTAACAAAACTGTAACAACATGTAAATATATTTCATATTAAATAACCAACACAACAGACAAGAAAGGCGAGCTCAACTTGCAAGCGTTTTTTCTATGTTACGCCCTTAGAATTCCCAACAGGTTCTAGAAGCACAGCAGAGGAACAAGCTGGGATCGTTCGGGTAAGCTGGATGCTATGATACTAATGAGGGAGATTGGCAACTCCTGAAAGAGCTGTATACCAAGTCTAGCTCCTTGGCTTTTGGCAAGTATTTCTGTGTTTTCTTGCATGTTGATATAGCTGTCATATTGACGATAAAGTAACCTAGAGGTAGGTAAGTTTATATTTCTTTAATTTCATATATATCACATTCATGATTCAATCCTGGTAATTAATTTATATTATATTTATGTGCTGCTAGCTTTATTATATAAATAAATAAATATATTTAATTTCTTACAGTTTATTTCAGTTTTAAAATATATAATTTATATATTATTTCATCAGGTATTTTGATGTGATTCAACGCTTAGAGTATTGCCTATTCGTGGTGCCACAGTTCCTTGTCTGCCTGCGTCTTTTTGTTGCTGTTGACTGTGGCATGTTATGCGACTGCGATTTGAATTCAATCAAAATGAGACAAACACACACACACTCGCATATGGAGAGACAAAAAGCATTGCCGCTAAATTGGCCGCTGGCTTTTTATGTTTCCTGTGACGATTCTTTGTTTATTAAACTAGCAATTTCTACTTTTATTTCACAATTTAAATACACACACACACACACACAATCTGTGGGTCCTCCCTCCTGCGGGCAACCACAAGATAGTCATGTCAGAAATGAATACATGAACTTTGTTGACCGCCGCGGCAGAGATTTATGTGCGCATGCGCAGTTTGCAGTTTGCAGCTCTCCGTGATCTGGTCGACGTCTGCGCCTGCGTCTGCGCCCGCCAATTGACGTTAATTTATGGCATCGGCAGTGCACTCGCCCGAACCGAGCCGAGCCTAACAAGCCCAAAATGCAATAAGCTCCAATAATCTGCCAAAGGAGCAAACAAAAACAAAGACACAAAACGCAACAACTTATGAACTGCTTATGAGTATTTATTTTTATAGAAATAATCAGAAAGGCAGTCAAATTTATGGCAACACAAAAACGCCACCATTGACCGGGCCCCAACAGTTGTCTCACAGTCACAGTTACAGTTTTAGTCTGCAAAAGGCTTGCCACACCGTTGCACAATCCACAAATCGTAATTCGCAATTCTCTCTTCAATCAATGGCCAATGCCTGAGGCGAATGTGGCAAGAAGGACTTTTGTGGCTTATCAGCAGTCGTTTAATGCGCTGACATGTTTAATTTTCGGGCGTGTTCGATAAGAAATTGCTGCTGCTGCTGTCACAGCACAAGTTAGTTATGTAAACAAGGGTAGATTGAGTAGTTCTGCATTATGAAATTAATCAATTTGAATATGCAAAGATTTAGAGAAACGTATGGCTTGTGAAAAGAGACTATAAGTTAACTATCTAAAGGGAATTACAATGATAGTTAAATGAGTTTATAAGTGGCTTAAACTAGGCATAGTTTTGGCAACTTATTGTAGCTAAATTCAAATTGATTAGTTTTTAAATTTGTTAAAAATAATTGTATATAAATGCTTTTCATATTTCAAAACATATAAATAAATGAAGCAAGCTTTAATCTTACTTAAAACAATAATAAGACAATTTAGCAAATTTTATTGTAAATAATATTTAGACTTATTTACAATAAAATTGGTAAAATTGTCTAAATATTGTTTTAATTGAGATTAAAGCTTGCTCCATTTATTTATATTTTTTTGATAATGTTATTAATTTATTTACAATTTTTCAAACACACCTCGCCGCTTTTTTAACAACAGCTGATCGAAAAGCCAAAGCTAATCGAATTCAACTTAAGTCAGCTTAATGGCAGACAAATGCTGATTGCTGCGTGTGTTAAATTGTCTAAATACTATCTTTAATTTAAATAATCTAATAATAATACTATCTTTAATCTAAATATTGTTTTAAATAAGATTAAAGCTTGCTTTATATATTTATATATTTTTGATAATGATATCAATTTATTTAGAATTTTCTAAACACACCTCGTTGCGCATTTAACAGCACCTGATCGAATTCAACTTAAGTCACCTTAATGGCAGACAAATGCTGTTTGCTGCGTTTACTCTGGCGATCACCGAATGCCGCGCGTTTCAAGCTGAACTTATCAACAGTTCTGATATCATTCAGGCACTGTGACTCTGACTCTGAATATGGCAATACGATTTAAGGCAGCTCGTTAATTGAAATCGAAAGGAGTTTAAAGTGTTTGGCGATACGGTTGTTAAGTGCCGCCAACTTTTGAATACTTTGGGCTATCAAGTGACAGCTTATGCCCCAAACAACGTTGCACAAGCGAAACAAAAACCAAAAAAAAACACACAAAATGTCGTTTAAGTGTCAATTTGCAGTGGCTGTGGCCAACAAACACCGTCAAATGTACATAATTTATGCCAAATTCATTTATCGAAAGATTTAGAGACGGGAATGGTGGGGGGCAGCTTGACCAGATTTCTAGACAGTTAACATATTTTGTTTACTGCAGTGGCAAGCAACTAACATGCACATTAACTTTTTGATAAGTCTCAAATAACTGAATTTGTCAACGCGACTTTTTCAACGCGTTTCTTTTTTTGGGCGCGTTTTGTGCGCGTTTTATTTGGTTTTTGGCTTACGCATCCTGCAGATGCGGCTTGTTGCTGTTGCCGCTTATCTCAGATGCTGGCAGCGAGGAACAACAGCAACAACAACAACAGCAACAACAACAACAGCAACAACGACAACAACTGTCGATTTTTTCAATCTGGACAGTAAAATTACATGCAAATCCAATTAAGTTGTTAACTCTTCGTTCGATGCCGCGACTTTTTTGTATTTCTTTTATTTTCTTTATTTTTTTTTTGCAATTTATTTTAATTTTTTGTTTCACTTTGTATTGTTGTCTTTGGGCTGTGTGTGTGCTGTGTGTGTGTGTGTTGTTTAAGCTCTTTAGGGTCACTGTGTTGCACTCTTTGCGTTTTTAATGAGCAAGTGCTCTGGACCATGGTTTGGGAATGGTTTCCATCGCGGCTGCCAAAGTGTTGGCGTTTGGGGCTATTGCTATTGACCAGCTGTGATTAAATCACAATCCCTGTCATTGTTGTTGTTGCTGTTGTTGCTGTTGCTGTTGCCATTGCCAATTACTCGCTTATTTACAATGCAGCAAAAGCCAAAAGATTTTTGCTTTAATTTAGTTTCGTTTGGCTTTATCGCATATCGCGGGAAAACCGCTTATAATTGGCAATTTAAAGCGAGCCACAAAAGCGCTTATTTAAATCAATTGACCAAATGAAATGGTAAGCCACAAAAGCCGTGATTAAATTGCCTAATAACAGCACAAATTACGTGGTAACTAAATAATATATTTATATATTGTGATATTGAGATTGTACTAAGTGCAATAAGTCTCAGTTAAAGCATTTCAAATGAGCTTTAATGTGCATGGAATTTGATTTTTATAGGTTTTATTTAATGAATAAAGATAGATATAGATATATATTCCTATATAAAATTATATGCAGCTCCTTCGGTTTATTAATAAATAAGGTTTATTAAGGCTTATTATAGCTATTTTATAATTTAGAAATATATTTAGTCAACTCAAAATTGACTTAAATACAAGTAAAGCTTTTATTTTATAGAATATATGTCATTAATTATAAAGTATTAATTCTAAATGAGCTTTAATGCGCACTGAATATATTATTTAGATTTTTTATGTAATATTTAATAAATTAATATATATATATATATAGACATATATTCCCATATAAAATTATATACAACGACTTTAGTTTATTAATAAATAAGGATTATTAAAGCTCTAAGGCTTATTATTGTTTTCTTGTACTTTAAGTATATATTTTGACAATACAAAGTTGACTTTAATACTAGTAAAGCTTTTATTTTATAGTCAACCTTAATTTAATTCTACTTAAAGCATTAATGTGCTTTTACTATGCAAACTAAATGCAATAAATGTCAATGTCTCTTGCTTTTCTTGTGCTTTATCAAAGAAATATATTATAGACTAGTATTTTGAATTAAGATTGTATGCAGTTAGTGCAATAAATCTCAGTTAAAGCTTTTGCATGCATTTGAAATAAGCTTTAATGTGTACTGTATATAGTATATGGATTTTAGATGTATTATTGAATAAATTAAGATATATATTCTTAAATAACATTATATACAGCGACTTTAGTTTGCTTACAAACAATTTTGATGGCTTATTATTGTTTATTCCTACTTTAAGTATATATGTTATCAATTTACTCTTGACTAAAGCTATTATTTTATAGACTACCTTAAATAAATAATAAAATTAAAGCTTTAATGTGCTTTTCATATGCAAATTGAGCTCAATAAATGCCAATATCTACTGCTAATTTCGTGCTTTATCAAAGAATGCTAATATTGACTAGTATTTAGCTTTCAACATGATTATTGCACTCAAGCAATGACTTAAGCCAGTGTCATTGCATCATAGCTGTTATGCGAACCATTCTTGCTGCATATTTATGCAATTGCTAGACACGCCCCCCGTCCATTAACAATGTGCCCTCCCCATACAATCAAGCCTGGACATCTAGACATGCATATGTGTACTACGAGTATTTGCAAATAGTTACTCACCCGTGGCTGTGGTTAATAATCCAGTGTGTCTGCTACTCTATAATTGAATTCACCAAACTAATGATCCATAAGCAAGTCGTTGTCGGCAATTAGAAGACCCTCACACACACACACACACACACACACACACACGCAGACGCATTGAATGGAATGCATTGCAATTGCGTTAAATGCACAAATTTATGAGAATTTAAACAGTGATTTTCACGCTTTAATTACCCAGGCAACCGGCAAACTTGGCAACTGGCAAAAGCGACTAATAATAGTTCAGGCCACAATTGAGGTTGCAGCATAGAGAAACGCGTCGACGACGCATGCGCAGCAGTTACCACAGCCAACGACCGTGGCAAGTTGCGAAGACGAGTTGCAACTTGTACTGGGAGTTAGACGGGGAACTGGGACCTGAGACTGAGACTGGGACTGGTCTGCGACTGCGTCTTCCTGGCCGCGGGCGGAGCTGCGTTTTGCTACCTTTCCAAAAAGTAGCCGCCAAACGGAACGCGAAACTGCAACCGTGTAACTGCTGCGATGGCGTTCACAAATTTCATTTGGCCTCGCGGCGTTTTGGGCTTTAATTTATTGCAGTTTTGTCGGCTTGGCACTGCCAGCGTTTTTAATATGCACTCTGTTAAGTAGTTGGAGTCGCTAGTTGTTGTATTACTGATCTCTTTTTATCTCTCTCGATCTCGCTCTCTCTTTCTCCCACTCTTTCTCTCTCTCTGGCTAGCACTGCATCCGTTCCGTGTTTCAGTTCTGTTCGCGTTGAGTTTTGTTTTCGCACTGGCAATGTTGTCGCTATTTGCGCGGTCTCTGTCGCAGTCGCAGTTGCGGTCACAGTCGCAGTCGAAGCTTACGCCAGCTGCGGCGTCAACGTCGCTGCCAAGCGCAACGAGTTTCAAGTCTGGAGGAATGGGGGAATGGCTGGGGATGCCAGTGCATTGGGAATGCTCAAGTTCTTTTACTCGCCGTGCAAGTTTTTGCTGTGGTTCCATCAGGTTGAAACTGAACTCGGGAATGCGAGAGTCAGGCAATAGAACTGGAAGAAAGGGAGCATCTTTGTTGCTGTCAGGGTTGCCACCTAGGAAAGAATAGATATTTAGACTTGTTATTGTGACAATAATATACAATGATTTAATAATACTTAAGCTCGAGAGGCAAGCAATGGAACAATAGCTGCTGCCAGGGTTGCCACCTAGGCAAGAATAGATATTTAGACTTGTTATTGTGACAATGATTCTAAAATGATATAATAACTCTTAAGCTCAAGGAACTTGGATAAGCGAGATTCAAGCCATGGAACAATAGCTGCTGCCAGGGTTGCCACCTTGCAAAATATTGAAAACAACGAATAGAAATTTTCACTTGTTATTGTAGATTCTATAATGACAACACAATTTTGTATCTCAAGGAACTTGAATTAGCAATAGAGCTGGGGGCCAGGGTTGCCACCTGTCAAAATATTGTGATATTGATACAGTGATATAATAAGAACTTAGGCTCAAGCAGCTTAGGAATGCGACAGTCAAGAAATATAACTGCAAGAATGATGACAGCTGTCAGGGTTGCCACCTGGCAAAAAATTCAAAGCAACGAATAGATATTTTCACTTCTTATTGTGGTATTATTCTACAATTATAGCATAATTCTTAAGCTCAAGGAACTTGGATATATGTACAAGAGACAAGCCATGGAACAATAGCTGCTGCCACAGTTGCCACCTGTCTAAATAATAAAAAAGCAACGAAATTCCAACGGTTGTGTGGGTTTTATTCGACATTGATATAATAAGCTCTTAAGCTCAAGGAACTTGGGAATGCGACAGTCAAGCAATGGGTCTGCTGACAGGGTTGCCACCTCGCAAAATATGGAAAGCAACGCATAAATATATCCAACTGTTTTCATGGAAATTTTCTAAAATCATGCTACAATATAAAATAATACTGAAGCTCAAAGAACTTTAGAATGAGAGAGTGTAGTAATAGATATCCCATCTCTTGCCAGAGTTGCCACATGTCATAATATTGAAATCCCAACTAATAGATATTTCCAGCAGTTATTCGTGTTATTATTCCCACCCAACCAAGTACTCATTTCTGACCGTACTATGATAATAATAATTCCTTAGCTTAAGAATCGAATTTCCAACGAATGAAACTGGAACTGGGATGTGGCTTGGTAATGTGGCTGTCAGCTTAGCGAGCCAAAGACTTGTTGGCCATACTTTATAGCCCGATCCACTTTGTGGCTATCTGATGAACGCTGTGCAGCGCATTGACGCATCATATTTCATATGCATTTTGAGTGAAGCCCGAGAATAGATAGAGACACTAATGGCCAGATGAACTTAACTCAAACTCCAACTCAACTCGTCTCAGTCTGAAATGAACTGAGTTAACTGCGGTGCTCAGCTGCAGCCCTGCCCAATGTGTTGGCCCAAAGCTAAAATGGGCTCATTAAAATTACAAGCTTTTATGCTATATAATTTAATTGATTTCCAAGCACCTTCAAGTCTGCGACTCGATTAAAGTCTGTCCTGCACGCAGCGGTATTTATGCTATTAGATAAATGATAGTGTTAATCATCATCGGCCAGCCTGTTGAGCTGGCCACGGCAGGAGCTGGCCATAAAAATGTAGATGCCACAGATCATCATTGTCTATGTTTTATGATGTAAGTAATTAAGCCATAATCGTAAAATACCGTTCTTTTCTCATTTAAATTAACATACAAAATGCCGTAGGCCGTACAACAAAGTGGAGCAAGTACCAAGAGTTGAAGTTGAAGTTGTAGTTGAAGTTGAAGTTGGGGAAACTGTCGCTGTCGCTGCTAACGGATCTGCTAACCAGACGCCTTTGGCCATCCGTCTGCATCCTCGTCACTTGATCTTGGCGACAACGAGAACAACGACAACCACAACCAACAACAACAACCACAAAGTCTGCGTCTTGATAATGATGTAGTTGCTTTTTGCTGTCGTCTAAACTGTGAGTTTGAGAAATGCAACGCCATTGACTGACCAAAGTCTGCATAAATATCACAGCAACAACTTGTCGACAGTTCTTCGCTCTTCTCTCTGTTGAGCGGCAGGTGCAACCCACGCCCAGTCTTTGTCTCAAGTTCAATTGCATATTACAATGATT
The DNA here is from genome assembly GCA_958299025.2 of Drosophila histrio. NCBI lineage: Eukaryota > Metazoa > Arthropoda > Insecta > Diptera > Drosophilidae > Drosophila > Drosophila histrio. Next base: position 23,829,716 of record OY729167.1, read on the forward strand.
AGCATAAATGCTCAGGCCATGCCCATAACATTTAATAAACATCTACTGGCCACAAAAACATGTTCTTCGCCTAATGCTGGGCATCAATTTAAATTGCTTTCTAATTTTACTTACAAGCCTGCTGGCCTGCAGTCTGCCAATGCACAATGTTTGGCCATTTATGGCCCGCTGCTCATTAGGTTTGGCTAGGCTAACCGAGCCCCTTCCCGATCCCTACCCGATCCGACTACCAGTCGCTTTAATGGCCTATGTATGTTAGCTTCTATTGGCTTAGACGACGGCGCTGCTGCTGCTGCAACTTTGGTGGCATGGCTGACAATTTGCAGGTGCATCGGCAGCTTAACAACGCGTAATTACAAATTGCAAGCAGCTTCCAATTTGGTCTTAATGCTTTTCCGGCTAAGTAATAAAAATAAGGCATTCTATGTATTTCTAACCAAATTTTTATTTTCGCATTTAGCAATCGTGTGAATTTTGTTAACTAATCAGTGGATTTGTTAAGTTAACTTTAGCAAACATTCTATAGATATTTGAATATTTGTGTGAATTTTGTTTAATTATCAGTGGACATTTAAAGATAACTGTAGCAAACACTTTATACATATTTATTTATTAGCAGTAATATTTATAAATGTTTTTAATTGATTTATTTGTTTATCAATTTAATAAGTGTAGAATTAATTGTACAGAAGGGGTGAGTTCTCCAGGAAGTGTATCCGGCTCGAAGGACCAATGTTTCATAGCTGAATAAACAGCACCAAAGTAAATACTCCAAACCAGTGGCAACTATCAGAGTACAGCTAAAAATACACAATTTAGAAAGGGATGTAACAATAAGAGATACTGTAGATAGATATGAATAAGATGGTCATATCTTAATTAGTATATATTGACAGAGCTATCTATGTAATATTAATAAATAAATATATTAAAAGTGTATATTATATTAACATAATTCAATTGAATTTCAAATTAAGAAAAAGTTGGGGCGAGTTCTCCAGGAAGTCTATCCGGCTCGAAGGACCAATGTTTCATAGCGGCATAGTGAACAGCATCAAAGTAAATACCCCCAAGCCAGAAGCATACAGATAATAAGGCTTAACTACTTCTTACAACTTATGTATTAACAGATCTATCTACCTTATATAATAATAAAAAACTCTGCAGTCGATGTCGACTATGAGAGACCCTTTACTTATTCTTCAGAAAGAAAGATTTTCTATTAACTCAGCATCGTTGTTATCACATTTCCTACACAGCTACTAACCATCCAACTGTTAACTAACTTTTAACTGCTGATAACATCAGGTCATGACTGTTTAAAATGCAATAAAGCTACTCAAAACTAAACTTAACTTAAGCTTAAACGAATTTCACCAGAAATGGAATTAAATTTCTGGCACTTTTATTTTCTTTTTCGTTTATTTCGTTTCCCGTGAAATTTCTGGGACTTCTTGCTGCAGGTGTAGTCCAAGCGAAATGGCTCAGATTCTACCAATGTGGCAGGCAACGCATTCGTCACGATTCTGCAAACAACAGATGTTGTGGCATGGGAAACGAGGCGCATACGAACGAAGTTGCACGCATTTTCATTTCTTTTATCGCACATTAAATTTACAAAAATAGTTTTAACACCTTTTAAGCTTACAAGCATGTGTTGGTCTGCTTTTCAGGCCTCGTTGGCCGGTTCGCCGTTGATTTATCCTTGCCCTGGCGTACATGATCTTTGCTGGTAAACATGAGCTGACCATTGGCCAAGAACAACAATAACAACAACGACGACATGATTCGTACATAATCCAGCCATTATTTCTGCTCTACCTCTCCACCTTTTGGTTCATCCTTTTGGCCAGGTTTTCTGTGGAGTTGCGGCTGTCGACTTATCGCAGAAATTGCGTCAAGATGTTTTAATGCGACCCGTCCGTGGCAATGTTTGCGGCTATAAAAATGAAAGCAACTTTTAGACAGAGCGGAGAGCTGCGAGCGGAGAGCTGTGAGCTGAGAGTGAACATCCTTTTTAATTTAAAACATTATCGTAAATTCTCTGGCAATTATGCGCGATGTTCAAACGTTTCACCATCTACTACTGCCTACTGGCAGCTCAGCCAAAATATATCCGCATCGCATTCACATTTCGCATTGTCCGCAGTCACAACACATGTCCAAGTCACGGCTAAGTTGCAGTTGCTGTTGCAGTTGCAGCAACTAATGCTAATGAATTGTTTGTTGCCCCATTCGCTCTTCTGGCTTCGTGCTGCCAGCAGATTAGCGTACATTCTCACAACTTACCCACCTGAAGACCAGGGCCCCAAGTTCTTTATTCCGTTTTGACTAACTAGACAGGTCGTATCTTATCGCCGTGGCCTGTCGACACGTCGTTTGCCCAAAAGATATCACCATTTCAGACTGTGCCTGTGTGTGTGTGTGTGTGTGTGTGTGCGTGCATTGTTGTTATAAGTCAAGCTCAAGCTGCGCCCTTGGCACAAATCGACAGATGCCAAGTGCACACCAAGACCAAGACGAAGTCCCAATAAACGACTGTAAACTTATACGATTATCTGTAGATGGAAATTGCGTATAATTACAGAAATGCCCAAGTCACAGCTTTAAATAATATGGCAATTTTTAATCAGATGTTGTCGGACAATGTGTTAAGACTTTGGCTTCGATTACACAGTCGCAGTATTTGCTGAACAGTTCCACGAAAGATTTTCATGATACAGAGGAATAAAATATATATAAATTGCATTGAAGAGTTTTTTGGTTATATCTGGTTAAATGTTTAAAAGAGTGTCGAGTATTTTATTTGATAAATTAAAGAAATTATATTCCTTTTTTCTTCTTTCACAATCGCCTTTTAATCGTAGAGTTTTCCGCTGAATTGTTGTATGTCAACTAAAAGTCATGTTTCCTTATTTGCTGAACAGTTCCAAGAAAGATTTTCATGATACAGAGGAATAAAATATATATATTGCATTAAAGAGTTATCTGGTTATATCTGGTTAAATGATTAAAAGAGTGTCACGTATTTTAGTTGATAAATTAAAGAAATTATATTCCTTTTTTCTTCTTTAGCAATCGCTATTTAATCGTTCAGTTTTGCGCTGAATTGTTGTAAGACAACTAAAAGGCATATTCCCTTATTGGCTAAACAGTTCTAAGAAAGATTTACGTGATACAGAGGAATAAAATATATATTATTAATGAGTTAAATATTCGGTAAACTGATGAAACAAGTGTCAAGTATCTTATTTGACAAATTATAGAAATTATATATCTTCTCCCTTTTTAACAGTCGCCTTCTAGTCGCAGAGTTTTCCAATTCCAATTGTATTATGTGAAATACAACTCATGTTGTCATATTGAGTAAACAGTTCTAGGAAAGATTTCCATGATACAAAGGAATAAAATGCGTTAAAGAGTTAAATATCTGGTTATATGATTAAAAGAGTGTTAAGTATTTTATTTGATTAATTTAAATCAATATTATTCCTAAATTCTACACTTAACAATTATATTCCGTTTCCCTTTTTAGGAATCGCCTCCTAATCATCGAGTTTTCCGCTGAATTGGTAAATGGCAACTAAAAGTCATATTCCCTTATTGGCTAAACAGTTCTAAGAGAAGTTCCGAGAAAACAAATATACTATATTGAATTAAAGAGTTAAATATCTGATGAAATTACTAAACAAGTGTCAAGTATTTCATTTCATAAATAAATCAAAAATTATTTCTTCTCCCTTTTTAACTGTCGGCTTTTAATCGTAGAGTTTTCCGCTCAATTGGTGTTTGCCTAGTAAAACTCATATGGACATATTGGCGCAACAGTTCTAAGAAACTTTTCCACAATGCAGATGTAGCATTTATTATATATAATTGAGTAAATACAGTATTTTAATAGAATAGAAACTTAGTAATCGTTATTCGTCGTTTGACTGGCTGATGTTCTCGCAACTTTACACGTCAGAGGCCGAACGCAACTCCCTTCGGCGTCTCGGTCTCCGATCTTCTTAGGTCGTTCGGTTATGGTCGTGCGAATTCGCCGGCGAGTGAATTCGCCGACGTTGTCTACGCTCGCTGCTGTTGTCTTTGTTCGTCGTTGCTGTCTTCGCTCGCTGCTGTTGTCTATGCTCATTGTTATTGTCTCTGTTGACTGCTGTTGTCTAGGGATTGATGCACACAGTGAATTGTGCATATAGGGCTTGATGTAAACAGGGATATACCATCCCACATATATATTTCCTTTAAGAGTGGACTACTTGGTAAACTGATTAAACGATTTTCCAGCATTAATTTCAATAAATTAAAGCTATTATTATTTAAAATTTATTTACTAAACACTTATATTCCACTTCTTTTACTTTTATTTCACCCTTCAAATCGCTGCGTTTTCCGCTGATTTGTTTAATGGCAAAATAAAAGTTGTGTTACGTTACCAAAATTGTTTATACCAGAGCCATAAAGCAATTAAGGCGCATTTGGTTGGGTTAAGAAAAGTTCAGAACTCTGAATGTAGTCTATAGCCATCCAGCGTCTTCTCCAGTTTGCCAATTCAATATGTAAATGCCGTACTGTCTGCATATTTTACGAACTGCAAAGTAGACAAGTTTTGTTTTAAAACTGTCAACGCAAAAGGCTCGCAACGCCTACAAAAGCGAATTGTCCTTTCGACTTCGGGGGGGTGAAAAGAAAGAAAAACCGCCCAAAAAAAGGGGATAAGAATAAAAGTGGGATAAAAAAAAACAGCAGAAGATTCTGCGTTGCAAAAAGAATCGTAATAAAATAAATTGTTTCAATGCACGGCAAGTAATCCGCTTTGGCGGCACTCATTCCTTGCGGTTTAAGATTTATGCACTGCAAAGTCGCTTTCCCTGGCATTTTCTTCCGGTTTCCTTGGCTGCGAAAGTGAAAGGGGTGCGCGGCACGGTCTGGCCATAAATTAGCTGCGCGGAATGTCCTGCTGCTGCTACTTGTGTTATCCTGGCAGTGGCACTTAAACACAGTTAATCCCCGCATTGCTGCCAAAGCAAAGTTTGGCAATTTCAACATCTTCTTTGTTTCTTTTTTTTGTGCACAATTTTCAATTAAAGTGTTGAAAATTTAAAGTCGTCGTGTCACACAACAGCAAAATACATGACAAATTAGCTTCCTAATGAGCTGAGACATAAATCTTGACATGCTTTTGCCACGCACTCGAGCAAACAGCAACTCAGCTCCCAGCGCCCCCTTTACAAACTGCGCCATACAATCCACAACAATAAGCAGCAGGCAGCCCCGCCCCTCTGTTCCCAACCCCCTGTCCCACATTGTGTTGTCTTGTACACGTGTTAAGGCAAACATGAAAGCCAGCCGAGTTGGCATTAAGGCTTCATTACAAGGACTTGCCAGTTGCCTGTTACTGCTCCTGCTCCTGCTCCTTTTCCCGCTTCTGTGGGTTGCTCCGTAAGCCGAGCCATTATTAAAATGAACTGTTAATACAACGACAGCGCAACGCTTGATTTAACTACACACCAACCAGGGCTGGCAACCGGATTCAATTGAATTTCAAATTAAGAAATCAAGGCATCAAAGTAAATACCCCCAAACCAGTGGCAACTATCAGAGTACAGCTTAAAATAGGCAACTAAGGAAAGGTTGTAACTGCAAAAGATGCTGTAGATAGATAGGCATAACAATGTCATATCTTAGTTGGTATATATTGACGGAGATATCTATGTAATATTAATAAGAAAAGATATTAAAAGTATATAAAATATGCATATAATTCAATTGGATTTCAAATTAAGAAATCGTAGGGGCGAGTTCTCCAGGAAGTATATCTGACTCGAAGGACCAACGGCATAAACAGCATCGAAGTAAATACCCCCAAACCAGTGACAACTATCAAAGTACAGCTTAAAAATAAAGGACACAGAAAAGTCTGTAACTAAAGTAGTTACTGTAGATAGTTAGGAATAACAATGTCATATCTTACTTAGTATATATTGACGAAGCTTTCTATCTAATATTAATGAGAAAATATTTTGAAAATATGTATCATATTCACATAATACAATTGGATTTCAAATTAAGAAAACGTAGGAGCCAGCTCCCCAGGAAGTAGGCCCGGCTCGAAGGACCAGTGTTTCATAGCGACATACTAAACAGCATCAAAAGTAAATTCCCCAAGCCAGTGGCAGCTATCAGAGCACAGCTAAAAATACACAACTTAGAATAGCTTCAGGCTGAAACTAATATAGATACTTTAGCTAAAAGGATATAGCAATTATACAGCAAAGATTTCTACATAATTAATTGTGTTTTACTATTATTTTATTAGAAGTAAGTGTACAAATAACTACACTAACTGTTGCATTACTTTTGAAAGTAATAAGCTCTTTTTTTTATTTACTTATTTTATTTATAACTGAAAACTCTACACTGACTAGCCAACTTAAGAGCTAATATGTTGACAGCAGCAAAAACTGCTGACATTCTCTGGAATTTGCTCTTTTAGATGGTAGAATGTTGAGAGCTGTTTTAAGGAAGAAACCTGTGTGTAGTTTTTCGGTAAAAACAGCTCTCAACATTTTACCATCTAAAATCACAAATTGTAGGCTCTAGAAATCTATTTTAAGCAGTTTAAAAGCCTCCCGCATCATAATAACAAATGGCACATTAAAAAAATACAAAAAACTGAACAAAAAAAAACCAAAAAGCCGTATCAAGTGAAACTTGTAAATATTTAAAAGGTCTTTCATTCTTTTTTCTTTCCATGTTTGCCATATCATAAATCCCACGAGCAGCTGTTATAAATAATAAAAGCATATATATTTAAATGCCCATAAATTTGCGATGCGGATTTAGGTCATTAAACTGTACTAAAAAAGAAAGGAATGAAATCAGTGCCTGCTTCTAGGCGCACGTCAAGCTGCAACTCGAATGGAACATAATGCTCTCCCGACTGCCATAATACTCCAAGTTGGCTGTAAAGACCCCATTCGAATGCCCATTGCAGTGCGTATTATTAGCATAATAAAAATACACACACACTCTCTACAGAATGATGAGGGCTAAGCCGGCAGCGGATTTCGGATTTCAGCTTTCAGATTGCCGGACAACAGTCAAAAGGCAATGCGTGGACAATATAATTTTATGGGCATGGCACACACAGAGTTTTATTGTGGCAAAGTGTCTTGAGCTTTGCTGTAGAGGCAGCAGCAACAACAACATCAGCAACATCAGCATCATCATCATATCCGGGGTAGGCGTTGAAAGCCTTGGCCACATAACATTTAAATGTTATGGGCTGTGGCTCACACGAGTTGTGCCATAAATGTTATAACAAATTTTGTATATTTTTTACAAATACTTCGGTATCATGTGCTGCATATGGCGTTGACTTTCAAATGCCGCCGCAGTTTTATTAAATGCTCTAACCACAAATTGCACAAATGCTGCTCACCTGGTATCAGCCCGGATGCCGTACACCTTTGTCTGGCCATGTTTTAATTAAATATTCCATTTGCCTAACCGAAAACCCGCAGTTAGTAGTAGCAGTAGTAGTGGGCGTGAGTGTAGTGCATAAATTGTGCCCATGACAGTGGTCAAAATGCCACTGAGTATACTGAGTATCTGTGTCCTGTTGTCCTGTGTGTGTGTGTGTGTGTGTGTGTGCGTGTGTGTGTGTGTGTTGCATGTGTTTGCATTAAGGATTATGTGTGACTGCTCACGGCACTGCAAACCGTATTCGAATCCGAATCAGAACAGTTGCAGGGCTGCCAAGTCATTAACACATGCTACCGTGTGTGTGGCACAGTGGTTGTGGCGCGTGTGGCGCGCGTGTGGCAGGTGTTTTTTCAGTGCGGTCAGACAACTTTAAAGTTTAAAGTGCCTGCAAATGTTTTGTGCATTTTCCAACATATTGAATTTCAATTGTGCGGTAAAAATAACAATTTTCACATCAAACAATTGTCACGTTTTTCATGTAAATTTCATACAAAATGCAAATGTGACCAATAATGAACCACAAAACACATTTTACCAACTGAATAAATAATTGTGTGCGTATTTAATTTAAGTGCTTAATTGCGTATACGCTGCGTTGGCCAGCAGTCAAAAATTGAGTAGAGGTTAATTGTCAGTTATTAAACCCGAAATATCACTTACCATTTATATTAAAATTAATTTACAATATTTAAGTAATTACTGCATATTTGGTTAATTTTATTAAAATGTACATAAATGGGAAAATTCCTCAACACGTTGCGGCCATAAATCAAAATTATACTTGAAGCCCATAATTAATGAAAAAAGAGAAATCCTATTGCATTACAAATCATTAAAAATTCAATAGAGATAGCCATAAATTTGAGCACATTTAATTTGGAAAAACTGCGCAACTCGTAATTCACTTTACGCACAATTTTTTAATGAAAATGTCAAAAGAAAAAGCAAAGAATGAAGAAGCGAAAAACTTTTCTTTTCCACTGGCAATGGCAACATAATGCAAATACGAACAACTCGAGTTTGGAGCTGGGAGCAACACTCGATGTCTCGTTGTTGTTGATAATGATGGTGGCAGCCAACGGAAGCGGAAGTAATGCCAAATAAGAAAACGGCACACGGCAAGTAGAGGATGAGGGAGTGGGTAGGAAAGAATGAACAAGGCGCCAACACATAATAATGCCATCATCAATGCCAAACAAGCAACGGAAAACGGGCAACCCAATCCATAAGTATCGACAATGAAGAAATTGAATGGAGAATGGGAAAATGTTTGGGAATGGGCAGGAAAACAACAAATGATGGAAGATGCTTTAAATTAACAAGCAAATGCAAATAAGCTGCCGCTGCTGCCCCAGCAAAGGGAAATAAATTAGATAAAGGCAAGAGGCAACAATGCCGCGAGCCGCAGCACGCGCAGGATTATTATAACACAGGACACAGGAGCAGCAGCAGGAAAAAAGGACAACGCACAGAGCAGCAGAGCCTGCGGACAAATGGTAATACATACATATACTCGAATTTCTTTTGTATTCAAGCTGAAGATTTTGCTGGTTCGTTAAATATACTACCAAAGACAGCATATTGAGGAAGATGCTGTGGTTGTGGGGTGTGTGGGGTGTGTGGGTTGGCCAAATGTCAATAAGTTAAGTGGGCATGGTCACGTTAAACAGCCAACGCCTGTGTGTGACTGGAATGCCAATAGCGTCAGGGCATTAAACTTTGACTTATAAATATGATTAAAACATATTTTCATAGCCAGTCGAACCCAAGGCGAGGCAGTTGATAAATGTGCAAAGTTTGCTGGCTTAAAGCTCAGCAGGCAGGTTTAGCAGGAGATGCCGATATAAATCCAATTTAGTAGCTACCATAAAAGTAGCAGCAGCTATCCCAACCTCTCTCTCGCTCTCTCTCTCTCTCTCTCTCTCTCTCAACTATTTGCATGATAAAAATCTTTCATCAAGCGCCGAAACAATCTCAGTCGCAGTCTCAGTCGCAGTCTCAGTCTCCTCCCTCGATCTCTGCATAATTCGACGATTGCAGCGAGAAGCGGCGGCTTTGGCCTTTGTGTGGTAAACACCTAAAGTAGTAAACTGGGATTTAAGCACACACACACACACACACACACACACACACACACACACACACATACACACACACACACACAAACACACACACACAGACGAACACACCTACGTGTCTATAAAAATTTTACGTCGTTCACAAGGACAAAAACTTTTGCTACGTTCTCTGCCAAAAGGCAAAAGCAGCAGGAGCAGCAGCAGCCAATGTCGATTGAGGGGGGAGCAGGGGGATAAACCTTATACAGGATATGCCTTTTATTGCTGTGTGAGAATGGGAAATTGTGATGCCTGAATACATACATAAATTCTTGGTTATATTCGAGTAAAACCCAATAGGGACATTACCCGTACGTCCTGCTACCGAATCTATAGAATATGTAAAATACTTTTGAAAAAGATTAAAATTTTTGCAATTTTAATACGTTGCCGGGGCAAAAGGAAGGTGCTGGCAGGACAAACACACATAGATACACACATAGATACATACGTGGGTTGCCATCAGAACTTCTCGCAGGGCAAACAACAAATTTTAAAAGTTCCCTTCAAGTTTTACTCATGCTGGAACAACTCTATCTCTCTCTCTCCCTCTCTCTCTCTCTCTCTCTCTCTCTCTCCCTCTCTCTCTATCTATCTCTCTCTCTATCTGTTTGTCCATATTTACTCTGTAATTGTTTTTCGAAAAGTTTTATAAGCAGCTGTCTGTTTATAGTAGGAAAACTCCAGCAGTTACAGTAAAATTCCTTTGGCTACTTTGGAAACTCAAAAACTAAATATACACAGATTTGCATTTAAGTGGAACTCTTTGGGACATCAATCAGACAGTTAGTTAAAGTATAAATATTTTTATTTAAAAGAAAATAGTCTTTAAAGACTTTAAATAAATGAAGTATGCAAATGGATAAAGTATTCGATACGATTTGAATTATCAGCAGAAGTTATAGAACTTTTCATTCGTTTTATATTTAATTCAAGTCTTAAATATACCTTTCAATTTATAAAAGCTGTCAGTATAAATTATTTACAAATAAATGAAATTTAAGACAATATATTAAAATGATTATTTTATTTTAGACAAACATTTTATGTGTTTTCATTTTCCTCGATTCGATTTACTCTGTAATTTTACATTACATTCAAGCTATTAAAATCTTTTATTTTTTAAGTAAGATCCGTCGTAATTCATAAATAACATATATAAAAGTAAGAAAAATGTATTATATTAATCTTTTATATTTAATAAACATTTTAAATTCATTACTTAAACATCACTTGTAATTTTTTTAATAAATTTAATTTCTTAAAATCATTTTACATTTATAAAACCCGTCGATATGCATAATGAACATAAATAAAAGTAAAGAATATATATTTAAACAAGTATTTTATTTATTATAAGTTTTTAATTGATTTGTCAAACATTCTGTGTAAGTTTTGATTACATTTAAGTTCTTTAAATCATTTTAAATTTAAAAAATCGTACAATCCATCGAAATACATAATCTACATAAGTAAACGTAAGGGAAATGTATTAAAAATAATCGTTTTTATTTAATAAACATTTTAAATTCATTGTTGAAACATTTCATGTAATTTTAGATTACATTCAATTTCTTAAAATCATTTAAAAATTTTAAAATCCGTCCATATACATAATCCAAATAAATAAACGTAACAAAATATATTTAAATAACTATTTTATTTATTATAAGTTTTAAATGTATTATTCAAACATTCCTTGTAGTTTTTGATTATATTCAAGCTCTTAAGATCATTTTAATTTAATAAAATCATTCGATATACATAATTAACATAAATAAAAGTAATGAAAAAATATATATAAATAACTTTTATATATATAATTAATTTTAAATTTATTAGTCAAACATTCTATGTAATTTTTAATCAAATTCTAAACCTTAAAGTACTATTTAATTTATAAATTTTGTCAATATAAATTATTTATGCACAAATTAAAATAAAGATATTATATTTTAATGAATTGTTTTTTATAAAACTTCAAGTTATTTACCAAACATTCCTTTCATTTGGTCTTTTCTTGTTATCGGACTTACTTGAATTATTTGATTAAATTCAAGTACTTAAAGGCGTCTGCAATTTATAAAATATGTTAAAATAAATTATTTAGAAATTTTTTTAAAATTACAATTTTATTTTTATAAATCTTTCTTCTATTTTCTAAGCAATTTTTCCATTTGCACTTTCCTTGTTTTCGATTTTCTTTGCCGTTTTTTCAAGCACGCGCTATCCTAAATCATTCTTACCCTAGTAAACTCATTGGTCACGCCGTCCGCAGTTGGACCCACCTACTAATAACTCAGTGAAGCGTTGTCCTGCGTTTTAAAGCCGCTTAAGTTCATGAATCCGCTTCCGGTGAAGCGTCCGCTTATTAAGCAACCCGCGCGCACCTTCAAACTTCCGTTGCCAGGCGTTTGCCATTGGTTGCCTAGCAGCATAGTATGACCAGCCTCCGTCTCTGGCCAAAAGAAGACGTTAGGACCATAGCATTCGGCATATACTATATAATACAAAGAAATGGTTTCTCTACCCCCCAAACCATTCCAAAACTTGGCATTTAAGATAAATGATCGCCTGCCAACAATGCACAAAGAAGAGTCACAAAAAGTTTGGTCACGTTTGTGCTATTTGGCGGCGGAGGCATATGCTCCATTGGGGTGGCATTGACTAGGGAGGGGGTGGGTGTTGGGGCAACGTCTAGGTTGCATTTACCTTGCCGCAATTTTAATATGAAACTGAAGTTTAAAATTCAAGACACATGCAGCAGCTTAAACGTTTTAGAAATCTATTTTTCAAATGCCAACATAGGGCAAGTGGGTGAGAGGGTGGATGCAAGGGAAGGGGGTTGGTCACATGTGTGCGTGCAAATTGGCGCATTTAATTGAAACGTCTGCAGAGCAGGACAACAAGAGAGAGAGGGAGAGAGCAGCAGGTGAAAGTATTTGACTTGCAGAACAAACAATTTTTTATTGGACGCTCAAAGGACGAAAAAGGACACCAAATAAATGCCAATGGTAAGTATGATAGAGTAAAGAACATAGAGTTCTAGACGTTTTCCGGACATAAGCTGATGTTTATCCAATGCCTGTTGAACTGCCTTCAACTTGGTGCAATGTTCGTAGAGTATTAGTGTATGTCTGATGACAGTATACTCTACCCATTGTATATGTTCCAATTGCGCATAGAACTCATTAAATTGCAGTTTAAACAACAGTTCATAAATCACGGAGAGAACATTACAGGGTATATGCGTATCCATGTCACAAATCACCCCAACATCCAGTTGTGGCAACTCATTGATCAGCAGCTTGTAGGCCAAAAGCGAGTCTAAGTTTTTGTTTATACGCTGCAAACGTTTTAGAATCTGTCGCAATGAGTTCTCCTGTATTGTTGGCAATACTCCAATCTTGTTATTTAGTACATTTAATGCCTTATTATAGCTGCCACGACAAATGCACTTAACGATTCCATCGGCCAGTCGTCGTTGTTGTGTTGTCAGTGTCTGTGATGTCATTACCTGCAAGACATCAATACATCAATTCATAATCATTGAGTACAACTCTTCATCATCTCTCTCTCTCTATCTCTGGACACTCACCTTTCGTTTCGCGATTTGTGTTTTGTTTTGTTTTTGTATCTGAGTATTTTTTTTATTTCTACTACTATTACCTACTGTGTTCAATTTGGAAGTGAGTGTGCCTTAAAGCAAATGTTGCCATTCCGCCTGATGACGACTCCACCAACTCTGGCAGCAGCGTGAGGGCCATAATAAATCGAGCCACATATGTTGGCATTACAAGTGGCAACTGCGCCGTCTGCGCGCCCAATTCAAATGGAAATCAAAGTGGGCGTTCATGAGTTAAACACTCCAGTGCACAGAGAGAAAAGAACGTGTAAGAATAAAGAAAGAATAAAGAATATTTGATGTTACCATAGAACAAGAAAATATAATACGATTTGGTTATAATGTAAACTTACTTAGATGTCAAATATAATTTCAATAAAGACAAACCAAAAGGAAAATCAACATTAGTTTCAAAATATGATTATACCTTACCTCGCTTAATTTCACAAATTTAAATATCCAACATAAATCAAATTCATATTTAATTTATAATTAAAATACACTAATTTTGGATTCACTTATTCCACATTTGAAATAACTATAAACATATTAAATGTCTGTAATATATATGTATAATAAATCGTCAGCAATCTTAGTTACGAGAACTACAACAGCTACAACAATGCACACAAAAAAGCACGCTCATCTTTCAAGCGTTTTTTCTACGTTGCTCGCTTAGAATTCCCAACTGGTGCTAGCCGCAACATAGAGAACAAGCTTGGATCGTTCGGGTAAGCTAGATGATATGAAACTAATGTGGGAGATTGCCAACTCCTGAAACAACTGTATAGCAAGTCTAGCTTCTTGGCTTTCGACAAGTATTATTGGGCTTTTGTTGTATATTAATATATCTCTCATATTGACAATTAATTGACCTCGAGTCGGAAATATTCTATTTTTTGTAATGTAAATTATTTTTGTAATAAAAATAATTAAAGTATTTAAATTCCAGCGCATTTTTCTCTAGGTGTACAGTTACAGTTCCACTTGCAACCCGTCGTGGCAGCCAGGATGTGGAAATGTGACAAAGTCGCTGCCAGTTGCGAGCACTTGTGGTTTACGACCTGAAGCTTTGCTTCAGCTTTCTCCTTTGCCACTCACACACACACACACACTCACACACACACACACTCACACACACACACACACACACACGCATCACTGGCAACTCAAGTGGTTTAAATGCTGGCATGGTGCGCTATAAAATGGCGGCAAGCATTTCCGCTGCCACATTGCTCAAAAATTTATTATTCTCATCTAGATGAGTTCATTATTTTGCAGCGGCTGCCAATGCGCTGAGCGTTGAATGTCGAATGCGAAAACAATTTAATTTTATTGTTTTTCACATAAATTCTTTCCGCTTTTTTCTCTCAGAATTATGCATTGTTTTTTCATTTTCCTTTTCATTGGCAGGGAATAGAAAATATTCCATATGAAATCTGAGACAAAACTCGCACATGTGTGTGAGGGGGATTGGTGCTCTGTTGCACTGTTCTTGTTATTGTTATTGTTGTTGTTGTTGTTGCCCCACAATGCTGGCCATATAATTGAGTCACGTTTGGCCCGGGATTATATGCGTCTGTGTAAAATATTCAGATTTATGCCGCGATGTCGATTCATATATGCGAATATATATAAACAAATTGCCGTTGCGAGCACATGTTGTGATTTATGATAACCATGTTTCCGTTTGCATATTAGCAAAAGTCTGGGAAAGCCTAAGAACGTTAGAGTATTGTAGCATTATATTATAGATTATAAACATAAGTTAAATTTATATAGAGGAAAACTTCAGTTGCATACAAGCTGTGTGTAGAATAAGCCATAGAATAAACCTGTGCCAGTATATAAATGTTAAACTAAGGGTATAAGTATGAAATAGGCGAATAAACCTAAAATAGTTAATAACTAGCTTTAATAATTCTCGTTTTATGGGATTTCAAAAATTTGAGTTTGGATTTACGCGGGCGGAAGAGGGCGTGGTAGAATTGTAACACAAACTGCTGCTGCTTAGCCCATAGATTAACCAACATACCAAATTTGGTGTCTCTAGCTCTTATAGTCTCAGAGATATAGGCGCTTATACAGCAAGTCGGACAGATGGACAGGCGAACGGACGGACGGACGGTAAGACGAACGTACAGATGGACAGACGAACGGTACGACGAACGGACAGACGAACGGACAGACGAGCGGACAGACGAACGGACAGACGAACGGACAGACGAGCGGAGAGACGGACAGACAGACAGATAAACAGACAGACGGACAGGCAGACGAACGGACGGACAGATGGTAAGACAAACGTACAGACGGACAGACGAACGGACAGACAGACAGACAAACAGACAGACAGTCGGACAGACAGACGGACGGACAAATGAACATGGCTACATCGACTCGGCTGTTAATGATGATCAAGTATATATATACTTTTTAGGGTCTGCCAGACTTCCTTAGACCCTATTTTTGTCAAACTTAATAGACTCTTATAGTTTTATATAAAGTAAAAGTCTAAAAAGAAGTTATAAAGTTAAAAATTCCTATATTAGATCAAAATTTACTACGAGTCAAGCGATAAACTCTTTTTGAATCAAGTATATAATACTCGGTTTACGAAAACTGCAATGACAGATGTTTTGACACCATTTGGGATAGAATTTTTTCCCGAAATCCCGTATTTGTGTCTGTATAGAAACTATGGAAATATTTATAATTATATAAATTAGTGGAGTTCTCAATTTATTTAATGTCATCACAATAATTCCAATGTGAACAATATTCTCATTAACAACTCTTATCAATTTGATTTACATATAGTGTAGATTTAAAACTATTTGCACTGTTAAACTCAAATATATTCTAGACTGGCAATCTTAAGTTTTACAAAGTAAGAAGTCTGTTAAAATTCCCATGAAATTGCTTGTAACTCTATTATAAGAAACACAGCGTGTTCTGAATTCTGACTTATTAAATTTACTAACAATAAATCCAATGTGTATTCATTATTCTTTCATCCCCCTCATAGTTCACTTTTCAACGTGCTTTATTAATTTTAATCAATTTTTCCTATTAAACTTCAACATTTTGCAGACTTTTCAAACATTTCGCTAACAACTTTCACAAAGTAAAAAGTCTATTTAAATTCCAGTGAAATTGCTGCAACGTTGTTATTACAAACATAACTATGTACGATACTCGTACTACGTGTGTGTATAGTTATTTTCCCTCTTACGAGTTGAACCCTATTGATTATACACATTTCAAAAGCTAAAAACATTCAGCGAATATCACAGCACCCGTTAAGGCCGCAAATAAACCAATTTTGTACGTTGTTATTAAAGCAATATGCAACACGCTCTGCTCTCATTTGTGAGACGTGTCTATAATGCCAATAACCTGACGTTAGACCCGTTCCACCACCCACTCAATCGTCAATAAACAGAAACTAATACATGACACAGACAGGGGACTGGATAAGACAGGAGGAAGGAAGGCAGAGGAAGGAATCAAAATTCGTGTTGGCATGCAAGTTCAATGTACATCTACGAAATTTAATTTATCTGTATCAGTTCCAGTTTGCCCTGAAAGTCACAGATGAGAGAGGGACAGGAACGGGAACTGGGAACAGGAGCAGAAGGCACAGCTGGAGGAACACATGTTTCGACAAATTCATCTGCCATGTCACAATGCGCAACGGCATGCAGAAATGTCGAGACGAGGGAAGACGAACTGCCTTTTATACTCCCCCATATGGATATCGACATGGCTATGGATATGGATATGTAGGGTAGAGGATAGAGGATAGAGGATGGGGCATTTGGTTTTCCCGAGTAGTTTTTTGAGTTTGTACAGGCTGCACACGCTGCACGTGACAAGACTCAACGAAAAGTGAAACTTGCTGTGCAAATATTTTTCAAGCAAACACATTTTTTGGGGGGGGCAGCAACTTGAAGTTAAAGCGAACTGCTGCCTCCCTCTCCTCCTCCCTTTGCTTAGCCGTAAGTGTCATTAATCAAATGCTACCCAATAATTTCGTCGGCTGCCAACCCTTTTAGCTCCCGTCTCCCGTCCCTGCTATCCCTTTAACCATGTTAAGCAGCCATTTTTGAAATATGAACTTTTTACGCTGACGAATGCCGGCAGTCATTAATAAATTAGGGGTTAAAATGGGGAGCCAGAAAAGTTGTTTATTTAATTGAAAGTGAAACGAGCTAAAACAGATTTGTTTAACTCAATTAAATGCGAGGGGGGGTTTTGATTTTACGATCCTAGCAGTTGCTGTCAACAATTCAAGTTTTAGTTTCATTTAATCACCAAGAATTTAGTTCAAGTTTCAAGAGTTTCTCAAACAATATGGAGCATAAAATTTTAGACACATGGTATAAGGGCGAATGCCACGCCCCCGGTTTAATTGTCGAAGAGGAAAGCGAAATTATAGATATAAGTACAGGCACAGAGATTGCGTTGGAGGAACCTGATTTGGATTTGGCCTACGATGAACTGGAGGCCATCAAAAGACGCCTCATTGTGTTGCGCGGCAAGTTGTTGAAGCCCTCAGATGCCGGCGAAGAGGAAAAACCCCAGGAAATACCAGAGGAAACATTCTTTTTAACTGAAAATCAACAACAGTTGTTGCAACTGCGACGCAATAACAGCGAGCTCAAATGTCAGCTGAGCAAGTTGCAGCAACATTTGCATGCCACACGCAATCTAATGAAAATCTTAGAGTCAATGCGTTGTCAACTCAACAGTCGTCTGTCCAAAATGACCGACGAACTGGCCAAGTTTAAGGGCTTCAAAGTGAAAGCCATGGAATACTTTGCCATTTGCCTTGAACGCAACGAACAGATCAAAACTTGTAAGGTGAATGGTGAGGATTTTGCCGAGAAGATGCAGAAAATGATTTGCCACACGGAGTCAAGGATGTCCTACCTTGTGCCCATGCGTTGTCATCTGCAACTGCACTATGATCTCTCCGTGGAACTCGTCCTGATGCGTATGTTTCTCCAGGCGCTGCTCAACAATTTGATGGAAGATTGGAATCAATGTCAGCGACGTTTCATCCAGTAAGTAACTCCATAATCCCCCCACTCTATTTATACAATATATAATTCTAAATTTCAGACGCAATTGGCGTTGCTCTTCATCCCTCGTTCCACCCGCGGACAATTCCAAGTAAAGCGACTGAAGTTTCGGTCATGAATGTTTTTCATTTATTTTTGTTTTTATTTTATTTGTTATTGTTTGGGGTTTGGCTCTTCTAATTGCCTCTGAAATGTCGCTCAATTAAGATTATTGGCGCTCCGCGGCTTTTATGGCACTTTTGTGGCACATTCATTCCCTTTTCCCGGTTCTCGCAGTCATAATAATTACAAAATTTCAACTTTGCCTCCAAAAATTGCCTCAGATTAATGATGTGCGCTTTTATTTGAAGGCGTTAAAGTTACACAAATTCTAGCTCAATTCCCTGCCTTTCACAAAATTCTAATCCGACTTTGGACGCCATACAAATGTACACATTCCCACCAGGATAAGATGCTCCAGCTAAATACGAAATGGCATCAGATAAAAACAAAGCAGATTTGTCTCTCCCACACAGAGAAAAACACACGGAAATTCCCTAGAAAAAACTGAAAAGCTGGGAAACTGGTAAGAGATGAAAAAAGAAAAGTCCTTGATACAAACCATGGAGCTGACAGCCCAGAGCTAAGCGCCAGCCAACGGCGATGATTCCACAACCTCCTTTTTGGGATCCTTTGTCGAAATGCGTAAAAACTCAATTGGCAGACAAACAAACTATGGATTGAGATCGAGCCATGTTCTAGTTCCCTTTCCCATCTCCCTTCCCGGGTTGGTGTCCCTTTTCCCCGGGCCAAGGCAACATGGGTTAAATGCGCCTCAGTCCTTTGGCTAAGTGAGATAGCGCCAAAAACGGCAAAAACGAATTTATTGGAGTCATGTGCTGATAAGCGCTCGCTTCAATGCCATGCCAAATTACAATGTTACATGTGAATCAAGTTGAAAAGCAGCACAACGAAGTGTCAATGCTCTACAATAAAGTATTCTTATTTTACTTATTTAATTGGAATTTCCTGCATTTTTATTTATCATTATTTATGTATCTTATTTATTTAACTGGAATCTTTTGCATTAGACGTTAACAACTAACATGCATTTAATATAAATGAATTACAAATATTATATGATCTGATATGATTAACTTGCAGATAAAACTATTCAAATTAACATTGTATTTAACTAGCTTAAACTTGTCTTAAGTCCAAAGAATGAAATGCTATTTAATAGTTAATTTTCTCGTCCCATTTTACTACTTTCTGCAAGCATTTTCTTTTATTGTAAATTTAAAATTATACAGAATTTTTCTTCAGTAATAATTAAGCTTGTTTAAAAAACAAGGAGCTGTTAATAAACAAATATTAATGTACAATTTACAGCCAAAAACATATTAATTTATATGTGACAAAATTAAGACGAACTCTAGCCTCCTAAAATTTTTTAGATATATTAGATATTATTGGTTTATAAAGAAATAAAGAAATACATAAATAAATAAAAGAATAAATAGGTAAATAAATAAATAAATAAATAATCAAAAATATATAAATAAATAGATAAATAAATACATAAATTAGTAAATAAATAAATACATAATTAAATAAATAAATAAATAAAAAAATAAATAAATAAATACATAAATAAATAAGTAAATCCACAAATAATTAAGTAAATAAATAAATAACTAAATAGATTAATAACGAAATTAATAAATATATAAATAACTAAATAAAGAAGTAGATAAGTAAATAAATAAATAAATAAATAAATAAATAAATAAATAAATAAATAAATAAATAAATAAATAAATGAATGAATGAATAAATAAATAAAATAGTAAATAAATTAATTAATTAATACATAAATATATCATAAATAAATAAATTAATATTTAAAAAATAAGCAGATAAGTAAATATATAAATAAATAAATGAAAAAATAAATAAAAGAATTAATAAATAAATAAATGATTAAATAAATAGACAAAATTAATAAATAAATAAGTATTTATTAATTAAAGTAGTTAAACCAATTATTTACTACAGAACTGCAAATTTGTGACTATTATATTATGATTATTATAATTATTATCTTTGTAGCACTAGGAAATAAGCAACAAAATAGGTATAAATCTATACAACTAAATGTAAAATAAATTATGTATATTACTATTATTATTATGCATTTATAACTCGTTCCCTTACATTTATTCCCAATATATTTATGACATTTTTACCTATACCAGGTCTACACCTTCCTTCCCCTTCGCCTTTGATATAGGGTATAGGAAACACAGAGAGATACACACCGCCAGATACAGACAGCACACAAACACATCAGACATCAGAACATGGCTTGTAACACAGGAAACGCATTAGATACGTTTTTGGTTCGGTTAGCTGGTCTGAGTCTGGGTCTGGGCCTGGGCCTGGTCAGCTGGCCAACTTCTGTGGCGCAGACATTCGATGGGTGATTGCGATAAAAATCTGCGTAAAATGATGCGGCAATTTGATGAGCAACTACGTAACTTCGGGCAATTAGTTTGCCAACATTTCGAATTGGAGTTGTTGTCGTGCGTGTTTCTGTTTAACTAAACTGTTGCACCCGTCACAGAGGGATGAGTGGAAATGGCAATGGCAATGGGAATGGGAATTGGTATTGGTATCACAAGGAGGGTGAAGAAACGCCTAATGGCATTTAGCGTTAATGTGTTTAGCAACTGTTTGGCAAAGTTTGGCTGATTTATATGAATGGAAAGATTACTATTAGTGGATCTTTAGAATGTAGATACATATGTTAGGCCTATCCAAGTTTCAGCACCTAACGTATTTGCAACTCCACTTAAGTCTTTGACAGTGTAAACTGTATCTCCCTCCAAAAGGGAGTGAGTAAAGTTGCCTTTTCGCCTTTGGGCTATTGCTGTTTAGCAGCAATCTCAAAAAGATACATTCAAGTACTTAAGTTTGCACTGTACTTGTGTGTGCCGGCCGCAAAAGTACAAATAATTTCCATTTGGCCAAAGCAGCGGCAACATTTGCATTTTTCTTCAGCCGCCAAATAGACAAACATGCCTGCAAGGCGGCAGTAACTGAAACTTCAAGACAGAGTAAAACTCTGTTGCAGTGAGTAGCTGTAGCTGGTAGTACGAGTATTTGTACAGCCGAGAGATACTATGTCTACTTATAGATACTTTTGTCGACTGGGCATAACGAAACGATGCGGCACAAGTTGTAGATAAATATGGCATAGATTACATAACTAGTTCGGCCACACAATAAAACTTTTGCCTTGTCGCGACAACAACAACATCATAAGTATCTATTTTTCTTTTCCTCTTTTTCTTATGAGTAGTATATATATGTATGTATTTGTGTGTGCCTGCAGTATCTATACAGTTATTTATGTTTCCTTCTAAATACTTCACACGGCAGTCAATAGCTTTTGTGGCACATTTGGAACGAGCGTCTTCCGTGGCGCCGTGGCTTAGTTGGTTAAAGCGCCTGTCTAGTAAACAGGAGATCGTGAGTTCGAATCTCGCCGGGGCCTTCAGACTCTATCCTCGGGTGGAGTTTAGTTTCAACACTTTTTTAAATGTATTTTTCAATTACAATATGGCAATTGGCAACTTCTGCTGCCATTTATTGTTGTTTCCTTTTCCGCCAACAGCAGCAGCAGCATATTTCCATTTAAATTTCCTGTTTACATTGTTGCAATTGCACGCCAACTGACGCACTCGCCATTAACATGTTTCAATTGCCGCAATAATTGTTTCAATAATCGTTAAAATCAGCAATATTGCGCCGTGCCATGAACTTGCTGCATACTCTGAAAAAAAGTACTGAGAAAAAAAGCTTTAATGGCAAAAGCTTTCGCTATTTCTGTGCTTTTTTTTTAGACAGGTAAATCGACAATCAGCATCGGCAGCTGATAAGCCCAACTAAATGTAAAGCCAACTGTATTTATTATCAATAAATATACATATATATTAACGATAGAGAATAGTGTGCTAATCAACTACAATATACCCTGTCTATAGTTTATAGTAGGTTGATCAATAATTTTATAATAGAATTTCATTTTTAAAAGTAAATATCTTTAGAATTATGCGCTGACTGAAGTTTATAGAAGGTTGATCAATAAGTTTATAATTTATTATTATTTTTAAAGTTGAATATCTTTAGAGTTATGCCTTGTCTAAAGTTTTATAAAGGTTGCTAAATAATATCATAATATAATTGAATTTTTAAGCTAAAAATCGTTATATAATTGAGTTTTTATTAATTGTAGAATAACCCCAAATGTTGTAACTTTTGTATAGTTAAAGTTTTAAATATATAAAATACAAATATATAAAAATAAATTATATATACTTAAACATCATAACTATACATATATGTATAATTTATTTTATTTATTGTGGGCTGCTCTTATTTAATGAATAATAAATAAATAACTATAGATTCCACTGTGCTTCCCCATATACTAAAAATACTATATATAAAATTGAATTCTTAACAACACTAAAGAAATAATAGCTTTATTAAACTTATACATATACAAAAACTTAATAATTTCAGCTATAGATAATTATGTATATAGAATATAAGCAATAGTCTCTTAAGTGCCCCCCCCCCCCCCCCCCCATGAGCAATTCATTTAATGACCTGCAATCTCTCACAGATACCCACACAATTTCAACAGCAAACTTCATGCAGTAAGATATCATTATCATTATTTCTATATATATTTTCACACACAAAACAATTGAACAAATTTTAATTTAAACAATGGGCTTTCTATGTAATAGACTACAGTTAGCTATAAATAACTATATATGCCATATATCTGTTCTCTTAAATTGACTATTTTCAGCAGAGAAAAAACAACGGCGCCGTGGCTTAGTTGGTTAAAGCGCCTGTCTAGTAAACAGGAGATCGTGAGTTCGAATCTCGCCGGGGCCTTTGAATTGACAGAACTCAATTAGAGTGTCATTTCAGCAAGTATTCTTTTTTTTAATAATATTTTACTACAGTTTACAATATTTACTAATTTCTAATACTATGGAGCGAGCAACAATAACACAAACAACTGGTTCGTGCAATGGCTGACAAAAGCTTAGAAGCTGAAGCTTTCGTAGCTTGCAAGCTTTCACAACTTTCACTTTCAGTGTTAATCCTGATAGACCAGATACAAGACGACAATCATAAAGTACGTGGGTCGTTCGAAAACAAGCTGGGTAAAGTTATCACGCTTCTCGTCCATCAGATGGCACATTCTCTGGTAGATGCCCTGATTCTGCTTCTCCACCAGCGACAGCAGGCAGACAATGCGATGGCTGTGAATTAAGATGGTTGGAGCATACAATATATTTGGGGTCACTTGGGTCTTGTGGGTCTTGTGCGGTTAAGTATGATTTGGCACTCCACTCACCGTCTGTGGTTTAGCTTCTTGACCCGGTCCCGTATCTCTGCCGCCAGTCCCTCGACCAGTTGCAGAGCTCGCCACGAATCGTAGCTGCGACTGAAACGATCCCAGAGGAGACGCTCCTCAATGCAATCTTCAATGATTTTATGCGCACGTTCCATATTGAAATTGGTGTGAAAGAATTTCCAATCATTTTTTGGCTTCTCCTTACGCTCCCCCGCCTCACCGACCACGCCCTCGCCCTCGCCGCCGCCATTCTGCAATGCGCGCCGTCGACTCAACATCGATTCCGAGAGCAGGGCATTCATCCGATTTGTGGTGCGCACCGACGCAGTGATGCTGCAAGTGAAACAGAAAGCTAATCAGTTGCTGCCACACGGCACGAGTTGCACATACCGCGTCTTCATCGCCGTCCATGTGGACGCCGCCAAAGTGCCCGACATCTTCCCTTTGTTTCTTTTTTTTTTGAGGAAGTATCGCTGGAATTGCTGAAAATCGCGGGCAGCCGGCAAAAGGAAAACAAATTCCTTGCACTGCTGTCTGCACACTGACACAGCACGGCGACGACGTCAACAACAATGACGACGACATCGGCACTGACATGCTGACACGACGAGCCTCGGCCTGAACCTGCCTATCAACGGTGCCTCCCCGGCATCCACATATCATGGAAAAACTTTTGTCGGCGTCTCTGTTGGTTTTTCGCCCAAACTCTGCAGTAGAGATGGGCACGTGACAAGGGAATCAAACGGAAACGAATGTCGGTTAAGGGTCGTATATTTCGATATCAAAATGTTGGAATAATTTTAACCCTCAACACAATTTAATTAGTCATACAAATTATTTTGAAAGAGCTTGATCAGCGCATGGTATTCAGGAACCTACATTCCAAATTTAAAGTCTCTAGCTCTTATAGTTGCTGAGATCCACGCGTTCATACAAACGGACAGACTGAAGGACGGACGGATGGACGGATGGATGGACGGTCGGACGGATGGACAGATGGATGGACGGACGGATGAATGGACGGATGGACGGACGGATGAACGGACGGATGCACAGACGAACAGACAGACGGACAGGCAGAAAGACGGACGGACAGACATACGGACAGACAGACAGACGAACAGACAGACGTTCGGCAGACAGACGGACAGATAGACAGACAGACAGACAGACAGACAGACAGACAGACAGACAGATAGACAGACAGACAGACAGACGGACAGACGGACAGACAGACAGACAGACAGACAGACAGACAGACAGACGGACGGACAGACAGACAGACAGACAGACAGACGGACAGACAGACAGACAGACAGACGGACAGATGTCAATCGTCTCGGCTATTGCTTCTGATGAGGAATATATATAGTTTATTGGGTCGGAGATGCATCCTTATGTCTGTTACATAGATTTGCACAAATACATTATACCCCTTTTTGTCAATTTTTAATTGGCACAGGGTATAAAAACGCGATCTTCTCTCAAACATTAATTTACATATTTCCTTATTAGAAACCCGCCTGAAGTTCTGCGTTGCTTTGCTTATTTTAAATTTATTTAAATTGTATTGTCATTATATTTAATCACGTAATTAAATATTGGTGTCAACGAATCTGGTTAACAATAATTAAATAAATAAGTATATGTAGGAGTCTTCTATGATATTGTCTTTAACAGTTGAACGATAAGAGTTTAGAAAATTTCGAGCAGCTCTTTCGTGTTACGTCGGACCTGCCAAATATTTGTCGTGCCTGTGCGTGCGTGAGTCAGTAGAACTGCTTGCCTGTGCTTGCGTGAGTCAGAAGATCTGCTTGCCTGTGCGTGCGTGAATATCGAGCACATGTCCATCTCTACTCCTCAACAAAAAACTTTTGGCCTTCCGGTTTGCGTGTCGCTTATCATAAACCCAAAGGCAGCGCTCCAATTGCAACAACGGCGACGGAGACGTGGGTGTCATCGCCATCAGGCTGACAGGTTGCCAGGCTAGGCCAGGAGGCAAAGTCCGCCCGTGGCATAGTGTTGGCATATGGCCCGCGTTCATGGACTGGGAAAATTACTTGAGCTCTGGCGACACGCGAAGCTCTTCGAGTTTATAACTTTTGATCGGTTACTTTGCGACACCTGCGACGCGGCATATCGAAAGGATGAAATCGCGGCCATTGTGCGGTTTATAGGCAAAAGTTCAAGTAGTTTGATTGCATTTACGACACTTGACAAAACTCTCTATGCCACCTAGTACATAGTAGTAGTAGAATATTGTATATATAGAAATCTATAAAACGCTTGCAGCGTATTCAAAGTTCGTGTTGTTAGCAACCGTGATATGCATATACATATATACATACTCATATTTATTTATTTAGTTATACTTGTGAACTTATTAAATTGATATTGTACCTTCAGAGTCACGTGTCGAGAGCCAACCAACAAATAGTTTCCAATATTATAGATACATATATGACCAAGCTGAGGTCTCTAATTGTGTTGAGGTAGTGCATGAAATGCAAGTTTATGCAGATTTCGCTTACAGCACGTGTCAGTTAAATAGATACAGTTGATGGCAATTGCTATTTATCAACTAGTCGATTAGATGAATTTAAGAGTTGAAAGCCTGGACGCTATCGCTCATTGCCTCATAATTAACTATAGTATAATATTGTGGCTAATTTTAATAAATAAATAAATAAAATATTTTAAATGTGACTGAAGTAGTTCCAAATTGTTAACATTTCAAGTTATTTGAGTTTGTCTTTCCCACTGTAAATTTAGTTTCTTCTATGATCAGCTTGACTGGGAAATATCACTTAAATGATCATATATTAAATGCTTTAATTAATTTAATAAACTTATTGACATTTTAATGTATTTATTTAGTTTTTAAAGAATTTATTTATTTATTTATTTATTCCTTTATTTATTTACCTAAGTAAAAATAAAAGTAAAGTAAAAGTAAAGTATAGTTTTCAAATTATAATTGTCGCTTTTTCCCAAATATATAAGTATTTATATATTTATATCATTATATGAATAGATAAGTTGCTTGCAAATACTTATATGTTAATATTGTGTCATATCAGCAATAAACTAGACTAGAGTCTGCTAAATGTACTTTATTCAACATATAAATTATCGATTATATATTACAAACATAATTTATTATTTTATAAGGCAATTATATACGGAAAACTATAATATTTATTTTGTTTTTATCTCCTAAAACTAATGACTTTTGCTTATTATATGCGAGAATATTTATTTCGAGTTCCATTCACAAATTAAATACATAAAGTCCTTTGGCTTTTCTTTTTGCTCTAGCCCATTTAACAAATTTATAAATTGTACTTGAATTAGGAACATAATAGAATTGATAAAGCTAATATATTATGAAAACTCCTTTGAAATTGAGTCGAAAGTATTATTAGATATATATAAAAATGCTAATCGTTTTATATATTAAATAAAATGACTTAGACAGTTCTTTCTGCATTTAGTTTAATTATCTTAAGGATAAAGTTTAAACGTTGTCCCTTTATTTAATAATTAAAGAGAGAAAATGAGAAGCTTATAAATTAAATTAATAAAGCTAATATGCTATGAAAAATCCTTTGAAATCGAGTTTAAAGTATAAATTTATATATAGAAAAATATGTTAAGCCTTTTGTATATTAAATACATTTATTTAAAAAATTCTTTCTGTATATATTTTAATTATCTTACAAGATTAATTCAATAAATGTGTTGGTAAAGTTTATTTAATAAATAAATAATAAACACTTGAAATTCGAAACATAATAAGACTAATATGCTATGAGAAATTCTATGCAATTGACTACAAAGTATAATTATATATATATATATATATATATATATATATATATATATATATATAAATGAACATGTTAAAGTTTTATATTTTTACTCAAATTATTAAAACAATTCTGTATTTAGTTTAATTATCTAACAGGTAAAGTGTAAGCATTGTCCCCTTATTTAATAAATACCTAGGGCAAATGAGAAGCTCTGTCACAACAGTTTCAGCTGCTGTAAATCTTTTATGACCTCGGCAATAATAGTAAAAGAAGAACTACTACGATAAACCAAGCCGAGATAGTATGTAGAATTAAGCGTGTCATATTTCGCATAGATACCAAAAGTTATTCACATGTGTGCCAGACAATAAATGGTTGGAACTTCTTTAACTGTAATGGTTGCCACCGGCAGTTACCTGGTTACTAATTGCCAGGCACAAACTTTACGACACGTGAATATGTGCCAAAATTAAGTAGCAAAGTCGGAGTTGGTAGCAACAAATTAAGCAATTTGTAGGTGGCAGCCGCCACCCGCCACCCGTCACCCACAATGGCAACACTTTTGTGGCAACAACAACAGCAGTAGCACCAGCGGAGACTGTTGCTATTGATGCGGCGGGGCAGGTTATTAGCACGCGGTTGCACGAACGAACAAAATGTAAACAAAACGAAAAAAGGAAAGTAAAAGCAAAATAGTAGTACAAGCCTTTATTTGCATTAAACTTACGCTTGCATGCGACTCATGAGGCGCCTGAGATTATGCTACGATTTTCGGCTTGTATTGCTGTTGCTGCTGTTGCTGCTGTTACCCGTTAGTTATTAGCTATTAGCTGGTTTTTTCTGTTAGCCCGCTTCGAATATTTGGCAAAACTGCACGTACGCTCGTCCCGAATGAAACTGGCATTGGTTTCTAAAACATAAAAGCGCAAAACTATCGCTGAACAATTGCCCAAAAACCGAGTAAGAGGAAGCAGCTCTCTAACGCTCTAAAGGTGATTGTTTCACGATATGCCACGCCCCCAAAACCCCCCCTAAGCTTTGGTTACAGTGGCATGTCTAAGGACAACTCGGATTTTCTTTTTTATTATTATTAGCAACCCCATCACACACACATACACACTTAGATATATCTGTTGTATGTGTGTATTCTAAATTGTATTTATTTTCAGTAATTTGCTTTATATTTGACATACATATAAAGCAGCCCAATTCACACACACACAGAGAGAGAGAGAGAGAGATAGAGCGAGTTGGCAGTGAGGCAATTAAAAACTTAGGTTACAAACTGTCGACAGGGTTGCATGCAAGCGATTTACTCTGACAGCTTTTCTGTGTATCAGTGTGTGTGTGTGTGTGCCAAAGATCGCGTGCCAAATTCGCGTTGAACGTGTCCACTTAAGAATTGCATTTAAAAATCCACAGAAATCGGAACTGTACACGTGAGAACCGTTTAGCTTTGTTAGCCAAATTGTTTAGGGCCAAGTGGCATATTGACATATTGTTATGAATATTGTAATGTAGTATAAAGATAAATAACTTTACCAAGCCTACACTTAATACTAATTGCTTGTTGGCACAATAATTTTTAGACTGTAAAGTTCAAAAGTGATTTGCAATTCTGTGAAAATTAAACGTAATTTTGTTTATATTTTTTAATTAATTTATAATTTTAACTTATTTTCTGAGCATGCATAATATGCTCAGCCAAAATTTTCTGCGCGCTCTGCTCACTTAAAAGACCGAAAGAATGAGACGGAATCGCGCTCAGTGTCTGAACAGCAACGCTCTTTTTCAGGTCAGCTACTGAGAGTCGTCAGTCAGTGAGTAAAGCAAGCAAAGAGTCTTTATTTTTTTTTGTTTTTGTTTTTGCGTTTGCCTTATGTTGTCTTAGATATTTCGTCACAGGCAAAGCATTGAGGAGGAAGGGAGAAGAGAATAGAGAGCTCATCTGTGTGCTCATGAAGACTCGCTGTAAATGTTTAGCTATCCAACAGACATACATACATACATGCTCAGTAAACCGTTTGCCGAGTTTTTACGAAGTAAAGGATCACGAATGAACACATGAGCCGAGCGAGCGAACGAGCAGAAACGGTCGTCGGCTGGGCGAAGAGTCAGCCAAAGAAAAACGAAGTTTGAGAGTTTTTTCATGAAAGCATCGCATCGTGTCAGCGGACGAGAGAGAAAAATTATTGCGAGCTCTGTTTATTTTCTGTGCCTTTTAAATATACTCCTACAATCCACCGCTATTTTTGTATAATATTAATGAATCTCTGCTCTGCTTATTTGCTGTGCCTTTCAAATATACTCCTACCATACTCCGCTATTTTTGTATAATAATAATGAATTCAACTTAGTGCAAATCGATGTCTGTCTTATCACTTGTTATACTTATCGTTTTTTAAAAGTCACAATCTATTCCGGCAATCTGGAATACGATACAGGGTGTCATTCTGCATACCATACAACAGCTGTTATTATTATTTTGCTATGATCGCATATCGTATATCAATTTAACAAAAACAAATATTACAATGTTATTTCATTACCATTACTTGAATTATTTGTTTAAATTACAAATTGTTTATTAACTAATTTTGTTTTGTTTTGTTTGATTTACATTAATAACATTTGGTTACATATTTATATTCTCTTGTATATAAGTATAGATTAAAGAACTCGCTTAATATCTGGAGCGACGTTGCTCGTTGTTAAAGTTGATGCCCAAAATGGTGGCAAAGACGAAGGCAGCACCCTATCGAAAACAAATGTTGACACAATTTAAAGGCTTATGCCAAATATTGAATGTAGATAAGTTAACATACCTCAACGGATATCAAAATCCAGCCAAAGACCTTAACGAACTTGAAGGCTTTCTCATAAAAAGCGATCAATTTATCCAAACAGCCGTCGGGGTAAATCGAGTGACTCACAGCGGTTGAGTTATTGTTGGGAACATAACAACTCTCTGGCGTTGTAAGATTTGCCTTGGTATAGTCACTGGGTCCACTAATACCGCAGCACTTGAACTAAAAGATTACAACGTATAGGGAATTGATATAATTAAAGTATTTACATAATTTATATTGACGTCAACTAAATGCAGTTGAAGTGAATAATATAACTAGGCATTCCCAATAAGGAAAGAAAGTCTAAATCAATAAAATAAATGTAAATGTTTGTCATGCATATTGATGATTAGAAAACAATATGAATAAGTCGTAATATATATGAAAATTTAAATATATATAAATATTCAAGAATAATAGAACTTACACCGGTCTGATAAATGGCCATGGCATCGTTGTCATTCTTCTGTTGAGCCCAAGTGTCGTTCATTTGAGTTCTTGCAATTTGTTTCTCATCGATGTGATGGACATAGACAAAGCACAGCACACAGGATAAAATCAAAAGGATCAGCATAATGATGGCATACTAAGGCATACATATTGAATCATTAATATATTTATACCCTACTACAACTTATACATTCACTCACCATCCATGTTAGACACGAACTCTCCTTGATCGCACCGCAGCAGCCAAAGAAGGATATGAGAAACACAATTGAGCCAAGCACAATGAAGAATATGATTATGGGGCGTGTCTCCAGGGCTACATCTTTGAGTGCAATTGAATTAACCACAATCACTCCAATGCCGAGCAACTAAAATATGGTAAAAAGCGTTATGAAATATAATCGTATGTACTATCGTATTGACTCATACGTAAACTTTTTGTAGATAGCCCTAGTACGACAAAAACAACAACAAAAGTATCTGATTTGCCGCACCCAAGTGTGTGCGTATCTACCATACTACTATACATAGTATGTACACACACTCAGCTCATACATCATTTACGGTTGACTGCCGATAATACACGTATATGTATTTACCACAATAATAACAACAACAACAACAATAAAAATTAGTCTTAACTCCACTGAACTTTGACGCGTTTTACTCACCGCACATAGAGCGTTGAATAGGAATACCAGATATTTGATCGTTGCCGTTGCACAACCCATTTTAGTTTGCTTTAGTTTAACTCTTTTCGATTCTGTTTAGAGTACTTAGTAGCTAGCCAATTGACCAAATTCGAACTCTAGACTAAGTATTAAACTTCGTTGTTAACTCGTTGACGACTTTATTTCGACTAAAAACTAAAAACAACTCGCATTCCCGTTCCAACCGCCGGTTTGTTGCGATAATAATTGTATGGGAAGTTTTTGTGTGACGATGCGACGGTGAAAAAAAGAAAAACAATAATAACGATAATAAGCGGCTAATGCACTGCGAGAATTCAACGAGTGCTAACTTAAGCCTATGATACACCAAGCATAATTTTTATCGCAACGATAGCAAACTTATGACTTGGTAACTGTTAGTTTGTGTTTTGCTAAATGAGTTATGTTAGTTAAAAATAGTAGGTGACTCATTATGTACACTGTAATAAAAAGACTAATTAACTAAATGTATATTAACTTAAATTATAAACTACAACTAAGCTATATAGCTGACTCTAATCCGTCGACAGAAAATGATTTCAAGTGTTAAATAATATTAGAAAAATAGATTTTGAATTAACTTAATATATAATTTCAAATTTATATTTATTTACTTAAATGCTGTTTCAGAATATTTTACACTTATACTTTTTTATATATATGTTATATTTATATACTATACATATATTTAATAGTAGTACATATAAAATATTGATTTATTTTTATATACTTTATTTAACTTTGTCTATAAACAGCTTACAAAAAAGGATTTAAAATGTATAATAATATTGGAAAACATGATTTTTGATTAACTTTATATATTACATAAATTTTATATTTCAATGTTAATTCAGAATATTTTAAACTCATTCTATATACTTTATCATAGTTGTTGGCCAGAGCGAGAGAGCATATGAATATCTCATTTGCGTAAACGAGAGCGCATATGATAATCTGTTTTAAGCTGTCGGCCGCTGTGACGCATTACATTGTGCAGCAGAAAAGCTGAATGCTACACTCAAAACTATACTTTGTGTAAAAAGCTTAATGCTACTAATAAGTGTAATATAATATCTAGCTTTTGCGCTATTGCAAACTACATTGTGTCGCTGACGAAAAGCTGAATGCTACTGGTTATATATTATAATATATATATATTATAATACCAAAACTAATGATTTTAAATATTTGTTTAAATATAAGATAGACATTTATAAATTCAGTAAATTTTAAGCAAAATATATAGTATATATTTAAACTAAAATATATAGTATATATTTAAACTAAAATATATATTAATATATTTATAATTTTTACTACTTTTAATTAATATTATGATTTGATATAATTAATTTTAAATACATTTTTAATTTGAGTATGTTTCATTTATAATATATAGATATAAAAAAATATATATTATAATAATATATATTAATATATAATATATAATAATATATATTAATTTGATAAGGAATTTTTTGAATTTGTATTGCATTATTTTAATTAAACTAATGTTTGTATATAGTTCGTTTAAATATATGTAAGGCATTTAAAAATTCAGTAGTCTTCATTTAGAATATATAGAATACATAAAAATATATAAACTATATATATTAATTTGAATACGATTTTGTATAAATAGTATTAAAATATTGCATTTATACTTATGATTGTATATAGTTGTTTTAAATATATGTAATGCATTTCTAAGTGCAGTAGGTTTTAAATTTAATATATATATATTTAATCAAACATATATTTAAGAGAATACAATTATTACTAAATTTATTTAGCTTGTATTACTTAATATTATGAGTTGATATAATTTGTTTTAAATTCAGTATGTTTCATTTATAATATATAGCTAGAAAAAAATATAATAAAACACATATTAATTTGATTAAGAATTTTTAAACTTTGTATAATTCATATTTTACTTAAACTAATGATTATATAAAATTGTTTCAGATATATATTAGGCATTTTTAAATTCAGTAGATTTCATAAACAATATGTAGAGTTTGTATATAGTAATTACAAAAATAAAAACAAAATAAAGAACCATATACTTCTTTTATTTTTTTAAAAATTGTTAAGCCCACAAGGAATCTTATAATTTATGCTTTTAACTTGTTTAAAATGACACAAGTAATTATATTAAATTATAAATAATATACTGATATTCTTAGAAATGATAATTATACACTTTACTTTAATAAAGTATAAGGGTCTATTAAGTCGATAAAGCCATACTGATACCGAGTCGATATAGACATGTCCGTCTGTGCGTCCGTCTGTCCGTCTGTCCATCTGTCCGTCCGTCTGTATAAGTGCCTAGATCTCAGAGACTAAAAGAGCTAGACACACCAAATTTGGTATGTTGGTCCGTCTATGGTTCTGCTTAACCAGTGTTCCCCACTATCGCTCCCGCTCCGATTCTTCGGCTTGTTTTTTAACAAAATAAAATATCTACATAATAATTGTCAAAAGAATTACTTGACCCACTGTCTATATATATATATATACATTTTTAGCACTCCCCCAGCAATGAGATAAGTTTTTTTGTGCAAACACAAAATGCGACTTGAATAATATTTAAACAGAGCAGCGAACTGATAAGTTGTAGGGTATTAGGGCAGTCTTGCTTGCAATATTGCGCACACAGTTCGACCCTGAGTGTAGTGTAAGGTAATTTACTGATAACAGCAATAGCTAATTCCACAAAAACTCAACTTATCAGCAATAGTATCAGTTGACAATGCTCACCAAACCAAACTAAGACACTTTGACTCATGTCTCTCTCTCTCTCTCTCTCTCTATCTTCAAGTAAAATATGCTACTACAATACAATACATTACGACCTGCAGCTGTCGTGGTCGAGTGCATATCAAATATGTTGGCTAATTGAGTGCACTCGCAATGCAATTGCCAATCGATTGCTACAACTTCCCAGTATTCAGATACAGCCATGATAAGCTTCTCGTTCCCCCCAACAGCTGTTCGCATTGGGCAATCTTATCAGCCACTAGGTGGAGCTTCCATTTGCTATCTGAATGCTTCCTAAGCTTCAATGGACTCACTCTCGGCTAATGTTTGATTTTAGATTTTTTTTTTTATTTTTATTCTTGCTGCTCAGTTGTTTGCGAGACATTAAAGAGTATTGAATATTCAGCAAAATGAGTTGCGGTACAAAAACGCTAAAGATCTCTTCATTTATATTGGACTTTCTTTGTTGTGTGAGCTAAAAGATAAAGTTACATTTATGTATTATTAATAAATTACATAAATTCAATTCAATTTGCAAACTTTTGCAGGTATTTGGCGCTTTATCTATTGCAGCATGTTCATATGCCTTGATTGTGTTCAGTCAGAGTTTGGCCATACGTATACCCTGTATTTTGGGCATTGTACTGGGTGTGCTGATCTTTGGTAGTACCATTTTTGGTTGCATAGCGGCGTTAAGAGAGAGCATACGTCTAAGTTGGATTGTGAGTACATAACATTTAGAAGAAGAAGCTGCGTAATATTTATAAATATAGTATTTTGTCTAATTTTCGCCCTAAAGTATGCAGCTATTTTGTTGGCTTTAATTATGGCGCAAATAACCGTTATGTTCGCACAACCAATCGACTTTAACCTGCTCGCAAATGAGACAATCAGCAATGCCTGGCAACGTCAATGGTATGACAAAGGAAGCATGTCCTACTACGAAATCAAGGTAAAAATCAAAGAGAATAAAGTTTAAATTCGGCACGCCGAAGCTTAGATACTCTGGCAGAGTGTTATTACGACTGCTATGTGATATGATTTTAGTTTGGACAGGTCGTTTAATCTGTCAGATTGCTTGAGATATTTCAGAAAACAAAGACTTTCCTACATAAAGCAGATATTCAACCAATGCTTTCTGTATAATACAGTAGCCCGAACTTCATCAAATGTGTTGAGGATATATATAACTATACTAGGAACACAATCTGTGAGTTTTGTTGGAATATTTTAAAAAACAAAAAAGTTTTCCATACAAAAACTCTATTTTTGAACTATTGTCCTATGGCAGCTATATGATATAGTAGTCTGATCTTCATAAAACTTGTTGAGGATATATACAACTATACTAAAAACATAATCTGTGAGATTGGTTGGAATATTTTAAAAAACAACAAAGTTTTTCATACATAACGTTGATTTTTTAACTATTTTCCTATGACAGCTATATGATATGGTAGTCCGATCTTAATAAAATTTGATCAGTATATGTATAACTATACTAGGAACACAATCTGTGAGTTTTATTGGAATATTTAAAAAAACAAAAAAGTTTTCCATACAAAATGTTGATTTTTGGAATATACTCCTATGACAGCTAAATGATATAATAGTCCAATCTTTATCAAATTTTATCAGTATAAATAAGACAGCACCATATAAGCAATCCGTGAGTTTGGTTGGTATATCTAAAAGAACAACAAAGTTGTGTAGTTTTATTTCTGAACTCTCCCTCCTATTGTAATCATATTTAAGCCAAACATGTTCAGGTTTCAAAGATACATTATCTGTGAGATTGATTTATATATCTCAAGAGAGTTTATCATATTTAAAGTGGATTTTAAACAAATTATTATTATAGAGATAATAATTAGATAATTAGAAATATTTATGAAACTTTCCGTAAATAGTTAGAACTCTTTTTATTAATTACTATTATAGGCTTAACATTTCCGAAACAATTAACAAATAAATTGATGACATAATATATTAATTATTGCATAAAATCTAAACCTTTTTAGTATCACTGCTGTGGCAAAACGGGACCGTTAGACTACGCCGACAGCGGAATGCAAATCCCAAGAAGTTGTTATCTGAATCAGAATTCGACAATTATGCCAGATTTATTTACAGTGGGCTGCAACAAGCAACTGGCAGTTGCTTTTGTCAAAGGCACCAGCTATGAACGCATCAGTGACTGGACTGTGGTGGGCGTAGAGGTGTGTCTTTTTGATATATTATCTTATTAATTTGCACATTTCATAAATTACATTTAATTTATTCTACAGTTACTTACGGTAATTGTTGCCGGTTTGTTTGCCATCACATTACAAAATGCAGAACGTCGACGTCTCTATCGTTAATTCAGCGTATTAAGTCAATGTAAACAGTATTGCAAATTGTACAAATATACATATGATACAAATAATTTTATGAGTTGATAACAACTTTTATACTATCATGCATTTCAAATCGATTTTTCCGTTAGAAATGTAGTTCAACACAAAGCGCACCTAGCGGTAATTGTCAGAACTAAACGCATGATGGAATGATACTTCCAAATTCATTGGGATTGCCTTTTGTGAGCCGAAAATGCAGCCTGCTGTAATTAAACAATTTACTATAATATAATCTAGTATAATTTTAACATTTACATGCAGAATTACTCAAATTAAACCATATTTTGTGCTGTGTAACAAGGTTGCCAGCCAAACGCACCATTTATCGCTCCACCGCCACAATACACTGCCGCTTATCGATAATTTACACTGCCGTGTTTACAAATTTTGCTCAAAATGAAGCAAACACCGCAAATAACTAGTTTTCTGGATAAATAGCGATCTTTCGAACAAGCGAAATGCATTCATAAAACATTTTGCACAGTTGGCTTACAGTGCGAACACACGCCGCGGAATATAACGGCAACGATAGTGTTTAAACGACACTTGTTGGAGCAGCGGACACAGCGGCAGCCGAGTTTAACGGCAGCACAACAAATAAGAGAGATCAGTTTCTTGACCAACGTTTAGTTGGCAGCGAAGAGAGCTGGCGAACAAGTGGGCTTAGAGTTTCGGCCCCGGAATTGTTGCCGGTCATTAACACAGCACAGCTGAAGGCAACAACAACAACCAGCAACAACAGCGCCTGCAGACGAAGACGGACGCAAACAAAAAATAAAGATACAACAACAACAACAACAGCCAATAATAATTCGTCAAAATGGGTCTTCGATTCCAGCAACTGAAGAAGCTCTGGTTGTTATACCTGTTTTTGTTGTTTTTTGCATTCTTCATGTTTGCAATTAGCATAAACTTATATGTGTCAAGCATTCAAAGCTCCGACGCCGAACCGCGGTGAGTAATCAAATAGCAAAATAACAATAACAATAACAATGAAAACAGTGGAGTTATTGTGTGGTGCAATTAAAGGAAGTAACTGTGGCATTTTTGCCATTTTGCCATAAAGAAGATGCAATCAAGCAAACTGCAAGCTACCGTTGTGTTGCAGTCAGTGTCATTGCATAATTTCCTTCAAGGCAACGTCTGTCGCTGTCGCTGTCGACTCGACTCGACTCGATGTTGCAACCTGCAAGTGGCGTTGGCGGCTTTGTCGCTGCCGGCGCTGATGTTACACTCGAGTGAGTTGACGGGACGGGTCCGAGTCTAGTATGGTCTTATGGTCCATCTTGCCGTCTAGCCTTGCTTTCGATTTTATAGCTGTTTTGCATTTTTTTTTGTGTGGACTCTGTACTTTCAAAAAAAAGGGCTAAAGGTCTATAAGGTTTGTCGAAAATATGAAGACTTCGATTTCAGCGACTATAAGAGCTAGAGGCACCAAACTTGATCTGTATATTCCCCAATAACCGACAAAATAAGTTACAAACACCTAGATGATAGCTAGAATGTAGCCACGCCCCTTTTGCCTAAAATAAACGATGAAAACAATTATGAGCACCTAGGATCTATTAAGTTCGTCAAAAATAGGTAGAGAAATATGATGTCATTGATTTTAGTGACTATAAGAGCTAGAGGCACCAAATTTGGCATGTGGATTCCCCAAAAATCAATAAAAACAAGTGAAAAACACCCAGATGTCATCTAGAATTTAGCCACACTCCCTACAGCCTAAGTTAATCGAAAGTATAAATTATGAAACCGAGATCTCAGAGATTATAAGAGCTAGATACACTAAACTTGATCTATAGATTACCCAATAGTCGAAAATACAAGTTCTAAACACCTAGATATTAGCTAGAATTTTGCCACGCTCTTTTCATCCTTCGATAATCGCAAGTATAAATTATAAACATCTAGATATCATTGACTTTAAGAGCTAGAGGCACCAAATGTTAGCTAGAATATAGCCACGTCTCCTTTAGCTTAAGGTTATCGAAAAAATCCTTTATGAACAGATAGATCGCCAAAACTATACGAGCTAGATACACTAAACCTGGATCGTACGTTCCTCTTTATCTCATCCAGTTTATGTTTTAGTAAGTGCATTTTTAGAAATCGAATTAATAGAGCAATTGCAGAGCTAGAACATTGAGTTTAATCCCACAAGATAAACATCGAAGATACAATGTATCCTGAAAATTTCATTGAAATCTGCTAATAAACTCTGTAGTTAATAGAAAAGTAGAAGTAGTAGAAGAAAAAGAGAACACAAAAGCTAGCTGCGTGTTTGTACGCGTATGTATTCGTTTCTACAGCATAAGTACAGTGTCTGTCACAGTCGAGTTCACTTATTTTTATTTCTTATTTAGAGTCTTTCGTTTTTGCTACCAATTCGCTTGATGCGTCTTATTGTTAAATACAGACTACTACAAATTATTGCCAGTGTCATCTATTGTTTGTTTTTTGTTTATTTTTATTTATTTTGCTTTTTTTGGATCATGCAAAGTCAACCGAAACCGCCGCCCAAACGTCGCTCGCTGTGGCCGTATAAAAACATTGTGGCCCACTATATTGGCAAGGGAGATATCTTCGGCAACATGACTGCAGGTTATTAAACGACTCAGCAACGCGACAACAATGCCCCCTTTTCAATAAGTTATCATTTGCAGACGATTACAACATTAACCAGTTCGATCCAAAACAGAGCGAGGGCGCCGATGGTAGACCCGTAATTATTCCGCCGCGTGAACGATTCCGTATGCAGCGCTTCTTCAAGCTGAACAGCTTCAATATACTGGCCAGTGATCGGATTCCCTTAAATAGAACGCTCAAGGACTACAGAACAACAGAGTAAGTGCAAAGACATTTTTTAAAATATATGGGAGTATCTGACTTCATAGTTAAAAAAATTAGCTAAAACTTACTTAGTTACATTACTTAATAGTAGAGACTGGCACTAATTTTAGTGTTAAACTTAGGCTCTATTGATTAAAGATTTCCAATTAGCAATAAACATGAGCTAAAGCACATAATTACAAAAGGGAAATGTTTTCTTTATGTGCATCTATTAAATATTATAATTAAAAGCAATTAGTTTTAGTTTGCAATTGTATAATGCAATCTTTTATTGATAGTTTGCAAGCGTTTTTTATTTAGAAAAATGCCAAATAATAATTAAAAGCAAGTTATTTTAAATGAATATAGAAGAATGCAGTTTTTAACAATATTTGTTATGTTAAAATATAAGCAAACGTTTTTGAACATATTTTCCACTATGATTAAATCAGTAAAGATCTAAAATTATTATAAATAAATATTTTAATAAATTAACAACCAGTTTTATCAAGATTAAAGTGTTCTCTTTGCATATTGTTTAGTTTATTTGCTGCTGCGAAATGTTTTTCGTATAATTATTATTATAATGCATCATCAACTTAAACAAGAAACTTTTGCCATAAAGAAAACAAACAATAATACAAATAAAACTTCATTTATGCAACTGCGCAGTCATTTGCTCATTAAGATAATTTAATTATTGTGCCGGTTGTTATGTTTAATAAGATAAATATGTTTATATATTATGTCAAATTGACAATAAATTGACCTTGTATCCACTAACAATAAATAGATCGTTGAAATATAATAAAAAACATATAATTCATTAATTGGCAATGATTGTTGTGCATTGCCAATTGATAAGCATTAAGTTTTCGGCCATTAAAACTTATATTTAACTGTTTCCTCTTGACATTTGCAGATGTCGCGACAAGCGATATGTTAGCAATCTGCCCACAACATCCGTAATCATTGTCTTCCACAATGAGGCCTGGTCCGTCCTGCTGCGCACGATTACTAGCGTGATAAATCGATCGCCTCGCCATTTGCTCAAGGAGGTCATATTGGTGGACGATGCCAGCGATCGCTGTAAGTAGTTAACATTAAGTGCTTTGCTTCATCAATAGCACTGAGATAACGCCCATTTCCATTTACAGCATTTCTGAAGCGACAACTGGAGGCGTACATACAGGTTCTGACGGTGCCAACGCGTCTGTATCGCATGAAGGAACGCAGCGGTTTGGTGCCGGCTCGCCTTATGGGCGCCCAGCATGCCAAGGGCGATGTACTTACGTTTCTGGACGCTCACTGCGAATGCTCTCGTGGCTGGCTGGAACCGTTGTTGGCACGCATACAGGAATCGCGTGAAGTGGTCATCTGTCCGGTTATAGATATCATCTCCGATGACAATTTCAGCTATACAAAGACCTTTGAGAACCATTGGGGTGCATTCAACTGGCAGCTGAGCTTCCGTTGGTTCTCCTCGGATCGCAAGCGACAGACCAGCGTTAAGCCCAAGGACAGCACTGCGCCGACGGCGACGCCCGGCATGGCAGGCGGTCTATTTGCCATCGATCGCAACTATTTCTATGAAATGGGCGCCTACGACAGTGACATGCGCATTTGGGGCGGCGAGAATGTTGAGATGTCCTTTCGCATTTGGCAGTGTGGCGGACGCATTGAGATAAGTCCCTGTTCGCATGTCGGACACATATTTAGAAGCAGCACGCCCTACACTTTCCCAGGCGGCATGAGTGATGTCCTCACCGCAAATCTGGCAAGAGCTGCCACCGTCTGGATGGATGATTGGCAGTATTTTGTAATGCTGTACACTGCAGGACTTTCTCTAAGTGCACGCGATAAAGTAAATGTCACAGAGCGCTTGGCATTACGTGAGAAGCTGCAATGCAAACCGTTCTCATGGTATCTGGAGAACATTTGGCCCGAGCATTTCTTCCCAGCGCCAGATCGTTTCTTTGGCAAGATCATTTGGCTGGATGGCGAAACGGAGTGCGCACAGGCGTACAGTAATTATATGAAGAATCTGCCGGGACGTTCGCTGTCCCGTGAATGGAAGCGTGCCTTCGAGGAGATTGAAAACAAGGCTGAGGAATTTATGTCGCTGATCGATTTGGAGCGAGATAAATGCCTGCGTCCGCTGCATAACGATGCGCCACGCTCCTCCCTGCAACCCGTTACGGTGGGAGATTGTTCATCGCATGCCC
Organism: Drosophila histrio; assembly: GCA_958299025.2. Classification (NCBI taxonomy): domain Eukaryota; kingdom Metazoa; phylum Arthropoda; class Insecta; order Diptera; family Drosophilidae; genus Drosophila; species Drosophila histrio. The sequence continues at coordinate 23,871,498 of OY729167.1, forward strand.
AGAGCATGGATATGTTTGTTATTACGCCCAAGGGTCAGATAATGACGAATGAAAACGTGTGTCTTACTCACCGGCCGCACAAACAAGGAACTTTCAGTCTGATCAAGAATCGCAATACAACAACATCAAATATAATGTTGATGCCTTGTGCCGTCGAGTCGAGTCAATTCTGGACATACGACATGGACGTAAGTAGTCAGCGACAAAACTAAAATTTTATTGTACTTTTTACCAAGTTCACTTTAACTGATTCATGTGCAAAAAGTGCTTTAAAAGTTAATCTATTATCATATCTTATTTTTTTAGGTTTAGCAATTATTTTAGCATTTTTGCGAATATCATAATCCATTTCAAAACGCTTTGAGCTAACTGCAGGCTAATGATCTACTATTATTAATCTATTCTCTCTAAATCTTCATAACAGACACAGCAAATTTCACACCGTGAATCGAAACTTTGCCTTACACTTAAGTCGGCAACAAATGCCCGTACACAAAAGACGGAAAAAGTGGTGCTAACAACGGATTGTAACTTCAAGGATATTACACAAAAATGGGGTCTTATACCATTGCCATGGCGCATGTAATGATGCTAAGCAAAAAAAAAACCCTGCCAGCGATCTAACGCAATGTGATATTTATTGAAATTGTTTAAAGCCCCGCCCCCTCATTTGTTTTATACATTGAATACAATTTAGAAACATAACCATTTCCCACACACACACACACACACACCGATATACGCCCACAAGAATTGTTTGTAAAACATTATTGAATGCATTTGGAGCTTTTCTCCATTGCATTGCGACTGGCAATTCTATGTCATATTTATTAAGTAAATATTTAGACAAATTTAAGTACTAAATACTTTTAAACATTTTATAAAACTTTAATAAAACGAAATAATGTAGAAAGTGACACTGTATCTCGCCTATCTCTATTATACATTTGTAGCAGGCCGATAGTCTGTTAACATTACAATACTCTGTTAACCCTATAATCATCGTGATTGTATTCCCTACCATCACTAGATTATGTATCCTGCCGTCACTAATTATCCAGATGGACTAGTTATCTCGCTTTAACCTATTAAGACAAAGGAGAAGGACCTAGCTTGATCTTGCTCTACAGCGGAGTGTTGCCAGAGTCCGTCGTTTGATACAGACAAAAATAAAGCGGACGTCATAGAGAATAAACGATTGCACATTCACATTCTCTTTTCTTTTATAATATGAGTATATAAGTCTGTATATAGCTACTAGCTTATCGGCTGAGCAGGTCATCAACATTGCAGTTGATTTAAATTTGGCGCGTCTGTTGCAGATTGTCGCATTCTCAAGATGATCGTCTACTATAACACAATCAAGTACACGGGACTATTGTCCAATTTTCTATATATGGTAAATAAGTAGTATATCTGTAATTTGTAAGGCTTTCTACTTCCTGTTAACCAACTTCTCTTGCAGCTGCTGGCCATTGGCGTCATGTCTGCAGCGGGCTTGGGACTGCAAATAGCCCAGCCAAATACGCCGGAACACACTTACTTTGTGGAGAGTCTTGTGCTGGGTGCTACAATCTGCATGATTGTCATATTCGGCTGCTACGGCATGGTCTGTGATCTGCTGAGCGTTAATATTATAGTGAGTGTATCAATAGTATTTATGTATATTTAATTTATTGTAGTAACCTTATGCAAATGTCTCTTATATTTCAGTTTACCTGCTTCATACTGATCGTGTTGGCCGTGGAGTATCTGCAGGTGTACAACTACCAGCCACATGTGCGTTACAACGGCGCCTGGCAGCAGCTGGAACTGTCGCTGGCCTGGCAGAGTTTGGACACGCAGCCCGAGCTGATGCAGCAATACGAGCAGCGACAACATTGCTGCGGCTACAACAATGCCGAGGACTACAAGAATTTACACTTGGCCATGCCGACAAGCTGTTATCAGTCGACACTGCAAGCCGATGGCAGCAGAGATGTCAAACGTGGTTGCAAGGCGACTTTGAACAACAGAGAGAATGGCATACAGCATCGCGATAAGCTGTTCATGTGGTGCATTGTTGGCCTTGAGGTAGGCAATTGACACCTTAACCGCAACTTGCAGCTGCAGTTCACTGATCTTGAATAACAAATAACAACAAATGACATTATATATTTTCGTAGGTCTTTATATTGCTGCAAACGATTTCACTGAGTCTGTTGCTCTACAAGTTACGCCAACGGGAGAGACGTTCACGTCAACAGGTGCCGCCAGGTGTGCGTCGTGAGCCGCGTGCCAATCACGTGGGATCACGAGCCCAATTGCTGAACAACGTGTGAAGGCAATTCATCAGACGATAGTATACTATGTGTAGTTTATTTGTGTGTGTGTCTCAAATGCATGATATAAGTCTAAACTTTAATAGGTATAACGTCGTGTTTTCGTGGTCAGCTGACAGCTCAGCGTTATGGCCAAAATGATGCCCACAAGCTGCAATTTGAATCATATATGTACATATAAGAGAATTTAAAGTCTTCTCACTTATATATTACCTCATAGCTGATGAGTCCTGTGTGTGTCCACTTCTCTAAACGATAAAAGTTGAGGTGAGCCCGTTTAACAGACGCCATGCAACCGTCGGAATAGGGATTCATGGCATGGACACCGTCTTTGCTGTGAAAACAGCTGGGTGGCACTCTCATATTTAGGCTCGTGTAGTCCATGGGACCCTTATCGCCGCAGCATTCGTACTTGAGCAGAGAAATCGCTGCAGTTTAATATACATATTCCTCATTTCTTTATCGCTGCGTTCACTCACCCTTCGCTCCAGCTGAAACATTGCGCCGGGATGTGCCAGCTCTTTCATCCAAATGCCCATGACAAACACCTCTGTGGCATTCAATTGCTTTATCTCATTGTAGTGATACAATTTCCAGCCATGAGCCGCAATTAACAGTACCAAAAGTACCAAGTGCTGTACAAATTATTCACAGTAAAAGGAAGGAACAAAGAACAAGGATTTTTTGCAGTTTATTAAACCGAAACGGGGTGATATCGTATTAAGCTACTCAAATGTTACAACGGAACCGAAACAAATTGTTTTTCAAGCACGGAAAGTCGAATCGTTTGTAGCCGTAAGATTTCTG